>CM042239.1:66620379-67237879 GCA_023566225.1 Romanogobio albipinnatus | reverse complement strand
AATTAATATGAAATAATATAATAAATAAGAAGCCACAATGAACATTCTTGAATTAATTATTATTTTACTTGAATATATAGTAATCCTCTGGTGTATAAACTGGCGTAAATGTTCTATTTACGAGAGAGAGAGAGAGAGAGAGAGAGAGAGAGAGAGAGAGAGAGAGAGAGAGAGAGAGAGAGAGAGAGAGAGAGAGAGAGAGAGAGAGAGAGAGAGAGAGAGAGAGAGAGAGAGACTTTGAGACACCGCTCTGGCGCTAACGTTACTTCAAATGGCGTCACACACATTTAACTGTCAACGAAAATATGTTCACATTGTTCGCGTAAATACTAGATTTGGTACATATAATGTAAAATGTAGGTAGTCAATTGTATGCAAATTTAATGGGTTATGAAAGCGGTTCTTGAGGAAAACGGACAGTTCCCCGATACTGTCACATAGTAATAGCAATTCGATATTATTATATTTTTTCTTCATATATGTAGCTATATTTAAGGGATATTGGTTTACGTTTTAAAAGTAACAAAGACATTTGTGACAAATTAAAGTAAAAACTTCATACCTCAGGAAAACTCGCAGCTGGTGTCTGGCGATTCGATCCACAGGCAGGGACGTCTGTTATGCGCGCACTCGACACAAACCTCATTTGCGCGGGCTTTGCACGCGAGAAACAATTTAAATTGTGTGAGGTGTAAGCAAAGTTTTATATATATACAGTGAGGAAAATAAGTATTTGAACACCCTGCTATTTTGCAAGTTCTCCCACTTAGAAATCATGGATGGGTCTGAAATTGTCATCGT
The DNA here is from genome assembly GCA_023566225.1 of Romanogobio albipinnatus. NCBI lineage: Eukaryota > Metazoa > Chordata > Actinopteri > Cypriniformes > Gobionidae > Romanogobio > Romanogobio albipinnatus. The sequence goes on along the minus strand of CM042239.1, from coordinate 67,237,078 downwards.
AGGTGCATGTCCACTGTGAGACAATCTAAAAAATAAATCCAGAAATCACAATGTATGATTTTTTTTTTTACTATTTATTTGTATGATTTAGCTGCAAATAAGCATTTGAACACCTGAGAAAATCAATGTTAATATTTGGTACAGTAGCCTTTGTTTGCAATTACAGAGGTCAAACGTTTCCTGTAGTTTTTCACCAGGTTTGCACACACTGCAGGAGGGATTTTGGCCCACTCCTCCACACAGATCTTCTCTAGATCAGTCAGGTTTCTGGCCTGTCGCTGAAAAACATGGAGTTTGAGCTCCCTCCAAAGATTCTCTATTGGGTTTAGGTCTGGAGACTGGCTAGGCCACGCCAGAACCTTGATATGCTTCTTACAGAGCCACTCCTTGGTTATCCTGTCTGTGTGCTTCGGGTCATTGTCATGTTGGAAGACCCAGCCTCGACCCATCTTCACTATACATGGCCCCGGTCATCCTCTCCTTAATACAGTGCAGTCGCCCTGTCCCATGTGCAGAAAAACACCCCCAAAGCATGATGCTACCACCCCCATGCTTCACAGTAGGGATGGTGTTCTTGGGATGGTACTCATCATTCTTCTTCCTCCAAACACGTTTAGTGGAATTATGGCCAAAAGGTTCTATTTTGGTCTCATCTGACCACATGACTTTCTCCCATGACTCCTCTGGATCATCCAAATGGTCGTTGGCAAACTTAAGACGGGCCTTGACATGTGCTGGTTTAAGCAGGGGAACCTTCCGTGCCATGCATGATTTCAAACCATGACGTCTTAGTTTATTACCAACAGTAACCTTGGAAACGGTGGTCCCAGCTCTTTTCAGGTCATTGACCAGCTCCTCCCGTGTAGTTCTGGGCTGATTTCTCACCTTTCTTAGCATCATTGAGACCCCACGAGTTGAGATCTTGCATGGAGCCCCAGTCCGAGGGAGATTGACAGTCATGTTTAGCTTCTTCCATTTTCTAATGATTTCCCCGTAGCCCTTTCCAGCCTTGTGGAGGTGTACAATTTTGTCTCTAGTGTCTTTGGACAGCTCTTTGGTCTTGGCCATGTTAGTAGTTGGATTCTTACTGATTTTATGGGGTGGACAGGTGTCTTTATGCAGCTAACGACCTCAAACAGGTGCATCTAATTTAGGATAATAAATGGAGTGGAGGTGGACATTTTAAAGGCAGACTAACAGGTCTTTGAGGGTCAGAATTCTAGCTGATAGACAGGTGTTCAAATACTTATTTGCAGCTGTTTCATACAAATAAATAGTTAAAAAATCATATATTGTGATTTCTGGATTTTTATTTTATTTTTTAGATTATGTCTCTCACAGTGGACATGCACCTACGATGACAATTTCAGACCCCTCCATGATTTCCAAGTGGGAGAACTTGCAAAATAGCAGGGTGTTCAAATACTTATTTTCCTCACTGTATATATATATATATATATATATATATATATATATATATATATATATATATATATATATATATATATATATATATAAATCATTTCAAAATTACATTTATATCACCACACGTGCACTGTTATTACTCTGGCATTAAAATAATAATAAATAAAATAGAATGCCTGATCCTTGTACAGACTGTGATGACTCCATCAATCATCAACTCGGTCATCAATATCGTAAATCCTGCAAAGTTTTGTGTATTTTAATTTTTTAAAAATGTATGTACATTTATAACACTAATACTTTACTCTATTTACTCTATTTCTTCCCTCTTTTTGAAAGTTGTGAAATCACTATTGTGGAGTTTTTCTTGTGCTATTTGAGCAAATGGGCACACAAAAAATATGTAATTAATGTATTCTTTCATTCACCGCTATAAAAGTTAACCCAACTATGACGACTTCCACTCTGAGAAAAGGGTAGGAGAAAATACTAAATATAAAAATAACTTTGTCTAGTTTTCTAGATAGATAGATAGATAGATAGATAGATAGATAGATAGATAGATAGATAGATAGATAGATAGATAGATAGATAGATAGATAGATAGATAGATAGATAGATAGATAGATAGATAGATAGATAGATAGATAGATAGATAGATAGATAGATAGATAGATAGATGGATGGATGGATGGATGGATGGATGGATGGATGGATGGGCCACATATAGGCTAACTGAAGAAAAACGGCATTGTCCTCCACATCCACGTATGTGTATCCCACAATGCGTCTCGTTGTTTCTTTTAGAAACCAAACAGGCTTACAATCATAGAAATGGAAAAACTGCTAGAAGGGAAAATTGCAAACATTGTGTTTTAAAGAGAGGTGGAGAAAATATGCCAAGTTATCGATAATTGGACAAATGCGGTGACGCGTCGAAGTTCGTCGCTGATAAGTTTGGCTCCTTAAAACTAGTTAAACTAACTTACTCGAATCATATCAGCTCTATATCACATAAACAACAAAGATATTCATTCTAAGTTGTTTTGTATTTATTAAATATTTTTGAGCAGTGATCAAAGGGGTTTCAACAATGGCTTCGATATATTATAGCCACTTTGATTTTTACAACAATATCGTTGCACTGATACAAGACGACGTTTGTTACGCTCCTCGGCGCTGTTGTGGATGAACCAATCACTGCTTATTCGGAAAATACGTTTTTTATAACCATTCAGATAATGCTAATACCAACCAAATATAAATGGTAATGTTTATAAGTGGACAAATGTTTGTAAAAAGACGTCCTGAGATGTCAATGTATCTATTTCAACGGGTATGTGGTTCTTCTGAGCCGCAGAGCGCCCCCTGTAGGAATACAGTGATTCGCGCATGAGCAAGAGTAGGTCGATGATCAAATTAGTCATTCTTCTCACTTCAGCTCATCGCTTGAAATGCATGTCGTTGGAGAGTATCTGCAGTGTATTTGCCCGGCTACATTGGCGCAGGCTTTCACATCATCTCTTAGCATCTCTCTCGGTCTCTTGCGTTTGGAAACCGACCTCTGTCGACATGAACGCGCTCTTATCGCCGACCAAGACCAAGATGTCTGTTAACGCAGAAGTGATCTTTTATTCTCTTTTAGTCAAATGAACCCAATCGCGTTGGCCAATGTAGCCGTGTAGTGCTCGGAGCGTTTTGTTTACAGGATTGTTGCCTGCTTTAAAACATTTCCCTTCGGACTGGACCAAAAGCATCCTCACACCTCAGTCGGATCAAAGAAGAGATTCGACTTTTTTCATCCGGGAGTGGGGGATAATATGTCAAGACGAAAACAGACCAACCCTTTCAAAGTGAATTGTAGGTAACTTATCCCAGGTATTGTAAACACTTTTAATTTACTAGTCCGTGCAAAGTAGGCGTTTTGTCTCCTGGAGGTGATAGTGACCATCATGTAGGCACGCTGTGGCATTGAGTTGTTTGCTTTGGTGAAGTCTTACATCCGCATTTTACTGTACGAGGACAACAGCCAGAGGCCAGGCGTTCACAACTATCACCACAACATGGTCACGATATCAGCTTGTGTAAAACCTAATCTAGAGACTGTACATTAACCTTATGTGTTTTTATACCTGAACCCTTGAGATGTTCTGTACTGAAAATACCCACATGCACTTACTTCTGATAACATCACACTGATATATGTGCGAAGAGACAGTGAAACTCAACAGAATCTTAAATAATAGTCTTTATAAACCGCCTCTGCAAAGTATAGCAACCAGTCTAAATTAAGCTTATACACTTTGTTCTTTCAAGAACAGTTTTCATTTTTTTTTTTACTGTACATCTAGTGTTTGATATCTGTGATTTCACCTGGATAACATAAGAACTTTATTTGAATTCTGTGTTGTCAAATCGATTAATCACGATTAATCGCATATCATAAAAGTTTGTTTATATATACGCGTGTGTGTATACACACAAACTTTTATGTTAGTTGTTATGAATCACGATTAATAGATTTGAGCACTGCTTTACATTAATGGTAACACGTTATTTCACAGTGTCCTCGTTACATATATTACATGTTTACCATGGTACACTCTAAAAAAAAAAGGTTCTATATGGCACCAAAAATGGTTCTTGGCTCGTAATCATAGGGGAACCTATTTTAGTGCTTTATAGCACCAATTTTGGTGCTTCAGTGGTTCTTCACCGGTTCTTTGACCAAGGTGCTATATAGCACCGCTAACTATGGTGCTATATAGCACCGCTACCATATACAGAACATGTTAAGATATGGTGCTATATAGCACCAAAAGTGGTTCCCCTATGATTACGACGAAGAACCATTTTTGGTGCCATATAGAAACTTTTTTTTTACCATGTACCATGGTAAACATGTAATATATGTAACGAGGACACTGTAAAATAACGTGTTACCATTAATGTAAAGCAGTGCTCAAATTTTTTTAAAGTGTAATAACAGTACATTTGGCATAACATGCAACTAACCCTTAATCAAAACCTAATCCTATAGTAAGTACTCAGTACTCCAATATATAACTACACTGTAACAATGACACCTTAAAATAAAGTGTAACTCTTTATTTTTAGGTGTCGTAGTTACTACATGTACTTACTATTCATAAAAGTAACAGTAAATAAACAGTAAATTACAACTAACCCTAACTATATAGTAAGTATTTGTAGTTTATTAATATTACTCAGTACTTGTAAGTACAATGTAATAACGTCACCTTAAAATAAAGTGTAACCATATTAGCATATATATACACACACTTGCCTGAATAATTAAAGGTGAATGCTTCTTCCCTAGTGTTCATTTAAAAAAAGATCACTACTGGTAGCATAGAAGTTAACTCATACTCTGATCTCATTTGTGGTAATATACAACATCAAACATATTTAAGTGCAAGGAATAATTTACAGTCATTCGCTCATATATTTAATCCTCTAGGGGAACTGTACAATGTAGATCGAGTTTATTGATTGGCAGGATGTTCATTATAATCGCTTATTACACAGGTAATTACAAAATAAATTAATACATGGACATGAAATTAACTTTCTCACTTTTGAAAATTATTTTACCTGCTTATTTTACTTTATTTGTAGAGACAGTGCTGTGACAGAACACGATCATAGCTATATAACAAACAGGTTTCCAATGTTACAGTGGTCATTGCTTAGAAATGTTACACTTTTGATAAATCAGAATTAAATATTCCAAAGAGCAGGCCAGGGTAATATCTGGAGAGTGTGTGGCCACTCGTACACTCTTCAAAATAAAGGCTCAGAAAGGGGGTTTTCATAAATATGCCACCTGTTTTTGTTTCCCCAAATAACCATTTCTTAGTATGAAGAGGTGAAGAACATTTTAATAATCTAAAGAGCCTTTTTCCGCTATAAAGAACCTTTTGTGCCATTCCGTGTTTGTTAAAGTTTCTTCATGGAACCATTGATGCCAATAAAGAACCTTTATTTTTTAAGTTTCCAGCTGTGTTCAAGAAGTGTCCCATCCCTTACGAAAAAGAAACCTTGGTTTTATCACAGTAAAACTGTAGTAACCATGTTTTTAGCAGATTGATTACCATTTAAGTTTTTCTACAAATACCATGGTTAAACTATGGTTAGTGTAGCAAAACCATGGTTAATTTGTGGTTACTGTGGTTTTTTGGGTTAATTTTCATAAGCGATATTTATCTGCAGACATAAGGTTCAGACCTGAGGAAAGACTGAAACGCTAAACGCTTCTTTTTCAAATTGATTCTTGGTAGAAACTGGGTGAAATGTACTATAGGAAACTTTATCCCATGGGAACATACGACTGTTCTTGTTTTTCTGTCATGCCTGGCTTTTGTCAGTTAGGTAAAGTGAGGCCTGAATTGGTTGTCTGGGTTGATCTGATTTCCCTCTATGACCATTCTTCAACCCCACAAAACTAGACAGTGTGTGAGGGCCCCGTCCTCTGCCTGTTCTCAGTATTCGTTGGATTGGTGGGGCTGTGGGAGAGGGATGGTTTGAATTCAGGAGTGCTCTCATTGTTCGGTATCCGAGTTAAGTTTTGTCTCTGTTTGTCTGTTTTGTTCCCACCCCCCTCCTCTGACTTTACCCTTTCTCTCGTGTCTGTTGGATGATGAGTTTGTCTCTTTGTCTGGATTCAGACAGACACTGCGTCACCTCCTGCCTACAGACACACAGACTCTGAGATAACATCACAGTGGCACAGAGGGGGGGGAGAGGGTGGATGGAAGGGAGAAGACAGAGGGAGGGTGGAGAGACAGATGTACAGACAGAACTGGCAGTGGGGGATGGTCAACTCTCTTACATCAATCACGGGCTGACTACCGTGAAGCCGCTCTGTTGTAGCCGATCGTAGTTTAACACTGATATCTCCCATGCAAAACGTTCTGTCCTTGTATATGCTTCCAAACACCCTTTGAAACCATCCCGAGGATGCTTGGAAACTAGGGAACTCCTGACAACCGTTGGTGATTAGCGGATGTAAAATATTACATTTGTCGACTGTTGTTTTTCAGATGGGAAATCTCCATGTGGTGGAGGCATTCCTGAAATTGTCTCTGAGCTCCAATAGACCTTTCTCACAAAAAACGGAAATATGTAATCGTTGCGGAACCGGAGTTCCTGTCAAGAACCAACACATCAGAAAAGCATCCCCGGCCAAGAGAAAATGGATCAGCGAGTCTACACAACTTCGCTAATGGATTTGCCAAATAATTACATTTAATGGAAATGAACAATTAGGCCTATTTACATAAGTCTCATATTACGTCGCTATAAAGAACCAGCGTTACATGACGTCTTCCTTGACCAAGATGATATCTTGTTTGTGCGGACATTGGCTACAGTTCAAAATAGTTTAAACATCACGCAGTGAGCACAATTCTATTTTTTAACATACAACATAATACTTTTAATAAAATTATATGTTTTTATTTTAAAAGACTATAATACTATGTTTACAATATAATACAAAATGTTGATTAACATCACGTTATGTTTTAAAACAAAATAAATTCACAATATGTATGGAGGCATTTTGCAAAAGTGAATTTTATATATATTAAATAAAATATACATTTTTTAAATAAAAAATATATACACGACTCACGAGGCAACATCCATTTAAGCATGCGTGTTTATTTTAGTAGTCAGTGAACAGCCTGAGAAACATTTAAATAGATTTCAGTTAATAATGGTTATATACATATATAAATATAAATATTAGTTTAAAAAAAAAAAATCATTTTATATTTCCCCACAGAGGTGCGTCATATGCCGCTTTGCGTTGAAAGGCTTGTAAGTTAGGACATGAGCAGGGAAGTTTGGTCCTTCATCCCGCAGGATAGCCTGAATCCATTTCCGTCAAACTCCACCATCAACAGGGAAGGAATGAAACGACAGATATAGCTGCTTTTGGGAATAACAAGAACAGCCCAGTAAGCTACAATCACACTTGCTCGTTGCTTGCGCCATTTGTTTACCTGTATCCCTGCCCGGGGAGGAAGAAGATTACCACGACGATTGCGTATTTCCGGTCGCAAATACGGAAGTTGTGAGAAAGGTCTATATAGACTAAAGCTTTCTGAAGTCCTACATGGTGACACTAAAGACCCGATTCTAGTCCACTTTGAACTTGGTCTAATATATCGATTCCCTTGAGCTAAAGTATCAGCAAAAAGTATCAGCAAAAATCGTATTGCTGGCTAAAGCCCTATTCGGATGGGATTAGTTTTACATGGGGAGATGGGGGAGAAGTAATTATTACCAAAGGTTCTCTGTGATTTTAGTCCCGTCCGAATGTGCCATCTCGGTAATCATTACGGACAATGTCAGTAAAGATTACGGAGACTTTTACCTTCTGTAAAAAGGTCCGGAAAAATGACCTTGGGTAAAACTAATCCCGTTCGAATAGACCCACTGTAAAAATGTACGGTAAAATTCCATCATTTCCTGCTTAAAAGTAGTTTTTGGCACGTTTTGCAAGCGTGGAAGCGCTTGAAGAAGCACTCTGTTTTGTTGTAGGTGGTGGGACCAGTCCCGCCACTGGCCGTATTGATGCCTTAAGCGCGTTCACTTTATGATGCCCACGGTGGCGGCATTCGCGAATTTTGCAGAGCTGACCTGCAGGAGGGTAGAGAGAGCATTTTCTTGTGGTGCTGCCCTACGCGCAGCGCGTAGTGGTGGCACTGGGTGAGACAACTCTGTGGCAAACCTCCAGTATTTTCCGCATACCATTTAAAGCAAAAAGAAGATCAAAAGCACTTATTAGAGGCACAACACTTCTTTTAGCTCTAGGTAAGTGTCTATTACCAACACAATCCAAACAGAATCGTTAGACTGGACCTAACTGTTTTATATATATATATATATATATATATATATATATATATATATATATATATATATATATATATATATATATATATATATATATATATATATATATATATATATATATATATATATATATACATACAGTGAGGAAAATAAGTATTTGAACACCCTGCTATTTTGCAAGTTCTCCCACTTAGAAATCATGGAGGGGTCTGAAATTGTCATCGGAGGTGCATGTCCACTGTGAGAGACATAATCTAAAAAAAATAATAATCCAGAAATCACAATGTATGATTTTTTTATTATTTATTTGTATGATACAGCTGCAAATAAGTATTTGAACACCTGAGAAAACCAATGTTAATATTTGGTAAAGTAGCCTTTGTTTGCAATTACAGAGGTCAAACGTTTCCTGTAGTTTTTCACCAGGTTTGCACACACTGCAGGAGGGATTTTGGCCCACTCCTCCACACAGATCTTCTCTAGATCAGTCAGGTTTCTGGCCTGTCACTGAGAAACATGGAGTTTGAGCTCCCTCCAAAGATTCTCTATTGGGTTTAGGTCTGGAGACTGGCTAGGCCACGCCAGAACCTTGATATGCTTCTTACAGAGCCACTCCTTGGTTATCCTGGCTGTGTGCTTCGGGTCATTGTCATGTTGGAAGACCAAGCCTCGACCCATCTTCAATGCTCTAACTGAGGGGAGGAGGTTGTTCCCCAAAATCTCGCAATACATGGCCCCGGTCATCCTCTCCTTAATACAGTGCAGTCGCCTTGTCCCATGTGCAGAAAAACACCCCCAAATCATGATTCACACAGTAGGGATGGTTTTCTTGGGATGGTACTCATCATTCTTCATCTAGAATTATGACCAAAAAGTTCTATTTTGGTCTCATCTGACCACATGACTTTCTCCCATGACTCCTCTGGATCATCCAAATGGTCATTGGCAAACTTAAGACGGGCCTTGACATGTGCTGGTTTAAGCAGGGGAACTTTCCGTGCCATGCATGATTTCAAACCGTGACGTCTTAGTGTATTACCAACAGTAACCTTGGAGACAGTGGTCCCAGCTCTTTTCAGGTCATTGACCAGCTCCTCCCGTGTAGTTCTGGGCTGATTTCTCACCTTTCTTAGGATCATTGAGACCCCACGAGGTGAGATCTTGCATGGAGCCCCAGTCCGAGGGAGATTGACAGTCATGTTTAGCTTCTTCCATTTTATAATGATTGCTCCAACAGTGGACCTTTTTTCACCAAGCTGCTTGGCAATTTTCCCGTAGCCCTTTCCAGCCTTGTGGAGGTGTACAATTTTGTCTCTAGTGTCTTTGGACAGCTCTTTGGTCTTGGCCATGTTAGTAGTTGGATTCTTACTGATTGTATGGGGTGGACAGGTGTCTTTATGCAGCTAACGACCTCAAACAGGTGCATCTAATTTAGGATAATAAATGGAGTGGAGGTGGACATTTTAAAGGCAGACTAACAGGTCTTTGAGGGTCAGAATTCTAGCTGATAGACAGGTGTTAAAATACTTATTTGCAGCTGTATCATACAAATAAATAGTAAAAAAAAAATCATATATTGTGATTTCATCTTTTTTTTTTTAGATTATGTCTCTCACAGTGGACATGCACCTACGATGACAATTTCAGACCCCTCCATGATTTCCAAGTGTGAGAACTTGCAAATAGCAGGGTGTTCAAATACTTATTTTCCTCACTGTATATATACATACACACGCATATATTGTGTTTGCTCACATGAAAACAGGAAGCAACGCCATACGCACAAGGAGGTTACGGTGGTGCGTAAAGCGAGTTACCCCTCACACTTCTGCTAGTTTTACTGGGATGTCTTATCCCGTGCGAATTGGCTATTAATATTACAGACGTCCTGAGGTAAAATTACTTTACCCCCACCTCCCCATGTAAAACTAATCACGTCCGAATAGGGCTTAAGAGAATGTCAGATTGTATTGTATTTGTGAAATGTCCATTTTACTGTAGTTCTACCAAAGAATCATTATCTCCATTCTAAGGTTAGCCAGACATCTTTTCTGAAACGTTAAAGGGTTAGTTCACCCTAAAATTAAAATTCTGTCATTAATTTCTCACCCTCATGTCGTTCGACACCCGTTATATAGTGATGACCGATTTCAAAACACAGCATCATGAAGTTTCGAAGCGTTATGAATCAGCGAGTCGAATCATGATTCGCCAAACTACTGAAATCACGTGACTTTGACGATCCAAACTGCTCAATCGACTCATAACGCTTCATGATGCAGTGTTTTGAAATCGGTCATCACTGTAGCGAAACGGACTTTGTAACGACGTCTTTAGTAACTTTTATGGGTCTTGAGAGTGTAAAGTACATTGTGCCAATGGAGGCCTTTCAGAGCCATCGGATTTCAACTATCTTAATTTGTGTTCCAAAGATGAACGGAGGTCTTACGGGTGTCGAACGACATGAGGATAAGTAATTAATTACATTTTTGGGTGAACTAACCTTTTAAAATATTGGTGTCTGGAGCACCATGAGGATGGATTCTTTAGTGTAAATCGAGTTTTAAAAGCTAAGCTTAAAGGTGTGCTATAATAGTGCTCATAAATAGCTTCTCACTTGAAATGGAGATGGGTATACACGTAAACAGCATTATTGAAAGGTCGATGTCACAACTTAACAAGCTTATAAGCTTTGGGATGCATCTCATCCCACACTATGCTACAGACGTGTGATTTGATACCTCAAATCAGGTGTTAATTTTATAAGAGAGCAAACTCAATTTTTGCCTGTTGGTAAAAATTGATATTTGAAGAAAGGATTGGAGTCATATCTAGGGTCTTGGGAACCATGTCAACCTCCCAGAACACTAGCGTGTTGCACTGGCACTCAATCACATTTTCATCAGAAAGCATTCAAATCTGGTTTTATTGGTTGCCGTTCATGTTACTCAGTAAAGCAGCTTCGCAGAAGGTGTTTGGTAGATGGCAGCAATGGAGTAATGGGATGCATGCAGGGTGGGAAGCAGCTCCGTGTGGGCGTATCGAGTGCTTCTGGAGGAGATGATTTTCACATTAGAGGCACGGACTTGCCGCGCAGGAGATGCAGGCTGTTTCCTCTGGGACTGCAGTGTATGTTGTGGGTTCAGCGTGTAACGTGGGGGTTGGTGAGCGTGAGGTGGAGTGTGCTTGTTTGTAATGTGTTAATAATGCAGCATCAACTATTGTTCTGTTCACAGAACACCACTGCATCTCTGGACCTAGTTGCCCTTGTTGTTGATACGATCTGTCTTTTCTTTGAAATGCAATGTGAGAATCATGCAGATTCAGGATTTTTGATGGGTTGAAAACACTGCGCCAGGATTCTTTTTGGTAAACACTTTCTATGAAGCCTGTATTTATAGAGAATACTCCAGTTGCAGGGAACTCTAAGAAGAATGAAGTTGGGTTGCTATTCAACTGTCCATCCTATTAAAAACGGCTAAGATATAAGAATTGTAAAAATAAAAAGTATTGTATTTCACCAGATTTTATAGTGTTAACATATTCAAGCTCAAATGAGAACCGTTTCGAGGGGGATGCCGAGTTTGCGAGAAAAAAACCCTGAATATTCGAATCCCAAAATTGAAAATCCAATGCCAACCCACTGAACGAACGAATATTCAAATATTCTGGTCCAGCCCTAGAAGGGACCCAAGATTAATAATCATAATAATAATATTAATTTGTTACGTTTATATAGCATTTTTCTAGGCACCCAAAGCGATTTACATAGAAGGGGGGAATCTCCTCAACCGCCACCAATGTACAGCATCCACCTGGATGATTATAATATATGATTGGGATTTTTGCAGCCGATACCAAGTACCGATTTCTTGTCATGGTGATCGGCCGATACCGATTCCAATGCTTCACTGATTGGTAAGCTCTCAGATCCCTGTTAACCTTTTTTCAGATAAAAACAATAATACTAGCCTATAGATGTTGCCTTTACCATAAAAATGTAACAAAAATATAATAATTATGTAATGTAACTATTGTTTTAACAGGGAACTAAATACATCACAAAAATTATTCATTATACAGTGAACATTTTAATATGCCTTTAAAATGGGGTTTCTGCATAACACTATGCATACCAGGATACTTAATAGGGCTGTATTTTCTACATTTTTCTATTGGGATAAAAAAAAAAAAAATACAGTACTTATTTTAATAATAATTTTATTTCATATCCTGCCCAATGATGTCCTAAAAACAATGTTGATATTGAAGGCTATAAACAAATATAGTGAATGTAATGTAGGCATGTATTAATAATTTAGTTTTTTAATTCACTGAACTAAAAATGAAAATAAAAACAAAAGCATATTAGCCATATAATCAAATTACTATTTGATTACCCAATTATAATAGTCACTTTCATAAAAGTATACATACTTGTAGGTTTAATTATTGCGTTCTATTGCGCTCCGTCTGTTTGGCGCGCATGCACGCGGCGGCGCTCGCGGAAGTCTGAATTTTAGCGGAGATTCACATGCAGAAGGCTCGTATTTGGCTGGACATATTTGCATGACTTTCTAACATTTACAGATGGAGAATATCCCTGTGAAATGTAAGTTATGCACTGAGGAAAGCACCGCATTTAAAATGCATTAAACACCGCAGGTAGCCTATCAGCACAAGTATCTCTCAGAGCATCTGACAGGGCAGCTGCTTTAAACTAAACTATGTTAACATCTTACAAGTTATTTTAAAGCCCTTAATATAAAGCATGTGTCATGTTTAGGACAAATTGTATCATGCACTTTCACTGCATCAGCTCATTCTGCGTACTCCGCTATTTTTCAGATGCGTTCGTATCAAACTACTGTATATCGATACAAACTACTTCCGAACGACGTTCGCCCATCCCTTAGGACCGACTGACCCGTGTTCAACTGCTGTTCATATGGAACCCTTCTCCACTTCTGCCTTCAAAGCTTTCGTTTGAATATTTGCTACTACCTACCTCACGCGTCATGTACGCCCTCACGCGCTGACGTCATCAAATTGCGATCGGTTTGTGAGATCGGCCAAGTTTAGTGAGTACTGATCGGGTCATAAAATATGATTATCGGCCGATGCCGATCGATCGGAGCATCCCTAACAGGGGCCAATGGACAAATTTGGCCAGGATGCCGGGGTTACACCCCTACTCTTTATCGAAGGACATCCTGGGATTTTTAATGACCACAGAGAGTCAGGACCTCGGTTTAACGTCTCATCCGAAGAATATCATAGACACTTGCTGGGTGCTGGGATCTTTCAACACCCTATCAACCACCCAGAAATGCACTAAAAACACACAAAATACCTTAGCAACTACATAACAATGCCCTGGCGAAGCAGTGTTTTGTACAGGCAAGCACCACTCAAAAACTAGTTTTATATATAGTGGCATTCTCAGTGACTGTGTTGTTTCACTCACAGGGCCTTTTCACACGACTGGGTTGTCCGGCCCTCAGCACACTTTTGAGATGGATGCTAGAGATGACTTCATTGAAGACGGCGAATGCCATAGCAACAACTCACAGGAACCTGAAGAGCAAGACAGCACAAGTGGTGAGATGCACGGTTTCAAAGGCAACTCACGACTGCGGTCTTTGAATTTATTTATATATTTGCTTACCGCTCATAAAATATTAAAAAACCAGGAAGACAACTGTGATTGTTCTGTACTGAGACTTACAAAAAAGAAAAGCGTGCTGACCTGTGATGGAGCCATCGATAATAATTACGAACTCATTTTTTTCCTATGTTGCCAGATGACGGCGATAGTGATTTTGATAAGGATGACTCCTCAAATGCCTCTGCTGATTACAGCATGATGAGTAATAAGAGCAGCCAAGGCCTCATACTACAGGATGACGTCAAGGAGGTGAGTGAGGTGTGGTTAATGTAAGAAGTAGATTGTTGTGGTTATCTTGCATTCTTCTTTTATCACATGATGTGCATGACCAGCTTTATCATAGACAACTCACTTTATTCACTGTAAAGTGCTGTGTAAATACAAACCGGAAGATGGAACAACCAGCGGAGTGCTGAAAAGGGGCGGGGCTACTGAAGGTATATGGAGGGTATGCATGTGCGGTTACGCCCACTGAGTGGCAAAAAGACTGAGAGGCAGCATTGGTTTTTAGCATGAAATGATACAAAAAGCACACAAAACTCGTCTAAAACGTGAAAGAGCTTTGATATTGACTGTACACATATATTTGACAAGAAATCTGAGGTATATTTTTACAGACTGACAAAAGATAAGAAAAGATACAGAAAAGATAAGCAAATGGATCGCTGCAATTCACAGAAACAACTGAACTCCAGGCAGTGAAACGTGGATTTGCAGTTATCGTTTTGTCTCAATATGTTGAATTTTGGGGTAAAATCATACTGTATTGTATTGTTTGTTATATATAATATTTTTTTTGTCATATATTGCATTGACAACTCATCAATTAAATATTTATCTTATATTCTGCATAATTGGGTGTTTTTAATAAACAATGACAAATTATACAAGGTTTAGGGCTGGACGATATGACGATATATTTAACAATATATTTTAGGGGTGCTCCGATTGATCGGCAACCGATCTCGATCGGCCGATAATCGCTTTGGGATGATTGATCGGCGGTCTCCAAAAAGGCCGATCTCATGAACCGATCGCATGCTGACGACACATAAACCCGCACCTGCAGTGAGAGCTGGGGGGCATGATATGCAGCGACACCGTCTCATTCTCTTTCCAGCGCGGGTAAAATAATTATAATGCTGAAGGTGAGGTACAATTCATATTTCTATATTAAATAACTTACGCAGTCATTTGAAAACTTTCTGTGGAATGTAAGTTCACAAACAGCGCGCGTGAATCACCGCGTGCGCGCGCTCTCTCTCTCCCTCTCATAAAGGCAAGCTCAAATGGCTTCACATCAGCGCATCGCATGTGCACTTAAATCGAGCTGCACAGTTGACACAGGATTTGCCACTTTGCACAATCGAGGCAGTGTCGCATCGTCACTAAAGTTTATCATTTGCGTTTATTTTTAAGTCTTGCCAGTGTTCAAACCGCTCAGCACTCGCGCGCTCTCCAGACCGTGAGCGCGCGCACACACACACAGGCCATCTCACAAAAAGCTTGCGAGTACAAATTGCATTTAGTACACACAAATGTATGTACTAAATGACCGTCTTGACAAGTATGCACGTAAATCCCGTCGTGACTCGCGAGTGAACGTTTGTGCAGCTGTAACCGTATCCGTGTTCGCTCTTAAAGGGACAGATGTCGAATAAACTGCTGTCTCTGAGTTTCTCTTTGTCTTGTGGTGTTTGATGAACCTTTATGACACTCACTGCTCTTGAATGACTAACTTTTGCAACCTTAAGTGTAAGGATTAATCTAATTTAATGTATTCAGGGAAGACTAATATTAATTTACATTTGATTTCTTATTAAATGTCTTTAGTATGTCTTACCTCAATACTAATGTTAGACCTACCTGAAAATTTGTTTTTAAAAACAAAAATGCACTGCATGATCAAATATTTAGGTGAGATAATTATATACATTTATTATATACATTTATTTGGGAAAGGTGGCCTACAGTAGCCTCAAGTTATCTCATTTTCTAAAATAAACACTTGGTGGTTCTTCAAGATCTTGACTCAGTTAATTTAGAGTTAGTTTCATTTCTACAAATGGTGCAAACTCTGCAAGATTATAGATAAAAGATTCCCATTCCCCTGCCATTCTGTGATCGGCAGTGATCGGCAATCGGCAGATCATGATCTTGGTGATCGGTAATCGGTGATCGGCCCCAAAAATGCTGATCGGAGCATCTCTAATATATTTAAAAGTGATCACCCAGATTTAGACCTACCTACCTATATTGTATTTATATAACACGTCCACAAGCAAATTTGCTTCATGTTTTTCCCCGGCGTCGAATTCAGGCACATAAAAATGTCAGGAAACACGAATCCTGACTGCATGTCAATATCCATGGATCACTGGATCTTTGGTAAGTTGTAAGGAAAACTTATATAGAGTTCAACCTTTAGTTTAAACTAATAATAACTTGTTTTAGTCGTGTTTTCGCAGTTTCCTCCTAAATCCATTCATGCATCAGGCTCTTTTGCCACTCAGTCCGGCTGAGGGGACATGTTCTGGCGAGAAAGTGACATCAATGCATACCCTCTATATGAATGTCATTTTCTAATTCTTCGCCATCACATCTTTAAGGGTTGATAGATATTTTTATAGGGTGACTCATTCCAACTGTCATTTAAAATGGGTTGCTATGAGTCACAAAGGCTTATGGATTAATTTGTCTGCCACCAGTCATCTGCGGCTACAGTCATGATCAGTTTAGTCACTTCATTTGTGTTCAGTCATACTATATAAAAACGACATTTCAAACTGCAAGTCTTGTTACTCTAAACTTTTAACTGTTTGTTGGTCCATTATGTCTGTTAGGAGAGCGAGGAGGGGACAGACCAGGGGGGCAATTTTGTTTGTCCTCTTTGTTCCCTGGAGTTCAGTAGCCCAGATCAGCTCATCGCACATGTCTACCAGGTGAGGACTACTTAAGACCTCTAGTATCTTTTAGACTCTGTTAACACCTAGTATTAAAATCCAAGCATCACTCAACTGCATTTGGAGCTTGTCGATTACATGACGATTGTCAGTCTAAAGGCTGGAATATACCAAACAACTTAAAATCTTTGAAAATGGTTACAGACAAAGATCCTACACTAAATGACTGAAGATCATATACTACCAGAAGTTGTTCTGAACACAACAAACTCACACAGGAGATGCTTTAGGAGTTCTAAAATTGACTCAAACTATTAAACATTGACATCCTCGGACTGGATGCAATCAGAATCTAAACAAAACAAAACAGAGTCTGTGCCCATCTGTGAAATCTGTCAACTATGACTATGAAATTTGCAGACTGGCTCTGACTTTCTGCAACTAGAGCCAGCTCCTCCAGACTGCAAATCGGAGCAGAAATCTGTGCAAAAGTTGCATAATGTATTCTAGCCTAAACTGCAACTTCAAACTTTCTTCCATGAGGAGAAATTGTGAATAAAGTACTGATAACTCTATTCAAACCATTTACGATGAATGATAAGTTCATGGTACTTTTGACCCTTTTTGAAGCTTGAAAACTCTAGTCCAGTACACTATTTAAAATTGTCCTGAAGATAGAATGTCATATGAGTTTGGAACAACATGAGGTTGAGTGAATATGAATTTTCATTTTTGGACTGTTTCTTTAAGTCTCTTCAGTTGAGAAGAATTTATGCATGAAATCTTGTGTCTTATTTTCTGTGACCAGCACACAGCTGTGGGTGGAAGTAAGAGTTATGTCTGTCCTGTTTGTGGACGAGCTCTCAGTTCTCCGGGCTCTCTTGGCCGCCATCTTCTCATCCATTCAGAGGACCGTCTGTCCAACTGTGCAGTGTGTGGGGCTCACTTCACAGACACCAACAACTTCAACAGGTCAGCTCAAACATGATTTTATCAGGATGCTTCATTGTTTTCAAAGAAACTTATCTTAACGGTTTCCTCTTCTGAAATTGTAGGGGAAAGTTGAAAGAATTCCTTGACACAAGCAGTATAGAGATCAACAGTGAGGGTGAGGCCTGTGCCATGTCCAACTCTCTACCCAGAAGCCCTATGACCAGCCCCAGCACAAATCCTGGTCCTGTATTGACCTCATTGCCAGACGGACTTCTCCCTTCAGCACCTCCTCTTCCCTCACTGTCTGGCAGCCTCAGTCCTTCCAGCACAGGCCTCCCGCCTCTTCCAGACCTCATGAACCCTATGCCTGTGTATCCGGCTGGAGTTTTGTTGGTGTGCAACAGCTGCGTAGCCTACCAGGAGCTTGTGGATGCCCAGTCGCCGTCCATGAGGAAATGGGCAATGCGTAGGAAGAGCGAACCTGTTGAGGTGCGGATGCAGCGGCTGGAACGTGAGCGAACAGCCAAGAAGACCAAGAGGGCATGTGAAACACCAGAGGAGCGGGAGATGCGTCGCTTACGAGACCGTGAGGCAAAGCGGATGCAAAGGATGCAGGAGACGGATGAACAGCGATCACGTCGTCTACAGCGTGACCGGGAGGCTATGCGACTCAAACGGGCCAACGAGACACCCGAGAAGAGACAGGCACGGCTAATCCGTGAGAGGGAGGCCAAGAGGCTAAAGCGGCGCTTGGAGAAGATAGACCCATCGCTGAGAAACCAGATTGAGCATGACCCTGCTGCAATGGCTGCGCTCACTGCTGACATGAATCTATTCCAGTTTTCCTTCCCCATGTCCGTCCCCTCCATGGACAATGGACTGTTTATGAAGCTTCCCTAAAAAGCACAGCTCCAAACACCTCTCAGTCTGGCATTTGATAAGAACTATCTTGACTATAACTGTGATGAGAATGTTATGCTCTTGCAGTTTCTAGGAGGCTCTCACCCTGACAGTGATTTGCAGTGATGTAGGTACCAGATGTCGTTCATTTTCAATGAGAGATTTGATGCAACATAAGAGACCATGAGTTGCAATGCAACAATGTTGAGCAGAGTTCAACTTTATGCAGACAGGCAGCAACACATGTGGCGACTACCGGTGGGAGTGTGTGCTCACATGATCTGCTGCTTGAAACAGTTGGATACTGCAGTAAAGAAGTGGTTCTACTGGACAAACAAGGCAGGCACTTGCTTCTAACCCCCAAGGGCGGCGGATTAGTCAACAACAACAAGAAATAACCCTCCTTAAAAACAGTGCTCGGCAATGTTTAGTAGACTATGATGAAATTTTTGAGAACCCGCCTCATTCCCTTAGCTATGACCTCAGTGAAACATTTAAATAAGTGCAAGATGAGGCAGATGATGTTCCCATCTGTTAGTTGAAGGAGGAACAAAGGGGCCCGGGGCACTGGAGTCCTTTACAAATCACCACCAGTCAAGGAGAACGCCCACTAGCAGGCAACAGAATGGCGACTTGCTGACCTCCTCGTATGTAATTTAATTGCTGTCAGTGTGAACGACCCTTTGTGGATTTATGTAACAAATTTATTTACAAAATTAACTGAACTTGTATAAAAATTCCAACATTTACAGAAGGGGGAAACAAGGCAAACAGGTTTCCCAGTCTGTAAGCATGTTTTAGGAGATATGTCTACTTCATTTTCAATGCTCCGACTTCTTTCAGAGCAGTGAGGCCTCTCTGTTTGCACACAGACCTACAGTGACAGGAGTGAGACATGTAGCCACACTCCACACTAAGCCTACGGTTCAGATTTGCCAGTCTAAAAGGTTGGAGTTTACCTGCAACTATCGCTCATCTCCCAGGACCCTAGATTGGGTCACTTCTAGCTCATATTCACAGAACCAACTACCTCACCATGGGCTCTTTGCATGGCCTAGTCACACCTGTGGCCTTGACCGGGACCACAGGGGCCGTGCAGGACCACACACTGACTCAACGTTCCTTATGCCAACACCTACTATAGTCCAGGGGAGTCCAACCTTGCTTCTGGAGGTCCACCTTCCTGCAGCCACAGGAGCTCACCTGAACCACCTAATCAAGGCATTCAGGGTTACTTGAAACCTCCAAGCAGGTGTGTTGGTGCAGATTAAAAATGTATTGAATCCGAAATCGCCCCCTAAACCCTCAATCACTATCCCCTCCGTTAGTCCACTAATACAGTTCACTTGAAGGAGTAAATGAAAATTCGGACAGCTGTTGAGTGTACATCAGATCTTATGTCTGTCTGTCCCTTCAAATAATGCCCTATTTGAGGGTGTAGGGGGCGATTTTGGATCAGCCATGAACTCTCCATGAAGGTGGAGCTCCTGGAGTAGGATTGGACACACCTGCTATCATCATTGCCCTACATGTTTGCTGAAACGACAACACTTTATTTAAATGCTGTTTGAATGCCACTGATTCAAAATGGTGAAATGTATGTGGGCTTGTGGTCTCCTGGTCTTTCCTTGCACAGTTTTGTGTCCACAAGACCATATGGTGTCCTATTTATCAAGATTTACAAGGATGCCACCTTTGCCGCCAATATGCCCCTCGATGCACCCTTTAGTTGAGCCCGGACTATTTGATTGTGGACTCCAAGGGCTGAGGGTGCCATTTGGGACAGAGTTCATTGGAGATGAAGATCTCTGTGGATGTACTGTTAATTACTGAAAGTATCTGCTTCGAAGCACATTCAGACACACTTCTCTGACCTCCCAAAGGCTTTATACCTTATCACAATGCTACACGGGTTGTTTTTTTCCCCTAGGAACTCAGGGATGGTGTGGATCATCTGCATCCTCATGGCCTGAGAACATAGAGGAGCAGGAGAACTCCTCTTCCTAATTCTTCATTATCATCATCACTTTTTCAAATCAGATACTACCTTATACTCACCTTTACTGGTCACATTGGCCTTTTTTCTCTTATTCAGACTGCAAACTCCTCATCTGAGCCAAAATGTCGATAAGGATATTACGCAACTCCATTACATCTCAGCTAACCAACCAGTCTCTGCCCTCTGCTGCTGTCACTGTACTGTATAATGTGTATGTTACCTCTTTAAACTAGTGTGGTCCCGCGCTGGACCTGGGAATGCTTGTTGTTATTGGTGAGGCACTTAGTGTGTGCTCGATCTCTGTGGCAACACAAGTAGTGTACATTTTCAAAAAAAAAAAAATTGTTGCCTTTGTCACTGGAAAGTTGTGCTTTGGTTTGATATTTAATGATTTTGTGTGCTATTTCTATGAGATGTGCAATGATGTAACGGTTTAGCGAATGCATGTACAATGAAACAATCGGGACGAACACTTCCAGAGAGAAATCCCTCCTATATGAAGCAGCGATATTGCTGCATATGTATGCTAAATGGAAATAACAAGGTAAATACACATTAGAAAATGTTTCCCACTAATTTAAAGGTGAAGTGTGTAATTTCTGTGCCACCGTCAGATTGCAAAATAATACTTGCATACAAAACACTGCCCCGTCTTCCATTGTTCAAGTCAAACAGGTACGCCCACCCCAAATTCAAACCGATCCAGAGGTTGACACGTTGGTACTCCCAACAAACCAGTGCCAGTGTTTACAGCAGTGTTTCTCAAACGTTTTCAAGTGGTTGACCACTTCAAGAGTGAAAGGAAAAGAGGGGACCGACAAATCTCTTATTAGGCCTTGGTCACACAAACATGGGTATTTTTAAAACCGCAGCTTTTTCTACATGGTTGGCTGTTCGTCCACACGCAAACCTAGTATCCGGTTACTGAAAACGGACTTTTTAAAAAAAACTCTGGCCAGGGTGAAGAATTTTAGAAACTCCGGTTACAGCATTGTCGTGTAAATGGTGAAACCGGAGATTTCGGCTTGTTAAGTCAAAGTGTGCGCCGTTCTCTCCTTTGTTTGACGTCAGATTGTGCGCCGTTATCTCTTTTGTTTACACGAGTCGAGTCTATGCAATGGCGTACATAGCTTTTAATAACTCTGCTAACAGCGCTTATCACATGTATACAGACACATGCGCAGTTATCTCCTTGTATTGCACAATAGATGCAATAATACAACATAGTAAGGCAAGTGTGTGAAGCTATTACAGCCCACTTGGGCCCTGCCCCTGTTTATATGAAGTGAAGTAACATGAAGTGACCCATACTTGGAATTTGTGCTCTGCATTTAACCCATCCAAGAGCACACACACACTGCGAACACACACCCAGACCAGTGGGCAGCCATATTGCTGCGGCGCCCGGGGAGCAGTTGGGGGTTCGGTGCCTTGCTCAAGGGCCTTGCTCAAGAGTCTCACCTCAGTCGTGGTATTGAGGGTGGAGGAGAGGGCTGGTTATTCACTTCCCCCACCGATAATTCCAGCAACCTTCGGGTTACAAGTCCGACTCTCTAACCATTATGCCACGACTGCCCCCCCAATGACCGTTACCTGTCACTGAGTCCAAAGTAAAGGAACTCGTAGAAGGGTTTCACTGAGCCCATGGCATCCCTCAGTGCTTCGGTGCCGTGGATGGGACCCATGTGGAAATCAGGTAGCCAATCATAGCGTGGTTTTGCGTTTTCATGTGGACAGAGATTTTTTCAAAACCGTGCTTTTGTGGACGCAATTGTTTTTTAAAACAGAGGAGGAAAAACTCTGGTTATAAAAATACCCGTGTACGTGTGGACTAGGCCTTATTCAAAGTCATTTTGACTGATTCAGTCTTGAGCCACAGTTGTATAAATTTGCCAGAAGGCTGTTATTATTTTATGGAAATTAACATGACTGCTGCTTTAGGCTAATAAACCTAAATGAGCTAAGAAATTGGACCAAACACTTACATACACTGACATATATACAGTAAAGGGTTAGTTAACCCAAAAATGTATTATTTACTCTCCCGCATTTGTTCCAAACCAATAAGACCTTCGTTCATCATCGGAACACAAATTAAGATCTTTTTGATGAAATCCGAGCGCTTTCTGACATCAATGCCATTACCACTTTCAAGGCCCAGCGTCAGAGACTGACACGCAATAAAATAAATTGTTGAAGGCGTTTTTTCATAACATTAAGGTTGAACCACTGTAGTGGCTTGGGACTATTTTAACAATGTCTTTACTACCTTTCTGGGCTTTGAAAGTGGTATTGGCGTCGCTGTCTATTGGGGGGATTTAATCAAAAATATCTTCATTTGTGTTGTGAAGATGAACGAAGGTCTTATGGCTTTGGAACGACATGAGGTTGAGTAATTATTGACAGAAATTTCATTTTTAGGAAAACGAACCCTTTAATTCATTGTCTTAAGTCACTTATTTGATTAATGCAATGCTGGTGCTTTTTATGAATTATAATTATTTATTCAAGTCTTTTTTATTGACTACACTCAACGCAACCACAGTTTGAGAACCACTCTGCACATAAAATTGGCAGAACATTACACACATCACCTTGAAGCTCGACTTCTCAGCGTTTCATATTGGCGGAAGAGTCAATTGTGTTAAAACGGACCACTTTACATCTGTTAAGTACCTCTTGAAAACAGGGTAGACTGTGTGTGTATGATATGTATGTCTTATATTTCATTCCAATACTTATTACAATTTATTTATTACTACAGTGAATGATGCACATTTCAGTGCTTTAAATTCACAATGTTGTCATTACCATCTTTAGAGATACCTCTATTGTTCAAAGCGAAGCAGCTGAGCTTTTCCGCACGGTTGAAGGCAACTGGATATCGGTCCCACGTTTATGCTGTTGTGAAGTATCAATGATGGGCTCCTTAAAGAAAAGAAAAAGGATTTAACGTACATGTGATGAAGCATCACTATGCAATTGAGAGCTGTACTCAAGAAACTTTGTATTACTACTATGCAGTTGATATGAAAGTAAATGGACTCAAACGCTCCAGATCACAAACCTCAGGCAACTCTTGACAGTCAAGCCATTTGTCCTCAATTCCGTAATCCTCAACCACGAGATCCATCCATAGTTTTGTTTTCATTTAATCGAGTTGATGTATGCACATTCAGGAAGAAGAACGATGCAATTTTTATGAGAAATTCCCTGAAATTCATTATAAAGCACTGAGTTATTTCATACAGTAGCATCAAAGTTGTGGAAACCCATCCCAATGAGAAAACCTAAAGATTCTCTGTAGTCTAGAATGAGATGTTGACAGGATGCATTGTCTATTTTGAAGATAAAATATAAAAGAGTATTTTCAAACAATATTAGTCTGCATTATTCCTAAACTATTTTTTAGTGGTATGCATTGCCATGTGACGTTATGTATTAAAGGACCATTATCTTTGACATATTTGTGGATATAAGTCAGTAAACCCCTGGCAATGGAACTTGCATGTTATAAACTACATGTTCTTAATGCATTTATTCAAGCTTTTCATTAAGAATTGGAGTCCAATAATTACTTGCCTTTTTGTCATTCTATCTCGATATTTTCATGATAATGTTTACAAGTCTCTAAAAGGCCAAAATGACTGAAACTTAATAAAAGTGACAAGAATAGCACTGGTCGCAACGCCAAATCCTGTCCTGTTGAGAAAGCCATGCTCTGTTATTGGGTTAACAGATTGAAAGCTCGTCACAAAGCAGGAACAGAATGTGGAATAAACATTGATTTTACTTTGAAGAGTTTGTTTCTGTCTTTCTCTGTTAACAAAATGTACATGTAAAGTGTGATTAAAACGTCGGACCACATTGAAAATGTGCTACTCATAAATGGTCATGCTTATGATAATATCTGTAATGGGGAAAATAAATAGCAAACAGAAGCATTTTCACTAGTGAACTTTCAGGCCCCATTAAAGTATATCACTGATTCTTGAGATAAGCGTTATTAAAAATTGGTATTTTTGTAGACAAATGAACCATGTAAGGGAACAGGTTAAGAAGTTGTTAAGAAATATTTTTTCTAAAAATTATATTTATTCACTCCATAACTTAATTTGTGTCAACTCAGTCAGACACACTAAAAAGCATGCTAATTGAATCTATCCAAAAACAATGTAAAATCTTCATTTATGTAATACTGGTGTTCAGTAAAGGATTTAAATCATAAAATACATTATGTTTGTTTTCACACTATTATGAACAGCCCGGTTTCTAAATTCCTTAAAGGGGTACTTCAGCGCTGGGAAGATGAATGTGTATTTAAATCATTTATGTAGTAGAAATGTGAAATTATTTTTGAATTTGGTGCCTTCTAGACTGAGAAAAGACAGAAAATTTATTTTTGTCTCATGTGGATGAAAGACAACAACTCCCAGACTGCACTTGCTTCGCTGCCCAACGACGCCACTCCCAAACAGTAGTGGGAAGTTCGGATCATTTTACTGACTCGGATCTTTGAATCTCGTTCAGCAAAATGAACGAATCTTTTTTCAACTCAGTTAATTTCAGCAGAATCGAATTAAAATGTTTCAACACATTTAGTAATTTTGGAATAAAAAATAAACTGTAAGCTAATGTAGCCATGGCCAAAGTTTGAGAAAAGAAAACATTAATTAATTTCTTAAGCTGGCTCTTCAGGCTAGGTATGCAGTCTGTTAGTTCACCTCACCTCCCGTCAATCGTTCTTTCCTTTGTCACTTCACATTTAAACACGTCTGTTCCCTGGAAGGTTCAGTTCACCTCTCGTGTCTCTCTTGGGTATGAGCCGTTTAGTTCCGTCATCATGTCTGATCTGAGCCGTGACAGACTCATATTCAATACATGCGTCCGGAAACAGAAAGGATTAGTTCATCTCTCGAGTCGTCGTTCTTTTTTCACGTGACCGCTTTCGTAACATATACAACATTACAGTCGCATTATTGACTGCATGTTATAATATATTTATTATTATAAAATCATCAGAAGATATGTGCAATAAACATGTGTTATGCCTATCCGTTCTGAACAACCCAATGTGTCCAGGCTTCATATGAAAATCAATTATTATACTAGCTAAAAAACGAAACTAAACAAACATTTAAAAAAAAAAACTACTCACTTGTTTGTAAGGAAGGTTGTGAATTAACCATAGACTGTAAAGGAATTAACTAATTTCTGTATCCAACACGGCTGTCACGTGAATGGAGAGATGAACTGTTTCTGCATTCAGCCTATGGTGACTTGAACGAACGACTCGAACAAAAAGACTCGAGAGATACATGTGGAACTAGCTCCTTCAAGTGGCTGTAGTCTATAGCCTCTTAGCCTCTGGCCAAAAAATCATCTCAGGGGGACATGAGTGGGAAAAGTACCATAATTTGAATATACTAACGGGTTTCTACTGATACAAAGCTTAATGCTAAATCGCTGAAGTAACCCTTTAATTCTCCTCCCTCATTTTAATATTAAACATATATCACCAACGTTCTTAGGTAATTAAGACATAATATCATGTTTTATTGAGATTTTTTACACAATAAATTGAAAAAAGAATAAGACATTTCTTTCAAAATTAACAAAAACCTTCACCTGAGTTGACAAATAGGGTAGAGTGGGGGAAAACGCCCCCCTGGGGTAAAACGCCCCCCACCTGTTTTTCCCAAAATAACCACTAGAGGGAGTCAAGATACATTTTCACTGTTGCTATGCACTTCGTTGACAATGGGGATAAACAAATCTCCTTGGAGAAGCTGACACCAGCAACGTATTTGAAGAGAAGAGGATTACATTGCAAACTATAATTTTCAGATATTAGTAAACAAGTGTTTAAGAGAATATTGGTCTGCAGGACATCACAGTGATGTATGATAGATGAATAGTGAAGTCTGTAGTTTGAGAGGAATATAATTATATTTTTAAAAAAATTTTTTTTTTTAAAAAGTCATAGCTTGTGGGGTAAAACGCCCCCTACCCTGAGGGGTAAAACGCCCCCCAAAAGGCATAGTTTCTCTCTATCATAATTACTATAATAACATATTTCTGTCTATCAAATCCTTTGTTTTACACTTAATGCAGTATAACTAGGTGGTAAAATCAAAATATTTGAACAAAATAAAATAAAAATTACCTCAAGTGAGCATTAGGCTAGCTTGATAGCACAGTTAGCTCACTGATGGAAGGTGGTTAGGTGACCCAATGATAAAACATAGTGGCTTTTAATGCATTTATTGAATATATTTCACTACATAAATAGTGATATTAAATAAATATTAATTTATATACATGTTGATACATTACTTGCCTTTTACTTTGAGAGATTAAAAACTATAGTCTGCTCATTTTGCTGTTGATCTATGAAGCAAACTGGTTGGTAAGAAAGGGGGCATTTTACCCCACCGCTGGGGCAAAACGCCCCCTTTGTGCAAAAATAATTTCAGTCAAAATACTAATTAATTATGAAGGCTGCGCAATTTTAATATTTGGTGAATAACTCCTGCCATAGTCACTCAAAACCGGGATGGCAATTCAAGTCACATTTATGTTTTGTTTCACTGTAATGTCACATTTTCCTTAAGGGGGGCGTTTTCCCCCACTCTACCCTACTGACGGTGTTGACAGGTTGAGCTGAGGCCAAATATACAGGATATGTTAATAGAATCACGAAACAGCATTTGAAGAATTCCCCATATGCAAAAAACTTATTAAATCACATTATACAGACTTTTTGAGAGCACTTGTCAACCATCAGTTGATGTCTGACAGTTGACAATTCATTTTTTTCTCCACCTCAACCACGTGTCAGTGGAGCAATTTAGGTTTTCCTCAGTTGTAGCTGCCTTAATAAACAATGTCAAGATTTATCCCACAACTATTTACAGAAACGATTACACTGCGATGACGGAGTTGACATGTTACGGCTGTGACCGCAGAGACTTCACTATTTTTTGTTTAAAATATTTAAATATCTATAACTTTCAGGACTATGTGTCCTACTGTGAGATCCACAATGATCAGGACATAGCAAGTGCTCCTCAGAGTTAAAGGTCCCGTTCTTCGTGTTTTTTTGAAGCTTTGATTGTGTTTACAGTGTGCAATATAACATGTGTTCATGTTTCGCGTGTAAAAAAACACAGTATTTTTAACACAATTTGCTTATCTGTATACCGCTGTTTTCACTGTCCTAAAAACAGCTGATGACTTCCTTTATTCTATGAAGTCCCTCCTTCAGAAATACGTAACGAGTTCTGATTGTGCCAGCGGTTCCCGTGTTGTGATTTGACCGCAGCTTAGCGAACGTGGCACGGTTCCTGTGTTGTGATTCGACAGCAACTTAGCGCACGTGGAAAGGTCACGCCTCTTAACGGGGTGATGTATGCGCTCAATGATCTCTACAGCGTCCCTGGGAAAGCCAAACAAAGATGATTTGACTCCGGGATGAAAATAACAGCGTCTCGACGACATGGCGACAAACACACTCAAACGCAACACTTCCTTTTCTCCACGCGACACTTCCTCTTCTCCACGTGGGACAGCAACAAGACCACGCCCCCTTTTCGCGTATTCTTGTGGGCGGAGGTTAGTCTGTTCTACTGACGTCATTTATGAAGGAAGTACCAGGATGTAGTCCAAGCCGGCCGTTCGCTGTAGGCTTTGAAAGGGAACTTCTGTTAAATAAAATATCTCGCTTGGCATTGAACTTTGAGCTTTATAATTTTACAGGTATTATTTATGCTCTAACAGCAACATTACACACTAACTAAAGTTTGAACAGTGGGATCACGAAGAACGGGACCTTTAAAGCTGCCCATGACACTGCCTGATTTATTCAGAATGATAAAAACTCCTGTCAGAGTTGACACAAAGTGAGGACACAACTTTTATAGCTATTTTTGTAATGGAAAATATACTTCAATAATTACTTGTTGTATTATTTGATATCTTAAAGATCTCCACTTTTTAATTTGTTGCATTTTTAAACACTTTGTTTGGCAGTTTTACATTGTGACATCATGCTGAGGACAGGTAAAATGACATGTGTTTCCAAGTATAGTGTGCTTTTAAAATAATACTAAATAAATTATTTAAAAGAATAAGCAATAAATGTCCTGAGTATACAAATTTCCCTTAGATGTAACTTTTGAAGTATTTTTATTGTGTTGACATTCTTACTCTTTAACATAAATAGGGTTTTTGTGTTTGGGACATGTTGTCCCTTATCTTAAGAATCAGTGATATGTACAAAAAAAAAAAACATTTGTATCTTGATTATTTTCAAAAGTATGCTGAAGATGACAAATAATCACCCCAAAGTGGAATATTAGAAAAACAACAAGAACATTTGTACATTCACAGACTCAAAGTTTGTATTTCAGATTTTTTTTTTTTTAAATTAATGCATACTACATTGGGTATTATTGTAATCATAATCTATTATTAAACTCTGTAATTGATGCATTGGATGCATCAATGCACTTCTACAACCCTTTTTAGAATTTATTACAATTTACTAATTGAACGCATAAGAAAAACAGACGTCAAGCCAGCATGTTAATATTATAGATATATATATATATATATATTATATTGTGTTTACTTAACAAACATGATAAATGCAATGTTTCCAAGAAGTTAGCTGTAACAATAAAAATACAATATCTTTGTGTCCTTACATAGAATTAAAACAGGAAAACAAAAAACAAAATAAAAACAAAACAGCCCTAAGTAGTTCACAGAGAGGTACAAATATACAGTACAAATCTATTTTATTCAAAAAAGGGTACAAATAAAAACGCAACAAAATATAGTTATTAATGCTTTGTAAAGTTCAGGTAGGTGTAGGGTAGTCTAAGGGAGCACTTTGGGTAGACGACTCTAAGGCTTCTGAGAAGAATTAATACATATTGGTACGGCCATACGATATTAAAACGTACTATACAAAGTTTATACAACCTGGATTATACTTGAGGATTGAATATTACACATACATCATTGCATATATTTCGCAGATTTTTATGCATTAAACAAAGATGCCATCTCATTTAAAACTGGTCACGCATCACATAAAAAGCAGTGTCACTTAGTGCCAAGAAGTACAATGTCAAATTTGAGAGTATATAATGATTCCTTAAAAACCTTTAAACCGTTAGAAACCTGATTTCGGCCGACATTACTGACTCTGGCCTGCCGTGCCACCGAGTTCTGTCTGGGATTTACACAAACTGCCGTGTGTTAGGTTCATAAAGCCTTCCAAAAACAATATATACACACAAAAGAAGAGAAAAAAAAATCAATCATCACAAACAACTTGAAGCAATGATAACCACAAGTTACTGAAATGTTACTGATACGGAAACCTGCGCATTCATCCAGAACTCAGACGGTTATCCTCAAGCCGATCGCACGCTTCGAAACTCTCCATTTGTGCCGGATGTCAACAGGGAGACTAAATGGACTTGTGTCAAATATTTCCCAGGACTCTTAGCCCAAATTATATGCATAACTGCAGAGATTCTTGATTTCTACGCACCATCTTCGGACACCGACTCACGCTACTTCAGGAAAAAAAGAAATATCAGGGTAGCATTTCACCACAAAAATCGATTTTTGGGCGAAATACGGTTTCGTGAGATTCAAACTAAGGAAGTGATGTTTCTGAGCTGGAATCAGTGCAAAGCATCAGTCTTCATTCTGCCCTAATAACAAGAGCAAAATATAAATAAACAAAGATTTCGAATGTATATTAAGCTTGCATTGTGTTCAACTAAGATACACATTATGAGCTAGTCCCAAAAGAAATATCATCTTACAATCAGGAAGTGCAACGTCACCAACTTCGTCAGTGAGCGACCCGAGCCGCATTACACCAGAGCTTTACAGAGGAGATGCGTGAAATCTTACGACCTTGCAGAGTGGGAGTCACTTGCACGCATCGTTCACGAACAATGCACATCTTAAGGCGTTATTGACAAGCTAAAACTATACAAAACTTATCTTCATATCTGTACAAATGTCGGATGATTGTTTTACGTGGTTTCCAATGATTCAATATGATGGTGAAACATTTACAATAACACTATAAGTGAGGGGAAATAAGTGCAGAGCTTTTCATTACATCAAAGTGACTACGTTACATGATTAGGTGAGGCTCTATGGAAGAACAACACGGTTTGTGCATCGAGAATAGGGTGTCTACACACCAGAAATATCCTTTGATTTCAATGGGGAATGTGAAAATCTAATCGATAAAGGAAAAACGCCAGTGCTGTGAAAGTGGCGACCAAAACCTGAATCTGAAAGGCAACACACCGTTGCAGGCTGGTCTGATTGTGCTTTCAGAAGTGTTTCGGAAAATAAATTCCCACTTTATTTGAACTGATCCAACTCTTTGTCTAGTGTGCAGGCATCCTATTCTTTATAGGGAGATGAAATGCTTACATCAATGCTGTGCTCAATATGTATGCAAAAGCGAGGTAAGGACATGATTGGATTAATTCTCACACATCCAAAGAGAGAAGGAAATGCAGAAGCGTAGGAATGTAGCTTAAGCTTAAACCTTCTGTGCCATTGAAGATGCAACGTCAAATTGACCCTGAATGATAAAAATCACAGCTTAAGGGTCACAATTTATACATTTCCCCCCCACATTGACCTCGCCTCAACCACTAAACTATATAGCGCTGTAGGGATGACATTTTTGCTGTTAACATTTTAGCACTTCCAGTTCCATCGTCCTTAAGTCAATGTTTTTTTTTGGTTAAAATGCCTGAAATAAAGTAGTTTGAGGTAAACTCATCTACTCACTAGTCCATTTTCACAGCCAGTCATGCTCTTGCAATTTCTATACCAAGCAGATTTCGACAGCCACTGACTACCATAGTATTTCTTCCCCTAATATGGCAGTCAATGACTGCCGAAATCTGCATGGTTACAAACATTCTTCCAAATATCTTCCTTTGTGTTCAGCAGAAGAGGTTTGGAACTTGAGGGCAAGTAAATGATAACAGAATTTTCATTTTTGGGTGAACTATCCCTTTAAATGGTGGTGACGTTGATGTCATGTGACTGTGGTGCAGATCATTTATAGCTTAGCCATTACTTGTGGTGACTATTTAGGCTTCAAGTTGTGTTCATTTGTGAAGATTATCATGATGAACGCAACATGCAAGGATCCAAATTTTTTGGGTTCATGGAGCGTATTTTCAACAATAATCCAATTTGGGTTTTTGTTGAGGGAAACAAGGTTATGCTAACTTCAGGGTTGGCCAACAAAAATAGGTCATCAGTGCAGCACTCTACAATAATTTTCTATTGTAACATTTCTAATTTTAGGTATTTGGGATGCCATATATAGGTTGCAATATAAATAGGATCAAAATGTCCCTCAACAGTACGGAAGGATTTTAAAGCCAGCAAGATTGATAAATGACATGTGATGACAGTAAGAGCAAACTGGAGACATGCAAATCTCCCAGACAACAGAGCTTAATAAGACAGACCAGAGTAAAAGTTAAGACGTTGGGAAGGCACAAACATAGAGTCAACTCTTCTTGGTTACAGTGCACAGGATAGTAGCTCAGTTCTTAATGAAAGCGAACTCAGTCCATCTCCGCCATGAAGGTTGCAGGTGGGGAGATTTCATCTCGACGAGAGACAGCTGGTAAGGCAGTGCATTTGAGAAGACCGAGAACAGTGCACCATTGCTGACAAAAACAAAACTAAATATACAGCACCAAACAAGCGACACTAGATAAGCTTCAAGTTATGTGACTTGGTAGTGACATAACGGACCACTACCATAAAGGTCACCGATCCTGTGGGTTACTAGAGAAAATACAGAATGTGCAACGATATCGAATTCTTGAAACACAGCAGACCACAGACGAACTGGTGAGTTTTGAAAACTACATTACACATAGGGTGCTGACTGAGTCTCTACTGCATAGCTCATGCTAAAGCTGTATCTTTCTGCTATTTCGAGTCAAGTATTGCTTCATGTCTAATGTAATACTTAAAACAACCGAACAGGTCAAAATTTGAACAACATCGCCATTCTTATGCGTGAACCTAACAACTTGAAACCAGTCAAAGTTGGTCTTCCAAGCTGAAAAGCGCTTTAAAACCAGCAAACCATATGCACTTGACCAGGCTGAAGACAAACAAACCAGATTAGGCAGGTTTAAGATGTTTCTCCCAGTCAGGAACTTACTAAATTTGTGTGTGCAAGGCCTTGGATGACAGTTGTGACCCTTTTCGGCAGCTCACTCTGGCTGGGTGTCCACAATAAAGTGAATGATAATGAAGCGTCCTCTGTGAACTATCTTAAAAGGTCCAAAGTGCCACCGAAACATTCTGAGACAAACGGGACAGAGAACGGAAGAAATAACATGAACTAGATTTGAGACCAGATTATAAATAGCATGAAAGTGGGACTCCTTTTAAGAGGGAACAGGATGTCTCCAAACAAAATATTAACAGATGAAATGCTTCATAAACAACAAATGGTTTTGAACCAATGTTGGATGATCAAAACCAAATACTGTTAAACTTGATGCACACATTGCCGTTTCTTCATTTAGTCTAAAACAGACTTGTTGGTAATGCCAAAAAACAAGGTGGGTTTATACCAGGGCAAACAGTTATGGGGCCCACTAAGTGTACCAACATAATTTGTCCTGCGAGTTCAAACGATGACCCTTCTTAATACCTCGTCCGAACTTCTTTTTAACTTTAGAGGTTTGAGAACTGCACAGACATGTGGTGTCATTGAGGTTGATGCAGTCTGGAGGAAGTCTAAATCTAACTAGTCGCTACATTTATATTAAAAAAAAATATATTATTATTTTACCTAAAAGAAAAAAACCCTTCTCTTAAAGCCTTGAGTGATAGTGAGAGTCCAAAAACTGTTCAATAAAATCCAGAGACCGCCCAGCAACGCCAAGAGCCAACAATGCAGAGAAATATCAAAAGGTCTCATTAAAGAACTTGAGCCAAAATGGAAACAAAAATTTGCATCCGACAAGTAGTAAGAGGAGGCAAAACATTAAGGGCAAAAAGAGAAACTTTACAAAAACAACAACAAAAACAGCAAAATGAAAAGTGGGAATGTCAGGCTCTTTTCTGGAATGCTGCTTCGAAACAAAACACAATCTTCCTAATGTTTATATTATTTGGTCTAATTGCACTTAAGTCATGATTTCATCCATCTGAAAATGTTCAGTAACTACAAAAAGTGAAACTGCAGCATTTTCTCTTGGCTAATGTGTAAACAGTGTCAACCTTGCCTGTCAGTTTCTCGAGAGCCAAAAACCACCAACAAAACTGAATACTTCAAAACAACACAAACATTTTCCCTTCATTATTAAAAGAAAAAACTAAAACAATAAAACATATCTGATTCCTGTTAAAGAGTCAGTGTGAATCAATTGAACATAACTGTGCAATACAAGACCTGCAGTACAAGTTTTAAAAATCACTCGTGGGTACTATTGCCAAGAAGAGAGACAGAACGCAATACTGTACAAGAGTTCACCAATTACAGAAACCAAAGAAGAAACCATAAAAACCTCAGCACAGATTTGAAATTAGAAACCGTATTAAGGAAGCTCTCTATACACTGGTCCTAACCAGGCATGACGTGACAAGTTTCCAGTGATGAGTAATTTGTCCATCCAAACCACAAGCAAGAATGCTGTGACAAAATCAATGGAAGGACCAATGAGATTTCGCGGTAGGGGGAGCTAACCAGCACAATACAACAAAAATAGGAATTGACAAAAGTGATTGCCGCTTTATGCAGACACAACACAATGTAACTCGAGCATCACTTGTTTTATCGGGTCATACCTGGTTAGGACATAATGTAAGGTAGACCAAGGCCACGGTCTTCATATAAATAGCAAGAGCTGATCCTGAACATCCTAATCAGCGGGTGTTTCAGAAAAGCCCCATTTCGAGGTGCAATTCCATATTAGTCATCACTATGGGTCAGAATTGCCAAAAAAGAAAGGTGCTGTTTTAGGGCTAATTGCATGCGTGGAATGAACTCCTGTAGTAACTGTTAGAGTGAGTATTATCACAAAGTAAAACTGCATTATCTTAGAAAATCAAGAGAAGTGCAGGATAAGGTTAAAAAGGTCTTTACATACAGACTGCAAAAGCTGCACATAGAAAAATCGAAATACAAGGAGTAATCTATCTTACGGGAATGAGTAAAAAAAAACAAAACATGAAAAACAACTATTGCTTTAATTTTGATAACTGAGCAGGGTCAGTCCAAACCCAAGACAAGCAGTGAAACTATACTTGTCTGTGCTAAACGCTTCCAACGGGACAATTTCATTTAAACCTGCATCCTTCATAGCAATAATCCATTTCCACGGGAACAAGACGTTCGCAAACGACTAGAACCCATTCCACATTTGGTCTCAGCTTCGCAAGCACGGCTGATTTTGGCTGACACCACATGTTGTCTCCAGGAAAAGGGCACAACAATGTAGGGTGAATGAAGGATGCTTCCAACCATGAGGTACTATTTAGAGGCGTTTTCCTAGGCCAGCCTTACTGGGAAATGATAACTGCAAAAGGTTGAGGAGGAGAGATCACATAAAAACTGGAATGCAGATTCAGAGCCACCGCTGAATCAAAACTAAAAACCTCGGAGGAGTCGTTAATGCAACTGTTAAGATGCGTGTGAGACTTCATCTGGAAATAGTTCCTGATTGTAGAAAGATTGTTGGATCAATTGATTGATGTGACGATGCTGGGCAACTGTTCTCAAACTCCAGGCTAGAAAGTAGTCCTAAGCAGAAGCACCCTGAGAAGAGGCAAGGAGAGGAGGAGAGTGTAGGAAAGTGAGGACAAACACACCTCTAGAGAGAGACGCATTAAAAACTGTCCAAGTTTTAAGGTCTTAGCCAATAAAAGCCTGGCAGCGCAACAAGGGAAACAGTCAATGTTTAGAGAGAAAGAGCCTGTCTTTTAGGGTGGAAAAGTTGTTGAGCAATCTTTGCCTCTTGTGTCCTTCTTCAAAATATATAATTATTATAGTAAAGGCTTGTCAAGATTCTATGGCTGTATCCCATTCTTATCCCTGGCCTTTCTGAAATAAACATCTATTTGAGGAACTGCAAGATATCTTTATGCAAGTGATCACTGCCAAAACATGATAGTTCACCCACAGGAACACGCAGACGATGCAGGCTTTGGTATGTGATTTACCAGATAAAGCTGCCATGCAGATCATTGCGAACTCTGACTATGACCTGGCAAAAAAAGTCCTCTGCTTGAGACCAGAACCGAAGAGAACTGGAGAAGGGGGTGGCAGGGGGAAATCTTCCAATATGTGCAAAATCTCAAACATTCTGAGGCTACATTCTCTCTCCCTCCGACCACGCTCCCTCTTTCGCATCCGACTGACACTTCACTCCCAAAGACAATCTCTTTTGTGTTTGCTGCTACTTGCCAGCGTTCGAGCGCCCCTCGATGGATAGTTTGACCTCCTGAGGGATAAACGATGGCCGAGAGGAGCCAGAGGTGGCAGCTGAGACTATACTTCCATCCTCATTCTTGATGCAATACCTTTGGAAGCCAGGGGCAGACCAGCGCCTCTGGGACGCCCCTACAGAAGAGGCTCCCGCTCCGCTTGCCGGTGGAGCATGACCCTCAGTGTGCAAATAGTAGTTGCTCTGGCTCCGAGTGTGCTCTGCTGAAGTCCTGTTCGGTCTGGGGGACACATCGATGTGTCGCGGACCCCCGACCTGCATGGGCTCTTCCTTGTCCCTGTCCCTCTCTCTGTGGATACGCTCCATCTTTAATTGGTTTGGTGGCCGAGGGGTGTGCTGGGGCGCCGGGGGGCCCATGGGCTGAGGTGGTGCTCCTGACGTGGAGTTGGCTTTGGTGGGAGTCCGGGCCTGCAGTTGCTGCGGCGGTTTCTGCTGCAACGTTGCTTGCTGCTGCAGCGTCACGGACACGCAGACGTCACCCACTTGCAGATGGTGGCAGGTGAGACCGTACAGTTGGGCAGTCCGCTCGGGGCTACAGGACGACCAGCCCTGTCCGAAAACGAAAAACGGGTGTTCAGGGGGAACATCTATAGTCACTTTGCTCTGCTGCTCCCCTACGTTGAAATGCAGTGCCACTAGACCGGGCCTCTGACTAGCGCGGATGTCCACCACCATGCTTGAGTCGATCTTAAGCCCACCGCTCACTTCTGCGCTCCGCATGAAGTCCTGCGTCTGCAGATCTTCCACACGCTTGAGCTCTCCGGTAGCCAACTGGATGATGGCGCCCTTCATGAAGTGCGACGGGCCGTTGGGTGCCAGTAGAGGAGCCTGTGGCAAAGCACCAGAAGCTGGAGTGGGAAGCTGCTGACCATGTTGGGGAGGTAGCTCTGCCACCACCCGCTCAGGGAGACACGATGCTGCATCAATGGCTTTTGTATATGTAGAGGGAGAAGCAATTATGGCTGTTGTGGCCACATCGCTGGATTGATAATGCTGCTGCTGCTGTTGTTGGTGGTGGTGGTAATCCACGGGCACGAGAACAGGCTGCCCATTGGCCAAGATCACGGCGTGACCTTGTTGAACGATATGCTGCTGATGAGCTCTGGATTCAGCAGTATTTAATGCATATGCTGTTCTGACTTCACTCTGAGTATCTCGACTTCTCTGAGAGCTTTGAGACAGGTTCAGAGGGACATGTGCTGCTTCCTTTCGACTCGTGCCATGGACAGGAGAGGCCAGTCGTCCAACCACCTGCTGGACCTACAAATGAAATGACATAAAATATAGTCAGAAAAATCTAAAAAGGAAGTTTATTGAATATTCAGGCAAAATATATTTTTTTTAAATTCTAACAAAAGTTTTACATGCGTGTTTTTGTTTAATATCAAATTTGATACATCAGAAATGTATGGCTCATATAGTAATGATATGGAATATGGGATCTCTCACTCGAGGAGGAAAAACAGAGCAAAAATATGCAATTCGGTGCAGTTGATGTTATTTATATGGCCAAATGAATGAGATTTTAATAACAGTTCAGCAGACTACTTGCATAAAATGCATATGAATATCAGTTGTTACTCTATAGCCTATCTCCCAATAATATCTTAGTAATACGATATTTAAATGCTTAGTTTTATTGTATTTTTTTTATTGTGGGGGACAAAGCATAATGCAATGCAATACATTGATGACTAAGAGATGAACAAATAAAAGTCTTTCAAAAGCCTGACGTATCATTTTATACATTTTAACACAATCTTTGTTAAAATTACATGTAGATAATGAAGTAAGTTGCTTAGATTATAAAAATTAGTGGTGGGCCGTTATCGGCGTTAACGTGCTGCGATAACGATAACGTTATCTGCGATAAAAAAAAATATTGCCGTTAATCTATTCTCAAAGTTGGGTTGGGAGCTGGGTCTATACTACGCAAGCTATGATGACTTTCACCTTGATATTTTAGCGCAGATGTACACCTAGCCGAATTGCACTGTAGGGGCGAGAGAACGAGTCTTAGAACCTGTGTGTATGCCTACTAGTGTTGTCAAAAATATCGATATTTCACTATGTATCGATACTGAACTATCTTAAACGATACGATACTCATTTTCTACAGTATCGATATCAGCTGCGCTCTCCTCTCCTCTCCGACCGACAGCGAGTGACACGCACCTGCCTCCTCTCATTCAGTCCGTTTAATCCTCTGAACATTGCGAACGGGTGTTCTGCTGGATTTTTCTTCATGACAGCGTGTTAGTATTGGTGTGACCGGTCTGAATTTTGCGCAGGGTTGCAATAACAATTCTACTAATTCCCGCAGATTTCGAACTCGCATCTGAAGCGCGCACAATAAAGCCGCCTCTGATATACAAGTGCAAAAATTAGCTCCTTTTTCCAGCTTATTAATGGTCAAATACTCTCAAAAATGTCTCAATGCCCATCTTGGTGAGTTTTAACCTATGGTTTTAACGTAAACACAGTCGCAACCAGCTCACAGGAACAGTGTTTGGGATCCATGCGTGCGTCAGGTCTTAAAGGGACAGAAGTTATTTAATATTCAAACTCAAAAAAGACAAACGATCACTTACGAGCACACATATTCTGAATGCCTTCGGCAGAATTCAAATGAGCCATTTTAATCTAGATTAATTCCAAGATTACAGTGAGATTAATCTAGATTAAAAAATGAATATATGCCCACCACTAATAAAAATATATAATTCTCATGTTTACTTAAGAAAAATCAGTAAAGATTTCACAGCAAAAAGACAAATGTAACAACCTGAAGGGGAACGCTGTTAAAATTTATCTTGAAGTTATATTTTTGCTTGCTAAGGAAGTATGAACTATCAATCAGACACCAGAAGGCATGTAGTAGATTGTGTACAACAGGGTTTTCAGCAGAGTTTTGATCAGGTTGATCATTTAAAGGCCTTAGAACAGTAGGCTTAATAGAGATAGAACGGACATTTTGATGGAAGTTCCTTTTTTCATAAGGCACCATAAGCTGAATAGTGACAAATGAGAGGCGAGACCTGCCTCAAGACTTGTCACAGCAGATTCGGCTGGGTATAAATCAAAAACCAATCTCTGTTGTTTCTAAGTAGTAGCAGCCTGAGTTACTCAATCCTCAACACACCCAAAGAACAGCTAATAAAGGAA
The DNA here is from genome assembly GCA_023566225.1 of Romanogobio albipinnatus. Taxonomy (NCBI): domain Eukaryota; kingdom Metazoa; phylum Chordata; class Actinopteri; order Cypriniformes; family Gobionidae; genus Romanogobio; species Romanogobio albipinnatus. The sequence goes on along the minus strand of CM042239.1, from coordinate 67,197,661 downwards.
GGAAGTGGTGTAACTTATGCTGACTCACAAGAATTGCCTCAAAAAAGACAAAACTCTGAAAATACATTAAATCGGTATGAAGCATGAGACATTTAAAATACTACTCTGTCTGTGTAGGTCCAGATTATGCTACAATATTACATCAAGTTCGGTTTTGCAAAGTCTGACATTGCAAAACATCACAGTGAGTAGTTTCACTCCAAGTGAACCTTACTGGTTGGATAATGGTCAGGTTGTAGGTACTAGGTAATGATTAATTCAACAAAGAAACCTCATTTCCAACTTCTATCCAAATATGGATCTCTGGGAAGTTGTAACAATAACATCAACATCAAGATTTTCTGATATGTTCAGTGGAGTGTTGATATTCTAAACTAAACTATACTATTGACTTAACTAGAATTAGATGCGTTTCCTTGGCAAATAACTGAAATAAAAAGAAATTAAAGCTGAATAGAAAAACATAAAAATGACAAAAGCATGTAACAAAATAACTAAAACTTAATCTAAATAAATCTTAATCTTAATCTAAAATAAAACCTACAATAAATACTATAATAGTATATTATAGTATATCTATAATAGTACAGTGGGATCCAGAAATCTGAACACACACTAGGGCTGTGCGATATTAAAGAAAAATGAGATATGCAATACCTTGTTAAATAATGTAATATCCAATATTGTGATACGATATTGCGTGTGTGTAAAATCTATGTGTGTAAAATGATAGTGTGTAAAATCTATTTAAATAATATTTTTAAAAAATATTTAAAAACTGAGAATGATACCATTTATGTGTTTCACATTCTTTCTGGGCAAAGAAAGCATTGCTACAACTTCTCAAAGCGACTAGCAGTGTTTTAGCAAACATTTATGTCACAAATCTGACAATATAATTTTAACATCAATGTAAACAAACTAAAATTTTAATGCCAATATTTAATGTTCTGATATAGTTCACTTAAAGCATAACCGACTGTGTTTACATGAATACTCATCAAGCATTTTGACATAACTGTGTTTGTATTTGACAGTTCGAGTGTGTAACAAGACACGAAACAGAACTGAAGGGATCACACGCTTTCAGAGGGGGCGGCTTGTGCACACGTTTCGGTGTGTGTCAGACAGAGTTTCGCAAGTTATTGCATTTAATAACCATTTTTAACATCAAGCAAGTCACATAAGTAACAGTCGTTTCGTGTGCCCAGTCTATTCTCTGCTATATGCGTCAACCTAAAACGTACACTTTTCTTGTTGAAGCAGCCTATTAAAATCATTCAGATATTGCGTGCCGTTGTGATATGCATATCGCGATATGTACATTTGCGATATTTCAGTAATGTCGATATATTGTGCAGCCCTAACACACACTTTAGAAAATGTAAACATTAAGAATTATAAATTCTGATTTAAACATAAAAAGAAATCCCAGCATATACATTAATTCTTATATCATTTACAAATTAAAATATAAATGTGCAGTTATTTGTTTAATTGGGTTCTCTTCATCTAGACACATGACATGAAAGGTGCAGTAAGCGATTTCTGAGAAACACTGTTGAAAATTTTACTCAACACCTAAACAAACGATTTTGTGAATATTTGCTAGATGTTTCTGTTGAGAAAAAAAAATGTTTGTACATAATCCTGGCTGTGTAAAACGAAGGGAAAAAAAGGGGGATCGGATGATCCACAGAGCACCCAAACATTCTTGTAGCCAATCAGTAAGTACACTGTAAAAACAAATGTTGGTTTAACTTAAAGTAAGTAAGTAACCTGGTTGCCTTAATTTTGAGTTCATTGAAATTAAAAATTTGAGTTAATACAATGAAGGAAATTGGTTTAATAAATAGTAACATAGAAAAATATTATTGTAACTGAACCACATAAATAAATAAAAAAGTTGTGATAAATCATGAAAATTGCTCAATTTGGTTGATTTACTGCATTATTACAAATAAAACACAATCACGCAATATGCTTACAAAATCTTTTAATAATACTTAAATAAAGTGAGGTCGATTCTCAAAAACGTTCATTGTATCAACTCAAATTTTTAATTTCAATTAACTCAATTTTAAGGCAATCAGGTAACAAGTTTAAATATTTTTTTTACAGTGTAGCCAAACTAACCCTTTAAATCACAACCGATTCATCCATACTTGTGTGGTGTGAGCTGTCTGACGCCGGCTTCACACCACACGCGCAAGCAGTGCGGTGGCAGCGCAGAAGTTGTACGTATGGAGAGCGGGAGCAGCGCACAACCGTTGTGCTTTCACACTGGAAGTGTCTTGTCACGCGCAGCTGAACCACGGCTTGTGTATTGCAAATACAGACGAATATTGTCCATTCTGTCAGCTTTCTCTGTGTTCTCCTCCAACCCCTGTCTGTCTCGTGCTTTGATATATGATGGGCAGCATATATCTGCTGCAAATGAGACCGTGTTCCCCTATGTCCCAAACACACAAGCATATAACATGCTGTATATAGGTAGTTTGAATGATAGAAGGAACGTTAAAGTCTCTGTAAAGGCAATTCTGAGATTTGTTTCTAAACACATTAGAAATGTTAGAAATGTATTGCTGAAACACATTACAAAAACGGAACTATTTAGTACTGAATTCAGAAGTTAGACCGTTAAACAGTTTTTCACCGTTGCTGTGTTCAGGATTTTCTGGGCGTGGCTAAAGCGGTGGCTCGATGACGCACTGGAGCCACGGGCCTGGCTCCTCCCCTAACACGATCATAACTAGAGCACATTCGCATCAGTTTTTATTATATATTTTACTTGGCGGATTTTTGTATGATTCAAATTTGGTTGCGTGGTTAATAACACATTTATCTGTGGTGTGAGAAACTCAGAACACATGTTTAGTTTTGACTTTACAGGGACTTTAAATTTAAGATATGCCTCTAGTTTTAATCATTTAAATGGGCCTTTGACATTTTTGCAAACACTTCTGCCAGTGATTTGTTTGTGTTTTTTTTTCTGCCAAAGCACTGGATGTCATATGGTGATGGTGAAACACATGAAACACTTCACTACATGATTTCATGGTGAAATTTGTCGTTTTTTATGTTAATCAGGTCAACTTTGATCAAGAACAATGCAATGCCTCTGCGTGCGGTGTGAATCTGTTAACATGGGCAGTTGGGCACCGAAAAAAAAGGAACGCGTGCAGTGTGAAACCGGCCAGATGAGGCAGCTTTTAGTGTTTGCCTGTGTTGCATAGCATGTTTGCTATTTTGGGGGCGGAGCAATGACCGTCGTGGGTGTGTTTGTTTGGGTGTCGATTTCAAATAACAACAGTGTTTCTGGGTAATCACTTACTGCACCTTTAAACAAAGATCTCAATATAGGTCAAAATTATAAGAAACAATTTCATAATCAAGTCGCTACTGATACTGATATATTTAAGTGGTGTGAGTGACTTGCCACCATTTTTAATCAACTTTTCTGCCGTGCACTCAATAGTCCAATGATGTGGTAGTCAAAATTACTGTTCCAACAAGTCTATAAGAAATCAAAATTGACTATATACATTTACTTAAAAGTACATTCCTGGTGACATTGTAATAACTTGCTCTTCCTCTGAAATAACTTCCCCTTTTCAAAAAGCTATTTAGGCATTGTTTTAGCAAACCCACATTTGGAATAGAGTATTCTGACATCTAACACCCACTATCCAATCCATTTCCGATAATAGCCAGGCAACAAACCATCTGCAACTGTTTTTATGAATTGTAGTAAAACAGAACTTTAAATTTGTGGTTGGTTCATTTAGCAGCAGTTTTAATTGGCTGGCATTAGCAATAAAATTGTTGTAATAACGTCATACCAAGGAAATCCACAAATGTCTCTTCCAGTTTGGCCTCAATACATGTCATGTTTGTGTTCTAATAATTCCTTTATGCAGTTTCATCATGCTTTCATACCCTGTCCCACATAAAATCGCACTTTACATGCCCTGGATCTTTATTTTCAAGCCACAGCATGCACTTTTTCAATTTGTCGTTTGAAAAGGTCGAATTCTGGAGTGAAAAACCACAGACCTTCAATAAACCACTTTCTTTGAATAGACCCTTTTAACATTTCCGTGGTTCTCAGAAGTCGTCAGTTGGGTAAACTTCTATAGTGGTGAACGGGAGATGGCAGAAAAAAATATTTTTGCATTACCATTTGCTCCGATAACAAAGGAAAAAAAAAAAATTCAATGATAGCGTTTCCATGACTTTCCAATATAGGGAAAAAATATCGAGAGATTGTTTACGTTGGTCAGAAATTTGTTGTCAGTCCCTCAGCCGTTGTATTAGAAACACTGTCGCATTTATTATGTCATTTACTGCAAAAAAAATAATAATAATAAAAAAAAATTGAAGAACTTTACTAGATTTGCAATGCTGATAACTGTGGAAATGTGTCATCACAGTCTGTGAAAAGGGTCCATTTCTAAAACTCTATGAAACTTCAGCAAGACATTTTATATACTTTAAAACATTGATCCTATAATAGTAAACCATCCGTTCCTCACCTCGAGATCAGTGTCTGGCGTGCTGCTCTGTCCTGGCGACATTCTTCCCTCCAGCCTGCGGTTTTTCAGGCTCTTGTCTTGCTGGGGCTCGAGTGCAGCGGCCTGCAGCAGCCGTGCACTTCTGGCCGAATAAACTGCATCTTGATGGCTCTCCCTGCCTCCGTGGTCTCTGTCCCCACCATTCACCTCCCTTTCCTGCTCTAGGGAGCTGCTGTGAAGGTCTCGCTGAGGTTGGACGCCCCTGACGGCGGGGTGGTAGAACATAGACACGCCTCTCGGGCTGAGCTCCCCGGCAGGTAGCATCCCAACAGTCCCAAGTGCCGCTTGTGACACCGGCTGCTCAGACGGGAGCACTAGAGGTGCTGCCATTTTGGTGTACGCGTGGGTCGAGATCTGCTGCTGCGGAGAGGATGAGACCACTCCTTCCTGAATCACTGATGTGTATGGAACCAGGTGAGGCTGTGAAATGGCGGATTGAGGTGGTATCAAGGAGCTGGGAACAAATCCCGGAGGCATGGCGTAGGGAACCGCAGCACCGTATGGAGAGCTAACAAACTGCAAGGAGGAGTGCGGGATCTGGGTGTAGCCGAGCGGAGGGTAGGGAACACTAGTATGCTGTAACACAGAGGAAGGAACGGTGTAGGCAGGAGAAATGTGGCTAAGAACAGGGTGCAGACTGGTAGGCGAGTAGGTGCCAGCGGGCAAAGCTACTTTATAGAGCATGCTATAATGATCCATGGGTACCCCGATGAGACCCTCAGCACCCTCCACCCCATAATGCATGCTTGGCTGGGCTCGCACCCACTCGCCACTACCACTTTGGGCTTCTCCGCTCACTCCAGAGCTTTGTGAAGACGGGCCATCCTCGCCTCCTCCTCCTCCACTCCCGATTCCGCTGCCTCCCGCTCCGCCGCTGATGCTACTGCTGCTGTTGTTGTTGGTGGAGGTGTTGTTGTTGTTGTTAACAGGGAGGTCCCGCTTTTTGGGAGGGAGGCACTCCTGGTTGCGCTCGTGGACTGGTTTCATGGTGATTCGGGATGAGAATGGGCGCTGTTACTGAACAGAGGAAGGGACAAAGCCTGACAGCCGCGGAAATAGCACCACTGGAAACAGCTCTGAGAACCTCCCACTGGCCTCTTCCATCACCTTACCTAAACGCATAAAGAAATGTTGTATAAATATAAACAATATATTTAAAATAACGATGTATAGGCTAGTGCTCAACATACTGAGCACGCCAATAAAACAGCTGTTTTAGAGATTGTCTCATTTGCATAAATCTGGTAAATTAAAACATGTGCCAATCTGCCAAACATCACTTTCAAACTCTGCATATATAAATTGCTAAAATATTTTTGGTGAATTTTGAGTACGATTTACCGCCATTTTACATACAAGCAGGGCTGGACATTAACACCCGCCAACCCGCCATTTGTGGGTGGATTCCAGCTGTGGCGTGTAACAGTCACTCCCACTAGCAACTTTGGCGGGCTGAATTTTATTGTAGTCTTCTCAAAAGTCATCTGTATAATCGCGTTGCGCATTATAACCAATCATACGCAATTCTTTTGAGCTTATGAATGCAATATCTAATAATCAGAGGCGTTCAGATTAGTGATCACTGAAACGCCAGACTTTTGTTCAGAGCGCGCTCTCACTCACTGAAATCTGCACTCTCAACATAAACAACAAAGCAGAGATGTTTGTGCGATGTACATATGAGATGCATTCATCATACAGTGATTGACTGTTTTTGTTCCATTTTAGCCGTGAAAATAGTACCATAATGCATGCATCTGATGTGACTGGCATAAAGTTGGCTTGACGTTGGACGTTCGATATTCGGAACCGTCCCTAAAGTTACATATGACATTGATATACACGTTTCTAACTTCAACTGCATTTGAAAATAATGACTTGTAGTCATAAAACCAACTGTAAAGCGTTCATCTAGGTATGATGCACACCTTTTAGATTTTTGATATTTAATAAAACAAACTGTCAAGTCACATGAATATATGGATAGGCATTTCACTAGGCTACTGTGGGCTCATATACAAAATATGCTAGATTTAAATATGTCATAGCTAATAGAACACTGATGAGAATATTGCTTGAGAAACAATTGTATTTATAAAAATCTTCAACTGTTTTCTCTGTCTAGATTAAGGAGCTTTACACACAAATGTATTAGAGCTAAAAATGACCTGCCATGTTATACATTTCATGTAGACTTGATTTGGGTGTGTACAGTGGTCATTTACATATAGCTAACAACAAATTTCCCAACAACAACATTTTGTTTGTAGTAACTTTGGAGAACCACCAGCCACAGTGACTGGTGAGTAGGGCTGGGCGATAAAACGATAACGATATGTATCGCAATAGACACGTAATCGATATCAATAAAAAATGCGTTTGATAAAACGTTCTATAATATATATATTGTTTTCTTCGTCGGAAGAAACCAGAGGTTGCGAAGCAAGTTTGGCTGCATGAACAAAGGCACTCGCTCTCTGGTAACCAAGCAACGTAGGGAGGGACAGGCTAACTGTATTGTTTTGGTTGCGCCATATCGTTGTCTCAGAAAACAGAACCGGCGTGGAGTGATAAGTGGAAAATATGTGGGGCAGCGAGCGAGGAAATTGTTGATAAAACATAAAAACAAGTCAGCTCGCCAGTTTTTTGGATTTTATTAGTATTATTCGGATTCAGCCTTAAACTACATGGAGAGGTAACGTTACTCTGCATCAGTGCCTTATGACAAAACATCTAAACGGTAACAGTTACAAAGAAATAACTGAGGCACTGCACCTTAATGTTAAGAGATAATTGTTAAGTGTTCATTGTGATTTTAGACTTGTGTTTAAATTTTATTTATTTGGGTTTTTTCCATGGTTGTGTTGACATTTCTGCCTTTATAACTGAGGGGATTATAATCAGAGGAAAGTTAAGTTTAAAATAAAAATGTTTAAATGTAAAATATTTTTCTCCTGGTCCTCATTTTAAATAGGTCATAAAACTATCAATAATTATCGATATATACCGATATGAAACACTTATATCGTGATACAGTTTTCAGCCATATCGCCCAGCCCTACTGGTGAGCAAAAAAGTTAAAGGTCCCGTTCTTCGTGTTTTTTTGAAGCTTTGATTGTGTTTACAGTGTGCAATATAACATGTGTTCATGTTTCGCGTGTAAAAAAAACACAGTATTTTTCACACAATTTACTTATCTGTATACCGCTGTTTTCACTGTCCTAAAAACGGCTGATGAGTTCCTTGTTCTATGAAGTCCCTCCTTCAGAAATACGTAACGAGTTCTGATTGTGCCAGCGGTTCCTGTGTTGTGATTCGACCGCAGCTTAGCGCACGTGGCACGGTTCCTGTGTTGTGAATCGACAGCAGCTTAGCGCAAGTTGTACGGAAAGGTCACGCCTCTTAACGGGAGATGTATGCGGCTATGCGCTTAATGATCTCTACAGCGTCCCAGGGAAAGCCAAACAAAGGTGATTTGACTCCGGGATGAAAATAACAGCGTCTCGACGACATGGCGACAAACACACTCAAACGCAGCACTTCCTTTTCTCCACGCGACCGTCCTCTTCTCCACGTGGGACAGCAACAAGACCACGCCCCCTTTTTTCGCGTATTCTTGTGGGCGGAGGTTAATCTGTTCTACTGTCGTCATTTATGTAGGAAGTACCAGGATGTAGTCCAAGCCGGCCGTTCGCTGTAGGCTTTGAAAGGGAACTTCTGTTAAATAAAATATCTCGCTTGGCATTGAACTTTGAGCTTTATAATTTTACAGGTATTATTTATGCTCTAACAGCAACATTACACACTAACTAAATTTGAACAATGGGATCACGAAGAACGGGACCTTTAATGTCAAGCCCTGCTCACAAGCAACGTGCAAGAGTACATGTTTTCAAATTTGTATTACATAGCAATTTAGTTCACATTTCACATTTTTAAAGGGCATTTTTTCACCAATTCTGTTATTTTTAACCAGTTTTGTGTTGTTACAATGTCGGTAGTACATGTAAATGAACAATGCGTAATCGTTCTCCCAGATCTCCTCATTTATTTGTCAGAATTTGAAACAACAATCAATATTAAAGTTGCAGCCAAGTTTGACTCATTCAGATTATTTGGATAATATACACTAATACACACAATTTAGCAATTTATGTGCCAGACTTAAAATTATGTGCCATTAATTAAACAACCATACATTTATATTATATTATAATGCAGGTGTTGTTATTGTTAACTAAAACTATTAAAAAATGTTTTTTGTAGCGAGGCTAAAATAAAATAAAAATAGATTATACATTTTAAAAAATGAGCCGAGAATTTTGCATTGGCAACTAGCTGAAATATTTAAGTGTAAGTGAAACAAACGGAATTAGAGATAAACAAAAACTTAACTAAAAAAATAACTCAAACGTAGACTAAAATTAGTCTAAAATTAAGTCTGCCAGATAACACGCAGAAAATCTGACATTGTAATATTACAAAGCCGTTTGAAAAACACAATGACAACATCTGAGGTATGACTGCGTGTCATTTATATTCCAGAGAAAAATGTGGAAGTCTCTTTGAGTAACCTTAACCACAGACGTGTTTTACTCATACATCAAAACAAACCACTTTTCTAAAAAAACCCATTGGAAATTACCGAGGAAATCCACAAATGTCCCCTCGAGTTTGGCCTAAATACAACATCGAGGATACTAGAAAGCAACATACAAGCATCACTAAACCTCATTAGTGCAGTTAAAGCTTATTTACAGATACGCGAAATGATTAAAAATGTAAGATTTAATCACATTTTACCACTATTTATTTTAATGACAAATGTTGACATCATACTCTAAAAACTGTTATTGAAATTTCAAAGCTTATAATAATAATTTAACCTTATTCTATCTCACAGAAAAAAACACTAAGTGCAGTAACAGACATAATAGTTAAATGAATTAGGCCGAGAAGATAAAGCACTCAAAATACATTTCTTCCAGGCTAACTGTATCGTGCCCATGATGCTTCTGTGATTCATAAACGCTAGATTCAATAAAGGGAAAGAAAGTGCAGAAATAGCAGACTAGGCATTTCTGTCCATGTCCTCTTAAAGAAACAGACACCAGTTCTTCTCATAACCTGTGGGCCACAATCTTGCCATATCAAAAAGTGACTAGAACACCCTTTATATTGAAAATATATCCTCTTTTTTGTGTGTGTGTGGTCTAACATTTGGTATATTTCACATTAATTCAAATCTAGGCATTGTATGGGTTTAGTAAAGACTTCAAGTATCTTGCATAAATACACGACAGACTTTGTTTTAATATATTTAGACAAAGTAAAAGGAATTAAAATGCCCCAGAATATCAATTCTAGGTGCAATTATTGCTCCGTAGTAAAAGTAGATTTCTGATACTACATGGCAGGTGGATAACATGCACAGCAAGCGTTGCAAATATAGTAATCTCTCATTTTAATAGCCAATTTCATAAATAAAACAGTAGTCACTGAATCGCCTGCTAAAACGAAAAGTTTATATGACACGGAAACTTCGCCGGACTACATTGTCCTGACACTAATAAACTGAAACAACATAAAGATAAACGGGGACAAATATGAAATGGCACAAATAAGATAAATATCGATGTTTTTGGTGTGAGCGATCCCTGTGAGCATTGACATCGCGCGTAAGTGAATCGTGGCACAGGTCAAGTAAGTTAGAGACACTAGTGATGTTTTCATCAAGACTCAAGCGTTAGCCAGCTGCTATTAAAGCCTTTCACTTCACGAGCCAGACGCTTCACACGGGGAATATAATCATTCATTTGCATAGAACAGTTTGGTGCGTTCGCTTCATGGCGTCCAGTCAAACTTTGGTAGTCAAAGCATGTTTGAAACTAAAGCAGGAGTAAATGAGAGGCTGGGATTTCCACCGGACCGCCGCTAACGGGCTAATCGCTCTTCCCACATACTCAAACCGCCGCTTCTTCACCCGCACGCAAACGCCCTGCGACAAAAACACTCACCTCCGCATGGCATCGTGTAGACGACGGGCGAAAATACAGACTCTCGGTGGAGTTCGTGCAGCAAATCAATGGTGAAATATGGGCTGGTGATATCTGCCCATTCCAGAGGCCAGCAGATTGAAGCCCAGCGGCGCGCGCTGATGACGTCATGGAGGAGTTGATCCGCGACTCGTTCATTACAGCAGAAACATTTTTAGGGAAATGTTTAGGGAAACTTTATAAATAAAATCTGGGTTTGTATATATATATATATATATATATATATATATATATATATATATATATATATATATATATATATATATATATATATATATATATATATATAATTTTAAATTCATAATTGTATTTAGTTATTTAAAGATGGACATTTTTTTCTTTTCTCACAATTCATTGAGCATAGGAGTGAATCTTAAATCATTTCACTTTGTTTTCCCCTCATGTTCCGTATAATATCAATAGAGGGCAATGTTGAGCTGTATGTTATGTTGGGCCTTGACAATTAAATAGCTTTACTGCCTCTAAGATAAAAATATCTTTGCTGTTCAGACTTAGAGGCTACAAAGCCGGGTTAAAAACAACCAGAATGATAACACTAATCAATGTTAAAGGGATAGTTCACCTGGAAAAGGAAATTCTGTCATCATTTACTCAACCTCAAGTTGTTCCAACCTGTATGAATATATTTTATATATTATCTAATATAATAAATGAATATATTATAGAATATATTTTGAAGAATGTTGGTAATCAAACAATTGATGGGCCCCATTGACTTCCATATTATTTTTTATTCTTCCCTATATTATGGAAGTCAATGGGGCCCATCAACTCTTTGGTTACCCATATTCTTCAAAATACTCTAAAAACAATTCATACAAGTTTTTGAACATAGACTGGAAAAAAAACTGGATGACAAGATGGATGCCACAAATGTCCAGCTGTCTCCGAAATTGCATACAGTCTGAGTAGGTATTACATTTGAATTTGAACTTACTTCGCGACTGTTAAAAAAGTATGTTATAGTATGAATGCGTGTAGTATGAATGTAATCTGGATGTACTACATCCGCCATGTTGTCATTATCATGTGACCTACCAGCGTTGACCTCGATTTATAAATCCTCTCCCGTGGCCTCATCCGGGAACTTTTTACCTATGCCTACTATGTATTCGGACATACTACTCTTTTGGCGCACTGCTTTCGCATACTATAGTAGAGAAGTATTCGATTTCGGACGCAGTGGAAGAGCCTTGGAGCCAGAGAGCATGATGTGGAGCAGAAGTGGAGCCGCGGTATCAAGGCCTCGTCCACACTCCTGCAGAATCGGTTAGTTCAGTTCACAGCAGAACAACTCATGTAGGTGTGAAATAAACAGTTATGGAAATGTAGATATTAAAATTGAAGCTCTAATCTCCTCCCGAAAAAAGTCAGCTGGTGCCTCGACTACTTTGCTCAGAGAAGTTGTCAATTTCAGCTGTCAATCATGACGTCATACCCTCGTTTTAACGAACTAAAACCAAACTTAATTTAAAAAACAAAGACTTGAACTTACACCGGCATGATAAAAACTAGCTAAAATGACAGAAACCATCTTTGGAAAAAAAGTATTTGAAGTGTAATTTGATTGTTTGTTTGTCTCACGTCTCATTCGATTACATGGAGAGGGCGGGGTTTATGACCTATACCGGGACAAACCACCTGGGGGCGGCTTTGGCTTCACTTTTCAAGACTTGTGCGGCACACTTGTAGCCTGACAAGCCAGATGGGGGGTGGGATGAGTCACATGCGTTTTCCCACCAGCGGAGCTAGTTGATAGATTAAACTTTCGCCGTATCCGGTCGGCAAAACTCTGAACACATCTTCCTTTTTTAAGAATGACTTCAGTGCTGTTCTTTGTTCTTTTCTCAAAGAAAAGCTTAACTCCAAGTCTTCCAGAGTCGCGGCCAAAGCCGATTCGAAAGGCCGCTGTTCGCCAGCAGCTTTATGTTAAGCCGGCCAACTGACTCTATACACGATGTGATTGGCCTGACTAGAGTTTGGGTTTTCATGCTCGCAAGCCAACGGAGAGTTGCTAGACGCCCTGATTTAGATTTAGATTTTAAATTAGATTTGCTGCCGCTAAGGAGCGTCTAGATTTCTAGGCTAGCAAACTTGGGGATTTGGAACAACTTGAGTAAATAAGGACAGAATTTTCATCTTCGGTTGCACTATCGATCCTTTAAGGGATCAAATGTGTTAAGGGTCCTGCACACTGTGCGATTTTTCTAAATCCTCTGCGAATGTTGCTTGTCAGACTGTTCGAACATGATCCCCGATGTAATACATGTCACACTGTAGGATCTCAGTTGTCATTATGTCAGACGCGAAAAACGGACGCAAGCAAGAGACTCGTACAGACTGAGTTTTACGTCATCAATCCGTGACACGTTCGGTAACGATGAGCCGCATTCACAGACACAACGGTAGCGTTTAGCAAACAACAAAAACCAGCGCTGGCATTTTTCATTCACCTGACTCTTTTCGACATGTTCCCTGTTGTGATTTGATGTTGTCGCACAAAATGCGTCATCAGGTTCTGCGCTCCTATTGGTTCTTGATTTGACGGTCGTCCTAGGAGAAGTCACACTGCAGGATTGCGCCTCAAATCTTCTGACACTGCCAGAATTTTGTCTGAGGTAAAATTTGATCGCAACGGTCATTAATCGGTTGTCGGTGCACATGTCAAACTAAGGATCAAAGAATTCAGATTTAAGCCTAGGATCAGAGAAATCTTTTAGGATTTTAAAATTTGTCTCAGACGGCCAAAATCGCACAGTGTGCACCCGGCTTTAGATGAGATCCAGGGTTTTCAATTTTTTAGATACTATGCACCAGATGATTACCCTCATGCAAAGGACCCAGTGGTAAAAACAAAACAAAAAAACAAACCGGAACAAATTCATACACAAAACAATATTGTATATGTCCCTTTACGAAGATGTGTTGTTTGCATCCCCTAAATTCTGTTTGAAATTAAATGTCATTGTACACTACCGGTCAAAAAAACGGTAAGATTTTTTTCTATTTGAATATATTTTAAAATGTCATTTATTTTTGTAATGCTAAGCTGAATTTTCAGCATCATTTCTCCAGTCTTCAGTGTCACATGATCCTTCAGAAATCATTCCAATGTGATGATTTGCTGCTCAAGAAACATTTATGATTATTATCAATGTTGAAAACAGTTGTGTAAAACATTTTTTTAGGATTCTTTGATGAATAGAAAGTTCAAAAGAGCAGTATTTATCTGAAATAGAAAGCTTTTGTAACATTGTACTACCACTTAAACGTTTTCGGTTGGTAAGAATTTTTATTAAAAAAAACGTTGGGGGAAAGAACTTAAAGAAATTAATACATTATTCAGCAAGGATGCAATAAATTGATCAATTAACATAATGTTGCAAAAGCTATATATTTAGATAAATGCTGTTCTTTGAACTTTCTATTCATTACATAATCCAGTTTTTTTTACTGTTTTTAACATTGATAATCATCATAAATGTTTCTTGAGCAGCAAATCAGCATATTAGCATGATTTCTGAAGGATCATGTGACTCTAAAGACTGGAGTAATGATGCTGAAAATTCAGCTTTGAATCCCATAAATACATTGAATTTTAAAATATATTCAAATAGAAAAAAGTTATTTTAAATTGTACAAATATTTCACAATAATACTGTTTGGTGAGCAGAAGAGAGCTTATTTAAAAACCATTTAAAAAACCTTAAACTTTTGACTGGTAGTGTATGTTTTTGTGAAAGCTGAATAAAAAAACAGTCCATACTACAGCACAGTAGGTACCCGCCAATAAATCCGAAGAAGAAGAAGAAGAAGAAGAAGAAGAAGAAGAAGAAGAAGAAGAAGAAGAAGAAGAAGAAGAAGAAGAAGAAGAAGAAGAAGAAGCAGCACAGTAGGTGGCGCTAGTGTATTCCTCATGTGTGCAAACAGCGATGCAGAAGGAAGACCTCTAGTCGATGAGCCGCTGTGCGTTTGGGAAATTGAGTATTCGGCTGTAATCAAACTCGTGTTGATCGTAAATTTGACCACTACTCTGATATATAACCAGGCGTTTTGAATTTGACCATGTTTAATCAATAGTGCTGTTGTAATAAGCCATCCAGTAGCTTGCCAAGCACAAAAGTGATTTGTTTATCTGTTAGCTAATAGTGTTTAAATGAGCGTTTGAGTCATGCTGCTAGATGTGCTACAGGGAGCAGAGGCTAGAGGATTCACACTCATTCAAGGTAACAGCATTTCGCTAACTAACATGAGTCTCTCATAAGTTACCCCGTTTGTACCTTTCTACACCAATGAATAGTAAATATACCGGTATGTTTGTACCTGTTTTCAGATACTGTCAAATGCACCGGTCGGGGCATCCTCAAGTGTCTTATTAATGCAGCTTTGAAGAGGCAAGTTCCTGTCTGCAGCTGTTTTTTTCTCTTGGTTTCCATTAAGTTACACTTTAAATATTGTTTGATTTGTGTTCAAATCTTTTTAAGGGGCGAGGACGTACATGTACTGGGGTTTGAGGCGAGTGAAACAGAAGTGTGTGCTGGCTTGGACAGAAGCTGTGTGCAGAAGTGAGCAAAATAAAAATAGAACTTAGCATATGGTGACACCTAAAGCACCTAACATCATAGAAATGCATGACTGATAAATACTGATTTAGGATGCACATCATTTACAAACCTTAAATATCACAGTGCAGTGGCTTTCTACTGGTTTTGCTTCAGGACCCAAGATTTTCAATAACTTTATTGTGCAAAAGTTACCAAATTACCTTAATTTAACATATTTATAGCAAAATAAACATATTGTTAGTGCTCAAACAACAGCAGAAATATAATATTTTATTAATAATTGCAAAAGTATCAAGTGACCAAAAATTGTGCCTTTTTTTGCACAAGCCTGGTGGTTATTTTGTTACCTTAACTATGCATGCTATTGTTAGTTTATTTTATATTATTATGCATTTACCATTATTTTTTACTAATGTTTATTAACATACATGTACAAAAATAACAGCAGAAGTATTAATATTAGCCATGTCATTCATTTGTTCCATAAATATGCACAGCCTTTGACAAAATATTTTTAATTTGATAAGCCTGGTTATTTTGCTACCCTTTTATGATTATTCTTTTTTTTTTAAATCATATTTTGCTAACTATATGGGATTTACTCATTACTATTATTATTTGTATTTACTATTGTTTCCCCCTACTGTTTTAGTACATTTTGTAAGTGCATAAACAACAGCAGCAAAATTGTAATATTTTATTAATAATAGTATATAATATTACTGATTAATATACTACCATTTAAGACAGACTTTCTGCCTTTTTTGGGGTCACAGCACGATTGTATTTTTGATTTTGCCACTGAAATACTCTCATCTGTTTTGTGTGTTTCATAGGCTTCATTTTCATAAGGGTTTCCCTGATCCCCTCGGCTGGATGTGCAGATCATCTTTCACCGTCGATCAGTTCACTTCTCAACACATAACTAAGCTCATCAAAGACACGCAGCATCCCAAAGCATCAGTACTTGTTATTGACTCTCTCTCGTTGGTTTTAAGACATCATGACCCTGTTGTCATCTGTCAAAGACTTCAAGAGCTTAGAAAAGGTGAAACATTTTCCATTGGCAAACTGTGTTGCCTTTAATGCCTGGTTCACATTGTCCGATTTTGGGCTGACCCAGACGAAAGATGACCAATTGTGGCGATTTCCGTGGTCGTGGCCCCTAAGCGGTGGTGCTTCGTCGTACAGTGAGAGAAGTTCAAAGACTGTTGTCACGGTCTTGCGTCCAAATATAGCCTGCGATAGTCAGAAATTTAGCATGATCATCTCAGTATGGTTGCTGCTTCTAACTAGACAATAAAGTGCAACATGAAACGGCGTATTGATCAACGTGGCATGGTGCTAAAACTTAAAACTACTTACAGTGGGGCAAAAAAGTATTTAGTCAGCCACCAATTGTGCAAGTTCTCCCACTTAAGATCAGAGAGGCCTGTAATTGTCATCATAGGTACACTTCAACTATGAGAGACAGAATGAGAAAAACCCAGAAAATCATTGTCTGATTTTTAAATAATTTATTTGCAAATTATGGTGGAAAATAAGTATTTGGTCAACAACAAAAAGTTAATCTCAATACTTTGTTATATACCCTTTCTTGGCAATGACAGGTCAAACGTTTTCTGTAAGTCTCCACAAGGTTTTTACATACTGTTGCTGGTAGTTTGGCCCATTCCTCCATGCAGATCTCCTCTAGAGCAGTGATATTTTGGGGCTGTCGCTGGGCAACACGGATTTTCAACTCCCTCCAAAGATTTTCTATGGGGTTGAGATCTGGAGTCTGGCTAGGCCACTCCAGGACCTTGAAATGCTTCTTACGAAGCCCGGGCGGTGTGTTTGGGATCATTGTCATGCTGAAAGACCCAGCCACGTTTCATCTTCAATGCCCTTGCTGATGGAAGGAGGTTTTTACTCAAAATATCACGATACATGGCCCCATTCATTCTTTCCTTTACACGGATCAGTCGTCCTGGTCCCTTTGCAAAAAACATCCCCAAAGCATGATGTTTCCACCCCCATGCTTCACAGTAGGTATGGTGTTCTTTGGATGCAACTCAGCATTCTTTCTCCTCCAAACACGACAAGTTGAGTTTTTACCAAAAAGTTCTATTTTGGTTTCATCTGACTATATGACATTCTCCCAATCCTCTTCTGGATCATCAAAATGCTCTCTATCAAACTTCAGACGGGCCCGGACATGTACTGGCTTAAGCAGGGGGACACGTCTGGCACTGCAGGATTTGAGTCCCTGGCGGCGTAGTGTGTTACTGATGGTAGCCTTTGTTACTTTGGTCCCAGCTCTCTGCAGGTCATTCACTAGGTCCCCCCGTGTGGTTCTGGGATTTTTGCTCACCATTCTTGTGATCATTTTGACCCCACGGGGTGAGAACTTGTGTGGAGCCCCAGATCGAGGGAGATTATCAGTGGTCTTGTCTTCCATTTTCTAATAATTTCTCCCACAGTTTCTTCACACCAAGCTGCTTACCTATTGCATCTTCCCAGCCTGGTGCAGGTCTACAATTTTGTTTCTGGTTTCCTTTGGCAGCTCTTTGGTCTTGGCCATAGTGGAGTTTGGAGTCTGACTGTTTGGGGTTGTGGACAGGTGTCTTTTATACTGATAACGAGTTCAAACAGGTGCCATTCATACAGGTAACGAGTGGAGGACAGAGGAGCCTCTTAAAGAAGAAGTTACAGGTCTGTGAGAGCCAGAAATCTTGCTTTTTTGTAGGTGACCAAATACTTATTTTCCACCATAATTTGCTAATAAATTATGATGAAAATTACAGGCCTCTCTCATCTTTTTAAGTGGGAGAACTTGCACAATTGGTGGCTGACTAAATACTTTTTTGCCCCACTGTACCTTAAAGGCCCCCTGAAATCAAAATGTAAGTTTTTTTTGTTTTGTTTTGTTTTTTGCTTTTAGTATGAAAATGTTAGCCTTAAGGTTATGAATAAGCTAGAGTGCTCAACAAAAAAAAACATTTAGGAGATTTCAAAACTTAGTCTTTCAGTTCCGCTAAATTGAATTACAGATTTTTATGACAGCTTCTCATCACATCTTCTGTCCAATCAAATGCTCTCTAGAATCTGAAGCGTCCCTCCCCTTAAATAGACACTGATTCTGATACTGCAGCTGAAATCGGTCACTTGTTCACACATTTACTATTTTCTACAAGGTGAATGGCACATACTGCACTATATAGGGGATAGGGAACGATTCAGACAGTGTAAATATGCTTTCAGTTTAGGCGAATGACATCTGGTTTCATGTTAGTTTCACGCGCACCGCTGCAGCGCACACACAGATGTGCGAATCGGCGCAGACCAGAAAACGGATCGGACCCATGTGAATTCTGCACAGAATGCTGCATTTCGGAGCGATATGGAGGAGATTATGATGAGAAACAATTCGAGATTAGGAGAAAACTGTGATATGTGAATGTGATCTAAACAAAACGCTATTGGCTGTTTTAAAAAAAGGGGAGGAGCTGCTTGATATGTCCCACCCTGTTTTCCTATTTCAGGGGAAATTACGTCAACACATTGAATAATGCTGTGCGTTTTCAAGGCACTTCAGTGGGCCTTTAAGCTCCTTTTACAAATTTGGCATACCAAGTTGGCCTCTTTTCCCTAGCCATGACTGTGTCCATATTCGCCTCTTTTGCTTCCTCTCTTTTTCAGCGCACCTGAAAACCACAATTGCCAAAGTGTTATTCACCTTGCTCTATTTACCACTAGTGCGTACTGACGATGTTTTATTCTTCTATACTTGCGTCATAGCCTACGATTCAATAGGTGTCGTAATCGTACAGTCTACATACATGTCGTACCCGGGTTTATTAGATCCATGTCGTACAGTGTGATTTGTAGTGATCTTATAGGATTGCAGAAATCTGTAGCAGGCATCAAATTCTCTGGAAATAATGCTCTTATTTGTTTTTTCCACTGACCACTAGGAGGAGATATTAAAACTATTATCGGACTCCTGCATACAGACATGCACCTTCACGGTATTATCGGTATTGTAAGCCACTTAGCCAGTACTGTTATCACTGTGTCGCCTGCAAACAATGAACATTATGCTGTGGCTACGACCACACGGCGTACAAAGTCAGGCAAAGTTATGCAAGAGGTAAGACATGAGTTTTTACTCTGAATAAAAATGTGATTCTGAACTAAAGTAATTCGTTTGCAATCAATTTATAGGTAGAGTATTTCAATGTGTCCGAAGACGCAACCCTTTCTGTACAGGCCAAAGCCCGTCAACCTGGGCATGTACAGAAAGAGCCAGATACAGCGGAGGTGAGCAAAGCCGCTTTGATTCTCAATGACTTTAGATGGAGTTTTTTTGTTGTAACTGTTTTTCTTTCATTGTGATCTGAGCAGGCTGATCCAGCATTAAACTTGACCTTCAATCTACGCCTGTCCGAGGAGGAGAGAAAAGCCAAGGAGAAAGTGGCACTGCCATTTGTATTTAGCCAAGAGAAGTAAGAGACTTCAATTGATGAAAACAGTGTTATCCTATGCTGCTGCCTTGTGCTATCTGACGTAAATACGAGTTTCCTAGTTAAAAATGGGACATGAACATCCACTCAAGTCAAGTTCTCAAGTTGAGCAAGCCAGAAACCTAAACTTAAAAGGGGTCATGAATTGAGAAATCAACTTTTCATTCAGCCTTTGATATATATAAAAGTTCATCGTAATATAACAATATCATGCACGTTTCGGAGCTGAAAACGTCCTTGTTAGTCAAAGAAAAGCTTTTATTGACACCAGGCCCAGCAAACGCTCGATCTCAGAATGTACCAAGCTGTGACGTCTGAAACGCCGCCTCAACAGAAGAAGAAGTACCCCTGATTCTGTAGCCCCGCCCACTGACTCGTGCAAGAAATGTAACATAAATAACAGATAGATAGATAGATAGATAGATAGATAGATAGATAGATAGATAGATAATTAATTAGCCTTTGGTATAATTTATATACAATTAATGTATTTATTAATATTTTGTATTCTTTTTATGTTAGGTGTTAGTAATTTTATGGCTTTTGTCATTTAATTTATATTTCTATTTAGCTTTAATTAAAATATATTTGTTTTTGTAATTTTACTATAATTTGTATTAGTTTTATAATTTAATTAATTGCCAAGGCTACATTTCTAATACGTTTTTTTTTAAAGGTGCAGTGTGATATATTTATGAAGATCTATTGATAGAAATGCAATATAATATACATACACTGTGTGCGGAATTACTAGGCACGTTGATTTTCTGATCATATTTTTTTTCCAGGCACATTTGACCAATTCCAAACCGCATTAAACTGAATAAATACTATTCATTTTGTATTTAATCATTTATAAGTGATATATAATTGTTCACGAAGGCTGGAAATGAAAAACACCTTATATATAGGTGTGCAGAATTATTAGGCGTGTTTTCTTTTACAGATAAAATGAGCCAAAAAAGAGATTTATCTCCGACTGAAAAGTCAAAAATTATTAAATGCCCATGAGGATACAATACTAATGCAATACTAGACATTGGAGAAAAGACACCTGTTAACTGCAAAAGAATTAAGAATTAAGGTGAAGAATTAAGTGTGAAACCATCAGGAACCCTTTAGTCTCCAGCGCCACCATTTTCCAGAACTGCAAACTACCTGGAGTCTCCAGAAGTGCAAGGTGTCAGGATCTCAGAGACTTAATTAGGTAAAGAAACCTAAAAATGACCCCCCTAAATAAGAATCACAAGCTGAAGTGTTGTAAAATACATGAAGTTTTTTTTAATAAGCTTTATGGACAGAGAGGTTGAGAATGACTCTTGAAGGACCAGCACCACATCCTTTAGTACCTCTGTTTGAACAATTCATCTTCCAGAATCTGGCAGTACGTTTTGGGAGTTCATTTTAGTCCATCCTGAAGTCTGTTTTGCAGAGATGGACTAAAAATGAACTCCCAAAACGTACTGTATGTTTTCCGTGGTGTATAAAGACCTTACATAATAAACTGTTTTGTTTTTATTACCTTACCCCTTACAGTGAAGTCACCATTTTGCGCCATCATGTTTCTAAAGTAGCCCGAAACTGACAAACTTCTCTACAGAGCGCTAGTCACTCTCTGCCGTCTCCAACAACGACATTTTTGCCCTGTGTCAGCCACTGTAGCTTCTCTATGTGCTCTGAAAGGGAGGGGGGTGCAATTCACAACCTCACTAAATATCACGCACTGCACCTTTAAGTTTTTGATCTAGTATTTAAAGGTCTCGTTCTTCGTGATCCCATTGTTCAAACTTTAGTTAGTGTGTAATGTTGCTGTTAGAGCATAAATAATACCTGTAAAATTATAAAGCTCAAAGTTCAATGCCAAGCGAGATATTTTATTTAACAGAAGTTCCCTTTCAAAGCCTACAGCGAACGGCCGGCTTGGACTACATCCTGGTACTTCCTTCATTAATTACGTCAGTAGAACAGTAGAACAGACTAACCTCCGCCCACAAGAATACGCGAAAAAAGGGGCGTGGTCTTGTTGCTGTCCCACGTGGAGAAGAGGAAGTGTCGCGTGGAGAAAAGGAAGTGCTGCGTTTCAGTGTGTTTGTCGCCATGTCGTCGAGACGCTGTTATTTTCATCCCGGAGTCAAATCACCTTTGTTTGGCTTTCCCAGGGACGCTGTAGAGATCATTGAGCGCATACATCTCCCGTTAAGAGGCGTGACCTTTCCACGTGCGCTAAGCTGCTGTCGAATCACAACACGGGAACCGTGCCACGTTCGCTAAGCTGCGGTCAAATCACAACACGGGAACCGCTGGCACAATCAGAACTCGTTACGTATTTCTGAAGGAGGGACTTCATAGAACAAGGAACTCATCAGCCGTTTTTAGGATAGTGAAAACAGCGGTATACAGATCAGTAAATTGTGTGAAAAATACTGTGTTTTTTTACACGCGAAACATGAACACATGTTATATTGTACACTGTAAACACAATCAAAGCTTCAAAAAAACACGAAGAACGGGACCTTTAATATTATTTTGCTTTATTTAAAATAATCACAAACACTATTTTTCATAGTTAAAGTTAACAATAATAATACTCTTATTATATTAATAGTCTGTAAAATTCAGCTTGTTTTATAACAAATCCGGGTTACATTTAATTTTCAGTTGTCCTTGTTTATACATATTTATTAACAACATATACTTACTTATTGTAGGGTTAAATTAAGGTTTTTTGAGGGTTAGTTCAAGTTTACTGTTATTACTATAGTAGGTGTATGTAAAATATGTAACAAGGACACTGTAAAATAAAGCGTCACCAAGATATTTAAAAATAATAAATTTGATGTCAAACTTTGTCTTTCATGCTGCAATCTGTTTTTTCCCCCCAGAAAATCAGCTCTTCTGAGGCCGACTCCTGGCTCGGGACGGATCATGTACGAGCCCGATGCCAACGATGACTTTGACGAGGAGGATCCAGATGATGATCTTGATGTGTGAATGAAGACACATCATAACCTCAACCTCATATAAATTATTTATTTATGATATTTTCTTTTATTGTGAATCAAATAGTCCAAGGCAGCCTGTTGTCAGCTGTTACAAGACCAGGTTTGAGGATGTTATTTTGACATGTAAATTGATGAACAAGTGTTAATGTTATGCAGTTTTTGTATTGGTGGATAAAAAAGCACTGATTTGAAAATATTTTAAACATAATTGCCCGATTATGATTATTGTTGACTTATTACAAAGCTCATTTGATTTAATTCTGTTTTTTAAACATGTTGACATGGAGGGGCAGCTTTTAACTTGTTGGTTGAGATCTTGAACAGAGCTCCTGGGATGATCCCCAAACTTCGTCACGCTCCAAACAAAATAAAGTACAATAAATGATCAATAAAATTATATTGAAAGTCAAACATGCATACAAATTGTACACATTTTATTTCAGGTTTTCACTGACTTAAAGGGATAGTTCACCCAAAAATGAAAATTCTATCATCATGTACTCACCCTCAAGTTGTTCCAAACCTGTATGAGTTTCTTTCTTCTGCTGAACACAAAGGAATATATTTGGAAGAATATTTGCAACTAATCAGATTTTGCCAGTATCCCCCCTCCTCCACTATGGCAGTCAATGGCTGTCGAGATCTGCTAGGTTACAAACATTCTTCAAAATATCTTCCTTTGTGTTCAGCAGAAGAAAGAAATTCATACAGGTTTGGAACAACTTGAGCGTGACTAAATGACAACAGAATTTTGGGTGAACTATCCCTTTAAATTTTGTTGCCAAGCGCTATTAACATTTCCTTCCCTACTTTTGTGTTGACATTGAGGTGTCCTGTGTCTTTAAACAAGGTTTCTGCGGTCTCGCAACAAACAAAAAATCAAATAAAGGTTAATACAACTTGTTTCCATCAGGAATCATGTTCTTTAATGAATCTATGGGGTGAATACCTCCGCTGAATGAATCTTTTTGGTTAATGAATTCAGAAGATATAAGTCATCACCCGAAATCTAGTTGTTTATTCTTAAGGTAGGGTCACATTTAGTGTTTTTCAGCAAATGTTTCGAGGACAAAATTGTCATTTTAATGTTTTTAAAATTGTAATTTCAATTTGGGAATTTCATGCAAAGGCCAAAAAAAAGCTACCCACTCATTTTCCTAATGGGTCATGCGAAATCACTGCACTGACTAACAAAGTTTTTTGGAAAATGATTTCTGTATGAGCTGTGCTTCATACATTGTTACAGTGACAACAGACATTGGGCCTTTTTTGGCTGTGAAATATAATTCATATAATGAGTGAGTAACATACTGATACTGGCATAACAAACATGCTTAAAGTCAATATGAAACATTGGCTGCGTCCGAAACCCTAGGCAGCTGACTCGTTGCCTTGCTGCCTTTTCAGACAATGGCTTGTAAGGCAGCGTTTGTGCATGAAGGCACAAGAGAGAGCTTTGGTGAGAACTAAACAAATATTGAATTACTACATTAGTAATTTCTCACTAGAAATTACATCAGAAGTGGGAAAAAAAACGTACATTTACACACATACTGACCAGCAAACGCAACTTTCGGACGCCATCTTTTTCCCCCAGCTCAACGGTCACAGAATGGAAAGCACAGGATTGTGGGATATCAAAGGCAGCGAAGGATACACATATGCTGCCTTCAAAAATCGATCAGATGAAGAGATCTCAGGAGACAGGAAGTGAAGCTAACATTAGATTCGGACGTGCCTTGATGCCTTCCTACCTTGAAGTGTGTCCTCCGAAGGCAGCATTTTCCAGGTTTCGGACGAAGCCGGCTTCTCTAACAAGAAAAGATATAGGGCGGGGCTCGATATTGTCATGGTGAATTGATTGGATGGTTGGATTGTCGTGGTTTGCTATTGGTCGATCTCATAGGAGTGACAGGTTGCCCCGCCCTCGCGCCAGTAAATGCATCAACAGACAAGAGATGTCACTGCAAGAGTAAGGGGAAGTTATTTTGATTAAAGATTATGAGGCACAAGAATAAAAAATTTAAAAAAATTATGTGCAAAGATAAATCATTTATACTCCAATATTCCATAAATTGAAAAATTACATTTTGATTTCATTGTGACTTTTAAATGCTACTGAATTAATCTTTTGGTGAGCGAATTCAAAATATTCGACTCATTGGGATTAATCGAAATCTAATCACTATGTCAAACCTTCTTTTTAATAATTTAATATTGCAAAAAATAAGGACATGTTTTTTTAAAAAATAAATGTAATGACAAGAAAATTGTGGAAGAAAACTCAGTCTTTTTGAAAACCGCCACATGAGCACAAACGTAACACTAAAGGTGGCATGAAACGGCTTCTCGAGCAAGGAAAAATGTTGAGCCGGGCTTGGTATTGTCATGGTGAATTGATTGGATGGTTGGATTGTAGTGTTTTACCATTGGTCGATCTCATGTGAGTGACAGGTTGTCCCGCCCTCGCGCCGTTAAACATGTCAACAGAGAAGAGATGTGCTGCAAGAGGGAGAATTTATTTTGATTAAAGGTCCCGTTCTTCGTGTTTTTTTGAAGCTTTGATTGTGTTTACAGTGTGCAATATAACATGTGTTCATGTTTCGCGTGTAAAAAAAAAACTGTATTTTTAACACAATTTACTCATCTGTATACCGCTGTTTTCACTGTCCTAAAAACGGCTGATGAGTTCCTTTATTCTATGAAGTCCCTCCTTCAGAAATACGTAACGAGTTCTGATTGTGCCAGCGGTTCCCGTGTTGTGATTTGACCGCTGCTTAGCAAACGTGGAAAGGTCACGCCTCTTAACGCGAGATATATGCGCTTAATGATCTCTACAGCGTCCCTGGGAAAGCCAAACAAAGGTGATTTGACTCCGGGATGAAAATAACAGCGTCTCAACGACATGGCGACAAACACACTCAAACGCAACAATTCCTTTTCTCCACGCGACACAAGACCACGCCCCCTTTTTTCGCGTATTCTTGTGGGCGGAGGTTAGTCTGTTCTACTATTCTACTGACGTCATTTATGAAGGAAGTACCAGGATGTAGTCCAAACCGGCCGTTCGCTGTAGGCTTTGAAAGGGAACTTCTGTTAAATAAAATATCTCGCTTGGCATTGAACTTTGAGCTTTATAATTTTACAGGTATTATTTATGCTCTAACAGCAACATTACAGTGGGATCACGAAGAACGGGACCTTTAAAGATTACTTGGCACATGAATAAAAAAAAATATATATGTGCATGAACTCATTTATAATAAATACTCCAATATACCATATACAAAATAATTTTACATTTTGATTGTAAAAGGCTACGAAATTAATCTTTTGGTGGGCGAATTCAAAACATTAGAGTGAATGAATCGAAATCTCATCACTACGCAAAACCTTTTGTGTGTTATTTTGTATAATTTAATATCACAAAAATAAGGACTTGTTTTTACTAAACCAAATGTCATCAGTAAAAGAAACGAAACGACAAGAAAACTGTGGAAACTTCCGACGGTTTGAACTGAGAGAACTCGAAAGCCTTTTTTGAAAACCACCGCGGCCACGTGAGCACAAACTTTATGTCTCTTCGCGGAAGTGACGTCAGGGAAGCGATGGCGGCCCGTGTTGCTCTACCGTATTGGCTTTAAACTGTTCTCGGCGCTGGTAAATTGTACGCGTTTTCTTTTCGCTTTCTCAAAGATTATTTAAAAGAGGTTGGTTTTAACGTTGCAGCAGATGGACAGTCACACTTCCCTCGGCTTTTGGCAGAACGGAGACGTTTGTTCGACACTCCAGTTTGTTTGACCATCTTAGCCAACGAGCATTTGGAGAGCCGGACAGAGAAACTACCTCTCTGAGGATAAAGACACTCACCAAGTGATATTTTACACGCACTTTTTTGTGAACGCTGCACTTTAGCACCCGTCGTACGTTTATTTGAATCATATCAAGGCGCGCGAGGTGCGTCGGGACGCTCCAGTGTGAAGTTGTGAATGGTTGGCAGGGTCTCATTTCCACAGGTGTGTTGTATTGCTCTTGTCAGCGGTGTAAATCACACCTCACGGACTCTGGTGTTATGGTTGACATGCTAAAGACGCGCCAATGTCTGCTCGGTGTGCGCACTTTCCTCGGCGTGACATCCAGGCTATGGAGCTTCTTTTTATACATCCTCAGGAAGCACATACGAACGGTGAGTGGGCAAAAGAGTGACATTTTCGTGTTTGAGCAACTTTTGTTTCATGACATGACACTGAACTTTCGTGCAGGTCATGCAGGCGTCTGAAGGGAAAGCAAACGCCTGTCTGGGTTATCAAACCCACTCATATTATGATAGCATGCTAGGTTTAGTTCAGTCTCAGTCTTCTACTGGCAGTGGCTTTTTATATCATCTTTATTCTGTGCAAGTGGCCTGATTCCTTAGAGATACACATGTCCATTGTTTAGTTGGTAAATGCATAACTTGTGAAGAACAACGATTTGCTGCTGGCTATAAAGAATAACATATTAAACTGATTCCATTAAACACACAAACTAATGACAGCCGGTTTGTCAACTTCTAATATTTGTAAATGTGACCCTTTCTGTGGGCCTAAAGTGATATTAAACAGCCGGACATGTACCATTAGTGTACACCAAAATGAGTTATTTTTCTTTAAGATTATATTATATGACATTTGAATATGTGCCTAAAGCATTAATGATCAGTGGAGATAAAATACGACAGCACCAAAATTAGTCTTTTTTTTTTTTAAATAACTTTATTTGCTACCAGTGTTGTTTTTACTAAAATTATTGACATTTTTGTTCATTGAAATCAAGCTTAAGTAAAATAAAAAATATTTGATGAAAAACTCCAATAATTGATACAAAATGAAATAAGTTTAAGATGAATACTAAAACTATATATATATATATATATATATATATATATATATATATATATATATATATATATATATATATATATTATAATATATCCCCCACATGTGTGTATATGTGTATATTTGTATGTATATATGTATGTGTGTGTGTGTGTGTGTGTGTGTGTATATAATTATATATATTTATATTTTACTGTAAGCCTAAAGCAGTAATGATCAGGGTAAGATAGATACGTGTAAATTGTCTTTTTTTAAAAATTATTATATTTATAAAAATAGAGGATTTATATTTTATTAATTAATTTCTATCATAATAATAATATGTGAATATCCAATAGGTCATTGTTTTTAAGAATTAGCTGATAAATGAGTCACATGCTTTAGCTCAGAGTATGTAAACACTTTGGCTCAGAAGACCGGCTGTAATCCCTCTGTGCACAACAGGCGTTGGCAAGCCAGTTGTATAATAATCTTGAAGATGATCATTAAGATGCAATTATAAAAGTATTACTCGTCTGGGACTCTTGATATGGGTGGCGGAGTAGCAGACACTTCTCTAAACATGCTTTACAGTCATGCAAGCATCGGGTCGGTTCAGCTTGACCCGGCGTTATGAACGAATCCTTATTGAGGCCTAATGCTAGTTGAGAATAAACAGCCCCCGTTTCAAAGTCACCCTGGCAGTTTCGCTCGGCTGTGCTCTCCGAAGTTCCGCTGACACTTTTAGACAGCTGGGAGAGCTAAAGATAGCTCAGAAGAGAGGGATTTGGAGAAAGAGAGGAAGAGTATCCACATTGTGGTGAGCGATGGACCAAAGCAGGGGGTCTCAAATCACTTTCTCTTTAAGAGGTCCGAGTTAGAGCTCAGTTCAATTCCAGTTCAATATCAGAGTCCCAGATGAGTAATACTTTTATAATTGCATCTTAATGATCATCTTAAAGATGATTGTGTACTTGAGTAAGCTGCTAATTGACCAATTGTGAAATAAGGCAAGTCCAGGACATCTCATAAGTTTGTTTTGATTGATTTGGGGTTCTCACGGTCATGGAAACGTGCAAATAATAAATGTTTATTTTATATAGCGCCTTTCTACAAACTCAAGATCGCTTTACAATAGTGAGTCCAATAAACATGACAGGCATAAATGTACACTGTGTAGAGAAATATAACAGAGATAAATAACAGACATAACACAACAGGATAACATGCAACTGGAAACCCTGGAATTAGCAGCTAAATTGTCAATTTCTGGGCCTATAAATGTTTTTATTTTTAGCATATTAGACATGGAGGTTTCTATACAATATTAATGATCAACTGATATTGATTGATTATATTTCATGAATCATTAATATTATTTATTTCTTTTATCTATAGATATGTTATGTTTAAAAATGTGTGTGTATATATATATATATATATATATATATATATATATATATATATATATAATATATATATATATATATATGTGTGTATATGTATATGTATATGTATGTGTGTGTTTGTTTGTTTGTTTGATGCCAATCTTAAATCCGGAGAGCAGAAGTGCCCTAATGCAAATGTTTAATAGTCCTTTTTAATTAAATATTACTTTTTAAAATATACTAATTATAAACAAATAATTATATTTTAAAACAAGGATTATTAATAACAAATTTTAAGTACATGACATTAACAGTCATAAATTTAAAGTTCAGCAAAAAATATTTTGGAAAAAAAAACAACAGAAAATGTGCAGGATGGACGGATGGATGGATGGATGGATGGATAGAGTGTTGTGGAGCTGAGCAAGGCCGCTGGAGCGATTGTTAATAAGATGAATGAGAAACACTCCTCTCGAGCAGCGGGACTTTTATTATGCCACTGTCGCCGGCACCATTTCCACTTTTCCGGTCATGAGTTTGAGGTAACGCAGCTCTGTTTATTAGAGTTGTTCCGATTCCGATACTAGTATCGGAAATATCACCGATACCACAAAAAATTCTGGCATCGGTATCGGCGAGTACTTGAACCCATGTACCAATCTGATACCATTTTCTTAAACAAGACCTAGTTATTATGACCGCGAGCTTTGCCTAACCACTGCGTGGTTCTTCTTCGGTGCTCCGAATGCATTGCAAACACAGGAAGTTGTGCTGTTTTGCCACAAGAACCCACTGTTTAGAGCAGCGAAGAAGAAATGAAAACGCATTATCAGTAGGCTATGTCCGCTGTTTAGCAGTATTTCGTCTCTGTGTGGATGGCGGGCGCCCGTGCACACACCCACACACACATGCACATGACACTCGCTCGCTGTCTTTGTGATCGCTGCCGTGTGTCACTATCAAGCGGAAACCTCCCCCAGTTTCTCTACGTCCATATTCACAGTCTATGGTCACTATATGAGGACACGAACGCATAAACTGTCACTTCATGAGAATTTACCGTTTCATTTGGGAAAACTGTCATATAAGGAACACAGACACTGAAATATCTTTATGGCAACCCGTCAAAATAAAAGTTTGGTTTAAAACATTTTAAATTGAAAGAATATATTAGGCTACTGCTGTACAGTAGATTTAGCTACGTCT
This sequence comes from Romanogobio albipinnatus, assembly GCA_023566225.1. Classification (NCBI taxonomy): domain Eukaryota; kingdom Metazoa; phylum Chordata; class Actinopteri; order Cypriniformes; family Gobionidae; genus Romanogobio; species Romanogobio albipinnatus. The sequence goes on along the minus strand of CM042239.1, from coordinate 67,167,488 downwards.
CTATGTAATAATAATACGTCTCTACTAATAATAATAATGCCTAGATGGTTGCATATATTATATAATATTCCTACATTTATTTGTTGCACTGTTTTTTATACAGTTATATTGTACAACTAACATACCTTTTTCAGTTTGCAGTGTTAGATTTGTGGCTGCATTTGAAGTTCTTTTTCGCTTAAGAAAAATAAATAATATTGCTGTCAAATGCATGTCAGATAATAAAAATACTGTAATAAATACAGTAGTTCACCATGTATTTGTTCATGTTTTATTAAGGGATAAGTCTGAAGCACACCATAAAATAATTCTAGCAATTAATACAGGGCTAGTAGTGTATACAGCTGTATATACAGATACACACCCAGGTATCGGATCAGTACTCGGTATCGGTAATCGGGAAGGGAAAAAGGCTATCGGAACATCTCTACTGTTTATCATATTAGATACATTTGTGTGTTGAAAATGATGTTATGACGTTACTCTGTGCGTTCGCTCGGCAGCTGCTATGACACTTGTTGCACACTGCAGTGAGAGTAAAGCGTTTCTGCAAAATATAACACCGGAAACCGAGGGTAACACAGATCTGACGCAATTGACAGTGACTCACTCACACGTCCCGGTTCCTTGGGTAAAATAGCAATTTTCTCACCATTTACAAATAGTTGGAAACATTTGTGATTATTGTAAGTACTCAACTGAACAAAATGTATAACACTGGCCTAGTGGTGTTTGGATGTTTTACTGCAAAAATGTTACATAGTGCACCTTTAAATAACTTTTTTTTTTCATTTAAATTGGATCATCTAAAGTTCCATAGACAAGCTTTTTTTTATATTGCTTTCATGTGATGTTTAAATGTTCTTTTTTCACTTGTCATCAGAGTCTAGTGAGTTATGAATTAATAAAATGTAATGTTTCATTAAAACCATTAAATCATGCTAAATGAACTGTAAAAGCTGTGCACACAATGTCCAGTTGTCCGCTGCTGCATTGTACACGTTTCATGCCCTGTGCTGTACTGAGGTGGCTGTTTCCTGTTTTGTCTTCTTCCTGTTCTAGATAATCCAGTATCAAACAGTGCGATATGACATTTTACCATTGTCACCCATTTCCAGAAACCGACTCAGTGAGTATATCTTTTCTTCTCCTCAAGTTAGAAGCTATTGTTATGAGAACAGAAAGCTGCCAGTGAGATTTCACATGCCTGATCTGAGTGTTAATTGCCATTGAGACAGCTGAACAGCCTTTTCATATGCTGATTTCCGTTGACTAACCTGTCAGTTTGTGTTTGTATTCATGTTCAGACACCGTGAAGCGAAAGATCCTAGTTTTAGATCTCGACGAGACATTGATCCATTCGCATCACGATGGAGTCCTCAGACCCACAGTGCGGCCTGGTACACCGCCAGACTTCATCCTCAAAGTAAGATGAGATATTTTTGTTACAGAGTACATTACATTTGCACTATAAAATGCACATATATAGACAGAGGTTCCCACACTCATTGAAAACTTAGGAATATCAGTGATTGTCATTACAGGCCAGGGAAAGTCATGGAAATCTATTTTTACAATTAAGGTTTTTCTAGTTATCCTTGGCTCTAAGATAGTTAATCAGCTAGCAGCTGCTCTTTGTTGCTCTTACAAAATAATAATAAAATAAAAATGATAAATTTTAAAAACTATAATAATTTAAATTATAAATACTATAATGGTAAATATTAAAATATGACATTAAATATTTAACTCATTATCATCATCATCACCATTATCATCATCATCACCATTTTATATTCAAATTATAAAAAATAAAATAATTACAATAAGAAACTATTAAATATTAAAATATTACATGTATAATAATAATAATAATAATATTATCAGGACTTCGTTAAATTTTGTTAAATAACAGATGTTGAAAGTTTTATTGCACAAGCCACACAATTATAGCACAAGGATATAACGCCTGTTACCATTTCTGAAAACAACCATAAATAATGCAGTTCATCATGCATGCTATATATGTATGCTAATTATGTCATCAATCACATCAATAACCAATCATTTAGGGGGAGATGTGACCAAAATATTTATTTTTAATAAATATACGGTAACACTTTACAATAAGGTTAGATTTGTTGACATTAGTTGTATTATTTTATTAATTAACATGAACTAACAATGAGCAATACATTTGTTACTGTATTTATTAATCTTTGTTAATGTTATTTAATAAAAATCCAGCTGTTCGTTGTTTGTTCATGTTAGTTCATTAACTAATGTTAACAAATACAACTTTTGATTTTAATATAAATATTATGTATTAGTAAATAATGAAATTAACATTATCAAAGATTAATACATGCTGTGGAAGTGCAGTTTATTATTAGTTCCTGTTCCGTAGTGTGTGTGTGTGTGTGTATATATGTATATATATAATATATCACCAATCGTCGATCACAGGAAGCAGTATCTGCTGATACGATCACCGATACCGATCTATTTGATGCCTTTTTATCATGTAGAAATATTTATAGGGAATTTTACAGACATTCATTCAGGGCCTGAATTTTATTTCTGACAATGGGGGAATCCCCCCCTTTGGTCACTCTTGTCATATAAATGTATATAATTATCTCACCTAAATATTTGATCATGCAGTGCATTTTTGTTTTTAAAGACACATTTTCAGGTAGGTCTAACATTAGTATTGAGATAAGAAATACTAAAGACATTTAATAAGGAATCAAATGTAAATTAACATTGGTCTTCCCTGAATAAATAAAATTAGATTAATCCTTACACTTAAGGTTGCAAAAGTTAGTCATTCAAGAGCAGTGAGTGTCATAAAGGTTAATCAAACAAGACAAGACAAAGAGAAACTCAGAGACAGCAGCAGTTTATTCGACTGCTGTCACTTTGAGAGGGAACAAGGATACGGTTACATGCAGCTGCACAAATGTTCACTAGCGAGTCACGACGGGGTTTACGTGCATACTCGTCAAGGCGGTAATGTAGTACATACATTTGTGTGTATTTGACCATTTCAGCGCAATTTGTACTTGCAAGCTTTTTGTGAGATGGCCTGTGTGTGTGTGTGTGTGTGCGCGCGCGAGCGGTTTGAACTGGCAAGACTTAAAAATAAATGCAAATGATAACCTTTAGTGACAATGCGACACTGCCTCGATTGTGTAAGTGCCAAATCCTGTGTCAACTGTGCAGCTCGATTTTAGTGCAGATGCAATGTGCTGATGTGAAACGAGATCGGTTGCCGATCAATCGGAGCACCCCTGAGATATATAGATATATATATATTATATTATATTATATTATATTTATATTTATATTTATATTTAAACAAAAATATTTGGTCACATCGCCCACCCCTAAATGACTAGTTATTGATGTGATTGATAACATAGTGTATATATTATTTCTTCATTCATGCATATATACATACACACACGCACATTATACTTTAATATATTAGATTTAGATTTTTGATGTAAATATATTTTTTTAATCTGTATAGTAGCTTATTTCCGTAAAATAAAAAAATACATGAAACACATTTTTAACTTAACATCCTCAAGATAAGTATCCATATCTTTCCAAAACAGTCTTTAAATCTTCCAGAACGTGCTTTTCATAAAAACAAAACCTAGATTTGAAGTTTGACAATATGATCTGACACTGTTCTGCCAAACTACTTCTCACTTCTTTCTGTTGGTTTAGAGCAGGGGTATTCATTTAAAGTTCCAAGAGGTCCGGTTTCTATATTTCCTTTTGAGCGGAGGTCCGGACAATACCTTTTTGGAACAGTACATTTCCATCGGGGCAGTGGTAGTATTTTTTTAAAAGAAAAAATCGGAAAAAAATCAAAATATTCATCAAAGATGGGAATCTTGGGCCCCGTGAGCCAAAGCAGTGATGTCTAAGATTTTTTACCAATATTTACCAAAACAAGTAAATATTTCTCTCAACTGGATATGAATATAAAAAGGTAAGATCAGATGTTTTTTTTTTTTCAGGCTGTTATTTATTTATACATTTTAATGGCACACAAGTCCTTGGGACTGAGAAAACAGGGGGTGCAGGGTTTACCGCTTAAGTATGGACTTAAGAAAGGAATTTTTATATTTTGCGCAAAGTAATAAACTACTAAAACAAACATCTAATAATGAAAACTCTCAACATGAGCACAAAATAAAGTTAACTATCGATTTAAAGGGTTACTTCAGCGATTTAGCATTAAACTTTGTATCATTAGAAAACCCGGTAGTATATTCAAATGATGGTACTTCCCCCCTCATATCCCCCTGAGACGAGAGAATTTATTTCTGGAAAAAATCCTCCAATGACGCAAAATGACGGTATTTGCGTCATCGGAGGATTTTTTCCAGAAATAAAATGCATAATTCTCTAGGATTTTTTGCCCAGAGGCTAGAGAGACTACAGCCATTAGAAGGAACTGTTCCGCATGTTATCAACCCGCCCACAGGGGTGGGATCTCACTCACAGAATGTAAATGCACACGGCCACTCGGCTCGGGCATTAATAGCGGAGCGGTGTGGAGCTAAGTGAGTGTTTCAACTTTTCAATGAATTCCTGTGAAAGTTTAGCTTCCATATGCGATCTGAAAACACGCCAGACTGGACACGCGCTGAGAATGTCAGCCGTGCTTACCTCAGCTCTGCTCAGCTCTTTGCTCCCGTGATGAATGAAATCTGACTCCTGTTGCGCTTGTCCAGTGACTTGCGTTCGGCTCAGTCACACTTTATTGATAAGACACTTTTCACTAAATTGAAGACAATTTAGTTTTAAATTGTAGTGTTTATTCTGTAACTGAACAAAATTATTGTATTATTATGAAGATCAAAACGACGTTGGAGAGGTGTAGGGAGTGGCCTCGATATTCAAAAATAATTTCTACTACATAAATGACACGGTTTAAATACACATTTCATCTTCCCAGTGCTGAAGTACCCCTTTAAGTTTTTTTTGTCCTCCCTTGTATCTCTAAATAATTTTTTAATTGTTTATTACGAAATGTTTTTCGTAATGCTTAATGTAAGAGGGAAAAAAAACAATGTCTTAAAGGTCCACATATACAACTTGCCACAAACCTGCTTTAGTTAAACGGTTGGCGTCATCTGTATGACAGATAAAAGATTGATAAAAATAATAATTGTATTTACTGCATTTTTGTTTTCTACAGCGTTTTAGCAAAAGTATCTACTTTGCTGCTTACCATGTTCCTGCTACTGCTGTTAAAATAACCACATCATCTGCAGCTCTTAATGTGACGCTTTTAGCAGGAGAGAGAGCGCGCACAGAATGGAAACGGCTTGAATGAAGTGCGTTCGGCTCTAGATAAAAATATTAGAGGATGTAGCGCTGAAAGATCATTACCATAAACAACTATAGTGTGGTTGTGCTGTGTTCCGCTCTGTTGTTTTTCACGCTGCTCACTGTAATCTATAGAAACGGTAAAATGCCATAATTGTGTCCCATGCTCCAGATGGAACTAAGTTGTGGTCCATTTGAATACCACTGGTTTAGAGGATTAGAGAATATACCCTTTGCAAATTTCCGGGTTTCTCAGAGTGGAAGTCGTCATAGTTGGGTTAACTTTTATATCAGTGAATGAGAGAATACGTTAAATATATATATATATTTTTGTGTGTAAATAGCAGAAGAAAAACTCCACAATAGTGATTTCACAACTTTCAAAAAGAGGGAAAAAATAGAGTGAGATTGATAACGGCAGTGAAAGGAGAGAAAGATGTTTATTTTTACGCTGTATTAGAAACACCCTCACAGCAGCGGTAACTTGTTTTTTGTAATTTGATGCAAAAGTAATATAATACAAAGTATTAGTGTTATAAATGTACAAAAAAAAATTAAAATACCAAAAACTTTGCAGGATTTATGATAATGATGACCGTTAAAACGCATCATCACAGTCTGTGAAAAGGGTCTATTAGAGGTCCAAACATCCCCGTATCATGTCACCCCCCCATCACCCCCATAATTTGTTCTGTGCTGTTTCTCATTCATGCATGTTTCATCACTCTGATGTGATGTGTCAATAAACTTTAAGCAGTAGCTAATTCGTTGCGCAAATGTATTTACACAATGTGATCTGCATGAAATGGCTCTTGTCATCACCATGAAAGCTGTAGGGCATACGAGTAGGGAAAAAAAGAGTTTGCACACAACAAACTCTCACATCATACAAACAAACGGGTCTGTCTGACACGCATGCAAAACTGTCACACGCATGCTACTGTGGTAAATTTATTCAATGCACAGACCAGTTTTTCATAGCAAGTGCGACATGTTGCACTGTACAGCCCTGATTATTATTATTATTATTATTTTCAATCCTTATCGATTAATCGTGAATCACTGTTATTTCATTCTTAGTTGAAAACCCCAAATGTCTCATTTAATTTTCTCATGTAAACTCATTTTTTTTTCAGGTGGTAATAGACAAACACCCGGTCAGATTCTTTGTACATAAAAGGCCGCATGTCGACTTCTTCTTAGAGGTGGTCAGTCAGTGGTATGAGTTAGTAGTATTCACTGCTAGTATGGAGATCTATGGCTCTGCAGTAGCTGATAAGCTGGATAACAACAAGGGAATCCTGAAAAGAAGATACTACAGACAGGTAACCACTGAAACTCTTTACATTTCATTGTTCTTAAACCTTTCCTGTGAGAAATATGGAAAAGGCAGAAATCAGTCAAGGATATATTTCAACAAAACCTTCCGTTTCTTTATCTTGTGCAGCACTGTACACTGGATTCAGGTAGTTATATTAAAGACCTCTCCGTTGTACATGATGACTTATCAAGTGTAGTCATTCTTGACAACTCGCCTGGGGCATATCGCAGTCATCCAGGTAAGACTTTAACGTGATTTCAACAACTCGCTGTAGTTTGCACTGCTTCCTTTGCAGGATTATCTTGTGTGTGAGAGGTTGCCCAGCTGGTCTCTGCATGATATCTGTGGTTGTGTACGTTAGGCCATTTTAGTCTCACCATGTTTAGCATGTTCAGCATCACAGTAATCTATGCCATACGTAAAAATAGGATTTAATATATCTTATTATATACTCGTATACAGAAAACGTTTAGAATCCACGTTTTTTTTTTTTACTCTGAAATGCATCACATCATGGAAATAAATTATAAAGTTGATCATACATGCATATAATGAACACCTGAACTTTAGAATGCAAATAAACAGCAGGCAGTCAATACCAATTTAATCATTACTTCAGGATAACAATTTAGAAAGAACTGATCAATAAATTAATCACTTGGTCTATTTTAATTGTAAATAGTGAAGCGATGTATGAAGTCACTTTCTAGCCAAGCAGATTTCTGTTGGTCAGTGAAGCAAATCCATGTGATCAACTTGAACCTGTTGCAAAATCGGTGTGGGGAAATCTTTCATCTCCCAAAAATTTGCAAAGCAACAATAAATGTAACCACACATTTAGTCACAAATGTATAGATTTACATTCAAATGCCGATTTTCAACCCGCTTTGTATCGGTACAATGTCTTTAGTGTTTGTATAAATTAATAATGTTTACTTTTTTCTCTGAGACTGAGAAATTCTGGTTTATTTGTCCACAAAAGTCCTTTTTGACAGCTCCAGGGCTTTCGTGAAGAAAAAAAACTGCAGATTGTAATTCCACATTTTTGTGTCCCCGCCTACGAACAGTCGGATTGACAGAGGGTTATTAACAAAACCGTTATATTAAGGGTAGGCTTATCTCTGAAAATTGTTTTGCACTTTATCTACTCTTTAAACAGCAAGCATTAGTATCCGCCAAAGCTTTTTTTTTTTTCACGCAGCTGGCTGGCGTATTCTATTGTTTTCAACTGGAGCGCCGTGTTTTTACAACACCATGAGCGTAACGAGGCGCTGAGCGAGTATTTCACGCTCAAGCGCTGAGCGCTCTGCTTTTTTTACTGGTCGCCGAGAGTTAAAGAATGTTCAACTTTGAGCAAAACGCAGTGCTCATCACTGTCACACTGCACCCAGCTGTCCAATCACAGTGGAGGAGGGGCGGGACAAATACAACATCGACCAACCGCCACATTCTGCTTGTAAAACGTCAACAGATTAAAACAAGCAGCATAATAACATAAAATAATTTAAAACAAGAGCCAGAGCAAACACTTTACATTGTATTAGCATTTTTATATAGAATCAATACAGAAACAAACTATCTGTAAAATGAGATACTAGTAACACTTCCGCGGATATTCCGTATCATTACAAACAAAAGTGTCTCGGCTGAAAAAAACACTGCGCTCTCAAGCGCCCACAGCGAGACGTTTTCAGACGGCTAAAAACGCTTTGGTGGACACGCAGCCTTATGGTAAAAATACTATGACAACAGCCTAAATGACGCCATTTTGTTTTGCGAGGTTTGGCAGAAGGTGCTTCCTGTGTCTGTGTTCAAATGAACTGACGGGGCGGCAGTTTCTTTCACTTTTTCCCCCTTTCATCTAAAACACTGCGTTCATAGTCATTCCGTTTTCAAAAGACTACAAACACCGAGGTTTTATTCGATTTTCCATCGCAGTGTTTTCTCCATATTCACTATTCCCAGGAACCATACAAGTCAACACTGTTGTGACAAAGTTTGATAAGAAGTATTTCCTACTCCAGCAATACTTGACTCTGTTCAAGGCTGTCCAATGGCAGACTGTGAGTGGCCTTGGATGGCAACATGCACAGTGCATTATGTGTTATGAAGACAACAGCCTTTTTTCTGTTTTCTCTAGTCAGGAAGCACCAATTTCAGAAATGTTCACCTTTCTACCACATAGGCAGCCAAGTTTTGTTGAAAGCCCATTTGATTGCCTCTTTAATAAAAGTAGTCATCTGAGAAAACGTTGTTTTCCTGTAGAACGTGTTTGGTTTGAATGTGTAATTGTTTTCTCCCTCTCTCTTTCTGACCCATAGATAATGCAATACCTATAAAGTCATGGTTTAGTGACCCCAGTGACACAGCACTTCTTAACTTGCTGCCCATGCTGGATGCACTTAGGTAAGGACTTCAAAAGTAACTAAAACATACATATAACGATACCTTAAACTCTTATAGCACCACTTCAATATGCGTTTCCCTCTTCAGATTCACCGCAGACGTGCGGTCCGTCCTGAGCAGAAATCTCCACCAGCATCGACTCTGGTGATCATCCGACCGAGGGCTTTCTTCAAGTCCGTTCTTTTTATTTTTGTTTTGTTTTGTCCAACTGCTTCCCGATCTGACATCCGCCTGTTCATTCTCCCTCGACTCTTGACTCATCGCCTTCCAAAAACGGCCTTACATGAGGTCTATCTGGAGGAGAGTCAATCCTGAACTCAAAGGGGGTGGAAAAGGCAAACTTTAGGATGTGTCAAGGAAGCTTTTTTTGCCTAGGTTTTTTTTCCTTTCTTCAGAATGGAGTCTCTGCCTTACAGTTCTACCTATGCTGATCGTGTGCGAGTTATGTTTGTGCTATGCGTGTATGAGGACATCTGCTGTTTTTCCTTTTAATTATTTGAAGACATGGAGTGGCTGGATACTGAGGCAAGACCTTTTCATGACTCGCGTCTTCAATCCCAGCTTGGGACGTCATACCTCACTGCTAAAGGTGGCGCAAACGGAGATCTGCTAAACGGACTGGCTTTAAAAAGCCCCCGACGCTCTGCACATCTAATAGAGTTCACTGGAAAAACTATTGATGACACAGACCAGTAGATTTCAGGGTTATTGTTGTAGAGTTGTGTATGCGAATTATTGAGGTACTGTCTTGGAAAACATGGGTTTTAATGACTTCTGTATGGTAGACCTTCTCCAAATTCAGAATGTGGAAGATAATGTTCTCCATATTCTGCGGCAAATTCTTAAGTTTTATTCTTCCGGTCAATTCTCATCCTGTTTTATTTTTGGCGGTAAATAAATTTATCTTGATTATCATCAGGGAGGATGTAATAGAATATGTGCTTTGAAGAAGCTAAACGACAGATTTTAAGCCTTTCTGCTCTAATTCTTCTCTACAGAATGTATGTGGTTGATTATGAAATCCTACCACTTGGGCGCCTTTTTACAAACATTATTTTTTCTTTCCTGAAAATGTAATAATGACAAGACTTGAATTTATAAAACTTGTACTTCATTGTATTGAAGAGCTGACTGAGCAACAGACACCTTTTTTTACTCAAGGCCTTGTTGGTTTCTCTGTGCACCTGTCAGATAATGTCAGTTCTCAATCGAACACTTGTTAAGTCTCAAGGCAGCTTCCTGGGACACAAGTCCATAGACCTGTGCGCGTACTAATAAAAACGTGTCACTATCTTATACTCTGGGTTCAGTTTTCTTTTACCGTGTTATTAAAAGTATCTTCTGCAAAATTTTGAAGTAGGCAACAGATGTTTTCTACTCTTTTGCTTCAAAACAACAACAACTTTTTAAAAGATTGTATGATTGTTTTAAGTATACTGAATAGAAATAATGTATGTATTTATGTATGTGTATACACACACTCCTGTGGCCAAGCCAAAAATGGCAAAATATTTAGTGGTCTTTTAATAGTCTTAACCTTTTGAATCACAAATCACTGGTAAGGAAATTAGCATGAATTGCACAAATACTGTAGATAAAGCAACTTAGCATGGAATAACCTTCCCCTTTATTTTCTTCAAATGTTTAAGCCGTGTGGGGAAACTTGCAGAGACAGATTTTTACAGGAAGAAGAGTCAGTGTTGTTCCACTCAGTGTTAATGACTTCAAACAGTTCACGAGTAGTTAAAAAATGCCTCCCAGTTCGTTTGAGTTTAATGTGAGACCAAATATTCACTATAGGGTTCAAATCTGGAGTGTGACCGCAGCCGAAACATGAGCCTGATGGGCTCAAGCCACTTCTTAGTTGTCTTTTGCATTGTCTTGCTGAAAATAACATCTGATCATTCCTCTTTAAAAAGAAAACAAGCCATGCTGCAATATTCTCCAGTACTCCAAAGCTTTAAATGATTTTTCACAGTGATGCAGCTAAAAAAGCTCCCAACACAATGACACTCTTCCTCCATGCTTCACTGTGGTAGAGATGCGTCTTTTATATTTCTCAGCAGATTTTCGAAGGCACCGCTCTGGAGCATCACCATGCAGCTCGTTTTTTCATTGTGATTCATCATTCCACACAACTCTGCTGAACCATTCGGAATCAAACTTCACATATTCTGCCAAAAATGTCATTCTTTGATGTTTTTCTGAGACAGCAATGGCTTTTAAGATAATTAAAATTGTGTAAGATAAGATTTTTTAGTGACTATACCTGACTATACAATTTTTTTCTTGTTTAAATTGTTTTAATCAAGGGAATTCAAGTATTTTTTACTGGACAAGACAAAGAAAATACATTTTTGCAGTGTAATAATGGTAGGTCTGTGTTTGTGTGTAAAAAAAAAAAACTTAAATGTTCATCACTTCCTGCTTCGCTACTGTTCAGACGCTCTTGCTTACTGCTCCGTGCTTTGCTCTATCGCTTCTATATTTTATCTCATAATTTCAACTTCAACAAATCAGCACAGTGCTCAAACGACAAAGCTTGACTCCAATGATAAAATTAGAAACTCTGGTGACTGGATTACTAAACAAAAAGCGGAATATTTCAACCGACCAGCCTCCCACTGCCTTCAGCTTACATTCCGGAGAAGGGAAAACACAGCTGCCTACATTCAAAAGGATAAGAAAATGCCTCTTCTAGAATCTACTTGCTGCACAAACTGCCACAGACTTTTACAAAGGATTGCAGTTCTTGAAACAAAGCTATTTGCGGAACCATCTAACCAGACGAATCACACAGCAGAGCTTCATCATGAACGCCGTCTGCACACTGCCGGTGAGTCCCATAAATGTAGTGCTACTCAACAGGTAGAGAAACAAGTAACTGATCAACACACTAATCGATGGCACAAACAGGGAGCGAGACCCAAAGGCACTCGAGACATCAGATTGTCACGAGCATCACATATTGCCGCAGTAGCATGCTCTACCCCAGACACAAGGATTGCAAACACTTGTTTCCTACCACCAAATATACATCTTGAAAACAGATTTGAAGTGTTAATGAATGTGGGCGAGGAATCTCCAAACGTGATGAATGTGACTGAACACAGATCGAATCAGCCCGTAGCTAACACTGACGCTAACAGGCGCTCAAGGTCAGGCAGACAGCGGCCCTCAGCTCAGAGCGCAGCCGAGCCCAGGACTCTGATAGTGGGTGACTCCACAGTCAGAAACATTCGCAGCAGGGATACAACTACATGCTGCCTTCCACAAGCAACAGTTTCCGATGTCAACAGGGAACTTAAGAACATTCTGATGAAACATAAGACTGCAAATCGACTTATCATTCTTGTGGGGAAGAACGATATTCAGAGAGAGCAGTCAGAACTCCTTTAGAGGGATTTCAATGAACTTTTTGAAACACTTAGGAAACTGAAAGTTCAGCCATTCATCAGTGGACCACTTCCAGCAAGAGGAACAAATAAGTTCTCACGGCTACTTGGGCTTAATACATGGCTGCAAAAAACCTGCAACATGAAGGGAGTGAATTTTATCGACAACTTTAATCTCTTCTGGAGTCAAAGACAACCGTTTACATCAAATGGCCTCCACCCAAACAAACTTGGTGCAAGAGTGCTAAAGGACAATATTTATTTTTCTGTCAAAAAGAGATGCTTAAATGAGAACACTAGTGTGCTGTTTATGAAGGCTATATCTCTAACACCAAGCATATCTGCAGACTCTGTTGATTTTCTCCTTGACTCTTTTAACTCAAAAGTTAAGAGTGTAATTGATGATATTGCTCCTGTGAAAGTCAGAAAAAAGAGTGGCAAACAAAAAGCACCTTGGAGAAACTCAACAGCAGTGCAATTAATGAAAAGACAATGCAGGAAAGATGAGCGCATGTGGCGAAAGACAAAACTTGTAGTCCATTACAACATCTATAAAGACAGTCTTCGTGCTTTCAATGTGGAACTAGGCAAAGCTAGACAGACCTTCTTTTCAAATATTATAAACAGAAACATAAACAACACGCGCACTCTTCTTGCTACTGTAGAGAGACTAACAAACCCTCCGAGTCACATTCCCAATTAAATGCTCTCAGACAGCAAATGTAGTGAGTTTGCTTTCTTCTTCTCCGAGAAAATCAATAATATCAGAAATGCGATCAGCACATCCCTGAGTTGCTCTAGGGTCTAGGGTCTCTAGAGTCATATCAGACCACAACCTCAGAAAGTTACTATGACTGATTTTGAAGCAATTGATGGTCAAATTTGAGAAGAAACGGTACAGCACCTTAAAACATCAACCTGCGCCCTTGACACACTCCCCACTTCTTTTTTCAAAAGTGTGTTTAACTGTTTAGAAGCAGATCTCCTAGAAGTGGTAAACGCCTCACTTCTTTCTGGGACTTTTCCAAACTCCCTTAAAACCGCGGTAGTTAAGCCTCTCCTGAAAAAGAGAAATCTGGATAACTCCATACTGAGCAACTACAGACCAATCTCAAATCTCCCCTTCATAAGCAAGATCATTGAAAAAGTTGTTTTCAGTCAGCTGAACAAATTCTTGAGCTCAAACGGATACTTTGACAATTTTCAATCTGGTTTCCGACCGCATCACAGCACAGAGACAGCGCTCATAAAGATAATAAATGATATTCGCCTCAATACAGATCCAGGCAAAACATCAATTCTGGTACTACTCGACCTCAGTGCTGCATTCGACACTGTTGACCACAACATACTTCTTGACAGGCTAGAAAATTGGGTTGGGCTTTCCGGAATGGTCCTCAAATGGTTCAGGTCATACTTAGAAGGGAGATGTTATTATGTGAGTATAGGTGACCATAAGTCTGAGTGGACATCCATGACATGCGGAGTCCCACAATGGTCAATTCTTGCACCACTCCTATTCAACCTGTACATGCTCCCACTGAGCCAAATAATGATAAATAACAAAATGGCTTACCACAGCTATCCTGACGACACACATCTACTTAGCCCTATCACTTAATGACTACAGCCCCATTGACTCCCTATGTAAATGCATTGAAGAAGTTAACAGTTGGATGTGCCAAAACTTTCTTCAGTTAAACAAAGACAAAACTTGAAATCACTACATTTGGAAACAAAGATGAAATTCTCAAGGTGAACGCATATCTTGAGGCTAAAGGTCTAAAATCAAAAAATCAAGTCAGGAATCTTGGTGTGATTTTGGAGTCAGACCTGAGTTTCAGTCATCATGTCAAAGCAATAACTAAATCAGCTTACTATCATCTCAAAAATATTGCAAGAATTAGATGCTTTGTTTCTAGGCAAGACTTAGAGAAACTCGTTCATGCTTTTATCACCAGCAGGGTGGACTATTGTAATGGTCTTCTCACCGGCCTTCCCAAAAAGACCATTAGACAGCTGCAGCTCATACAGAACGCTGCTGCCAGGATTCTGAGCAGAACCAGAAAATATGACCATATCACACCAGTTCTCAGGTCTTTACACTGGCTTCCAGTTACATTTAGGATCGATTTTAAAGTACTATTACTTGTATATAAGTCACTCAATGCACTAGGACCTCAATACATTGCAGACATGCTGATTAAATACAAACTCAACAGATCACTCAGATCATCAGGATCAAGTCAATTAGAAATACCAAGGGTTCACTCAAAGCAAGGAGAGTCTGATTTTAGCTATTATGCCAGCCGTAGCTGGAACCAGCTTCCTGAACAGATCAGATGTGCTCCAACAGTAGCCACTTTCAAATCCAGACTCAAAACACATCTGTTTAGCTGTGCATTTACTGAATGAGCACTGTGCTACTGTACATCCGACTGATTGCACCTTATCTTATGCTTTTACTGAATGAGCTCTGTGCTCTGTCCGAACTGCCTGCACTTTAATTATGTTTCAATTTAACCCGGTTTTTATTTTTTAGTGTTAATTATACTTTTTATTTATATAATTTTTTTCTCTATTTTTTATTTTCTTTTAATTCCTATTATAACTGTTATAGTATATATATTTTTATTTTATTTACTTATGAATATTTTAACTTCATTTCTGTGTAAAGCATTTTGAATTGCCACTGTGTATGAAATGTGCTATACAAATAAACTTGCCTTGCCTTGCCATTCTTTACTAGCAAAGAACAGTTTACTAATGTTAAGAGTGATTAATATAAATTATTTATTCATGAATAAAAAAATGACTGCATTGTGTGTATGTATATATATATATATATATATATATATATATATATATATATATATATATATATATATATATATATATATATATATACATACAGTGAGGAAAATAAGTATTTGAACACCCTGCTATTTTGCAAGTTCTCCCACTTAGAAATCATGGAGGGGTCTGACAGTCATCGTAGGTGCATGTCCACTGTGAGAGACATAATCTAAAAAAATAAAATCCAGAAATCACAATGTATGATTTTTTAACTATTTATTTGTATGATACAGCTGCAAATAAGCATTTGAACACCTGAGAAAATCAATGTTAATATTTGGTACAATAGCCTTTGTTTGCAATTACAGAGGTCAAACGTTTCCTGTAGTTTTTCACTAGGTTTGCACACACTGTAGGAGGGATTTTGGCCCACTCCTCCACACAGATCTTCTCTAGATCAGTCAGGTTTCTGGCCTGTCGCTGAGAAACACGGAGTTTGAGCTCCCTCCAAAGATTCTCTATTGGGTTTAGGTCTGGAGACTGGCTAGGCCACGCCAGAACCTTGATATGCTTCTTACAGAGCCACTCCTTGGTTATCCTGTCTGTGTGCTTCGGGTCATTGTCATGTTGGAAGACCCAGCCTCGACCCATCTTCAATGCTCTAACTGAGGGAAGGAGGTTGTTCCCCAAAATCTCGCAATACATGGCCCCGGTCATCCTCTCCTTAATACAGTGCAGTCGCCCTGTCCCATGTGCAGAAAAACACCCCCAAAGCATGATGCTACCACCCCCCTGCTTCAGAGTAGGGATGGCGTTCTTGGGATGGTACTCATCATTCTTCTTCCTCCAAACACGTTTAGTGGAATTATGACCCAAAAGTTATATTTTGGTCTCATCTGACCACATGACTTTCTCCCATGACTCCTCTGGATCATCCAAATGGTCATTGGCAAACTTATGACGGGCCTTGACATGTGCTGGTTTAAGCAGGGGAACCTTCCGTGCCATGCATGATTTCAAACCATGACGTCTTAGTGTATTACCAACAGTAACCTTGGAAACGGTGGTCCCAGCTCTTTTCAGGTCATTGACCAGCTCCTCCCGTGTAGTTCTGGGCTGATTTCTCACCTTTCTTAGGATCATTGAGACCCCACGAGGTGAGATCTTGCATGGAGCCCCAGCCCGAGGGAGATTGACAGTCATGTTTAGCTTCTTCCATTTTCTAATGATCGCTCCAACAGTGGACCTTTTTTCACCAAGCTGCTTGGCAATTTCCCCGTAGCCCTTTCCAGCCTTGTGGAGGTGTACAATTTTGTCTCTAGTGTCTTTGGACAGCTCTTTGGTCTTGGCCCTGTTAGTAGTTGGATTCTTACTGATTGTATGGGGTGGACAGGTGTCTTTATGCAGCTAACGACCTCAAACAGGTGCATCTAATTTTGGATAATAAATGGAGTGGAGGTGGACATTTTAAAGGCAGACTAACAGGTATTTGAGGGTCAGAATTCTAGCTGATAGACAGGTGTTCAAATACTTATTTGTAGCTGTATTATACAAATAAATAGTTTAAAAATCATATATTGTGATTTCTGGATTTTTCTTTTTAGATTATGTCTCTCACAGTGGACATGCACCTACGATGACAATTTCAGACCCCTCCATAATTTCCAAGTGGGAGAACTTGCAAAATAGCAGGGTGTTCAAATACAATTTTCCTCAATGGAAAAATTTTCCTCACTGTATATATATATACACTCACCTAAAGGATTATTAGGAACACCTGTTCAATTTCTCATTAATGCAATTATCTAATCAACCAATCACATGGCAGGTGCTTCAATGCATTTAGGGGTGTGGTCCTGGTCAAGACAATCTCCTGAACTCCAAACTGAATGTCAGAATGGGAAAGAAAGGTGATTTAAGCAATTTTGAGCGTGGCATGGTTGTTGGTGCCAGACGGGCCGGTCTGAGTATTTCACAATCTGCTCAGTTACTGGGATTTTCACGCACAACCATTTCTAGGGTTTACAAAGAATGGTGTGAAAAGGGAAAAACATCCAGTATGCGGCAGTCCTGTGGGTGAAAATGCCTTGTTGATGCTAGAGGTCAGAGGAGAATGGGCCGACTGATTCAAGCTGATAGAAAAGCAACTTTGACTGAAATAACCACTCGTTACAACCGAGGTATGCAGCAAAGCATTTGTGAAGCCACAACACGCACAACCTTGAGGCGGATGGGCTACAACAGCAGAAGACCCCACCGGGTACCACTCATCTCCACTAAAAATAGGAAAAAGAGGCTACAATTTGCACAAGCTCACCAAAATTGGACAGTTGAAGACTGGAAAAATGTTGCCTGGTCTGATGAGTCTCGATTTCTGTTGAGACATTCAGATGGTAGAGTCAGAATTTGCCGTAAACAGAATGAGAACATGGATCCATCATGCCTTGTTACCACTGTGCAGGCTGGTGGTGGTGGTGTAATGGTGTGGGGGATGTTTTCTTGGCAAACACGTTAGGCCCCTTAGTGCCAATTGGGCATTGTTTAAATGCCACGGCCTACCTGAGCATTGTTTCTGACCATGTCCATCCCTTTATAACCACCATGTACCCATCCTCTGATGGCTACTTCCAGCAGGATAATGCACCATGTCACAAAGCTCGAATCATTTCAAATTGGTTTCTTGAACATGACAAGGAGTTCACTGTACTAAAATGGCCCCCACAGTCACCAGATCTCCACCCAATAGAGCATCTTTGGGATGTGGTGGAATGGGAGCTTCGTGCCCTGGATGTGCATCCCACAAATCTCCATCAACTGCAAGATGCTATCCTATCAATATGGGCCAACATTTCTAAAGAATGCTTTCAGCACCTTGTTGAATCAATGCCATGTAGAATTAAGGCAGTTCTGAAGGCGAAAGGGGGTCAAACACAGTATTAGTATGGTGTTCCTAATAATCCTTTAGGTGAGTGTATATATCCGTTTTAAGCTCTGGGACCATTTTTGGGATTTTTTATAAATTCAGTTTTGAAAGTGTGTAACTCAAGGTCCTGTGTGCTCTAGCACTCTGCAGACAGTTTGGGCTGTTTCCACTAGATTCCAGAAAATAGTGGAAAACAGATTTTTGTCTGTATCATGTTGTATGCAAGATTTATACAAATGGATCTGAAGGGAGTGGTATATACAGTGGTATAAATGCAATATCCCAGTGTCATTAAAATTTTTTTCCAGTGTTTGCTGACATATGCTGGAAACAACCAAAACTGTCTGCAGGGTGCTAGAGCTCACAGGGCCTGAGTTACACTTTCAAAAATGAATTTATAACAAAAAAAAATCAAAAAGCGTTGCTCAGACAACATATACTTACAAGTTTATCACTTTTAGCAGTGGTTTATGTAACTCCAAAGGGTTTCCTGTAAAATTACACCAAAATGTTTAATTTAGACCACTGTATGTGGATATGGGAAGCTTTTCAATTTGGGTAGGCCAAATACAGGCGGAAATGGTCCCAGAGTAATTTAGTGTAAAAAAGTTACTTTGTGTTGTTGGAAATTGCCATTTCCTCCCCAGTTCTTTGGTTTGTCAATAAGTAGACGCAAGAGATTCAGTAAAAGTATAAAAGTAATTTGAAAGTTTAATAAAGCAAAATCAGCAAAATCAGATCAGCTTCTGAGCTCAGGATTACAGACCAGCAAATCAATACTGACATACGGGCAGTCCGTAATGTCTCACAAGACTAAGTATGCAGTTTTTATTCTTGTGTTGGTGACGCCTTTCTCCTGGTTTGATGACCACCTCCCAATCGCCTTCGCTCCCCTTGACCTCACCTATTTGGCACCTGTACACAAAAAACACACAAAAACACACCAACACACAAAAACACACCAAGCACAGCCGCTACCAAGCACAGCCGCTCCCCCTTGCCAGTTCAAGGTTTCAAATACTTTCGCTATCAGAGCATGCCTCCTAGTTAATTCATATGGTGGCTGGCTTTAGACTGCTGTAAGTGGTTACACAAGCATATTAAAAGATTCCAAACATATTGTAATATACCAAACATAGTTAACCTTTTTAGATAACACATAATTGTCCCATAAAACATAATTATCCCACAGTGTAAAACAAAGTGCCAAAGTGATACATATCTCCAGAAAGTAAATGGTACCACATATGAGGTCAGAGCTCCTCCACAGACATTTAAAATTTAAAGTAAATACTTGATGATGTCATTCCTGCACAGGGGCCGCGGAGTTTAAGTGGTAAGGAGGAAGAAGAAAGAAAAAGTAACAGAAAAGCGTCTACATGTATAATCAAAATAAAAAAAGAGGAAATAAATGATTTGCTGATGTCCATAGTTCTGCTTGCTTTGCGGTTTCAAAGTGAAATCTTCATGTCAAAATGCTCTTAATAAAAACACCTCTGTGCGTCACGCATGACAACGGAAGTGAGCGCAGAGGGTCATATGACTGACCGGAGCACCGCTTGACAATTCTACAATGTGTACAACCGAGAAAGTAGTCCCTACCTTTCAAATAACAACGTATACTCCCGTAACAGTCGAGCACCCTCAACAAGCCTTGCTTAAAATACTTTAAACAGTTGTTGTTTTTTGCGGATGTGTGGTTTTCAGAAAAATACGAGTTTAAGTTGACAAAAATAATGTAAATATAGTGTGCCCGTATTAATGCGCAGAAAGGAAAGCAAAGCAACTGTGGTGAGAGCGAAGCGTTGGTCAGATTTCTGGGAATCTCTGTGTGTTTCTAAGACAAATTTACTCTTCCTTTAACAACCATGAAGTTTCAATACAAAGAGGAGCATCCTTTTGAGAAGAGGCGATCAGAGGGAGAGAAAATCAGGAAGAAATATCCAGACAGGGTTCCTGTAAGTCGGTTTGGAGTTATCGTTTGAAATGTGTAAACAGAAGCTCGCGTTATAGGGAACCACAACAACCCAGTAAAACGTGAAAGGCGTGATGCATCTACATGAACAGTTCGTCCGTGACTAAACAAACTCATCTGGTGTTTATTCGTTCTTTCTAAGCATAAGTTACACGAACATAAACAGGTTTAGCTTCGGTAGCATGTGAAGGGCGAAACTGCTGAAGGCCATGATGTTGATGTATCTGAAATTCTTTATTTCAAAAATCCATTATTTTAAAAAGAAAGTCTGTCCATGTTAAGCTTGTTATTGAACATTTATAAATCACTCTTTTCAAATCTTCTTTGAAAGGCGAACCATTCAATACTCGTTCAGCTCGGTTTGTGTTTTTCCTGGTCTCATCTGCTTTAATCCGCAAGGCTTCATGAAAAGATTGAACTCCTGTAGTGTAAATGTGTGTATGATCTGATTTAAATTGCGTTTATGGGGTAAAATAATACATTAGGGCCACGTTGAAGTGGGGAATCTTAAAATAGCATCAATGTCCTATACAGTCAACATGTTTACATCCACAAGGTTGGCTTGTTTTACCTTATAAATAACCAAGCCTGAAAAACAACAAAACAAGCAGTCCTCTAAAGATTAAATTGAAATAATTGTAATGTATTGTTTTCTGTTTAGACCACTTACAACCAAAAGAAGGTGATGTTTTGTAGCATATAAAAAGTGTCATTTTATGATATCTGGTTCAAAAGAATCAATTGGTTTGAATGCCCAGTTTTTTACAAATGTGACTGATAATTAAAAAAAATCAACAGTGACTATAAAAGTAGCTCTAAGTATTGTACACAATGTTATGTTATACAGCTCTCTAATGTCCTGTCTTTGTAGAATTTGATGTTATGGCTGTTTTTTGTTGTAATGGTTAAGCTTTTTGAATTTTTGTGGACAATCTTTTGCTTTCTGGTTGTATAGTCTCGCTGCTTATTTCTGTCTGTGTTTGTTCAACATTGTTGCTGACTTTATTCAACACGTGTCCAAAAATTGCTCTGCTTTTGAGCCTCTCACTTTCATTTCCTATAGTCGGTCAATTTTGACTGTGAACCGCCAATGTGTGACTTTTCTTATGACTCGTCGAATTAAGTTTTTTGTTTGTTCATTTTGCATACTTTAGAAACACTCATTTTGAGGAAACCATTTTCATATAACAAAACAGTAGAGAAATCGGTCAACACAGCTACACAAGACTCGCATCTGAGTTTGTGAATACCTCTGACGGCTACAGGTCACTTAAGTTTGAAGAGAGCCATGGCTACATGTATTTCGTATAAACT
Organism: Romanogobio albipinnatus; assembly: GCA_023566225.1. NCBI lineage: Eukaryota > Metazoa > Chordata > Actinopteri > Cypriniformes > Gobionidae > Romanogobio > Romanogobio albipinnatus. The sequence goes on along the minus strand of CM042239.1, from coordinate 67,146,006 downwards.
TTTGATAGTTTCAGGTGGCATTTTCCCCCAAGCCTTGGATATGCAACATCGCAGTTTTAAGTAGTCTTGGGTCTAAAAGTGTTTCGTATGGTTCCTCATCTTCAGCCTAATTATCAAAAATAGCACAGCGTTTCTCAGATCCTCTTTGCTCTAAGTAAAAAATCACCCATGGTGGGCTTGAAATATGAAAGAAATGAGTGAAATCACATGAAAGTAAATCATCATTCAGTTTCATTCGAGGCTGCCTGTACCGACTTTACCATTTCTACACTAAAAAACTGTTTATTTGATTCTGTACTAGGTAATTGTGGAAAAAGCTCCTAAAGCCAGAATAGGTGACCTAGACAAGAAGAAATACTTGGTCCCCTCTGACCTGACGGGTAAGTCATTTTATGTTTCTAAAGATGTCTAAAAGATGTTCATTTACAATAGTAGTGTGTTCATGTTGGTTTATGTTAAAGAACTTATTAAAGTGCCCCTATTATGCTGTTTTAAAGGTTCCTAGTTTTTCTTACAACAGGTTTACATGCATCCAAGGTCAAAAAACACTTGAATTTTCTTCATAATATAAATCGCAGCATCACCTCTTTTCTCACAGTGTCGGAAACGGTTCGATAAAGGATTCGGTCTCTCTAAACTCCTCCTTTCCGAGAGCCTACTCTGCTCTGATTGGTCAGATGGCTAAGTCTGTTGTGATCGGTTGACCACTTACAGCACTTGTCTGAAACTAAGTGGCAGTTACGATATATGAATTTCAGCTCTGGCTTTTAGCACTTTTAGCATAGCTTAGCATAGATCATTGAATCTGATTAGACCGTTAGCATCTCGCTCAAAAATGACCAAAGAGTTGAGATAACCAATTGAAACTTCATTTTTGGAGCCTGCTTGCTGCTGTCACGTGGTAAAGTGACGTGATGAGAAACGTAATTTAAAAATACTACTGTTATTGTGTCACAAAATGTAGTTTTAAGACTTTTTCATGTGAGAATGTAATTGTTTAAAGCTCAAATCTGTGGTTTATTTATAAAGAGAGCGCCTATTTGAAAAAAATTAATCTTGCGTTTTTGGAGTTGTGAGATACAGGAGATCACCGGGCGCTCAGCGCTTATTAACCCCGGCGAGAGCAGCCTTTCCTCGGCCAGTCCTTCTGACGTCTGCCACTGGCTCGGATGCCTCTGTAGTGGTTAAACATGAGATAGAATTCGTCTTGTGTAGATCTAACGGGCAATCTTTGGTGTCATGAATCTATAATTTGTTGCCTCGTGAATCGTTTTGACTGAGGGCAAAGAGAAGTTTCATAACTTAATTTTTTTAGGATATTTAAATATACATGCAGTGAAGATAATGTAGGTCAGGAGTCTCCAAACTCGGTCCTGGAGGGCCGCTGTCCTGCAGAGTTTAGCTCCAGCCCCACTTAAACACACCTGAACCAGCTAATCAGTGTCGTACTTGGGCCTGGTAAGACACTGATTAGCTGGTTCAGGTGTGTTTATTTGGGGTTGGAGCTAAACTCTGCAGGACGGTGGCCCTTCAGGACCGAGTTTGGAGACCCCTGATGTAGGTAGTGCGTTGCCTGGACCACATTTGTGTGGCTATTAATGTTTAATAGGGGTGTAACGGTACACGTATTCGTACCGAACCGTTTCGGTACAGGGCTCTCGGTTCGGTGCGCATGTACCGAATGCAATCTTTAACAGTTAACAGTCGGCTTGTTTTAAGCACGGAACACACTTCAATCCTAGTTCCCACTCGAACATATTAAGTATTCAGTTCATTTTATCACGAAATTCAAAGGATAAATGCCGTTTTGACGCTCTATAATGTGACGACTGATCACTGTATAGGCGCGTCAATTCAAGCGGCGCACGAGTGAACGCGATCGATCATCTCTTCCAGAAGGATAAACATTAATTAATATCTTAAGGTATGTTGAGGATAACACTTACTGAAACGTATTATATGTCGTGTAATCGCTCAATCAGTGTTTCAATCGCGCAAAGACATCAAACAGCTTGTAAACAATGTCACGCAGCATCATTTACCTCAGAGTCAGTAGTCCTTCAGTGTCCACAGCTGTTAATTCACTAGAGATCAACTCTTTCACTAAATATGTGCACTATATTAGCCTATATATATATATTCATTTTACTTAACCTGTATGATGTCTTGATTATTTAATGCTATGTTTAGATAAATCTGTCATGAAAAGGACAGTCACTAAGATTATATTTCAACAACGAATTGGAGAAAAAACCTAATTTTATAATTCGATTTAGGAGTTAATGCAAAAACTGCCTTATGTGAAGTTTACATATTTGCACACAATGTGTTATTTGAATGTTGATTATCCTTTCTAAACATTTAATATTATAGTAATAATGTGCAAGTAAGGGCTCCCTATATAGTTTACACCATTATCTTTAATAAACTTTTAGTTATAATTTAATTCATTTAAGGACAGAGACATTTTTTTTCAGTAAACCACTGTTTAATAAAAAATAAATAAAAAGCCATTTTTTAAAACTGCTGTACCGAACCCGTACCGAACCGTGACTTCAAAACCGAGGTAAGTACCGAACCGTCAGTTTGGTGTACCGTTACACCCCTAATGTTTAATATATATTTTTAATGAAAATGAAAAGAGGCAGAGTGGTGTTTTATGACATATTTCTCATGGAGCACCTTGAACGTGCGTCTATTTCGCTCTAAGCGCTCGATTTAATTGGACGCGCGAATGGATTCAAAATGTTCAAGCGCCCAACTAGACGCGATTTTGACGCTCTATTCGCGTTTGGTGTGAACGCAGCATAAGACTAGAAGTACTGTTGACTCATTTGAGGCAGTTTCTTCTTTCTTTCTTTCTTTCAGTACACAATAACTTTATTTATCGTGCACTTTGATCTTTAAAACAATGTTTTTTTACATTCACAAACAGCTATATTACACTACATGAAACGTAATATCGTAAAAAGCATAAAAGGGGCACTTGCTCTTCTTATAGTGTTTTATATTATGGATTTTTTTTTTTTTTTGTAGTGGGCCAGTTTTACTTTCTAATCCGAAAACGAATCCACCTGAGAGCCGAGGATGCTCTCTTCTTCTTCGTAAACAATGTCATTCCCCCTACCTCTGCCACCATGGGCCAGTTGTACCAGGTATTTCTCTCTTTCCTTCACTCTGATTGTTTTGTCCATATCGAAGTCATTTTATTTTGTTCCTCTGATCATTTCACGCTCTCGCACACAGGAACATCACGAAGAAGATTTCTTCCTTTACATCGCCTACAGTGACGAGAGTGTGTATGGAGAATAGAGCCAAAGGGAAATGACCCTCATCCTCCTCTTCCTTCCTTTTAAAACAATATATAGACGTCATGCTGGCAGCCTAGAGCTCTCAGAACTGAAGTATCAGATGCACTTTTGCTTTAATTTGATCATATCTCCTTTCATGTTTTTATCCTTTGGTCTGACATTTAATTTCTGATGTTTATTAAGAATTTACTAAGAAATAGTTTTTCCATTTGTCACTATTCCTACAAAATGGTGTCTTACAAAACTGCTCTAATACAATGAACATGCCACTGATACTGTTACATTTTGGATTGATTTCAGCTTTTGTTTCCTAGTCATGCTCATTTCAAATGTTTCTGACCATAAACAAATGTTTGCTCTTTCTAGATGGTTTCTAACTAGCATGTGCAATCCAGCACTCGCTGTTCAGTCAGTTGAGAATTCGGACTAAAGTGTATTTGGTTATCAGCTAAGTCTATTATGCTGTTACTTTGATTTAATTGTATTATTGTACCTAAAATGTAGCTGGGTAGATTCATTTTAAGTTGTAAATCTAAAGTGCAAGTTTTATTTGCAGTTTTGTTTGTTTTTTAATCTTGGTATTCAGCTGTATTTCTGGTACCCTTGACGATGACCATATAAACCAAACGCACGCAAAATTTGATTGTCTTGTCATTTTATTTCACACAAACTGTTATGCTTAATATGGAAGCTCAGAGAGAAACTGTGAAAATTAAATATCGCAAATAATAACTACTGTCAGCAGCCACATGTCCACAATTATAATAGAGGATCTTGCTTGCTTCCTCCTTTGGTCACACTTTCACCACAGGGAAATGTTTTATTTATTTATTTATTTTGAAAATAAATCCAGTGTCCTGGTTGTCAGAGGACAAATGATTAAGGTATTTGTATATATTGGTACATATATGATGTACAAGATGCTTTTTAAAGTTAATTACGAAATAGTGTGAACTACAAATGAGCTATGACAAAACTACGACTCCCATGTTTTGTCCCATCTGATTTCCGGTTATACAAAATAAAAGTCCGATTCGTAAGCGAAGCTTTACTTTGAGAAGAATCCTCATCTGTCTCACCAATTCACGAATGATTGAATGAATTGTACTTGAATACCCGTTGTTATAGCCAAGTCACATCCTCGGTTATGAACGAATAGCATACATTTCACAAAAACGTTAATAAATATAATTTTTTTTACAACATCACGCATACCATTTTATTAATGTTTAAGGTGAATTCAAATTATGTTTATGTTTCAAAAACTACCTTTTTATGAGCTGCAATTTGAACTGAGACGCATGAAATAATAACACTCAAATAAATCATAATAATAATCAGGGCTTCATGACGCCATTTCGTTGTGACGTAAAAGAATCACTGGCTTGTGTTTGAACCGGTTCTTTGAACTGTTCGAACAAATCGAATCGCGGAAATGAGCTGGATTTCTCAGTGCACATGATGCCATGGAAACGCGACGCTCTCCTGGATTGACCACCATATTATAAATGACCTCGGAAAAATAATAGTTCGTTGGCGATAACAACAAGAAGACACAGTATGCCTCACAAAGCAGTTAAAGTGGTCGTTGAACTCCACCTGAGAGCGGTGAGGATTTTTCGAGAATTATCTTCAAATGAACCAACTGTGGATATGAGAACGCTGTACCGCTACTTAAAGGGATAGTACACCCAAAAATAAAAATTCTGTCATCATTTACCCACCCTCATGTTGTTCCGAAATGTATGAATTTTTTTCTTCTGTTGAACATAAAATAAGATATTTTGAAGAATGTTGGTAGGTAACCAGACAGTTGATGGTAGCCATAGTATTATTATTATTTTTTTCAATGGGACCCGTCAACTGTCATTCTTTAAAACATATTTTGTGTTCAACAGAAGAAAGAACTTCATACAGGTTTGGAGCAACTTTAGCGTGATTAAATGATGAAAAAAATATTCATTTTGGGGTGAACTATCTCTTTAATTAGCCACAGTATGTAGGCTATGTAATACAAACATTTTGTGTGTCATTCTGTTACCTGCGAATATGGAGAGTTTTACTTGTATTTTAGATAACCTGTCCAGGTGTGCATCTACCAGACAAAGATGATGTTTACCTCAGTGTGAGTCTTATGAATCAATACAGGAAGTCAGAATGTCTTCCTGCAGTGTTTCCATTACTGTTTCGGGAGAAAATAAGGTTTGAAAAGGTGGTGTGATTTTACCATTCTTTCTATTTAAAATAAAGTTTAAAAAAGCCATCTCACTGTTTTGTAAACTCACACCTTTTTCTTGTAGATCCTGAATTACGCCACCGATCCTGCAGAAATAGTCCAATTCCTGCAGTGTGAGTGAGCTGCTTATTCGCTCGTTTACTCTTTCCTTGTGAAAAAGAAGTACACTTAAACATATTTTTAAAAAGAGTTCTCATTACGGATATAATATGCAAACTGAATGTAACATTTTCTGACACTTATAATTGCATGTCAGAATGTGTTATAGTTTAAATGTATATTACATTCCATTAGCTGACCTTTAGAGTGCTTCTTCTGACCCACTTAAAGGGATAGTTCACCCAAAAATGAAAATTAGCCCCTGATTTAATCACCCTCGAATCATCCGTATATGACATTCTTCTTTCAGACGAATAAAATCAGAGTTATATTAAAAAAGTCCTGGCTAATTCAAGCATTATAATGGCATTGACTTGATGGGTCATTTTGAAGTCCATAAAAGTGCATCTATTCATCATATAACTGCTCCACACGGCTCCGGGGGTTAATAAAGGCCTTCTGAAGCGAAGTGATGCATTTGTGTAGGAAAAATATCCATATTTAAAACTTTATAGACTAAAATAGCTAACTTCCAGCGGTCAGCGGTGCGCAAGTTGACTTGAGCTAAAAAGAGTAACCCCTGATGCTACGTTTTTTTTTGCTCTATCCTTGAGTATGAGGTCTCTGTGGAACAAAAGTGTGTGTTTCTAAATTTGTGGGTGTTTTCAAACCGATGGGTGTTTATAAATCACGCAATGAAAATGATCCCCTTCATCCGACCCCACCGCTAAACCCTACACTGTCAGAAAAAAAGGTACAGTGCTGTCACTGGGGCGGTACCCTTAGGTACAAAACCGAAAAGGTACTAATATGTACCTTTAAGGTACTAATATGCACTCTTAAAGTACTGATATGTACCTTTTAAGGTACTAATATGTACCATTTAGGGGTGAGTTTTGTACCTTAGGGTACCGCCCCAGTGACAGCACTGTACCTTTTTTTCTGAGAGTGTACCCACACTGTGCCGTGGGCAAATCAGGTAACACAGTGGAAAACGGCCCTCTGTTTATGGCCACGCCCACTGATCTGCTAACTCCTATTACTATCCTGCAGAGACGTATACTTGCTATCCTCTGTACTTCTGCGTTTGTCTATGCGTCAAGGGTCAAGGGTTACTCTTTTGTCGTAAATCGATGTGTACGGGAATCCGCCAGAAGTTAGCTATTTTAGTCTATAAAGTTTTAAATATGGATATTTTTCTTACACAAACGTGCCACTTCGCTTCAGAAGGCCTTTATTAACCCCGAGGAGCAGTGTGGAGCAGTTATATGATGGATAGATGCACTTGAATTCGACTGGGAAAAATACTATGGAAGTCAATGGCAACCGTCAACTGTCTGGTTACCAACATTATTTAAAATATCTTCTTTTGTGTTCAACAGAAGAAAGAAACAGGTTTGGAACAATTTGAGGATGAGTAAATGATGACATAATTTTCATTTTTGGGTGAACTGTCCCTTTAAGTACATCTTTATATGTGATTTCATTGTTATTCTATTGTGTCTGAAATATGGTTAAAGTGTAGGCTACTGCCGAATGTACTGACAAGCATTTACGGTAAACACTTTAATGTCATTTCAATTGAAATTTGTATTTCATGTAATTACATATATTTGTAATAATACAAAAGATTGTTAAAACATAATGATTAAAACGTATTTTAAACATTTACCCCATTTATAAAAGTAAAACTTTTATTTTTATTTTCATTAGACATTATTACAAAGTGCACTTTTTAAAAGTGTACTTAAGAGTGTTAAGACAGTCATGAAAGGTTGTTCTCTCTAAATGGCCTTTTATTTCATTAATATTATATTATCTGCAAATACAGTTTTTAAAATATATTTTGAAGATTCAAGTACACATTCAGTGAAATGAAGCGCACTACTTTTTTCACCAGGATTTACAAGGGATATTAAAGTGTTTCTCCTCTTTCCCAGGTGAAACAGTGAAAGTAGAACTCATTCAGTTGATTCCTCCTGGTAACACTGATGTTATTTCTCAAATATTATTAAATCATTCATGTTGCAGATTGCTGACCACAGTTGATTCTCACAGTTTGCTTTTCATTGCCCTTTTACAGCTGGAGAAATATTGGCCAGTTTTGAAGAAGATGCTCGAAGTTTTCTTTTCCCAGAGCCGAAGCTGGTCCCATCTTTCTCTGGAGTAGGGAGAGAGGTATTAATGACACGGCATCCCACTTTTCCTGTAAGTGCTCATTTATCCACCACACTCATTGCATTTATTTGCTTAACAACAACAATAATGGATTATTGTGCATTATTAAAGGGGGAAATCTTTATATTGTCTTGTGATTTATCTCAGGGTATCTGTCCGAGATTAGAGTTCTCCACAAAGACGACAATCAGTGAAATCTCCAGTAGCAATGGCTTCCTGAGTGTTCCCGTGGTAAAAATACACATTTTGAAATGGAAGAACAATTGGAGCTATATTGCTTTATAATATTGATTGCAAGAACTTGGAAGATGTTTTATTTGCTTTAGAGGGCAACGACGAGGAAAACCTCAAAAAAGTCAGGGAAACAGGGTAGCACCTCATCCCAAAAGCATCTCTCATCTGGTTCATGCAGTCCGAGAAGACAACGCAACAGAGATCAGGTATCACGTGCCTTATTTTTCTTCTTTTTTTTTTTTTTTTTGACACACTACACTTTTTTTGATGTCCTTCTGCTTACCAAGGCTGCATTTATTTGATCCAAAATACAGCAAAAACAGTAATATTGTGAAATATTTTTACAATTTAAAGGGATAGTTCACCCAAAAATGAAAATTCTGTCATTCATTTCTCACCCTCATGTCGTTCCAAACCCATAAGACCTTTGTTCATCTTCGGAACACAAATATTTTTGATGAAATCCGAGAGCTCTCTGACCTCTCCATAGACTGCAATATAATTAACACTTTCAAGGCTCAGAAAGGTAGTAAAAACATTGTTAAAATAGTCCACGTGACTCCAGTGGTTCAACCTTAATTTATCAAAGCGACGAGAATACTTTTTGTGCGCAAAAAAACAACAAAAATAACGACTTTATTCAAACAATTTCTTCACATCTCATTTTTGAGTGAACTAACCCTTTAAAATAACTGTTTTCTATTTGAATATATTGTAAAATGTAATTTATTCCTGTGATGCAAAGCTGAATTTTCAGCATCATTGCTCCAGTCTTCAGTGTCACATGATCCTTCAGAAATCATTCCAATATGATGATTTGCTGCTCAAGAAACAAGTATGATTATTATCAATGTTGAAAACAGTTGTGTACATTATTTTTCAGGATTCTATGATAATAATCATTTTTTATAGCGCCTTTCAAAAACCCAAGGTCGCTTCACAAAGTGGTACAATAGTACAATCAATAGACAAACAAAGCAACAGTCAGCCTGCTTATTATTACAAATACACAAGCAGATGGAGACAAACTACAGATAATTAACATAAGAAGTTATAGAGTCAAAGAGAACATTCAATACAATAAAGTAATCATATAACATAAAAATGAGAAAGTGAGAGCTCACTTGAAGGCAGAGAAGTAGAGAGGAAAATAACTATTTACTGAGCATAGAGAAAAGATGAGTTTTAAGTTTGGATTTAAAGGTCTGGAGAGTTGGGGTGGCACAAAGATTAGGGGGCAGCTTATTCCATAGCTTAGGGCCTATAACACTAAAATCCCTACCACCCACAGTAAAGTTTATACTTGGGTATGACAAGCAAATTATCATTGCTTGATCTGAGGGTCCAGGCAGGAACATATGGTTGCACTAACTCAGCAAGGTATTGGGGTGCGGGGCCATGACTGGCTTTATAAACTTTAAACTGGAACAGTTTTAAGTTGGTAAAGGATGGGAGTGATATGTGCAGATTTTTTATTAAATGTAAGGGCTCAGGCAGCAGAGTTTTGCACCATTTGAAGGCGATGTATAGCTTTGGTAGGTAAGCTGCTATATAAGGCGTTACAGTAGTCCAATCTGGAAGTTATAAAAGCGTGAATAACAGTTTCAGCATCTTCAAAGTTAAGGGAGCGCGGATACGAACAATACTGCGCAAGTGAAAAAAGCATGATTTAACAATCTGACCAATATGTGAGTCAAAACATAATGTGGAGTTGATCAATACTCCCAGATTTCATGTCGAGGTAAACTCTGTATTAGTTGTAAAAAAAAAAAAAAAAAAAAAAAAATCAGTATTAAGTTGTAAGAAGTTATCATCCAGGTTTTAAGTTCGTGAAGGCAAGTGTTAACAGAAGCGGTTAGACAAGCTGAGTTGGGTTTAACCGTGAAATAAATTTGAATATCATCAGCGTAACTATGAAAGTTGAGATCATGCCTTCTGATTATCTGACCTAGTGGCAACACATAAAGAGAAATAAAAGAGGACCAAGTACAGAACCTTGAGGTACACCATGAGAGATAGTAATGGAACGGGATCGATCCTTACCTATCCTAACAAATTGCTGTCTATCTGAAGAGCAGCACCAGTGATGCCTATTGCAGATAGTCAAGAAAGAAATGCGTAGAGTGGCACACAGTGTCAAATGATGAATAGAAAGTTCAAACGAACAGCATTTATCTGAAATAGAAAGCGTTTGTAACATTATACAGTACAGTAAGATTAATTACATAAATTAATACTTTTATTCGGCAAGGATGCATTAAATTGATCACAATTGACCGTAAAGACATTTATAACGTTGCAAAAGCTTTATATTTCAGATAAATGCTGTTCTTTTGAACTTTCTATTCATCATAGAATCCTGAAAAATAATGTACTATAACTGTTTTCAACATTGATAATAATAATAATAAATGTTTCTTGAGCAGCAAATTAGAATATTAAAAATATTTCACAATATTACTGTTTTTGCTGTATTTTGGATCAAATAAATGGTGAGCAGAAGATACTTATTTTAAAAACATTTAAAAAAAATATTTTTTAAATGAAATGAAATTTTTAAAACAGTAGTGTATATATCTGTGTTATTTTAGTTTTAATATAGCTTTATAAATATTTTGAATTAGCGTTTATTTTAATTTAGTTTTAGTTATGTTAATTTTAGTTTAATTTTTAATAATTGTATGCGCTTTTGTCATTTTATAATTTTTTTTGTAATTTGCAATTTAGGTTTAATTTAATTAATTTTAATTTAAGTTTTACTAGTGCTTCAACTTAAACTTATTTCAGTTTATTAAGGCAGCATTTCTAATTGTCATTTAGTTTTTCAGCTAATATTCATATTTTATTTCAGCTTTATCCACATGTTCAGTAGATACGTAATTAAAAATACAGTATTCCAGTAAACAAAAATGTTGTGAGAATCATGGACCTTGATGCTCTGCTTTGTTACAATGAGATAATGGTTGGTTGTTTTGACTTTTTGATGAATTAGTGATGGCCAGCAGAGGGCAGAAAAGCTTGTTGGATCAAGCCCATAAGACAAGTTTGATTCCAGTGGCCAGTAGCATAAACTGCTTAGACTAGTTTTAAAAGATAGGCCCCCGGTTTCACAGACACGACTTAAACCTAGTCCCAGACTATTGTTTGAGTTGTTTTAACTGAAAGTAACGTGCACTGGCATATCTTAAAATATGTCAGTGCCATTGTTTTGTCTTAAGATGCACACCTGTAATGTTTTTGTTTTAATTTTTATAAAAGCCACTTAAATGCCCTAATTGAAGGCCTAATCCTGGCTTAATCTAAGCCCTGTCTGCGAAACCGACTAGGGTGTGTTCAAGTTAGGCTCGATTCAAACAAACTCTTGTGCGATTGCTCTCTTAGTGCGCTTCATTTTATTAAGTGTGAACGCTGCCACCTAAACCCTGGTGCGCACCAAACAAGACCGCTTCCAAATGAACTCTGGTGCAGTTTGACTGATATATGAACAAAACACGGACCAAAGACATGACCCTAAAAAGGACAGAATGCTCAAGCATACCCGTTTTTTCTCGTCATAGTCGTGATGTTGCCCATCCCAGTTCTGTACAGGCATCAGAACCGTGTCTCTGCTCAGCAGATATTCGTTTGGGTGTGTGACGGAGGGATTCCTGCCATTGTTTTTATTCCTTTATACATGTTATAAGCTCTTCACAAGTTGTCAGCTCCATCATATACCATCATATGTAGGCTACGCACATACAGCGAGCAAATTTAGCCCAGCACACAGCACTGTTTTTGTTTTGCATCCTTAGGTTCGGTGTTAAAAATGACAGCGTGAGCCTAACTGAATCAGGACTAAATGCATCATTTTCTTTTTTGGTCCAGACCAAAAGAACCAACAGAACCAAACTACAAATGTGAACACACCCTTGGTTCATCTATGACTGGTCCTAACTATTTAAATTCAGTTACATAAAAAGGTAGATCTGTCTATTTTGAATCAGAAAACTACAACTGATTATCCCTTTGTTGACTGCTAGTTGGTCAAACTAGTTCTTAAGACATAAGTCTTACCATAGTGGATACATTTATGCAACATAGGAAACAAACCTTGACCCAACCATCCTATCAAATTATAGACCCATTTCAAATGTATCTTTTCTTTCAAATGCCTTAGAAAAGGTTGTTTTAGTACAACTGGAGAGTTTTTTTAGAGTCAAAAAGTATTTTTGAAAATGTTCAATCTGGGTTTAGGAAACATCATAGTAGTGAGACTGCATTTTTAAAAGTCTTAAATGCTATTTTATTTTTTGTAGATTCGGGGGACTCTGTGATACTTTTACAACACGTTCTTCTCACTCCCAACTCGTCACATATTGACGCTTGATCAGGACCCATCGGTGTCACTTTTTAACGCAAAGGGTACCCCTTTAGTGTCATTTTTCGACGTGCAGGGTACTCCATTCATTTCAGTTGTTTGCCCAATGCGTCAGATCAAAACGCATTTAATTCTTTGCATCTGTAAAAGTAGACATGATTTTATGAATATTTATAGGCTGCTTTTATATTTTGGAGCAACTGACCCCACTCCTACCCTAAACCTGCCCACTTCTAAATAATATAAAACACATAACAAGTACAGTCACGGGTATTTATTGCAAAAACTGACCAAAAACAGTATAAATGGATTAACTCATGTTGCATTCCACGTCTTCTAAAGTCATACGATATCTTCATGTAAAGAACAGAGTTGATCTTAATGTTTTAATCGCTGAAATGATCCCGCCGCTCCGTGAACTCACTCAGTCATATCTCATTCAAAAGATACACCGACTCTTTAGCATGACACAATCGGTCACGAGACACACAAGAGCCAATGATATTTTACAATGAAATCTGACGTAACGCTTCTTTGGGCGGCAATTTTTGAATGTGTGCCTGATCTTCGGTGGATGGAGACGCTGATCGCTTTTGGGGATTTTCTTCACACAAATCAATCGTTTGGCCTCAGAACACTTGGGATTTGTACTTTTTGAATAAATTGTGCCTGCAGTTGCATCTGCCTGTTTTATATCAAATACACAAATGGGTAGGTTTAGGGATGGGGTTGGGTTATATGCTGATTAAATTGAGGATCACACTCCATTATGTCATAATGGCAAAATCATAACCAAATATATAATTTCATCATGATTATATGCCCAATGCGTCTGTGTATGACAGGAAAGGTTTCTCATTGAAATCAATGGATTTCTCATTGAAATCGTCGAAAAATTACGGTAAAGGGGTACCATGTGCGTTAAAAAGTGACGCAGAGGGATCCTAACCAAGTGTCAATATGTGACAAGTTGGGAGTGAGAATGTGTTGACTTTTACTGTAAGATTTAAGTGCTGCGATTAATACTATTAACCATAGAATCCTTATTTCATGTCTTGAACAATGTGTGGGCATCAAAGGTTGTGCTCTCGACTGGTTTAAATCCTTGATGACTTTTTGTCTTGAAAAAAGCTCTACCCTGCATTTTGGAGTTCCTCAGGGCTCTGTTTTGGCCCCTGTTCTGTTCTCATTATATATGCTTTCTCTGGGGTCCATTCTTACCAAGCATGGGGTGTCATTTCATTTTTATGCCTAGCTGCCCTTGAGGAAAAATGACAAAACAGGCTTAAGATCACTAGTTACGTTTTTGTCTGATATTAAGTCTTAGTTCTCATTGGAGGTCATTGTGTTTGGGCCTTCAGTTACCTCCAATTGTGATTTGAGAGATCTGGACTCCTAAGTAAAACCATCAGTGAAAAATGTGGGTGTTATCTTCGACTTTGATACACAGATAAATTCTGTAGTCCAATCCAGTTTTTTCCAATTAAGATTGCTATCAAAAGCTAAGAGTTTTTTCAGAGTTTGAGGGAGTGATTCATGCATTTGTGTCATCTCGGATTGATTATTATAATTCCCTCTATATTGTAATTAGGCAATCAAACATAAATCGCCTGCAGATGGTTCAAAATGCAGCTGCCAGACTGGCACCCGCAAATTTGATCATATCTCCCCTGTATTGTGCTCCCTGTCTGTTAGGGAATCAAGTTTAAAATGTTACTCTTTGATTTTAAAGCTCTAAGTGGAACGGCTCCTGAATATCTCTGTGATCTTTTAAACCCAAATACATCCGTTAGATCTCTGAGGTCAACAGAGCAAAGAGTGTTGATGGCTCCGGAATTCCAAATTGAAGTTGAGGGGGGACCGTGCCTTTTCAATTGCTGGGCCAAAATTGTGGAATAGCCTTCTGGTTTCCATCAGATCTGAATTTAAATCCAAGTTAAAAACATACCTTTTTACCCAGGCTTATAACTGTCCCTAGAGTAATAAGGATGTGTCACTCATTAGTGTTGTTGATTCTTTCCTCCTTCTTATTGCATTGTGGTCTAAATTCTATGTCTATTTTAGTAAGGTTTGTACAGCACAGTGGTCAACTACTGTTGTCTTTTTGGTGCTTTATAAATAAATTTTGATTTGATTTGATGCAACAGTTGCTGAACGTCTGTGTGTTTGTGCTTACTTGGCCCACGGTAGGTTCACATGTCAGGTGGACGGTCCTTTTCCCATTATTCACCAGTCTCTGACAGAAATTCTAGATTTCGGAGTCTGTCACCACACCAATCTAATCCATCAAGAGAAGCAGGTATGAATGCTCTATGTATTTGTCATATTTGTTTGTGCTGTAGACCTGAATAAGCTTTGCAGCACTCTATGTTTTATTTTATTTAGTGATGTTTGACTTTAACCAACTGAATGTTAATTGGTAAACCATACTTATACTGTGTACTGCATGTTTTTCTTCAGGAAACCTGAGAAGAAGCCATTCCAGATCTTGGGTTAGTTGTAAATATTGTTTGTCTATTACACCATTAAACAAAACACTGATCTGGAAGTTAAAAACAGTCCAGATTAACTAACGGTTAAAACAAAAGATATTACTAAGTGCACTTTTTAAAAGCCATTTGAGATGGGGCAATTGTCATGTAAGTATAATATTTTTAAGTACATGTAAGTGGCCTTTTATTTAAAGGGATAGTTCATCAGTTCATTTCAATTATCATACAGTGACAGTGTGGGCTTTAGATCAGTAATTAGATCAGTAATTTAGTTTATATGGTTAATTTA
Organism: Romanogobio albipinnatus; assembly: GCA_023566225.1. Lineage (NCBI taxonomy): Eukaryota > Metazoa > Chordata > Actinopteri > Cypriniformes > Gobionidae > Romanogobio > Romanogobio albipinnatus. The sequence continues at coordinate 67,130,810 of CM042239.1, read as the reverse complement.
GTTTAATAATTAGATTTATTTGGATATTTAGTTGAAAAATTTAGTGTTCCCAACTGAGCACGCCAAGCCAGAGGCAACAGTGGCAAGGAAACCAAATGGGTCCATAGAGGACAAAAATGTCCACGTCAAAACACTGTCATAAAAAATGTAATCTTGGGAGCACAGGATTAAGTTTGGTCTCATTTTAAAGAAGAAAAAATGAACAAAAAAGAGCTTTCAGTAAGATTTTGTTTGGGCGCAGTGCCAAATATTCCCCATTAGATGCCAGCAAAATTTTAAAAAAAAATTCTCTCTCAAATTTTACAAGCACACACACAATTTTTTTATTTACACATATACAAACCACACTCTGACATCCATTCTACCACACTCACACAATCATAGCTGCATAATTTACCAAATCTACCAAACCTGAGTAAATGGCACCATCTGGTAAAAAAAGCTTTGCGAACAGAATGAATGCCTATTAACAAAGATTGCATCATTGTGTAGTTAAATGGCACTGAGATAAAGAGCTAAAAAGAGCAGTTTTAATGGGTTTCAACGAGGACATTTTTGTGCGAAAGGTGCTGAGGAACTATTCTGTGTAACTAGTGCAAAACAGATTTATTCAAGGAAATGGGCGTGAAATAGTAAAATTCCAATAAAAATACACACCTTTGCCAAAGTTTATGCAATTGGCATTAACACAGGCAAAATTATAGCCTGGATGCCAGCCGAACTTAGCTCCGCCCACAACATTTGAGGTCGGGAAGTTCGGTCTGGACTTGACCCGCTGGTTGTGGAGCAACTATGTTCAAACCAGAGCTGTTCGGACCAATCAAATTGTCAGGGCGGGCTTTATAGATGATGGACAGATGATTAAGAGTAACGTAATCATCCACGTCACCAAAGAGCGATTGGGTTGAATTTGTTCTAATCCTAAACTGAGAACTTGTTCGTATATGCATTCACCTTTACTATTACTCTCAAAAATGATGATTGTGTTGGTAAGTACTCAGTGTATCCTTAAATTCTTTTTACAACACCAGCAAAGATCGTTTACACTCATCTTCTTCTTCTACTTCTTCCAGCGTGCGTGCAGATGAGTTCTGTTGACAACTATGCGTCGCTCCAATATCCAATTGAGTGCAGAGGCATTTTCATTCCTAGTTCGGTTGAAACACGCCTCATAATCACAGCCCAATAGAGACAGAGCGACACGCGTCATGATATGAAGACCACGCCCACCGGGGGGCAAAACAATCAAACCGTCTCAATTGACTTTGTATTGCGTGAAGCGGCCTCCTTGTCATTTTTTAACTTATAACAAAAAACAGAACAATGTATAAAAGCTGATATGTGACAAGGTGTGTGACCTTTTTTCACTGACGAAAACGAGACGATAACTAAATAAAAACTAGTGTCGGATGACTAAAACTATGACAAAAACTTACTGTCATTTTCGTCATCAAATAAAAACGAGACGAAAATGTTAGGGAGGGTCGATTAGGGTAGATATACATTCAGAACTGATATCCTGTGTAAGAGATGCGCACATTTGAGTTAAACATGCTGATCTAACCGCTGGAGAACACGGCACTGTTGCGCTTCTACAGGCTCACGCATCCCCAATACAGCGCTCCAGAGCGGCTCACAATCAATGAACATTAGCGCACATTTATGCCAGGCAATTGTTTATGAACTAATGCTGATGAATAAGGACAATGTTTACTTTACGATGTTTATATAGTAATATGTTTTAGACGGTTGTAACAATGCATATTTTATCTCCTGAACTTGAATGAGCTCCTGCAACTGCAATAGTAAGGCACAGACGTTTCTGTGCCTTATAATTTAATAAGTTCTGTGTCTTATAATTTAAAAGTCACGCATTATATATTCGTTTTTGGTTACACAATAAACTGTATTTAATTTCATTCCCATTTAATTCATAGTCAGGAGAAAAGACCAGTATTTGTCACATATTCAATAAAGTATCAGGGTTATAATAGTTAACTAAAACCATTTAAAGAAATGTATTACTTGAAATTAAATAAATGTTAACTGAAATAAAAAAAATAAAAACTGATTTGAAGCTTTAGCTTAACCTGATTTGGCCTACTAACTAAAACAGAAATACAAAGTTATAAAAACTATATAGATGTTTTTAAAAAACAAACAAAAAAGTGAATTGAGCTCTCTTTAGTGTACTTTTAATGTCAAAAACAAAATGATGTCAAAATTAAATGGAGCTCAAATGCTTAATGTATTAAAATTTAACTAAACTCATTAGATTTTAGGAGACTAAATCTACTGTAGATTTAGTCGACTAAAATCTTATGATATTTAGTCGACTAAAACTAGACTAAAACTAAAAACAATTCAGGTGACTAAAATATGACTAAAACTAAATAAAAATTTGCTGTCAAAATTAACACTACCAAACAAGCTAAACAAAACCCATAACCAAAAACCCAGAAGTTTTTATAAGCTGTTGACCCAAAAAAGGACAAAACGTTAGGACGTTTAAGGACAAAAAAGTGGAGACAGGCAATTGAGACAGAGCGCGCGACATGTTTTTTTTAGCTTGTTTGCTGTACACTTTGTCACATAAGCCGCGTTTCCACCGCAGGAACTTTCCCCAGGAACTAGGAACTTTGGGCTGGTACTCAGTTACCCCTTTTCCACCAAGGCAGTGCTAGTTCAGAGCCAGAGCTAGTCCCAGTTCATAGTTGGTTCAACTGAGGAGCCTTCTAAGAACCGTTTGCTTTTCCACATGCTGAGAGCCACAACAGAGCCAGGTCTTACGTCACTGTATACGTCTCATCTTTCTCAGCAACGCTAGCGAGGCAGCGGCAGTGTTGCCAAGTCCGCGGTTTTCCCGAGGAATTGGGCTACTTCATCACTATTGCCGCGGGCTGTTTTTCATGTCAGCGGGTTGAAGCGACCCCAATTGTGATATTTAGCCCCAGGAATGCGAAATTTAGTAGGCAACCATGCCAAAAAAACCCACATATTTTACACCCAAATGTGATTTTTACCGGGGAAGCCCACTGAAACGCGATTGGGCTTGTTTTGAGTAGCAATTGGGCGGGTTTTGTTGTGAACCTGGCAACCCTGGGCAGCGGGAAACACAAACACACCAGGCTTGTTCGAGATGCATCGGCGCTGCGCAGACCGTTCCACGTATAATATTTTTAAAAAACGCATGAGTGAATCAAAAGCATAAGGAGTCGTGTTTTCTCGCTGGACTCGTTATCATACGGCGATCGGTCTGCACAGCACCGCTGCGAACAAGCCTTCCATCAACAATGCAAACGTTGCGTTACTATTGATTCACATGGCTTTACGATCCTATATCGGCATTAAAACACAACGAAAACACAGCGAATCCAACGCATTCATGCAGTACGCCGTAATTTGTATAGACGGAGATTACAAACGAGCAGCAGCTGTTAGCTCCATTAGCTGCTATTTCAACAATGGCGGATCTCAAATTTGTGTTGGTCTTGTTGACCCCGCCCCCAGCACCTGACGTAATCGGTTCTTACTTTTAGCCCTGTTCTAGCCCAGCAGTGTTTTAGTGCTACTTAAGAACCACTTTTCCTGGCTCGGAGCTGGGGCTTTGGGTGTGGAAACACAAAGAACCGATTTGAAACTAGGCTCTGGCTCCAATCTAGCTCTAGCACTGCCTTGGTGGAAAAGGGGTAACGTTAAGTGTGTTTCGACCGCAGGAACCAGGGTCTAAATGAAGTTCAGGGTAAATATGTCCCCCTCCGAGCGGCCCTGCTCCCGAGGTAGTACTTTTTCAAAGTTCGGGAACTTTCGGGGGTGGGATTTGGGCGCTGAACAGCTGATTGGTTGAGCTCACGCAGCGTTTTGTAATTTATATGCAGAGCTGAGCAGAGAAAAGCATCTCTGCTGTTCCTCATCACTTTGATCCCATGAGAGAGAGACTCCAGAGGCTACATCCTCTACTTGTTATTGTTGTAGACAGTGTCGCACAAAAATTATTACAGTCCGTCGCTGACTGGGAGGAGCAGCCGCGCCGACAACTAATTTGCCTAATCTTCTCGGTACTTTAGACCGCAGTGGAAACGCAGACAGCAGCAGGTCTGGGGGAAAAAAGTTCCTGGTACAAATTGTTCCGGGTAATTTAGGTGGAAACGGGGCTATACAGTATCAGCTTTTAGACATTGTTCTGTTTTTTGTTATAAGTCCGAAATTACAAGGAGGCAGCCTCACGCAATGCAAAGTAAATGGAGAGCGTTGGATTGTTTCCCCCCCGGTGTGTCTCTATGGAACAGTATCAGACTCATTTTCTGACTAGAATCTGAGTATGACGACGTCAGACTAGCAAAATTATACAAATATAAAATAATCTGAAAAAGACCAAAATGTCCATAAGGATGCACAAGGGTTAATTCATTATTATTAAATATAATTATTATCATTAAATTATCTGCAAGTACAGTTTTTAAAAAAAATATACACAAGTGCACATTCAATACAGTTAAGCGCACTTCTTTTTCAAAAGGGTATTTCTCGTGAAAAGCCAGACATGAACCGCTGCTGTTATCTGATATATTCATCAGATGGCGGATGAAGACTCTTCAGACACAGATGATCTCCTAGACTACGCTGAGGAAGTGGGCCGTCATCATTCCCTAATGGGATATGAGGGATCTCCCAGCCCAAGTCACTCCAGTATGGAACGTCAGAGGCACAATGGGTATGTTTGTGTGTGTTCCCCAGGTAGAGTTGCATGAATGAATTTGAATTTGTTTGTTTTTTATAGAACCGGCTCTGACTTTCCACATCACACAATTTGAAGTATCATTCATGTCTGTAGCAGTACGAGTTACCTGCCAGAGTTTTAATACATTGGTTTGAGGGGTTTGTTTAAATCACTGATCTTAAGTATAAGCAATTGAAATCGTGATGCCTTATTTTAGATAAACATTGTGTTATTTTCTACAGCTGTCTCTTGGGCTCTCCTGACCTTTGGGAGGAGGTTCAGGAACGGGTTCAGAGCCTTTTAACATCTCCCAAAGCAGTTCATAGACTAGCCTGTGTGAGTACCACTCAAATGCACACACACATTATGGGAACTTTCCATAGACATAATGATTTTTTTACACTACCCCCAAACCTACCCATCACAGAAAACATTTTTAGTGTGCATTTTGGATATTGTCATCTGTGTGGGGGCATTTTGTCCTCATTACAGGGTTTATCAGGACCACACACACACGTACACTGTATTCCAGAAATAATTGCTGTGGAATGTTATGCAGATCGTGGGATGGATCATTAAGCCGCCTCTGCCTCTGTTTTTGATGTCAGGGTGCCACTGACTCTGAGATAGACGAGGTACTGATGCGGCGATCTGTTTTGGCCCACTCATGCCCATTTTAAGGAAGTGGTACGTATATGCTTAAATTATAAAGACTTATTATTGCAATAATCTGAATGCAGACTATGTATTGACAGTATTCTCATTCTGTTTATATATATATATATATATATATATATATATATATATATATATATATATATATATATATATATATAAGTGCTGTCAATCGATTAAAAAAGTAACGAATTAATCACACATTTTTCTGTAATCACTTACAGAAACACATTAAAGTTCTTTATATATTTTGATAATAATTTCACATTTAATCTCCGAATTAATGTGGAAACAACATAAAGACAGTAGCCTATATTTTAAATATATTTGTTTATTGGCATCTTTTTTATGAAAGAAGGCCAGTATCACCGATACCAATACTGCTACTGATGTCTCTATGAAATAGATTTTTTCTCAATTTTAGCCATTAATTACAGCCATTCAATATTTTAGTATGATTGAAACTTATTAATTTGAACATTTATTAGGATTTGAAAACATATAACTTTTCATTTGAATTTACGACAATCTTCACTTAAAGTCATGAATAAATGTCACATTAATCTGTGCCCTTCAGTATATCAGGACTATATCAGACCAGTTCAGATTTTTACTTGCCCTGTCAAAATGTACAAAAAGTTATGGTTTTCGCTGTTTTTAAGATTTTCAGGTAGGTCTAAAGCCTTGTTTATACTCGACGCGTCCGCACGACCGCAAGGGTGCGCGGCAAAAATGACGTCATCGCGGAGTGGGCGGTAGTGTGCGAGACCCCATTTCGCGTGGCGGTGTGCAGCGCATTTTTTGTAACACGAGTTCTGGCCGAATCTACACCTCATCACACCAGCACTTAGTTTGCACGTACAAATTAGTTGGTTATATTTACAAAATGAGCCTACAAAAGCAGAAATAAGTCCTTTTATTGAAAATAAAGATCCATGTTTAAGAAGAATGTTCATGAAACTAAATGAAATATCTAAGAGATCGTCATTTTAGTTTTACACATGTGTACATACATTTTGTTCTAATGTCACAAGTAATAATATCAAGGTTTACTGAGTTTTACACAATTCTTTTGTAGTGTGGTTTTTGGTGAAGTGTACTAAAATAAATATCGTAACCGGTGTACATTAGCATACTTCTTCTCACCGCTGTTTCCTGGTGGTTTATAGAACAATTGCTCGAAGTCGTTTCAAAGAAAAGTACAATGGCGAGCGCGTCGAGTATAAACGCCTTGTCCATTTGGGGAGGAGCGAGCGCAGTCAGCGGAGGCTTGCGCTGTGGAGCCAGGCGACAGTATAAACAAGGCTTAACAGGTAGGATAGATATTGAATAAAATGATCAAACACTTCACATTCTTCACTGCATAAATTATAAATTAAATATAGATTAATCCTTTTTAAAGGAACATGCCACTTTTTTTGAAAATAGGCTCATTTTCCAACTCCCCTAGAGTTAAACAGTTGAGTTTTACCGTTTTCGAATCCATTCAGCCGATCTCCGGGTCTGGCGGTAGCACTTTTAGCATAGCTTAGCATAGATCATTGAATCTGATTAGACCGTTAGCATCTCGCTCAAAAAATGACCAAAGAGTTTTAATATTTTTCCTATTTAAAACTTGACTCTTTTGTAGTTACATCATGTACTAAGGCCGACGGAAAATGAAAAGTTGTGATTTTCTAGGCCGATATGGCTAGGAACTATACTCTCATTCCTGCGTAATAATCAAGGAATTTTGCTGCCGTACCATGGGTGCAGTGGCGCAATGATATTACACAGCGCCTGAAAATAGGCTAACTTCCGTCAACATAACCATCGTGACAACCTGCTTGCACAGGGAGCGTGCTGGGGACTATTTTCAGGCACTGTGTAATATCATTGCACCTAGAAAATCAAAACTTTTCATTTTCCACCGGAAACACATGATGTAAATAGGTTTTACATCGTGTTTTAAATAGGAGAAATATAAATTCTTTGGTCATTTTTTGAGCGAGATGCTAACGGTCTAATCAGATTCAATGATCAATCCTAAAAGTGCTACCGCCAGACCCGGAGATCGGCTGAATGGATTCGAAAACGGTAAAACTCAACTGTTTAACTCTAGGTGAGTTGGAAAATGAGCCTATTTTCCAAAAAAGTGGCGTGTTCCTTTTAAAGCTACAAATGTTATTCAGTCAAAAGCAGTGATTTTGTTCTTTGATTATCCTTAATGACATACAGCAGCAGGTTTATCAGGCTGCTGTCACTTTAAGACCTAATGCACATGACACAGATCTGACGCGCATCCTTTTTACTCTTTACGCTCATTTAGGACTTCATTTAATCCCGCGGTGTATGTAGATAGAAACGTCTCATTGTAAAGTAATAAAAACATAACGGTTCATTATGTAAGGTCTTTATACACCACTGGAAACATAGTTATGTGTATTATATTGTATTTCTGTCAATAGATCGTCATAAATATTACACACTGTACCTTTAAAAGCATTTGCATGAATAAGAGCGCAATCATATAATGTAACGCTAGCCAAATGCCACGTTAATATTTTTAATGTGTTAACCTGAAAAAATGAATCACGTGTTAACGCGTTAATTTTGACAGCACTAATATATATATATATATTCTCTGAAGTGTTCTCGTGAAAAAGAAGTACACAGCATGCTTTTAAAAGTACTTATTGCAGAATAACGTACTTTAAAAGAATATACTTAAGTGTGAACTGAACATAATATTTTCAGACAATTGAATGTTAATTGCAATTAAATTAACATGTATTATAGTTTACATTTTTATTAAATACAAACAACCAGAAATTTTGAATGTTTTTTTTTTACCCACTTAAGTAGGACTTAAGTAAATCTTTATGTAATTTCATAATTACTTGTCTTTTAAATGTCAGCCAAATGTACTGACAAGCCTTTATGGTAAATTAAATACTTTAATGTCATTTCAATTGAAACGTGTATGTCATCTATTTAAATATATTTGTTACATATTTGTAATAATGAAGTTGCAATTTAGTACATTAAAATATTTTAATATTAAATGTACTATAAAAAAACGCTACAGTTAAAATGATAAAAAAAGTACTTCACATGTGCTTTAGTTTGATAGTCAACACATCAAAATAAGTGTACTTCGTTGAAGCATGGCAAAATATTATGATTATTAAAACAAGATTTAAAATGTACTTTAAGTAAAACTTAATTTGACATTATTACAAAGTGCACTTTTGTACTTAAGTGTGTTAAGGAATAGTCATGAAAGTTTGCTCTTTTTAAGTACACTTAAGTGGCCTTTCATTTCATTAACATTGTATCATCTGCAAGTACAGTTTAAAAAAAGGGTTACACTTTATTTAAAGGTGTAATTGTTACAGTGTAATTATGTATTTAAGTAATATGAATTAGCTATATGTACTTACTATAGGGTTAGGGTACGATTAGGGTTTGTTGCATGTAATTATGCATAATTTACTGTTGTTGCTATGGTAAATACATGTAACATATGTTACAAGGTCACTGTAAAATAGTGTTACCAAAATACTTATATACTTAAGATCTACTGTAAGTATACTACAAGTGCACATTTAATACAATTAAGCAAACCTATTTTTTCTCAAGGGCTGTGCAGCTTCAGTGAGTATTTATTTAAAGAGCGTCCTTCTCTTTATCTACAGATGAAGCAGAGGAACCTGTGATTTCTGGTGGCATTGCATCATTTTCCATTCAATTACGGTTGTGTTTGTTTGTAGTTTGGAAATGAAATATATATTAGTAGGGTGAATTCAGGGTGATTGGGACACTTTTACCAAGTCATCTCAATGGCAAAAAGTGTCCCAATCACCCTGAATTCACCCTATATTATAGTATATTAGTATATTCCTGGTGTTTTTGAAGCACAGTTGTTCTCAACCCTGTTCCTGGAGGCCCCCCAAAGTCCACACCTCATTCAGCTCATAAGCTTGTGACTTATAATGGAGACCAAAATAGACTTTTGTGATGTTGAAATGGTACATGTGCTTAATATAACAAAAAAAAGTTGGCTCCCTTGTAGAAGCTGTGGTGCACATGGTCATAAAGAGTTCAACATGCACCATTTCACAATGTGATTCCTATGTAAGTAAGGCAAAGGTCCATAAATAACACAAAAACTGCAGATGATAAGATGACCATTTCAACAGTCCTTTCTTCTTTTTTTTGCATCTTTATGCAAATGTTGCCTTTCAATCATTAGCAATTAAAGTGAAATACCTGCTTTGGTTGATTGTGAAGTTCAAACGGCTTATTCTGTTTGTGTCAGGGAGCCTCAGGTGTGTTTTGTCTACTGCATTTCCCCTTGAGTATTAAATGATGAACATCCGTCTATATATACACACACTCACCGGCCACCTTATTGCTTTCATGTTGTTTACGCCAATATTTGACACTAAAATCTAATGCCACAGCAGAAATCGAGACTCATCAGACCAGGCAACATTTTCCCGATCTTCTATTGTCCAGTTTTGGTGAGCCGGTGTGAACTGTAGCCTCAGTTTCCTGTTCTTAGCTGACAGGAGTGGCACCGGTGTGTCTTTTGCTGCTGTAGCTCATCTGCTTCAAGTTTGGACGTGTTGTGCATTCAGATATGCTCGGTTGTAATGAGTGTTTATGATTTGGGACACACTTATTCTAATCTCACATACTATTTAGGATGGATAGTATGGACATTGCATGTCTACATGCCTAAATGCATTGAGTTGTTGCCATGTAATGAGATATTTGCATGTGACGTCACTGTCGGTCGGAGTGACTGCGGTTACGCCCACTGAGTGGCAAAAAGACCAGGTGGCAGGCAGCATTAGTTTTTAACTTGAAAGCTACAGAAAAGAGAAGCAAATGGATCGCTGCAATTCACAAAAAACAGCTGGACTCGAAATGTGGATTTGTATCAATATGTTGAATTTTGGGGTAAAATACAATATATTGTATTGAAAAATATTTACCATCGTATATTCTGCTTAAAGGAGAACTCGGGGGAATTTTTAAGTTATTCTTGATCGTTATACCTTTGTGAGTACTGTCTATAGAAAAAAAACGAACCGGATTGGTGCTTGCAACACGGAGCTGTTACAGTTAATGCCCAGAGCTCCCACTCAGCTAACGCAATTATGGGGCATATACATAAAGAGTGTCTTTGTGCCTCTTAACAGACACAACATGCAATTAAAATGTCTGTCCAACATGAACAGGGCCCTTACATGACAACGAGATGCGTTTAGCCACTTAGCCATTATTTAAATTCACCTAAATAGTGTTTTAGGGTTAGGGTTAGGGTTAAGTCCCGTGGGTTAGGGTTAAGTCCCGTGGGAACTCGGTTGTAGCCACAAAAAGGCAAATAGTCCAGGTGGGAGGAGCGTTGTGTGTGTAAGAGTGATGATCGGCTCACAAGTGAAGAAGAAATGGTTCGTGTTTGTGCCATTCCGAATTGTGGCAACAGAATGCGAAAATACAAGAATTTACATTTTCATCGTCTTCCTTTTTATGACCTCGAGATTCTGCAGCTCCTCCCACTTGGACTATTTGCCTTTTTCCGGAGTTCCCACGGGACTTCAGCGCGAGACTACAGCAAGCCGTTTAAAACACTATCGTTGTTATGTATGTTGGACAGACATTTTAATTGCATTTTGTGTCTGTTAAGAGGCACAAAGACACTCTTTATGTATAGGCCCCCATAACTGCCGTTTTAGCTGAGTGGGAGCTCTGGAGCTGAGTAACAGCTCCGTGTTGCAAGCACCAATCCGGTTAGTTTTTTTTTCTATAGACAGTACTCACAAAGGTATAACGATCAAGATTAACTTAAAAATTCCCCGGAGTTCTCCTTTACCTATACAAGTTTTGGGGCTGGACGATATGATGCTATATACACCGATCAGGCATAGCATTATGACCACCTTCCTAATAATGTGTTGGTCCCACTTTTGCTGCCAAAACAGCCCTGACCCATCGACGCATGGACTCCACTAGACCCCTGAAGGTGTGATTTGTTATCTGGCACCAATATGTTAGCAGCAGATCCTTTAAATCCTGTAAGTTGCGAGGTGGGGCCTCCATGGATCGGACTTGTTTGTTCAGCACATCCCACAGATGCTCAATTGGATTGAGATCTGGGGAATTTGTAGGCCAAGTCAACACCTCAAACTCGTTGTTGTGCTCCTCAAACCATTCCTGAACCATTTTTTCTTTGTGGCGGGACGCATTATCCTGCTGAAAGAGGCCACAGCCACCAGGGAATACCGTTTCCATGAATTTCCGTTGGTGCTTTCGGCGGTGGACAGGGGTCAGCATGGGCACCCTGACTGGTCTGCTATGCACCCCCATATGCAACAAACTGCGATGCATTGTTTATTCTGACACCTTTCTATCAGAACCAGCTTTAACTTCTTGAGCAATTTGAGCTAAAGTCTGTTTGATCAGACCACGCGGCCAAGCCTTCGCTCCCCACGTGCATCAATGAGCCTTGGCCGGCCATGACCCTGTCGCTGGTTCACCACCGTTCCTTCCTCGGACCACTTTTGATAGATACTGACAACTGCAGACCAGGAACAACACACAAGAGCTGCAGTTTTGGGGATGCTCTGACCCAGTCTAGCCATCACAATTTTTAAGAAATATTCTTCAAAATAGCTCTGATTCAATAACAACAACAACAAAGAAGTAAAACCATAAAACTAGTGGCTTGCTGAAGAAACTATTAAGGCTTGCCACTTTCAGTGTCATGACAAAATAATTGTGTACAAAGGATCTGATTTTCATTCTCAAGGCCATTCTTGTACTTCATATCAAATCCTTATCATGCAATGTTTCATTTAATTTTAGAAGTTTGTATAAATTTTGACCCTTGTCAAACTCGCTCAAATCCTTACGCTTGCCCATTTTTCCTGCTTCTAACACATCAACTTTGAGGACAAAATGTTCACTTGCTCCCTAATATATCCCACCCACTAACAGGTGCCGTGATGAAGAGATAATCAGTGTTATTCACTTCAGCTGATCGATCGGTGTATATAACATTGATATAAGTGATCAGCTGGATTTAGACCTATATTGTATTTATATAAAGCATTCACAGGCAAATTTGCTTCATGTATTTCCCCGGCGTCGAAATCAGGCACATATAAATGTCAGGAAACACGATTCCTGGCTGCATGTCAATATCCATGGATCACTGGATCTTTGGCAAGTTGTAAGGAACACTATATCGAGTCCAACCTTTAGTTTAAACTGATAATCATTCGTTCAGCCACTCAGTCCGGCTGAGAGAGTGTGTTCCGGCGGGAAAGTGAGGTCAATGCATACCCTCTATATATCAAAAAATATTACGAAACTCTATAAGCTGAAACATCTCATGTTATTTTGTCAAGCAAAAAAAAAATCAATTTAGGCAATTTTTCAGCTGTTGACATTTGTCTTTATTATTTTGTGGATACACATACAGTACTTGTTGAATCATACAGTATAACTAGTTTGACTACTGTACTTTATAAATACAGTTGTACAATGGTGTGCTTTATGGTGTTAATTCATTTCCAGAACCTCAAAACACGGACCATTAATGCTTCACACTGATCATTTCCTCTCATTTCTGATGTAACACAAAATATAGAGAAATTAAATACTGTAAAAGAAACTTAAAAATGGTTCAATGGCAGAAATTTGGCACTGACAACATCATCGGTGTGTAGTCTTTTAAAAAATATTCTTCAAAATAGCTATGATTCAACAACAACAACAAAGAAGTAAAACCATAAAACTAGTGGCTTGCTGAAGAAACTATTAAGGCTTGCCACTTTCAGTGTCATGACAAAATAACTGTGTACAAAGGATCTGATTTTCATTCTCAAGGCCATTCTTGTACTTCATATCAAATCCTTATCATGCAATGTTTCATTTAATTTTAGAAGTTTGTATAAAAATGTTCCCCTTCATATCAACAATTTGGCACAAATCTGAAATGAAAGACACGCAAAGCTCATAAACATTTGGCTCTCAATAGCAAGTGCAAATACAGAACTGGCAAAATGTCACACTTTACCAAGTCTAAAACTTCTGAACATAATTTGCGAAGAACAAAAAGCGGATTTCGATAACCTTAAATTCAGCGTTTTTTTGTGTCTAATAACATTAGCTAGTTAGCAACATGCTCTTTGTTGAAATGCGTAATGTACAGTTTTTTTCAAATCGAGCTCCTTCTCATACAGACAAATATGAAAATCACCTACTGCTGAAAAGCTATTCGTTAATACAAAACCAAAGGAAACAACTGCAGTTAATAAAACGAAAAAAAAAAAACTCTTTGCATAAATCATGGCAATATGTTAATAAGCTGTGGAAGCACATAGTTTCCTTACGGCCATTTTTTTTCTCTCTGTCTAGCGCACACGTAAGTTCAAGAGCATGGTTGGGGAAATGAAGGAAGGAGAACCGCAAGGGCAGGTATTGCTAATGTCTGCGCTCAATCATGTCCTCGGTAATGACTTTCAGTCCTAGTCATGGCACTGCTTTTATGAATGGCTCCTACCTCTCTGAACCCTCCTTTCATTGATGTCACATTTTCAGCGTTACCTCTAGAACTGTGAGGTCTCGGTGAAGGAAATGGCGTCGCTTTTGTCAATGGTGAATCCACCATTCACGTAAGATTTCTTCTCGCACTCGTCGTCGTCCAGAGTGGTCTCTAGGGCGAAGGGGTTGGCCGCATCCACGTCTGAAATCAGGTCCATCCTCTCTAGTTCTCGCTTTGACAGCTTCTGGACTATTCCAGCACCGTAGGCATCTCCCAACACGTTGATCATGGTTCGGAAGCGATCGCTGATTTGATTGGAAAATCAGTGTAAGCTTTCACACTATAGCAGCCGTTACTTCAGTGTTCAGTGTCACATGAACCTTCAGAAATCATAAGGCCAATTCATATTGCACTGACAGACGGCAACAGACACTACGTCAGGGTTTTGTCAGATCAGTGTCTGTTAAAAATCTGGTGATTTGTCCGCATTGGTCAGCGTCTGTCGGTGCAGTGTGAATTGGCCTATATATAGTGCATTCAATATGCATTCACGACATATCGTAATTGCGACTTTCATGTTCTTTTAGAATTATAGTCCTTGTAGTAATTACAACTTGTACACTGTGAATTTTCTTGAGAGCTCCGACTTGTACATAGAACCGCTATACCTGACTCCTGCAGATTCAATTTGGCTTTGATAGTGTTGCCATTGAAACCCGACTTAACTCGTGAATATGAACTTTCAAGTAGGACTTGAATGCACCAGTAGGGTGCTGCAGGCATGATGTATTTTTGTTGGCCAAAACCCATAATCGAGCTAGCATTTTAGCACTTCTGCTGCGTGCTGTGTAACACACGAGAATGAACCTCATTGGTTCTTGCAAAAGCTCAAATGTGCTGCGTAACACGAGAATGAACCTCATTGGTTCTTCAGAAGCTCAAACGTGCTGCGTAACACGAGAATGAACCTCATTGGTTCTTCAGAAGCTCAAACGTGCTGCGTAACATGAGAATGAACCTCATTGGTTCTTACTGAAGCTCAAACGTGCTGCGCAACACGAGAATGAACCTCATTGGTTCTTCAGAAGCTCAAACGTGCTGCGTAACACGAGAATGAACCTCATTGGTTCTTCAGAAACTCAAACGTGCTGTGTAACACGAGAATGAACCTCATTGGTTCTTCAGAAGCTCAAATGTGATGTGTAACATGAGAATGAACCTCATTGGTTCTTCAGAAGCTCAAATGTGCTGCGTAACACGAGAATGAACCTCATTGGTTCTTGCTGAAGCTCAAACGTGCTGCGTAACACGAGAATGAACCTCATTGGTTCTTCAGAAACTCAAACGTGCTGTGTAACACGAGAATGAACCTCATTGGTTCTTCAGAAGCTCAAATGTGATGTGTAACATGAGAATGAACCTCATTGGTTCTTCAGAAGCTCAAATGTGATGTGTAACATGAGAATGAACCTCATTGGTTCTTCAGAAGCTCAAATGTGATGCGTAATACGAGAATGAACCTCATTGGTTCTTCAGAAGCTCAAATGTGATGTGTAACATGAGAATGAACCTCATTGGTTCTTCAGAAGCTCAAATGTGATGTGTAACATGAGAATGAACCTCATTGGTTCTTCAGAAGCTCAAATGTGATGTGTAACATGAGAATGAACCTCATTGGTTCTTCAGAAGCTCAAATGTGATGCGTAATACGAGAATGAACCTCATTGGTTCTTCAGAAGCTCAAATGTGATGTGTAACATGAGAATGAACCTCATTGGTTCTTCAGAAGCTCAAATGTGATGTGTAACATGAGAATGAACCTCATTGGTTCTTCAGAAGCTCAAATGTGATGTGTAACATGAGAATGAACCTCATTGGTTCTTCAGAAGCTCAAATGTGATGTGTAACATGAGAATGAACCTCATTGGTTCTTCAGAAGCTCAAATGTGATGCGTAATACGAGAATGAACCTCATTGGTTCTTCAGAAGCTCAAATGTGATGTGTAACATGAGAATGAACCTCATTGGTTCTTCAGAAGCTCAAACGTGCTGCGTAACATGAGAATGAACCTCATTGGTTCTTCAGAAGCTCAAATGTGATGCGTAACATGAGAATGAACCTCATTGGTTCTTCAGAAGCTCAAACGTGCTGCGTAACATGAGAATGAACCTCATTGGTTCTTCAGAAGCTCAAACGTGATGTGTAACATGAGAATGAACCTCATTGGTTCTTCAGAAGCTCAAATGTGATGTGTAACATGAGAATGAACCTCATTGGTTCTTCAGAAGCTCAAATGTGATGCGTAATACGAGAATGAACCTCATTGGTTCTTCAGAAGCTCAAATGTGATGCGTAACATGAGAATGAACCTCATTGGTTCTTCAGAAGCTCAAATGTGATGTGTAACATGAGAATGAACCTCATTGGTTCTTCAGAAGCTCAAATGTGATGTGTAACATGAGAATGAACCTCATTGGTTCTTCAGAAGCTCAAATGTGATGTGTAACATGAGAATGAACCTCATTGGTTCTTCAGAAGCTCAAATGTGATGTGTAACATGAGAATGAACCTCATTGGTTCTTCAGAAGCTCAAATGTGATGCGTAATACGAGAATGAACCTCATTGGTTCTTCAGAAGCTCAAATGTGATGTGTAACATGAGAATGAACCTCATTGGTTCTTCAGAAGCTCAAATGTGATGTGTAACATGAGAATGAACCTCATTGGTTCTTCAGAAGCTCAAATGTGATGTGTAACATGAGAATGAACCTCATTGGTTCTTCAGAAGCTCAAATGTGATGCGTAATACGAGAATGAACCTCATTGGTTCTTCAGAAGCTCAAATGTGATGTGTAACATGAGAATGAACCTCATTGGTTCTTCAGAAGCTCAAATGTGATGTGTAACATGAGAATGAACCTCATTGGTTCTTCAGAAGCTCAAATGTGATGTGTAACATGAGAATGAACCTCATTGGTTCTTCAGAAGCTCAAATGTGATGTGTAACATGAGAATGAACCTCATTGGTTCTTCAGAAGCTCAAATGTGATGCGTAATACGAGAATGAACCTCATTGGTTCTTCAGAAGCTCAAATGTGATGTGTAACATGAGAATGAACCTCATTGGTTCTTCAGAAGCTCAAATGTGATGTGTAACATGAGAATGAACCTCATTGGTTCTTCAGAAGCTCAAATGTGATGTGTAACATGAGAATGAACCTCATTGGTTCTTCAGAAGCTCAAATGTGATGCGTAATACGAGAATGAACCTCATTGGTTCTTCAGAAGCTCAAATGTGATGTGTAACATGAGAATGAACCTCATTGGTTCTTCAGAAGCTCAAATGTGATGTGTAACATGAGAATGAACCTCATTGGTTCTTCAGAAGCTCAAATGTGATGCGTAATACGAGAATGAACCTCATTGGTTCTTCAGAAGCTCAAATGTGATGTGTAACATGAGAATGAACCTCATTGGTTCTTCAGAAGCTCAAATGTGATGTGTAACATGAGAATGAACCTCATTGGTTCTTCAGAAGCTCAAATGTGATGTGTAACATGAGAATGAACCTCATTGGTTCTTCAGAAGCTCAAATGTGATGTGTAACATGAGAATGAACCTCATTGGTTCTTCAGAAGCTCAAATGTGATGCGTAACATGAGAATGAACCTCATTGGTTCTTCAGAAACACAAATGTGATGCGTAACATGAGAATGAACCTCATTGGTTCTTCAGAAGCTCAAATGTGATGTGTAACATGAGAATGAACCTCATTGGTTCTTCAGAAGCTCAAATGTGATGCGTAACATGAGAATGAACCTCATTGGTTCTTCAGAAACACAAATGTGATGTGTAACATGAGAATGAACCTCATTGGTTCTTCAGAAGCTCAAATGTGATGTGTAACATGAGAATGAACCTCATTGGTTCTTCAGAAGCTCAAATGTGATGTGTAACATGAGAATGAACCTCATTGGTTCTTCAGAAGCTCAAATGTGATGCGTAACATGAGAATGAACCTCATTGGTTCTTCAGAAACACAAATGTGATGCGTAACATGAGAATGAACCTCATTGGTTCTTGCTGAAGCTCAAACGTGATGCGTAACATGAGAATGAACCTCATTGGTTCTTGCAGAGGCTCAAACGTGATGCGTAACATGAGAATGAACCTCATTGGTTCTTGCAGAGGCTCAAACGTGATGCGTAACATAAGAATGAACCTCATTGGTTCTTCAGAAGCTCAAATGTGCTGCGTAACACGAGAATGAACCTCATTGGTTCTCGCACGTCAAGAGAACATGCTTGCGCTTCCGTCATAAACTTGCACTGTGTGAGTTGATGAATGTTTATATGTGAATAAAAGCCTAAATTAAATCTGTTCATCATATCGATCGTGTCTCTTCAGAACATTTGGACTAAACCGATCAATTCACATGGATTCGTTTTACGATCTCTTTATGAAATTTTTGAAGCGTCAGTTGCGTAGCTGTCAATGGAGGGACAGAAAGCTCAGATTTCATCAAAAAGATTTTCATTTGTGTTCTGAAGATGAACGAAAGTCTTACGGCTTTGGAGCGACATGAGGATGAGTCATTAATGAATTTTAAGTCATTAATAAATTTTTATTTTTTATATAGTTAATTTATAGCCTGCATTTAGCTATTTACTTCTGCTGATTGCATTCAAAATTCATAAAAGTTGTATTCATTTGTGAAAAGCTTTTTGTTTTTTCTTCAATAATCCAAAAGCACTGGGAACCAGTGTGATGCTAACTTCCAGGTTGGCCAGCAAAAGTACATCATCCCTGCACCACTATTGTGTGTCACATTAAGTAAACCTGACACTTATAAAAAGATATACTCACAGCAGCCAATCGACAGCAACGATGAGGGTGACATCACTGGCTGGAAGGCCAACTGCTGTGAGGACTATCACCATGGTTACCAGTCCAGCATTCGGAACACCTGCTGCACCAATGCTGGCAACTGTTGCTGTGATACTATGAAATGAACATGTCAAAATAATATTATTCGGGCCTTTGTCCTTCACAAAGCCACTTAACTCTATTATATCACATCAGCTGGCTTATATCCAACTTACCTAATGGTAACAATCTGGCCAGCATCCAGATCGTAGTTGTTCAACTGAGCTATGAATATAGAAGCAACCGCTTCATACAGTGCAGTGCCGTCCATATTGATAGTCGCACCAACTGGAAGGACAAAGCGAGTGATCCTCTTGTCGATCCTGTTGTTCTCTTCCGCACATCGGAACGTGACCGGCAGAGTGGCTGAGCTGATTTAGTAAAGACTCTTGTTATTATAAAAAGCATTATACTTGGCAGAACAGCAGTTTTCATTGATTATTTTGGGTTTAAAAAAACATAAAACGTCTAAAGCTGGAGAGACACATCCTCAGAAGCAGGACTGAGCAGTCTTTCTATAAACAGCCCAAAAATAATGATCAAAACATGATTTTTTTTTTAAAGAATTATTCATAGCATTGAAGTCATTTATGTCCATTGCAATACTTTTATGTGACATTCATATGTAAGAGTTTAGAGAGATTTAGACCGATCATTGAAGTTTAAATGTTGTCTGCTTGCTGATGCAGAGTACTAAATACACTCAAGAAAATCTCAATTTAATTGAGGGCAGGATATATATGTATAGCCTAGGGGTGGCACGGTACATGGAAAAAAACCGAACCGTTCGGTTCGCTTGTCTCGGTTCGGAGTGTGTGCGTCGCACGGTTCGCGCATGCGCAATGTATCCTCGTGCCCGTATGTTACCTCAGACAGCGGGTGTCCTTTTCGCGTGAATAAGAGGTGTGTGTGGACATACAGTAAAGTAAAAGTGGAGTGCTGCAGGTCAAGTCACATGTAGAAATTAAAGTGGGAGAGGTAAGGAAGGCTGCCCGGAGTTGGAGGATGCGCTAGCATCGTATAGCAGGGCAGATGCAGTGCGGAGAGCGGGAGCCGCGCCGCGCGTGCCCGTTGCGCATACACACACTGGCAGTGTTTGTCTCGCGAGTCGCGCAGCTGAACCGTGGCTCGTGGATTGCAAATACAGGCATATATAGTCCATTCTGTCACATTTTCCGGTGTTCTCCTCCGACCCCTGTCTGTCTCGTTCTTTGATTTATGATGGGCAGCATATATCTGCTGCAAATGCGACCGTGTTCCCCTCTGTCTCATACACACATGCATATGTTGTATATAAGTAGTTCACATGATAAATGTAACATTTAAAAGTGAAGATATGCTTCTAGTTCTAATAATTTAAACATGCCTTTGAAGTTTGGGCAAAAACTTCTGGCAGTGTTGTGTTTTTGTGTATTTTTTTTTTCTTTTTCACAGCGCTGGATGTCATATGGTGATTGTGAAACACACGGAACACTTCATTGTGAAATTTGTTAATCAGGTCAGCTGAATTAAAGCCACAGTGCATTGTTCTGATCAAAATTTATATGATTAACATGAAAAATGTTACGCCAATGTGTCGGACTCGGTAGACAGCCAGTTAGGAAACAACTTGATATAACAATTTTTAATACTGTATCCTAATTGTGGATGATTAAGCTATATATCATATGCTGAAGTAAATTTCTGGAGTGTTAACGATTAAAAAACCAACAACAAGAACCGTACAGAACCGAAAACCGTGACCCTAAAACCGTGATACGAACCGAACCGTGGGTTTTGTGAACCGTGCCACCCCTAGTACACGCACGCCCAAAGTGTCCCAAACCCTTATACGATTTTGTCACAAGTGCTGAGTGATGCTGAATGGTTACGTAATCAGATTACTTTTTCAAGTAACTAGTAATGTAACGCTTTACTTTTAAAATGTACAACAAAATATCTGAGTTACTTTTTCACATTTATTTGACTGACAGCTCTCTTGTCCCCATGTTGAGAAAAATCGAGAGTAAGTGCAGAGGCGTTGTGTGTAAACCTGATGGTTATTGTAGTTCGGTGTGGGCGTGGCCTAAATGCGCTCTGTCTCTATGGACATCCCTGTGCCCCCCTCCAGACTGAGGGAGACTAACTTGATAATAGCATGTCATTTTCTCACTCAAACCACTGCCGCCTGCTGCTTCTGCTACTTATTGCTTTTAAAGTGAAAACTGCCCATAACTGCTGGTCTAGGATCTGTTTTCTTCATAATAATATCATATTATTAGCGAAAAAGAGTTGGCATATGATCCAGTGCATATCTGTATTTACGTTCGTCAAATGATTACATTTCCAACGTGTTTTCGCTTCGGTGAGTAATGTAGCCAATCGCAGACATGTTTGTTGATTTCTACAACGCAATGGCCAATCACAGGTGTTTAAGCTAAAATCCACTCACCGCTTGAGTTTTTGTTCAGTGCCGAGTTCTGCACTGATTAATATAACGGAACTTTGTGAGATCGCATTCGTTGAATGAGTGACAGCTTTCAGTGATTATAAAGGGAGCACTATTTGCACCCTGTCTAGGCGATATAAAAAAATGATGAATAGGCCTAAAATATATTCAGACTTTCAATAAAACTTTTGTTTTCCATTCTTGACAAGCGGCCACACACACGCCATATCCGCATATACATTCGCGATTCCCTCTCGAAATTGTGATGACTGACAGTGATAAATATTTATGTATCGAAATCAGGCTCATATAAATGTCAGGAAAACACGATTCCTGGCTGCATGTCAATATCCATGGATCACTGGATCTTTGGCAAGTTGTAAGGGAACACTATATCAAGCCCAACCTTTAGTTTAAACTGATAACCGTTTGTTTTACTCGCGTTTTCCCCTATTAACTCCAGTCATGCAGCAGATCTTCTGCCACTTAGGCCACATCCACACGAAGCCAGAGCTTTCCCTATCCAATCTTTTTTTTCCCTCGTCTCAAGAAATATTTGCGTACACACGAAACCACTGAAACGGACTCAAAACGATGTAGTATACATGCCAGGCCAGTATGTGGCGCTGTAATTCTGCCACAGAGTTGCACTAAAAACGGAGAAGAAGAGTTGTGGCTAGATTGGGTACAGCAACGGTCGGAAGTGAGGCAAAATCTCACTATAAAATAACAATAAATAAATGTGCTACTTACCAGATTGTGTTTTATTAATGCCTACACCTACCCCAACCCTAGACCTACCCTTACAATAATGCAAATACAGTAATTAAATGACGCAATATTGATGTGCACATGCCCAGTGGCCGTAGCTGTATCCCTTCTAGTCTTTACCATGCGGACGTGGTGTGATGACATCATCGTTTCAGAAAATATACGGATTGGCTGTACACGAAAACGCAAGGGTGCCGACCGTCGGGTTGGTGTGTTCCGGGCTTAAGTCTTTAAAAAGATGGACAGTTTATTGCCATGACTTAACTATAAAATCAGTTTATAATATGAGCTGTTAATCAAAGGTAAATTGCGACTGTTTTTCCTCGATTTTTCTTTCTTTCTTTTCACAATTGTGAATTATGAAGTCAGAATTGCATGATATAAACGTGCAATTGTGTGCTATAAAGTCAAAATTATGAATTTTGACCTTTTTCTCACAATTGCGAGTTTATGTCTTACAATTCTGATTACTTTTCTCAGAATTGTGATATAAACAAATTCAATTATATGAATTTTATTCATAATAAAATTTGTAATAAGTTTATATCATGCAATTCTGACTTTATAACTCGCGACTGCAAGTTTATATTACAATTACGTAAATTGGCAATTGGGAGAAAAAAATGATAAACCCTCTGTTTAATTAACCCTTTGTTTTTTTACTTTTTAAAATACAATTGTCCAGAACAACAAGTTTTTCCAGGACATCTTACATTTTCTCAAATTTTCCACGTGTTTTTCCAGGACTTGACAATTTGTCATAAGTTTTCCAGGACGAGTGGGAACCCTGAGCTAGTGGGCCAACAGGAACTAGAGAAAAACATTTATTTCATAATGAGATCCCCCCCCCCCCCCCCTCCCACTTACAATTCTTTTACTTCAATGAAAGTTAGAATTGTATGCATTTTTGGAATGAAAGATCAAAAGGATAAACAATGCAGATTTATTTTCACAGCCTCCTTTGCTCATATTTACCAAGGGTGCCAATATTAGTGGAGGGCACTGTAGTGTATTCCAGCCCTTCGGTCAACATGCTCAGAAAACAGATGCTGGAATATAGACGTTGGCTCACCTTGAGGAAATCATGAGAGCCGTTACCAAGGCCTGTGCCATTCCCAGAGTGAAGGTGAATGGATTCTTCCTCACAAACACAAAGTATATCAGGGGGAGGAATATGATGGCATGGATGGCAAGTCTGTGGAAGGAAAACACATTTTAAAACATTAAACATTACAATCCATTGTACATTATCACAAGCAATGAACATTTTTACCAAGGCTGATTGCCCCCGGTTTCACAGACAAGGCTTAAGCTAGTCCCAGACTAAAATGCATGTTTGAGCTGTTTTAATTGAAAGCAATTTATCTTAAAATATGTCAGTGCCATTGTGTCTAAAGGCCTGTTCACACCGGGACTATTTTCCCACGCGTTCATCGCCGATGTTTAACGCCTCGTGACTAAACAAAGGGCGCCAATGTGAGTGTGCCACTCATAAAAGCGTAATTTTTTTTTTAAACGCCTTGGGTTTGTTTTTTTATTTTGATCCTGCGCGTTAAAAACTGGCCCTCCAATGAGATCGACGCTTTTGTTCACATGTCTGGAGCTACTGAAGTTACAGTAAAACAAGACTTGGTGGCGCTCAAGCACAGAACGGTCTTGCTGAGCACACATTGATACAACGCATAGGAAGTAAGTAGACAAAGGCCCTGTCCCAAATGGCACACTTCATGTGCACTTTCGGTCTTGTGGACTTACATTGGCCACTGTGTGCGCGTGTCCGTTAAGTCCACAAGACCGTAGGGTGTCCCATTCGTTAAAGAAGGGTGCTCGTGAGTGCCCCCTTTTGCGGCTGCTATGTGCCTTCGATGCGCACTTCAGCTGAGCCCGCAAGTTGGCGAGCTACGCAGAGGACTTCCACCCGGCAGTCAAAGCGGCATTACGTCGTGAAAGTGCGGACTCAGAATAAGACCGTGAGGGTTTAGGGTGCTATTTGGGACAGGGCCATAGAAGATGATGAGCTGCTAACGCTGCTTGCCAGTTAGCAAAAAGTGTGTGAATGGTTTTGGCCATAGATATACGTAATAAAGGCTAGATGTCTTACGGCGGCCATCTTGACACAGGCAAGCTTTATGGCGGGCTCTGTGGTACCTGATGTAACGCGAGTGATCTGCATGAACACAAATACTCTTATCTCGCTGAAATCTTGACGGATTTACAAATGATTCGGCTTCTTACAAACGTTATTAAGGCGAGACACTACAGGTGAATAGGGAATTTTTTTTAATTACAAGATATCACTGTGAAACTTCCCCAGTTTATTACTGGCATAAACATAAGAAAAAAATTTATTACAAGTTTTGTGTAAATTAATGTTTTAATATGCAAATGAGGCCTTATATACTTAAATACACGCTCATTTGCATACTTTTCCAAAAACAAAATCTGGAAATTGGAAAGGACCATGTTTAAAATTCTTGGTTCTATTTGTTGACATGTTAGATGAGAGGGCTTTTACAGAGGGGATTCTGGATATCTTATTTTGTGCTTTAGTAAATTAGAGAATACTGACAATAGCCTTAAAAAAATCAATTTTCGCCATGTTTTTTGGAGTTAAAGGACCTATAACTCAGGATAGGAATGATATATCAACAAATCCCTCTGTAAAAGCCTTCAGAATATAGTTTAGTATAAGACTGCAAAAGTTGGTGATTGTAGGTGCTACTGAAGTGGATATATCTGACTCTGAGTGTGAGAAAAAAACTCATTTTGAGAAAACGGCCTTTAAAGTTTTATACTGTATAACTGCATACATTTCTATAAATCCCCCAACCTACAAACAAAATATGTATTCAGTTCATTAATATCAGTAGTGTATAATATTTAAAACACGTGGAAATTGATAAATTAATAAATTATTAATAACAATAGCTATTAGAGAACTACCTTAACAAACACACATAACAAGTCACAAAAACTGCAGACGAACTGTCCTTGTTTGTTGTATATGTCTAGCTATAACTATTTGAATCTAATTCTGACTGGGTTTACTTTCTTTTTCTAGCTCTTGCTACTTGATCTTTTCTGTGAACGTTTATGAGCTGATTTCGGCGTTGTCTGCACTTTCTCTCAGGCGGAGAATACACAAGCAAGCGGCAGCGCGTAGTGAGAAATTCACATCGACCAATCAGATGTGGTTTTCGGCTGCAAACTGTCGCGGTTGGTTGGTTCTACAAAGGAAATGTCCATATTTGGATTTGACAGCGCTGTGTGTGAGACTGATAGCTTTATAATGATACCAGGCATGACGTGTTTCTGTGAATGGAGACGGCACGGGAGCTCGCGTTAGAATAACTTTGGATGATTTCGGGTAGAAATCTAAAGGCAAAATATATTGAAATAACCACCTTTTAATGTGTAATGTTGACATTTTTTTTATTTTGACATGAAAGCTTACATGTTAAGGGAGCAAATTGGCCCAAAATCTCAAAATTGACCACTACATGAAAAACCGATGCTGTGTCTCGCCTTAACGTGGCTATATTTCTGGATGCTTGAACAAATTATGAAAAATTACTCATAAGTATGCAGTGTCATATCTACATTTCTGACGTTTATAACAAACCAAACAGTTTTGAAAATCGGTAGACAATCGAGCAAGTCATGGTTATTTAAAAAGTGCATGCACCATTAAAACACAATGTTACGTGAGCGAGCTGACTGTGACAAGATGGCCGCCAGGTGCGGACGTCGACCTCTATTGGCCAGCAGCGCGTATGAGACATCTAGCCTTTATGTCTAATTTATTTATTTAAAAAAAAAAAAAAATTCTGTCCTGTGTGTTCTGTGTTAGATTAACTGAGACTTGTTACAGCACTTGCATACTGTAGCCTTTGACTGTTCTAGTTGCTTCTCTCACTTGTAAGTCGCTTTGGATAAAAGCGTCTGCTAAATGACTAAATGTAAATGTATTATGTATTTCTATGGTTTTGGCAAGCACGTAAATACTGTCTCTCTTCTTCTTCTGTACAAGCGAATGTCAGAAGCGTAAAGTGGCGCAGCACCACCTTGTGTACCGGGAGCACCATCTACTGAATTTACACGTTCACTCAGCGCATCGCAAGTGAAAATCTCTTGGGTGTGAGCCATAGACTGTAAAAAAATATGGACGTAGTGTCCGTGACGTCACCCATAGGATTCTGACGAGCTGGCTGTTGCCATCTTGGCAGCGCGTCACTCCCGGATAACAGAAAATGGGCAAAGAGGCGGGACGTGGCTGGAGCTGAGGTGACATGATGGCCAACAGACAGCAGATAAATGGCTATCCACCTGTCACTCAAAGTGGCCACGCCCCTTAATTATGCAGAACTTTAAGGCTTTATATAATGTAAACAAATGAGTAATACAAAAATTCACCCCCTCACGGTTGTCATGAAGGGCAAAATTAGCCGTATAGACCAAAACCACAATTTGTACCAGGCTGTAAACATGTTTTTTTCTGCTGTAAAGTTGGGCATTTTAACATGGGGCTCAATGAGATTCTGTCTCTAGTGGCCAGTCGATGAATTGCAGTTTAAGTCACTTCCGTATTGGCTTCAAGAGAAACTGCGGGAGGTTTCCGCTTGGTGTGAACACAAAGACGCGCCAAAAAACGCTGGCGATAAGCGTTAAGGCACGTTTATAAAAGCTACTTAAGTTAAATGTCCTAATAAAACTAACATCTAATCTAAGACCTGTCTGTGAAACCAGGCCTTGGATTTATATCCTACAATATTTTTTTTCTGTTTGACTCAGCAATTGCGCAACCTAGACCTGTCCTTTCGGTCCATTCCACACGAGTGCAGATGGCATTTGTTTAACAGCAGCTATTGAATCTCCTGACTGATGTTCGGTTGCCTATATCACTCAAATAAGAGGAAATTTGGAATTTATGAAATGTATTATTAGCACATCTGCAGCTTGAGCAGTTTTGATTGTCCTTGGCTCTTATCTGTGAGTGAACAGAACTGATGTGAAGCTGTACGGGAACAGTAAACGGCCAGTCTAACGGCAGCAGTAAATCAGCAAGGGAACATTAAAGAAGCTTCTTCACCCGCTGAGCACCGTCACCATGTACAGGCCCATCTTCCTGAAGATTTCCCAGTCGTCCACCTCAATGATCTTAGCAGCAATCAGGAACAAGATGCCAACGGGCATGTAACTGCAGAAGAACATTCGTTAAGCATCATTACATTGAGAATCAATACACAAAATCATAAGAATCTTTTCATTTATAGACTGATACTGATAAATATGTTTTTCACTGTTTTTCAAGTGAATAACAGTAATAGAAACTAGATTCTGTGGTGTATCTGCGCAAAGGTAAGGTGTTGTGAGTGGTTGCAAAGGTTTTCTGGCTGATTGCTTTTATGCAATTTCTAGGGTATTCTGAATGGTTGCTAAGGAGTTACCATGTGGTTTCTAGTGTATTCTGCTAGTGTGTGTTGCTATATGGTTTCTATGCTGTTCTGAGTGGTTCCTAAGGTATTTTGGGTGATTGATATGTAGGTTCTAATGTATTCTGAAGGGTTGCTTAGGAGTTGCTATGTAATTCCTAGACTGTTCTGGGTTGTTGCTATGCGGTTTCTAGGGTATTCTGAGTGGTTGCTAGATGGTTTCTATGCAGTTTCTATGGTTTTCTGAGTGGTCGCTAAAGGGTTTCTACGGTGTTCTAGGTGGCTACTATATGGTTTCTAGGGTGTTCTGGTGATTGCTAGGAAGTTGCTATGTTGTTACTAGGGTGTTCTTGGGAGATGATATGGGGTTTCTAGGGTGTTCTGGGGAGTTGATTTCTAGAGTGTACTGGGTGGTTTCTAGGGTGATCTGGGGAGTTGCTATGTGGTTGGTTTTTGGGGTGTTCTGGGCAGTTGTTAGGGAGTTGTTATGTGGTTTCTTGGGTATTCTGGTGATTGCTAGGAAGTTGCTATGTGGTTTCTAGGGTGTTCTGGGGAGATGCTATGTGGTTTCCAGGGTGTTCTGGGGGGTTGCTAGGGAGTTGATTTGTGGTTTCTATGGTGTTCTGGGTAGTTTCTTTGTTATTTCTAGGGTATTCTGGTGATTGCTAGGAAGTTGCTGTGTTTTTACTAGGGTGTTCTTGGGAGATGATATGTGGTTTCTAGGGTGTTCTGGGGAGATGCAATGTGGTTTCCAGGGTGTTCTGGAAGATTGCTTGGGAGTTACTATGTGGTTTCTAGGGTGTTCTGGTGATCGCTAAGAAGTTGCTATGTTTTTACTAGGGTGTTCTTGGGAGATGATGTGGTTTCTAGGGTGTGATTTCTAGAGTGTACTGGGTGGTTTCTAGGGATCTGCGATGTGGTTTCTAGGGTGTTCTGGAGAGTTGCTATGTGGTTTTTGGGGTGTTCTGGGCAGTTGTTAGGGATTTGCTATGTGGTTTCTTGGGTATTCTGGTGATTGCTAGGACGTTGCTATGTGGTTTCTAGGGTATTCTAGGGAGATGCTATGTGGTTTCCATGGTGTTCTGGGGAGTTTCTTTGTTATTTCTAGGGTATGCTAGGTGATTGATAGGGAGTTGCTATGTGGTTTCTAGGGTATTCTGGTTATTGCTAGGACGTTGCTATGTTTTTACTAGGGTGTTCTTGGGATATGAGATGTGGTTTCTAGGGTTTTTTGGGGAGATGCTATGTGGTTTCCAGGGTGTTCTGGAAGGTTGCTTGGGAGTTACTATGTGGTTTCTAGGGTGTTCTGGGTGGTTGCTAGGGAGTTGATTTGTGGTTTCTAGGGTGTTCTAGGGAGTTTCTAGGTTATTTCTAGGGTATCCTAGGTGATTGATAGGGTGTTGCTATGTGGTTTCTATGGGATTCTGGTGATTGCTAGGAAGTTGCTATGTTGTTACTAGGGTGTTCTTGGGAGATTCTATGTGGTTTCTAGGGTGTTCTGGGGAATTTATTTCTAGAGAGTGTACTGGGTGGTTTCTAGGGATCTGCTATGTTGTTACTATGGTGTTCTGGGGAGTTGATTTGTGGATTATTGGGTGTTCTGGGTGGTTGCTAGGGAGTTGCTTTGTGGTTTCTTGGGTATTCTGGTGATTGCTAAGGAGTTGCTATGTGGTTTCTAGGGTGTTCTGGGGAGATGCTATGTGGTTTCCAGGGTGTTCTGGAAGGTTGCTTGGGATTTACTATGTGGTTTCTAGGGTGTTCTGGGTGGTTGCTATGGAGTGGATTTGTGGTGCATTGGGTATTCTGTGTGATTTGTGGTTTCTAGGATTTTCTGGGGAGTTACTATGTGGTTTCTAGGGTGTTCTGGGTGGTTGCTATGGAGTTGATTTGTGGTGTATCGGGTATTCTGGGGAGTTTATTTGTGGTTTCTAGGTGTTATGGGTGGTTATTAGGGAGATGCTATGTGGTTTCTAGGGTGCCCGTTGCTATGTGGTTTCTAGGGTGTTCTGGGTGATTGATAGGGAGTTGCTATGTGGTTTCTAGGATGTCCATTGCTATGTGCTTTCTGTGGTGTTTTGGGGAGTTACTATGTGCTTTCTAGGGTATTCTGGGTGATTGCTAGGAAGTTGCTATGTGGTTTCTAGGTTGTTCTAGATGGTTGTTTACTGACCCAAGTCAACAGAGAACTTCAGGTCTGATTATGAGCAATAATAATAGATATTCTTGCCACAATAGAAAGGCTTTTTTCAGAAACTAACCACATAATAATCTGAACAAGTCGCATGGTGGCCTCATTCAGAGCATCGAAAAACTCGAGCAGGATGCGTCCCCTTTCTCCCATCTTGCCGATGACAAGGCCGAAAGTCACACAGAATACGATGAGACCAAGAACATTAATCCCATTTGAATATGAGCCCACGATCTTGTAGTCTTTGGTCAAATTCTACAGCATAAAGAAGAGAAAAAATAAATGCATATATTTCTTCATTCTCCTTTCTTTACCATGCATTCTTCAACATCTTTGTCTCACCTGTGCAACTGTTGAAATAATGGTAGTGAAGGGTGGAAATGTAGTTGTATTAGTTGTGCTTATGGTGGATTTCGATGGTTCAATCTCTCTGCGCTGCGTCTTGTACTAAAACACAGATGAAGGTCATTTCAACCAAGTATTATATTTGGATTGTTCTAAGCAATATGTTAAAACATATTATATTTTACCTGCTGAAAACAGGCTTGCACAAGATTTTCAGGAAACATATTCCTTTGAAGAAATGAGAAAAACAAATCACCTAAGTGCTTAACACAGATTAATTTTATATTATGTTATTATATTTTTGACATACTTAAAATGGTCAACATGTCATTGCATGAGTTTATTATTTATTTATTTATTTATATATTTTTAAGTATTCCTTATGTGTCCGAATATTTTGTAGGCACTGTATATTATCTTTCTTACAACATAGGTAGACCAAGGGGTGCAAATTATTTTTACCTAACAAGGTCCAGCAAGGTGTCAACAGTGGTCACATTTGGCGTATTTCCTGCTCTCTCGATATTTTCAGCACTCTGAGAGACCCCAGGTTTAATAGTCGTCACAAGAACGATTCCTTTTGAGCACAACATTTTTGTTAAACAGCCACAATATATGCCTTTAAATTGTATTGATTTGATGTATATGTGACTCACCAAGAATGACAGCAATGATGGTAGTGGAGAGGTAATAAACCACTGCACGAAGACCAATCCTGCCTGACACCTCTGAGTCCAGTGCTGCCACTCCTTCAGGAATCAAGGCCATATGTTAACACTATATAAGGACACCAACAATGCCAACAATGCAAGTTACATTGCAATTGGGTTATACTGCAAAAAGAAAAATGCAAGTGCCCTAGGCATGGAGTTCTCGACATAATCAGCATTGTAAATCCTTATCTTTTTTAGATGATTTCATTGATAAGGGACAATGCAAAGTATGTAATATTAAAATAATGAATTCAGAACCTGGACAAATACTAGAGCTATTTATAAATAATCTCTAAACTGTGTTCTGATTGGTCTATCATGTACAGTATTAAGCTTATCCCTTATGTATACCTTTGGTGTCCTGGTCAAAAATTACTGGCCTTTTAAAAATTGCTTGTAAATCTCTTTTTATCTACAGTGAGGAAATTGTCATCGTAGGTGCATGTCCACTGTGAGAGACATAATCTTTTAAAAAATCCAGAAATCACAATGTATACTTTTTTTAACTATTTATTTGTATGAAACAGCTGCAAATAAGTATTTGAACACCTGAGAAAATCAATGTTAATATTTGGTACAGTAGCCTTTGTTTGCAATTACAGAGGTCAAACGTTTCCTGTAGTTTTTCACCAGGTTTGCACACACTGCAGGAGGGATTTTGGCCCACTCCTCCACACAGATCTTCTCTAGATCAGTCAGGTTTCTGGCCTGTCGCTGAGAAACACGGAGTTTGAGCTCCCTCCAAAGATTCTCTATTGGGTTTAGGTCTGGAGACTGGCTAGGCCACGCCAGAACCTTGATATGCTTCTTACAGAGCCACTCCTTGGTTATCCTGGCTGTGTGCTTCGGGTCATTGTCATGTTGGAAGACCAAGCCTCGACCCATCTTCAATGCTCTAACTGAGGGAAGGAGGTTGTTCCCCAAAATCTCGCAATACATGGCCCCGGTCATCCTCTCCTTAATACAGTGCAGTCACCCTGTCCCATGTGCAGAAAAACACCCCCAAAGCATGATGCTACCACCCCCATGCTTCACAGTAGGGATGGTGTTCTTGGGATGGTACTCATCATTCTTCTTCCTCCAAACACGTTTAGTGGAATTATGACCAAAAAGTTCTATTTTGGTCTCATCTGACCACATGACTTTCTCCCATGACTCCTCTGGATCATCCAAATGGTCATTGGCAAACTTAAGACGGGCCTTGACATGTGCTGGTTTAAGCAGGGGAACCTTCTGTGCCATGCATGATTTCAAACCATGACGTCTTAGTGTATTACCAACAGTAACCTTGGAAACGGTGGTCCCAGCTCTTTTCAGGTCATTGACCAGCTCCTCCCGTGTAGTTCTGGGCTGATTTCTCACCTTTCTTAGGATCATTGAGACCCCACGAGGTGAGATCTTGCATGGAGCCCCAGTCCGAGGGAGATTGACAGTCATGTTTAGCTTCTTCCATTTTCTAATGATTGCTCCAACAGTGGACCTTTTTTCACCAAGCTGCTTGGCAATTTCCCCTTAGCCCTTTCCAGCCGTGTGGAGGTGTACAATTTTGTCTCTAGTGTCTTTGGACAGCTCTTTGGTCTTGGCCATGTTAGTAGTTGGATTCTTACTGATTTTATGGGGTGGACAGGTGTCTTTATGCAGCTAACGACCTCAAACAGGTGCATCTAATTTAGGATAATAAATGGAGTGGAGGTGGACATTTTAAAGGCAGACTAACAGGTCTTTGAGGGTCAGAATTCTAGCTGATAGACAGGTGTTCAAATACTTATTTGCAGCTGTATCATACAAATAAATAGTTAAAAAATCATATATTGTGATTTCTGGATTTTTTTTATTTAGATTATTTCTCTCACAGTGGACATGCATCTACGATTACAATTTCAGACCCATCCATGATTTCCAAGTGGGAGAACTTGCAAAATAGCAGGGTGTTCAAATACTTATTTTCCTCACTTTATATTATCCCCAAATATTGGATGCAATCTTTTTGTCAATTTGTTTTCTTTAAATTAGGGCAGGTTTTGTATTAATTTTGCAACTGAGTGATTGCAGACCTCATTGAGCTGAGTATATATGCACCTCAGTTTTGAGTAAAAAAAAACATTATTTGTGTATATATTTGTCAATGTTCAACAAAATATGGGGAAAGAATTTGTACTAGTGTGCTTCAATGTTTAACCAGAAGTTTTGAATTTTGAAGTGCTTTTTGTTTTTGTACAAATGGAACAGTCACACTTGTGGTATTTCTGATAAAAAATGACCGGCCTACAAAAAATGTGTGTGTGTGTGTGTGTGTGTGTGTGTGTGTGTGTGTGTGTGTTTTTGTGATTTATGAGGACACAAAGTTGTATTATGACATGGGTATTACACTGGTATTAGGACGTAAATGTAAACATATGAAATGTCCTCATATATAAAATAGCTTTAAAAACAAACTAAACAATGTTTTATTAAAAATGTAAAAATGCAGAATGTTTCACGTGATGGGTCTGTGTGTGTGTTCATGTTTTTCTATCCTGGTGGGGACTTAAATGCACATGGGGATCATGGGGACTTGTGTCAATCGTGTCACCTAAAATGAGGTCCCGTGAGGAAACAAGTTTATAAATCAAACAGAATTAGTTTTTTTGAAAATGTAAAAATGCAGAAAGTTTTTTGTGATGTTTAGGGGTTAGTGTAAGGGGAGAGAAAATACAGTTTGTACAGTATTAAAATCACATAACGTCTATGGAGAGTCCCCACAAAGATAGTAAACCAGACGTGTGTGTGTGTGTGCGGTATCTACACATGCACAGGTCCGAAGCCTTTATCTTTGCAAAAATTAATACAAAACCTGTCTTAATTGAAAGAAAACAAGTTGACAAAAAGAGTGAATATAATATTTGGTGATAATAAAGCATAACGAGAGATTTATAAACAATTTTTTTTTTTTTGTAGGCCAGTCATTTTTGAAGGTGGAAAAAAGTACACAAATTATCCAAAATAAATATTGGAAAGTAGACATACCCTGTGTGAGCAAAGTAAGTAAGTTTTAATCCAATGCGATAACATTAACATTTTCAGGAAATCCCTCTCCAGGTCAAAATGACCCCAACAAAACATAAGGGTTTATTTGCAATCAATCAGGGTCTGCTGACCCGATAATGTTCAAAAAATAAACCTGGGCTAAGTATAATCCAGTAATCAGGCATTGCAGATATTGTCCAAAACCCAAACTGATATTGTCCAAAACCTAAACTGATATGGTCAAACTGAAATTGTCCAAAACCCAAACTGATATTGTCCAAAATCTAAACTAATATTGTCCAAAACCCAAACTGATATTGTCCAAAACCCAAACTGATATTGTCCAAAACCCAAACTGATATTGTCTGATATTTACTTGCATATTATGTGACCATTACCAACATCAAAGACAGAAAAAAAAACATATTAATGTATTGTTAAAATGTTTGAAATAATAACTTCAGGTGGTACGTATAATATTTCAGATCAAACGTGTTTGGCTCACAAAAATGTTTGGGAGTCACAAAGAAGTATGACTAACATTCCACATATTTGTCTTTTATATTTGATGACTTATCTTCAAATGAAAGTACAGCAAGTTATAATAAAATTTTATGAGTTATATAATCTGATATGCAGGTAAACTGATTTTCAATGAACAGCAACTTTCCTTATCATTCTTACACACCCATGCACATGGTGGGTGACTGCTCTATGGTAAAAAGGAATAATAAAATACATAAAAATAAAATATTGGTAATGTCATGCTGGCTTTAATGATGCGCACGACGGAGGAGATAATCTAACAACAGGCTTTAATAATAACTCTTTTCAAGATACAGGAAAACATAGGAGATAATATTAAACACATACCAGACAATGAAACACAGGAAACTGAGGGTTTAAATACAGAGAGGATGATTGACTGAAACTGAGCAGAACCAAGAAGAACCAAGGAGATTAAGCCCCCGTCCACACGAAGCCAGAGCTTTCCCTATCCAGTCTTTTTTTCCCCTTGTCTCCAGAAATATCTGCTTACACACGAAACCACTGATACTGACTCAAAACGATGCAGTATACATGCCAGACCAGTATGTGGCACTGTAATTCTGCCACAGAGATACACTAAAAACAGAGAGGAAGACTTGGAGCATGCGCCAGACGTGGGATGATGACATCATCATTTCACAGGATATACGGATTGGCTGTACACACGAAAACGCAAGGGTGTCGTTTTCAGATTTATCCACTCTGGTACCTGGTTTCAAAAAATACCGGTTTCAGGCTCCCAAAACGCCGGATCCGTGTGGACGGAACGCTGAATCGATTTTTTCCATGTGGACGGGGCCTAACAAGGAACTAAAAACACGTCCACACGGTTAAGCTGTATACATATATTTAGCTGTATATGTAAAAATATTTTGGTGTATCTGCGTTTTTTTGTCCAGACTGATCCGGCGTTTTGGGAGCCTGAAACCGGTTTTTTTTTTTTAAATGGGTCCCAGAGTGGATAAATCTGAATTTTAGTGTATTTCTGTGGCAGAAATACAGCGCCACATACTGGCCTGGCATGTATACTACATCATTTTGAGTCGGTTTCAGTGGTTTCGTGTGTACGCAGATATTTCTTGAGATGAGAAAAAAAAAAGATTGGATAGGGAAAGCTCAGGCTTTGTGTGGATGTGGCCTAAGCAAAACAGGAACACGGAAACTAAACTAAACAAAGCACACATGAGACATGTCAGATAAGGGCAACATTTACCACCTCTGAATTTTCACTGGCAGTCATGAATGGAGATACTGGAATGTGCTGAAGAGGAGAGTGAGAGTGAGAGAGTGAGAGAGAGAGAGAGAGAGAGAGAGAGAGAGAGAGAGAGAGAGAGAGAGAGAGAGAGAGAGAGAGAGAGAGAGAGAGAGAGAGAGAGAGAGAGAGAGATATAGAGAGAGAGATATAGAGAGAGAGATATAGAGAGAGAGAGAGAGAGAGAGAGAGAGAGAGAGAGAGAGAGAGAGATAGATACCTGTTATCATGCTAGAGACGATGAGTGGCAGGATGACCAGCTTTAGCATTCTCATCAGGATTTCTCCAGGGAAGCCAAAGTACTGCTTCTCCAGCTGGGACAGAGAGGTATAGTCCCGCACCAGCACTCCAAGCCCGATCCCTGCAAATGATACAGAAAGCACGTCAAACTGACTGTAAATGCGAAGCTCTTCATTGTGCCTAATCTACATAAAGACAGCATAAAGACTGACTGAATGTGCCGAGCTAAATATTCCAAGAATATCTCAACCTCACAAAGATGAGCTTCTAAACAGAAGTTTAAAGGGTTCTGTGAGGTTCTGAACCCTTTAGGGGTTCCCATCATGGGATCATTTTTATGGATTTAGTTTTAATTCATTCCTTTTTTATGAATTAAGCAGCTCATAAACATACTTTATAACTAGAAGAAATAATTTAAGGCATTTCTCCTTGTATAGAACCTTTTTGGCAGAAAAGGTTCTTTAAAATTGAGTCAAGAACC
This sequence comes from Romanogobio albipinnatus, assembly GCA_023566225.1. Taxonomy (NCBI): domain Eukaryota; kingdom Metazoa; phylum Chordata; class Actinopteri; order Cypriniformes; family Gobionidae; genus Romanogobio; species Romanogobio albipinnatus. Next base: position 67,094,544 of record CM042239.1, on the reverse strand, counting down.
ATAGGATTCGGTTTAGAACCTCATTGAAACTTTTTCTGAGAGTGTATAAATTCATATTGATTTGCGGTGAATTACTTATGGAAGCTTGTTTCCGCCACAGAATTAAAAAAAAGGTAATTGGCATTTGAATTGCGTAATATAAAGGAGCAATAAACGTGCAATTCTGAGAAAAAAGTCAGTTTCCTCACATTTGGAAAAAACTCTTTTTTAAATCTTGTTTAAATCTCACAATTATGACTCACAATTATGACTTTTTTTGCAAATGCAAGTTTATATCTCACAATTATGACTTTTGTCTCGCAATTGCGAGTTTAAATCTCACAATTATGACTTCTCGCAAATGCAAGTTTAAAGGGGTGGTAAAGCACACTCTTTCGAAGGCTTGATTGTGTTTGTGGGGTGCACTGTAACATGTGTTCATGCTTCGTTTTTAAAAAAATGCTGTATTTTTCATATAGTTGACCTTTATTCTACACTGCTCTGTCCCTCCTTGTAAAAACGGTCTGATGGTTTCCGGATTCTGTGAAGCCAGTCCCTCAAAAATACGCAATGGGCTCTGATTGGTTAGCTGGCCCAGTGTGCTGTGATTCGCTAACCGCCTAGTGCACGTTTCTCGAAAGCGTTACGCCCCTTACCTCTACAGGTAGCCTCAGGCTTTGTGTACGCTAGCGTCAATAAAACCATACCAAGAGCCCGAATCAGACCCAGACAATTTTAGTGAAGATGATCGAGCAGAACCTGTTCAGTCCTCAAGAGTAAAGACTGCGGATCTATAGTGATCGCTCCTGAATGGCACTGTTACTTTTGTATTTTTAGAACGATTTGCCAAATATCTGTCGCAAGAACGGACACTAAACATTGGCTTTACTAGTAGCCAAATCAAACACAGAACCATGTTTAGCATGCCTGTAGATAAACAATACATAAAAGCTCTAATGAAAGAATAATTTACACTAATGCCAAGTTCGCTGTTGAGATTTTAAACAGTTTGTAACGTTAGGGGTTTGTCGGATAACGTTAAGTATGAATGAGCATTTAACAAACTGGTTTGCAGAGCCAAACAGCGCTGTCATGTTTACTTCCTTGCTACAACGTAGGCTACAATTAACAACACGAACTATTACAGGAAAACACATCGACGAAAAATAAATCACACTTACAGGTTGTAGCCCGTACTCGCGAAGATTGTGGAAGCTTTCCTCCGCGAGATGTGCCGCGGTAGCCGCGCGTGCCCGCCTGTCTCGTGCAGCTGAAGGCTCATGTATTGCAAATACAGATGAATATTGTCCATTATGTCACATTTTCCGATCTTCTCCTCCGACCCCCATCTGTCTCGTGCTTTGATTTATGATGGGCAGCATATATCCGCTGCAAATGCGATCGTGTTCCCCTCTGTCTCTTACACACATGAATATGACGTTGTATGTTAAACGCACTGCAACACACCCCCGTCCCTAGGAAGGCTGAAGAAAGTGGACCTGCACTCCGGATGAAAATAACAGCGTTTCGTCGGCATTGTCAACAGCACTCCAGCCTACTAACCACAACAACGCTTCCCCGCAGCGATACAAAATGTCCTCGCCCCCCTTATTTCATATTCTCGGAGGAGGGGTTTATGTAAATATTGGGACTGGTGATGTCAGCAAACCCTGGAGGAATGTGTAGTAGTCCCTAGCGGCCGTTTGCTGTAGTCCTTAGAAATTGATTTCTTTAAAAGCAAATATCTCCCTTTGCTTTAAACTTTGAACGTTGTAACTTTGAAGATGTTGTTTATGCTCAAACAGCAACATTACACACTAGCTAAAGTTAGAAAAGTGAAATCGTGGTTTATCACCCCTTTAAATCTCACAATTATGACTCACAATTATGACTTTTTTTCTCGCAATTGCAAGTTTAAATCTCACAATTATGACTCACAAATATTTTTTTTCTGCAAATGCAAGTTTATATCTCACAAATTATGACTCACAATTATGACTTTTTTTTTTGCAAATGCAAGTTTATATCACAATTATGACTCACAATTATGAATTTTTTTGCAAATGCAAGTTTATATCACAATTATGACTCACAATTATGACTTTTTTTTGCAAATGCAAGTTTATATCACAAATTATGACTTTTTTCTCGCAATTGCGAGTTTAAATCTCACAATTCTGACTTTTTCCTCACAAGTATGAATTTTTCCTCACAATTATGACTTTTTTTTGCAAATGCACGTTTACATCTCACAATTCTGACTTTTTTCTTGCTAATCTGAGGTTTCTCAATTGTGAGTTTTTTCTCACAATTATGACTCAAAATTATGACTTTTTGTGCAAATGCAAGTTTAAATCTCACAATTATGACTTTTTTTGCAATTGCAAGTTTACATCTCACAATTCTGACTTTTTTTCTCGCAATTGCGAGTTTAAATCTCACAATTCGGACTTTTTTCTCGCTATTCTGACTCTCACAATTCTGACTTTTTTCTTGCTAATCTGAGTTTTTTCTCACAATTATGACTCACAATTATGACTTTTTTCCCTCAAAATTATGACCTTTTTTTGCAATTGCAAGTTTACATCTCACAATTCTGCCTTTTTTCTCACAATTATGAATTTTTCCTTACAATTGTGACCTTTTTTTTGCTAATGCAAGTTTGTCACACTTCTGGCCTTCTTTTTGCAATTGCATGTTTACATCTAGCAATTCTGACTTTTTTCTTGCAATTGTGAGTTATAAAGTCCAATTCTGAGAAAAAAGGCAGAATTGTGAGATGAAAAAAAGTCACAATTATCTTTTACATTGATGGAAGCAAGCTTCCACAAGTCTGAGTGTACTGTATCAAGATGATCACAAAAAACAAAGTGACATCCCTGATCTTTAGAGTGATTTCAAAGCAAGTGAGAGAGAATCCAAATCCCCAGTCTCGCTGACAAACATCTAACATTTGGCGAGTATGCCTGTCAGGGTTCTGTCACTTCGGTCTAGCTTACTCTTGGTTTTGTGACAGAGGCCTGACACTCTTGTATTGTTTGTCTTGTCTTGTGTGAGCACGCAGCTTTGAGCATGCTCGAGCTGCGTGCTCTTCTGTCCTTGTGAGATTTGTGTGTGGGGCGTGGTGTTCGGATCCCAGCACTTCGGTCTAGTTTGGTTTCGGTTTTGTGTTGGGATTCGGACATTCATGCTCCGCGTGTTTGTCTTCTGTCAAAATTTCTAACCGGCATGCACTGCTTCAAGTCAGCCGCCAATAGCTCTGCGCATCGCTGCGTGAAGTCGAACAAGCCTATTAGCTGCATGTTCGTGTCACGTTTGGGGTGAGCACATGGCTTGTCATGTGTTTCTTTGTGCCATGTGCTCTCATGTCTATTGTCTAACCCCGCCCACCTTGTTTCCTGATTATTGGTTCATTTGCCCCACCTGTCTTCCCTTGTTACCCTTTTTTGTTTGCTCCCTATAGACCCTTTTCACAGACTGTGATGACGCGTCTTAACGGTCATCAATATCATCATAAATCCTGCAACGTTTTTTGTAATTTCATTATTTTTTTTATTTAACACTAATATGTTATATTTCATTACTTTAGCATTAAACTACAATAAACAAGTTACCGCTTCTGTGAGGGTGTTTCTAATACAGTTGGAGTGATGGTTAAAATAAACATCTTTCTCTCCTTTCACTGCCGTTATCCATCTCACTCTATTTTTTCCCTCTTTTTGAAAGTTGTGAAATCACTATTGTGGCGTTTTTCTTTTGCTATTTGAGCAATTGGGCACACAAAAAAAGATGTAATGTATTCTCTCATTCACAGCTATAATATCTAACCCAACTATGACGACTTCTGCTCTGAGAAACCTGGAAATGTGAAAAGGGTATATTTAGGCCCCGTCCACACGGAGACGCGTTTAGCGGTATATGTAAAAATGTTGCACCGTATCAGCGTTCCGTCCACACGGATCCGGCGTTTTGGGAGCCTGACACCGGTATTTTTTGAAACCGGGTCCCAGAGTGGATAAATCTGAAACCGACACCCTTGCGTTTTCGTGTGTACAGCCAATCCGTATATTTTGTGAAACGGTGATGTCATCACACCACATCCCGCACGGTAAAGACTAGAAGGGATATAGCTTCGGCCACTGGGCATGTGCACATCAATATTGCGTCATTTATTTACTGTATTTGCATTATTGTAAGGGTAGGTCTAGGGTTGGGGTAGGTGTAGGCGTTAATAAAACACAATCTGGTAATTATCAAATTTATTTATTGTTATTTTATCGTGAGATTTTGCCTCACTTCCGACCGTTGCTGTTCCCCTTCTAGCCACAACTCTTCTTCTCTGTTTTTAGTGCATCTCTGTGGCAGAATTACAGCGCCACATACTGGTCTGGCATGTATACTACATCGCTTTCATCGCTTTTCGCTAGTCGGTTTCAGTGCTCTCGTGTGTGCAGAGATTTCTTGAAACGAGAGGAAAAAAAGATCGGATAGGGAAAACTCTGGATTCGTGTGGATGGGGGCTTATTCTCCTTGTGTTTGCAATCCTGTGCCAGATCGTTGCTTAATGTTTCCTGTCGTGTTTTTCCTGAAGCCAAGTCAAGTCTAGTCACGGTCAAGTCTGTCTTGTTTTTCCTCTTGGGGTAGTTTTTGTTTTTTATTTTTTTATAATAAAGCCTGTCTATCTGCATCATTGAGTCCTCGCCTCATCCCTTCACCCCAACCCTGACAATGCTAACAATGCTTTGTGGTATTTAAGCATTTCAGATATTCCCTGCATTTGTTGTCATCAGATGTGCTGAATTTCTGTTAAACTGATAAAGATATTTCAGACAAACGTATCATTTTGAGTTTTCAATAACCTTGTTTCCATCCATGTATAATGATGGATTCTGATATGTGGCGTATACCAAATAAAATAAAAAGCTTTCCAATAAACGTAATGAAGTCTGCATAGACTGCACTGCAGCTACAGGAAATGTATTTATATGTATGTGTCAGTTTCTCTTTCTGTAATGTTAGCAAAATTCACTTTTTTTTTAAACTATTGCAGTATTAAACAACTAAAAAGCTAAGACAGTACACTTTCATGACTATATTTCTTAACAGACGCTTTTAAAAAGTCAAATTAAATGTTTTACTTTAAAATATAAAGTATGACAACTCTTTGTCATATTTTGATGTGTTGCTGACTAACATACTAAAGCGCATGTGAAGTACGTGATTATGTATTTTAACTGTAGTGTGTTATTCGATATTACATTTAAAGTTAATATATTTGAAATGCATAAATTGCCATATCAGATAACTTCCAAATACACATCATGAAGAAGTCTTGAAGGTTTAACAAGGCTAAACCAATCCAGGTAACCACAAAAGCCACCGGTAATAGTCTCTGTTGTCCTGTAACTTATCTTTATTACATTTTAGTATTATAATGATTATGGTGCTCATGACTGAGTGAATAAAAGTGATTTGCTTGACCTGCCTTTTGTTTTATTGTAGGTGACTGCACAAGCTTGTGTGGCATCAAAATAATCTGTGTTTTGCCCAGGACACATATAATATAAAACCAGAATACTTTTAGCATAATTTACTCTTAGTATTAAACATGTAATATATAACATATCAAATATAATATACACATAGAAATATATTAAAATATGTATATTATAAAGTAGTACATGCCATCAATCAAGACTTTTTTCATGGTCTTGTCAGTACATACAGTATAGTGAATAATCTATGACCTCTGCTTAATTGCTTCACCGATCAGCTCAGAAATGCCTAATAGAGCAATAGTGAGATTTTATTGGACAGCCTATAAGTTCTGAGCATTTTTGCAAAGCATTAAACCATTAATGTTTTCGATGACTAAGCCTTCCCGAACTGGCCAGTTGTTTGCAAGGCAAATAACCACTCATTTCTGATTACTTAACAAAAATGCCATGACTTTTTTTTTTTCAATAATTGTACGTTATGAATTGGTTGTCATAAAGTGTCCATTATTTTTGTACACTTCTGCACAATGTAGCCTAGGGAAGAGTTGGCATTCAGGGGAAGCTGTCTCGGTAACGCCAATGTTATACATTTTCAAGTCAAAACTATATTAAATTACAATCATTTTTGTGAAATGTTGTAAGCTAATAGCTGATGCTAAAAAAAATGAACATGGTTAAACTACAGTGAGATAGGCCTACATTAAGACAAGGTTCAACTACACTATGTGATGAGGATATATTTTAACAGAAAGGTTGAACTGTGTCCTCTTCTCAGCCAAGTGTTTTATGTAGTAATTTATCAATTACACACATTTTGTACACACACTGTTTCCTATTATTCACTGCGGGTTGAGTTGTTTTGCTTTTCATAATAGTTCATAATAATTTTCATGAAAAGTCATAGCTTAGGCTAGTTTGCTGGTCTGGTCTGATTCCAGCCTCTCCAAGTTGAAAAAATTCTCTAAAACTCGTCTGGCTAAACTGGGAGACCACAAACCATCATAGGCTGGGTTAACCATGTGTTTTTTTCATCATTTTGAATAGATATATACAGTGAGGAAAATAAGTGTTTGAACACCCTGCTATTTTGCAAGTTCTCCCACTTAGAAATCATGGAGGGGTCTGAAATTGTCATCGTAGGTGCATGTCCACTGTGAGAGACATAATCTAAAAAAAAAAATCCAGAAATCACAATGTATGATTTTTTAACTATTTATTTGTATGATACAGCTGCAAATAAGTATTTGAACACCTGAGAAAATCAATGTTAATATTTGGTACAGTAGCCTTTGTTTGCAATTACAGAGGTCAAACGTTTCCTGTAGTTTTTCACCAGGTTTGCACACACTGCAGGAGGGATTTTGGCCCACTCCTCCACACAGATCTTCTCTAGATCAGTCAGGTTTCTGGCCTGTCGCTGAGAAACACAGAGTTTGAGCTCCCTCCAAAGATTCTCTATTGGGTTTAGGTCTGGAGACTGACTAGGCCACGGCAGAACCTTGATATGCTTCTTACAGAGCCACTCCTTGGTTATCCTGGCTGTGTGCTTCGGGTCATTGTCATGTTGGAAGACCCAGCCTCGACCCATCTTCAATTGCTCTAACTGAGGGAAGGAGGTTGTTCCCCAAAATCTCGCAATACACTGCCCCGGTCATCCTCTCCTTAATACAGTGCAGTCGCCTTGTCCCATGTGCAGAAAAACACCCCCAAAGCATGATGCTACCACCCCCATGCTTCACAGTAGGGATGGTGTTCTTGGGATGGTACTCATCATTCTTCTTCTTCCTAACACGTTTAGTGGAATTATGACCAAAAAGTTATATTTTGGTCTCATCTGACCACATGACTTTCTCCCATGACTCCTCTGGATCATCCAAATGGAAATTGGCAAACTTAAGACGGGCCTTGACATGTGCTGGTTTAAGCAGGGGAACCTTCCGTGCCATGCATGATTTTAAACCATGACGTCTTAGTGTATTACCATAAGTAACCTTGGAAACGGTGGTTCCAGCTCTTTTCAGGTCATTGACCAGCTCCTCCCGTGTAGTTCTGGGCTGATTTCTCACCTTTCTTAGGATCATTGAGACCCCACGAGGTGAGTTCTTGCATGGAGCCCCAGTCCGAGGGAGATTGACAGTCATGTTTAGCTTCTTCCATTTTCTAATGATTGCTCCAACAGCAACTTTTTTCACCAAGCTGCTTGGCAATTTCCCTGTAGCCCTTTCCAGCCTTGTGGAGGTGTACAATTTTGTCTCTAGTGTCTTTGGACAGCTCTTTGGTCTTGGCCATGTTAGTAGTTGGATTCTTACTGATTGTATGGGGTGGACAGGTGTCTTTATGCAGCTAACGACCTCAAACAGGTGCATCTAATTTAGGATAATAAATGGAGTGGAGGTGGACATTTTAAAGGCAGACTAACAGGTCTTTGAAGGTCAGAATTCTAGCTGATAGACAGGTGTTCAAATACTTATTTTTTTTTATTTTAGATTATGTCTCTCACAGTGGACATGCACCTACGATGACAATCTCAGACCCCTCTATGATTTCCAAGTGGGAGAACTTGCAAAATAGCAGGGTGTTCAAATACTTATTTTCCTCACTGTACATAGTAAAATATGGCTTTTTAAAAGGGGGCATCCCTGCTAACAAAAATATGTTCTTTGAATGTTATGCTAATATTTAAACTTTATTATATGTTATTTTTGAATGTTCTCTCAATGTTTAAAATGTCAGTAAAAAAAACAAAAGTTTTTCTTGGTAATTTGAACGTTAAAGCCACAATATGTAATTTTTAAAAGGTTTTTATTATGCCAGTCACCGCTTCCGCTTCTTCCGCTCATGCGTATGTGGGGTACCGCAGCGCTGTTTTATCATATTAGATACATTTGAGTGTGTTGAAAGTTATGTTATAATGCTCCTCTGTGTGTTTGCTCGGTGGCTGCTATGAGACACTTGTTGCACACTGCAGTAAAGCTAGATCGATATTAGTCATGGTAAAACATGGTACTCGCGGTAAATCGTGAAAACGAGATTTAAACAATAATACCAACTGTGTTGAGCTATATAACAATGAATAGTCTGTCGATGAATGTATCCAAACAGTTGCTTGCCTATCTAATAAAACACACAATATATTAGTCTTTGGTGTTTCTAAAAAAAACTAAACGGAAATCGAGGGTAACGTGGGTATGATGTCATTGATAGGCGACGCATGGACACTGTCCATGTCAAATTGCTTGTTTCACTGGATTAAACATTCTTTGAAACATTTGAGACATTTTAATGTAAGTACACAAGTCAACAAAATATATAAACAGTTATAGGAACGTTTCAGAATGTTCAGAGAACGTTCAAAAGTAACAAGACATAACATTGAAGGCCTGCCCTTACGAAAAATAGCCATGGTTTTATTATAGTAAAAGTGTAGTAACCATGTTTTTTTGGCTAATTGATTACCATTTATATAACCACAGTTTTACTACAAATACCATGGTTAAACTATGGTTAGAGTAGCAAAACCATGGTTAATTTGTGGTTACCATGGTTTAACTACAATAACCATGTTTTTTTTTGTAGTAAAACCATGGTTTATTTTCGTCACAGAAAACTACTAATGTCTTGTCCACACCAGCAGATTATATTGTTTTGTTTATTCTAAGCGTGTCAGCAGGATGGATTCTGATTGGTTGTCAAATTCAACGTTCATCAGAAAGTGATTCCAACGAATTATGTCGTTTTCTGAGCCGTTGTCGCTGTGGTGTGAACTCTGCTATTCGTTAAGAGAACATTTTTTAGAACTAATTGTATCGTTATCTTTATAGCTATCATCCTTGGTGTGAACGATGTCCATCTAAATTGATTCATAAACGATGTATAAATAATGTTTTGTTATAAGAGAACGTTATGTTATCATTAGGCTACTTGAAGAACGTTTATTCATAGCCTAGCCTACTCTTGCTAGGACGTTATAGTTCTAAAAACGTTCCCTTTTAGCTGGGATGTTGTCACAAAAATCAATGTAGGCCAATAAATGATGTATTTCCCCCTTAGCCAATAACGATAGACACGTTCAATTAGATTTTAGCTATGTGTATAGAAATTGGCTTTGAAACAGTCACTGGAGCAAAGTGTGACAACTAGCCCCGATCTCCCCTAAATCATAATAGCTATGTGTCTCTGCTTGTGTGACGTGGAGTAGGCTACAGAGAGATTTTACTGTCATACTGGAAGTCTGGTCACGTTTCTCTGTGGCAGTAGTAAAATATTTGCACGCACACACACACACACACTGATCAATGCCTTGCCTTCATTCATCACATCAACACACCTGCAGATACGTGCAGCTAAATGCAACAAATAAACACTTGAATTGCTCTTATTGTCAGCTATTGATATCACAACGGCGGGGTAGATCCATCATAACGCCACAGTAAGCTGCCAATAAAAAACAATAGCGGTGGATACATCATTAAAGGAATGAGGTTTGATAGAGGACAATGAAGCGAGATATAAGATGCAGGGAAATGTGGCCATGCTCAAAGGAAGATGAACGCGCTCATCTCACCCAGTATCACCGAGGTGATGGTTGCAATTAGAACCCAGTTCCTCTTCAGCAAGCCCTTCACATCTCTGCCTCTCCGCTCTTTCTTCCCCAGCATATCCATATTTGACAGGCGCGCGGGCTGATATAGAAACGCGAATGAATATGGCGAGGCTGGCGATCTTCCTTCCCCTCGTTTCAGGCAGACGGAGGACCGCTGGCGAATAACGTGAGGCGGCGGCAGCAGCAGCAGCAGGTTTGCCGTGAAGCTGCAGCTGCTGTTGGGAGGGGTGATGTGATCTGCTGCTGCTGCTCTGAGTCTGTCTGTGCCTCTCTTGATAACCTTTGCTCAGTCGTTTATTGCAGATTGACCTCTGATTTACCTTTATTTCGTCTCATAATATGAAGACAACATATTTAGAGAGCACAACATATCACTGCCACCACTCTCGTATTACAATTTATATAAAAAATCGAATTATTTCTCTCAGTAGTTAAGCATTACAAATCTTGCCTTTTTAAATATAGTTATATGTAGCTATCTGTTATATGTTTGCTCAGCTTAACAATTAACACTCAGTTTAAGAGAAAAGCACGTACACATTGACAATTTGACAATGCTAAATGAGTCTCTAAGTCTAAGATATTACTAAGGACAAATATTACTTTATTCAGGCAAAGGTGCAAAATACTGAGAAAACAAGGATCCGGATGCTTTCTTGTGAAAATGCTACACTCTAAAAAAAAAAGGTTCTATATGGCACCAAAAATGGTTCTTCGTCGTAATCATAGAGGAACCACTTTTGGTGCTATATAGCACCATATCTTAACATGTTCTGTATATGGTAGCGGTGCTATATAGCACCTTAGTCAAAGAACCGGTGAAGAACCACTGAAGCACCAATATTGGTTCTATATAGCACTAAAAAAGGTTCCCCTATGATTACGAGCCAAGAACCATTTTTGGTGCCATATAGAACCTTTTTTTTTAGAGTGTACTTGTATTGAATGTGCACTTGTGAACTGTACTACTTGCAGATAAGATCATATCAATGACATAAATAAACCCGTCTCTAGCGTGTTGCCTCCGGTCCTTTGAATATTCCGATCTATTATGACCTCTGACCTGTAAAGCAGCCAGAATAATAATATTAATAATACGCTGTTTGTTAATTGGCCAGAGGAGAACTGGCACCCGACTGAGCCTGGTTTCTCCCAAGGTTTATTTTTCTCCATTAGGTCACCTAATTGGGTTTTGGTTTCCTTGCCACTGTTGCCTCTGGCTTGGCGTGCTCAGTTGGGGACACTATATTTTTCAACTAAACATCGAAATAAATCTAATTAATAAACTAAATTACTGATCTAATTATTGATCTAAAGCCCACACTGTCACCGTATGGAAATTGAAATGAACTGATGACATCAAATGGCTATACAGCTGAATAAAATTATGCTGCATTATTTTCCTGTTTAACACTGAAAAGCTGCTTTGAAACAATCTCCATTGTTAAAAGCGCTATATAAATAAAGTTGACTTGACTTGACTTGACATAAAAGGCAACTTAAAGGGATAGTTCACCCCAAAATGGACATGTCATCATTTACGCACTCACACATTTTCCAAAGCTGTATGAATTTCTTTATTCTGTTGAACACAAAAGATATTTCGAAGAATGTTAGAAACCAAACAGTTGATGATCCCCATTGACTTCCATAGTATAGAAAAAATATTATGGAAGTCAATGGGGACCAGAAACTGTTTAGTTGTCAACATTCTTCAAAATATCTTCTTTTGTTTTCAGGACAATAAAAAATTTATATAATTTTGGAACAACTTGAGGGTGAGTAAATGATGACAAAAAAATTCAAATACAAAAAAATGACAACATCATTACAGAAATGTGTAATTAGAAATATATTTAAATACATGACAAGTTTCAACAGTAATTACATTATTAAAGTATATTTTACCATAAAGCTTGTCAGCACATTCTGCTGTCCACATAAACCATATTTCAAAGACAATAGAAATAATAGAGATGTCCCGGGACGATCTCAAGGATTTATTTATTTTATTTTTTTACATTTGAGCCCCTGCCCATAAGAAACTCTCTGCACATCCCTGTATGCATTGGATTGATTTTAATATTTTTAATGTACTTGAAGTGTGCACCAAGCACTAGGAAAATACGAATAACTGATCGGGACTCGAATTGCATGAGAAAATAACCCATATTACAAACACAAAACAATGCAAATATTGCAAAATATGACATTAAAAAGTGTATAAATCACTGTACCCTCAAATATACTGTCAAAAAAGTTCAGGTCTCCAATTGAAAATGTTCTAGTGACCGATCACATCTAAATATTTCAGTTGGCCAAATTGAATTTCTGTGAATTTATGCAAATTAATACACAGAAATTAAATTTGGCCAACTAAAAAATGTAGATGTGATCAGTCACTAGAAAATTTTCAATTGGAGACCTGAATTTTTTTTTACAGTGTAGGGTATTATTTCGGGGGACAGCCATTTGTAGCGGTGTCCAAAACCATAGTGGACATTATTGAGTGCACTCATTCAACCCCACATTGCACCGCAATAACGAGTGTACAGCCGATGTAAACTCAACGGCTGTTCGACTTCACGCACTCGCACTCGTTTTCATTCACTCCTTCAAGTGAACTATATTAGTGGACTAGGGATTAGGGGGCGATTTCGGATTCAGCCCACATCTCTCTTGCCTCCCCTGAGCCCATTGACTTTTAACAGACCCCCTAAAGCATGCTGTGGGGTAATTGAGAATGAATGGGGAATGTCAAGTGAGAGGAGGCAATGCCTCCATCGTGCTATGATTGGAAATAATTGGTAATGGTTGGATATGACTGGTTTGTGCGATAAATCCCGCCTCTTGTGTTCGTGTGCGTCTGCGAATCAGTCTGAATGAACAAAATGATGGAGTTAATGGTAAATATCAAACTTGAAATGGCCTGAAAACATGATGACTGTGGTGCTTTTTTTGTGAGCAATCAGCCTGGGTTAAATTAAAGGTACAATGTGTCTGTGATCAGTGTTTACCAAGCTTGATGTCTGATGAAAATAAGTTGATTCATTAAAAAGAACAGCTGAACATCAGTTCACAAATAAAATATATTTAATAGTTACTGCAGTTAGGCCCGACTCCAGCTTTGAGATGCAGGGTGGGCCAAGTGAAAATCCCAGACTTTTAACATTATTTTTTCCCAGAAACAAAATTATTGTATAACAAAAGAGGCAGGTCTTGAAAGGAACTCTTTATATTTACATGGCTCAATGCAAAGGAGCTTTTCTACAGGTTCATTCTGGTCCAGATTTTTACTTGCCCTGTAAAAATTTACACTGGCCCCACCACAAAAAAGTCTTATTAGTATTTGAATAAACATTAAGACAAGTAAACAGTCAGTAAGAACAAATTACAAGCAATTGCACAAATAAATAGAATCAGGGCAGGACTGAGGGGTCTGGGGTTACTGATCTGGAGTTTATGTTGGTCTCTTCCTACGCTACTAATGATCATTATATAGTAGCAAAAATACACAAAAATTAAAATATCCTTTGAGGTTCCAAGAACAATTAATATGCAACTTGCCTAGCCTAGTCAAAGTTTAGAGGTATAATACAATAAAATACAGGATGTGTCTCTCAGTCAAGAGAAGATCAAAACCCTGAAATAACACAAAGCCAGAGATGAATATTATTTTTAATGTATTGTCATATCTGTGTCCTCTTATGTCAGATTCTTCAATCAGAATATAAGACAACACTGTATGTCTGTTACCAATAAAATAAAGTCAGTATCAACAAAATCCATCAATGTATTTACACTTAATGCAACTCAGATGTGATATGAATGGATTTACACTGCATTTGCATAATCAGTGTTGGTGAAACGCATTACTAACTTATGAATTAATTACTTTCATTTCAAAGTAAAGTAAGGAATTACTCTTAATTTCTTTGTAATTTACAGCTACTTCTGATGTGATTCAAATAGGCTACTGTAGACTACAACAATAAAACAATATGGATTTAACATCAACATTTTACATCTTATGTTAAACTGTAATGTAACCTCTCTTTAAATATGTTGGTCAGTTCAAGAATAATTTATGCAATTTAATATTATTTAGCCTATTTGACAGAATTAAAAGAGCAGTTTTATGTCTATCTTTGTTCAACTGGTCGAGATTAATATGGGATTTGGAAAGTAATTGGTAATAAGTAATGGAATAATAATAATAATTATATATATTATTATAATAATTAATTCAATAATAGACTACTTTTAAATATGAAACTAAAACCGCCAGTACTGTATTAAGGAGTGAGTTGAAGTACTGATTCGTTGAACGACTGTATTTATAAATGGGTAGCTTAAATAAATAATTTACTCTGATTCGTTCAAATACGCGGATTATTTGAGGAATAAAACGCAGTGTTGTGCTGTCTGTTCGGTTTTCTTTGATAGAGCACAAACATAATGTGTCTATGGAAGTTAGCTCAGTAACTCAGTAAGCCTACTTATTTTTTTTCTTTTGTCACAGTGCAGATGAAGACAGCACTGTTGCTTGCGTGATAACCTTTCAGATCGCATAGTTTAGTGGAAAAATACCAGAAATGATCATTCTCTGTAAAGAAATGACGCTTGAACATGAGACGCAAAAGATAACGTACGCGGCTCTCGGCGCGCGCTTTGGGTGTGGTTACGTGCAGAGAAAACAGCGCGTGAGCGAGTCTTTTTGCGAAATTATTTAAAATCGTTTGAACGCTTAAGATGAAAAAAAGAGACTTAAATCAGGCTTTCTAGTTTCTAAATAACAAGCAGATTTTTTGATGGCAAGCAACCGAAAACCATGATCTCTCTCAAAATCTGGAGCTGAACTATTGAAATCGGTTATTTGACGTGGGTCCAGGGTGGGCCAAGCTTCTGATTGGGTGGGCTAGGCCTGAGTTAGTTATTATTTTGAAATAAATGTAAAAATGCTTAAAACAGTATAATAATTTGATGAGATTTATACACTCTTAGAAGGAATGTGTAGAAAAACGACGTGTAACACTCTAATTTACACATTTTGCGTCAATATTAACTACAAATGTGTAGAAAAAAATAACCTCTATTACACATATCAATGTGTAGTTTAAAATGAACACAACGTGGGAATTTACTCACAGCATTTTACACAATATGCATACCTGTCAAGTATCCCGTTTTGGCCGGGAAAGTCCCGTATTTTACCCTTCTTTCCCGCCGTCCTCCCGTATTAGTATTTTCCTGTAAATCTCCCGTATTTTAACCTGCGTTATTAAAAAACAATAATACCGGAGTAAAAAAACAAAAACATTTCCAATCTGAGCTCTGTAACTAGCCTCGCGATAACTGCCATCTGCAGTAGCCTACAGTATAGGTGTCAGTTGTCGCGAGGTTAGTGTGCGAGGTCAGATGACGAGTGACAACGCGGGAAAAAAACTAAACAGAGACGGATGATGGACGTAACGATAGAGACGGATTAAGGCACTCCTGCCAAAAAAAACAACAAAAAAAAAACCCTCGTGTAAATACCGTGATCAATGGGACAGCGAATTTAATTATAAAATGTAAGTGACTTAATGTGAATTAATTGTTTATGGAACTGGCGTATGAAATCAGTGTCATTTCCAGTCGTGATGGTATTCAGGTAAACAACACTCTTGTTAGTGTGATGTTGCTTAACTGTATCATATGTTATAAATAACTACACCATTTTAACTGTGTATGTTAACTGAGTATCTTTGTATGAGCGGCGCTCATTTTTTTTCGATTTTCTCCTCGAGAGGCTGCGCGAGCCTCAACAGCTCAACCTTGTTAACGTCAGTTCGTTTGATATTATTATCCACTATCGATCTCCGCTTACACTGAATGCAGAATCATTATTGCACTTTGGTGATTCCTAGTTATTTTTTGTTTTGACATTTTACTCAGGATACTTGTCCGTTGGGCAAGTAACATTATTTTTCACTTGCCCCTTCAAAAAATCCACTTGTCCCGGACAAGCGTTCATGTCGAGCCCTGCCCATAGCAATGCAAGTTCAGAAAGGGTATTTAGCATGGTACAAAAGATTGTTACAGAGAATAGGATGACATTAGACAACAGAACTGTTTGTGCTCTACTCTCATGTAAAATGAAGTTAATGAACCACTCTGGCCCAGCCCACAAATACACTCCTTCCAAAACAGGCTTAAAGAAAAACTGTAAAAGAAAAGCAATATGAAATGAAAAGAATGTGTGGAATGAAAATAAAATGTAAAGACAAGCAATGTTAAATGAACAGAAAATATGCAAATTAGCCTTTAAATAAATGCTCATCATATATACCCTTTTGTGTTTTCATTTGGGCTATAACACCTGTCTTAAAATGTAAGGGATACTGGAGCTTGGTTGGGGTGGTGGGACTGCTTGCGGTGGGCGCCGAAAAATTTCCCTTATTTTCAAATCCAAAACTTGACAGGTATGAATATGTGTAGACAGATTGCTAACGTGTCATGTTACCTAATGAGATTGTGTAAAGAACTGTTTTGTCCTGTGTTGGGCATTTCCTTTTTGACTGCTTACAATTGTATTGTTATATTCTGCATTGAATTTAAATGTTGATATTTCATTATAATAATTTTTTGACAATACAATTAACAATCAATGACTTGACATACATTTTTTTTCAAATGCTAACGTTTTGTTTAGGATTTTAGACACTTTTTTTTGTGTAGCCAAGGATAGCACATAATATGGTAGTTACACAACTTTTACACATTTCTGACCCATTTTTAAACTCATTAACACAGTGAATGAGTTAACATTAACACAAAACTAGTGTTCCTAGTGCTCACCCACGAATGTGTAAAAATTTAACACGGGTTGTCATTTTTAACTTTCTAAGAGACTTTGTTTTAATAAAAAGAACATTCATTACATATTATAATTAATGAATAGCTACAACATAGAATTGTATTTGGTTTCTCTTTTATGTAATGTGTATTTAAGTAGGACAATGTGACAACATTAAGTGTAACTGGGACATGAATTAACATTTGATTTATTAAGCCATTGCATGCCACTCGGATCGGATCAGGGGCACAAAAAACTTGTTTGGGACAAGTTTAATTTCAAACTTAATTATGAAATAAAGATTGTTTAAAACATACTTAAGGGAGTCAAAAAGCACTCTAAAGTTAATAGATTTAAAGTGTAAAACAATTTAATTCCAAATGACTAAAACATACATTCAGTTCGTACTTAAGTGTCACAGTGTGTAGCACAGGAACAAACTGAAGAATCTGAATTAAACATAAACTTTAATGTGAACTCTTAGAAACAAGGCTGAACAGCAAGGGAAACACACTCATAATGGTTACCACACAAAGAATGATTGAACAGGGAAGAACTTAAATAGCAAACAGAAATGAGATAATTAACTGGATACAGCTGAACTAAACTAGCTAAAGAAGGCAGGCTAACCAAGGAAACAGACAAGTGGCGGGAAACTGTGACAAAGGTACATGTGACAAATCAAAACACTACAGAAAGACCAAACAACCAGACAGACATGTGACAGTGAGACACTATAGTTTGGTTTGAAATGTATACTGACAAAAAAGTACCAAGGTATAGCTTTTTTTTGGGTCATTAGCTACATAGCCTAGCCTGACGTTGTCATACTCAGAATCTAGTCAGGTCTTCCCGACCTCAAATGTTGTGGGCGGGGCTAAATTTGGCTGGCATCCAGGCTACATAGCCTACCATGGCAATATATATTGTTTAAATTTACTATATGACATGTTTTAGAAATAGCATTTAGGAAGAACATGGTAAACATTTACAAAAGTAGGCTACACCATTTAAGAGTGCAAGCGGTGAGTGACTAACGGTGTGTGTGTGGACAATAAGTTATCTACAAAATATACGCTATTTTCTGCTCTTATTATTAGGCGTCAGGGCTCACTTAGACCCTCCACCAGAGCCTCAGTCAGTGGGGACTGTATTCTTCCAAGATTTACAAAATCTTTTGGTCAGTCCAGTTTCTCTTTTAATGGTTCGAGACTATGGAACACTCTGCCCACTGACTTAAAACTGCAGACAGACATGATCAGCTTTAACAGAGGTCTCAAACAATGGCTGAAGTCAAGTCAAAGCTGCACACATGGTAATGCTGTATGAAATGTATATTGATGATGTGTATTGTTTATCTTCTTAAATATTGTATTGTGTACTGTTCTGCATTGTGTTTTGTATACTGTATTGTGTTGTGTGTTGTGAAATGTGTAGCCTCCTATGGACAAGTGTTGTAAATTAGCAGTTTTGCTATAACACTAAAAACAATATATCTGGTTTGCCCAATGCTGTTGTTATGTCCATATCAAATAAATAAATAATAATAAATAATAATAATAAAATTTAACACCATAAGTATTTATCTTTTCACATAACACACATAGGGCCTAGATTCATTACTGTACAATGCTGCCACCCTGTGCTGAGTGCTGCTGTGGCACTTGCATTTAGCCTACTTCCACTTTTTTTTTTTGAGAATGATTGTACAAATGAAAGGATACAATAATCCACCAATAATAAAATACATCATGGTAAATATATCACAACTTCTCAATGAAATTTACCTATGTGTATTTGTTGTTTGCAGCTGAAGGAAAATCTGTGCATGTGCTTTGATGAGAGAGCATTTCTTGCTTTTTTGGATTTTTTATTTTATTTTCTAATGTATTCTGAGATGTACATATATTCTTAGTATGATTTTTACATCATAAAATGTCATAATTTAGAAATTAATGTTTGTCACTGATGTTTGCCCTCTGGCTGAATGCCCTGTTTCAAGGGGCGTGTCTGCTGTGAGACTTCAGTAAAAATGCCCACTGTTGTCATTGGCTGACATCTTTGCATTTGAAATGAGTGGAGGGGGCGTGGTTTAACGAGGTCTACGAGGCATGAGCCTGCCAGAGAGACAACTGGACCTGAGTTCACTTCTCATCAGTTCTCTCAGCACGTCTCAGTTCAGTGAACTGTTGGAGTTACTAGCATATACTTCAGGCAATTAGTTTATTTCTAGTCTGAGGGACTGTCACTCATGTCAGAAAGTTAGTAACTTTAGTAAATGATGGATCAGCGCTGACTCGAGATGCGAACCGTTTAGAACGATTCAGTCCATTTGGTGAACTGGTTCGACCGGTTCACTAAAAAGAACCGGTTCACTAAAAAGGACTGGTTCAAAAGAATGATTCCGCGCTTATCCCCCTTCTGCTTAATCTCGAGCCGCATATCGTCGCTGTCCGATGAAAACCACGTACGTCCATTTTGCCGATTTTGAGATTTTTCGACGGATTGAATGTCCAGGTTCATTTCCGTATACAGTATGCGTCACATATCTAAATGGCCAATGAAAAGTTGTGAAATCATGTCATCTGATTTTCATGTATATCCATTTGGTGTCAAAGCTGTCAATCACGCCGCGTATCTCCCGCCCTGTGGAAGCATCTCGCCAGTCGCCGGTCTCGCTGGTCTCGTGAAGTTGTTTCATCGAAGCTCAGCACTGGATAGCCGATAGTACGACATTGAAGCTCTCCGCAGTTTAGTTCTAATCTAGTTCTTCACAGATTAGTTTGCTTGCTAGTATGTAAATAAACTCGGTCTCTTTGATAAGATTCAGCCTTTTTTTCTCAGTCAAACTGATCAAATTATAGCCTGTAATGCTACTGTCATGATTGTCACTAGAACATGCCTCACTCATACTGCTATCACCGCTTGCCAGAGGCTGAGAATATCCAGCACGTATTCCTCTGTATTCCTCACGTATTCCTCTGCTGAAACGCGACTTTGCCATTCTAATTAATGATCGGAAGAACGCGTATCGACCACCGTTACTGTAAAATATGCACGTATGTCCATTTAAACTCAATTTTGGTCAAATGTGGATTATATCATTACACTGGCAAGAATATGGTTACATGTAAAGATGCCGTACCAAGTATGACAACGCTACATTCAACTGCTTTTGAAATACAGTGTTTTTTTCACTTCCTGAAAAGTAAGCGTTTTGGACATACGTGAGTTTCATCGGACAGCGACGATATGGTGCCTCCGCTGTGGGCCAGATGCAGTATTGTGGGTCGGTGATGTTGAAGGCCGACCGGTCAGTGCTACACATAAGAAATCAATGGGTGTGTCTCAATCAGCTCCCTAGTTCAGTAGTCAGGGCACTGATCAGGGAGTCAGCCCATTGACTTATGTTCTGATCAGTGCCCTGACTACTGAACTAGGGAGCTGATTGAGACGCACCCACTGATCACAGATCAGAAGGAACTAAAAAAAGACTTCTGTTTTCATTTGTACATCCAAACACTGAGAAACTGCCAGCATTCACTCGTTCACAAGCCATGATCTCTCGAGGACAAACAAATATGGCGCTCGCATGGGCGTGCCAAATTCTCTGGTGAAAGGGAGGTAACCATTCCTGTTATGACGTCATAACAGGAAAATTCAAGATCAGCTCATCTGGGCTGTCATTTTCGCAAAGGCAGAGAAAGACAGCCAGAACTCGGTTTACACTGATCAAAATTTCTAGTCACTTGGGGACAATATCTTTTTATATCAATATCACAGGGAATATGTGACAGAGCCCCCCACTTAAGAGCGGCTTCTAGACGCTCACACAGAAGAATGCACACAAAGAGTTCAGGTGGGAGGTTAAACAGGGGAAGGGATGGTGGGCCAGGTCCGTGCAGGGGAACAGGACATAGAGCCAAGACTGGCATAGATGGGCCTGGGAGCATGGGTGGACCGGGGCCATCAGGCGTGGGTAGACCTGGGCCGTGGAGCGAATCTGGACAGTGGGGCGTGGGCGGCCATGTCGGATCGGGGGCCTCGGGCGGCCATGGCGGATCGGGGGCCTCGGGAGGCCATGGCGGATCGGGGGCAGTGGACGGCCATGGCGGATCGGGCTGTGCAGGCGGCCAGGGAGGAGACGACCCTTCAGGCGGCCAGGGAGGAGACGACCCTTCAGGCGGCCAGGGAGGAGACCATGGCACAGGAACAGACACCGGCTCAGAAACAGGAACAGACACCGGCTCAGGAACAGACACGGGCTCAGGAAGAGGAACAGACACCGGCTCCGCGAAGACCATCTTGTCCTGGGACACTGGCTTGCGGCGGCCATCTTGTACGGAGACACTGGCTCGGCGGCGGCCATCTTGTACGGAGACACTGGCTCGGCGGCGGCCATCTTGTACGGAGACACTGGCTCGGCGGCGGCCATCTTGTACGGAGACCCAGGCGTGGAGTCGGCCATCTTGTCCGAAGACACAGACACGGGAAGAGGAAGAGGAACAGATTCAGGCTCGGCGGGACGAGACTCTTGACGGGCAGACATGACGTGAAACTCAGTCTCTGGATCGGCAGACGTGACGTGAAGCTCTGTCTCTGGATCGGCAGAAGTGACGTGAAGCTCTGTCTCTGGATCGGCAGAAGTGACGTGAAGCTCTGTCTCTGGATCGGCAGAAGTGACGTGAAGCTCTGTCTCTGGATCGGCAGAAGTGACGTGAAGCTCTGTCTCTGGATCGGCCGGAGCGGGCTCTTGGAGGACCGGAGCAGGATGAGCTTCTGGAATGGCGGCCATGTTGAAATTCTCCTCCACTTCCCCTACAGTGAAGGGGGATCCACAAAACTGCAGGACAAAGTCAATAAACTGTGCCAGGGTCCAGCTAGGGTCTTCCCTTGGCATATTTAGGCTAATGTCTAGATCTAGTCCACTCCAGAAACAGTCCGTTAGCAAAACATTGTCACCAGGTACGAGGTAGCTGTAGGAAAGGAACTCCTCCACATAACTCTCAATCCTACGGCCATCTTGAAAAATTTAACAAAGATTGCTCAACGGGTCCCTAATACAACCAGCGGAGTTCATCCTGTGGTCTGATCTTGCTGCTGGATCCATCTTTTGGTCAGTCGTGCTGTAACGCGGAGGCAGGGATGAGAATCCAAGTGCAGATTTGAGCATTTATTAAAGATATAAACAAAGAAAGTCCAAGAAGGCAAACAGGCAGGAGCACAATGACAGGAACACATACAGGTAGTGATGGGACATCTGAAGCGAGGCTCCGGAGCTTGTGTCGAGCAAAAAGGGGCGTTCCAGATGAAGCCCCGATTCGAGGCTTGTATCGTTTCCGTGAAAATCACGTGACGATGACAAACGAGGCCTCGGTTTCTGTTGAATACGTCATTGCTTCATTCGGAGTATCGCTTCCGGATAAAAGTGGTTCGAAATCTCGCGCCTCTTGTGGGGTTTGCAGTAGGCGTTTGCATTTGTGTTGAGGTGTTGGTTGTACGTAGTAGCGAGTAGTAGCGTGTTTGTAGTAGCATAGTTATCATTATATATCATAGCTTGTATTATATATTATATTACATTATACTTAGTTTAGTAGATTATTAGAGTAAATTATACATAGTTCAGTAGATTATTAGAGTAAATTAGCCTATATCTAGTTGTAATACCTATAATACGTAATTTTATATATATATATATATATATATATATATATATATATATATATATATATATATATATATATATATAATATTATTATTATTATTATTATTGTTATATATCCAAATTTAAACAAGCTGGCACTGACGTTCTTATGTTGTCCAGCATCATCGGTGCCCTGTGAAAGGGTGTTTTCTAAGGCTGGAGAGGTGGTTTCCAAAAAGAGAAACCGTCTCAGTCCAAATACTGTTAAAAAATTGTTGTTTCTAAATAAAAACCAGTAAACACTTTTCCCATCCCTGTTGCAGTTTGCTGTTCCACAATTCCAGTCCCATAAGCACTGCACTATTGCACTCCCAGTTCCATAAGCACTACACTATTGCACTCCCAATCAGCACTGCACTCACAATAATTTCTTTACAATCATTTGGGGCATTCACTGTCATCACTAACCCAAATAACTACTGAATAGTTGAACACAAAGTTGTGTGTTTGTGTGAGTTGTGTGTGCATAGGTTAATACAAGCAGAGTAAAATACTTTATTTAATACACAGGCAATAGAAAAAGGGGGTGCCCACACTATGACAATTTGGTTGCTCAGGATGAATAGATTTTTGTGCAATACATTGCTTTGCACAGCAGGTGTCACTAGGGAGCACACTGTTTCATGAGGCTTCGGGGTAAATGAACCTTTTGGTGAACCAATGGGCTGGAAAGCCTCAGTGGTTCAGAAAGCCTCATTTGGCCATCACTACATACAGGAGCAAAACAACAGGAACACTTGTAGGTGCACATGCGGGAGCAACGACTGACCAACAACAACTGAAGCAGTGGGGTATAAATACACAGGGAAACAAGGTTAACGAGGTAACAAAAGGGAGTGGCTAAATGGGAAACACCTGGGAGAACTAATACAACATGAAAAACTACAAAGGACTACAACACATGGCACAGGACAGGAAATAACTCAGTGTCAACAAACACACAGGGGATATGTGACACTATTATAAAGCACATAACAGTATTACTTTAATTTAACATGACTAGTTGGTATGTTACTACCTTGAAAGCAATAACGATGTTTCTTTTGATATTTGACAATGGCACTCTGCTCTCAGTTACATTCTTCATGAAGTAGTAGGCGCGCGCGACCAAGTAGAGTCAGCGTGATTCACAGCGTCATCTGCTGGTGAAAATAATCACTACACGATTGCTTCTATAACCAGCAGCTGTTGTATTTTGCAATATGTCTGCGGGTTGTTTTGAACGAGTTGTAAAATGGGGTTGGCTTTTTTATTGGCTTATTTCCCAAAGTCTAGCAAACAGTTGTAACTCAGTCAGCATTCATGCTACATCTCTTACAGACCACAGTGCTGTCTCTCTTAAGATTAGTCTTTCAGCATCCCCTGATTTCAAATCAACTTATTCTTATTGGAAGCTGAACAACTCTCTTCTCCTGTATAAAGAGGTTAAAATTACTATTATTTTATTGATTGAACAGTATTGGAAGAGAGCACTAGAGCTTGATTCATACTGTAGCCAATGGGAGCTGTTGAAATTCGAAATTGTAAAGTTTTTTTTAGAAAATTTGGTAGTAACTTAGCTAAACTTAAAAGAGCAGAAGACAATAAGGTGGTGTCTAAAATTGCAATACTTTCTTTTAAACCCCCAGAGCTGCTTTCTGAATCTGATAAGCTTGAGTAGGCCTATTTCGAACTGCAATGTAAATTAGATGAACTCTACAATTACAGAGCACAGGGTGCTTACATAAGATCTTGACAAAAATGAATAGAGGAGGGAGAATGAACAGCATATTTTTTCAGATTAGAAAAAAGTAGTTTCAAATCCTCATTAATTGAATCTCTAAATATTAATGGCACAGTGACTAATAACCCTCAAGAAATTGCACGTTTCTGTGCTAATTTTTATAGTAATATTTACCATCAAAATTATTCTGAAGAGGCAGCTTGTAGTTTTCTCGAGTCTCTTAAAAACAACAAGACTATCTCTGGTGATGACAGAAATCTCTGTGATAGTGAAATTACTTTACCTTTGTTGTAAAAGTCATTTTTGCTTTGTTTTTAAACGTCAAGACAAGTCATCTGTATTCATATAGCGCCTTATATATGACTGATCTTTTCTCACAGCAGCTGGAATAACTCAACTTGTCATTTTGATGGTGAATTGTAATCCAGAAAGGTCCAAACGACAATCAGTGACAACTGGAGATTCACCCGTAGTCGAAAGCAAAAGATTAGTCTGTACAGAAATTGAAATCTACAGGTAACGCTAATACACGCTAAATACATGTAGTCAGGCAATACTGATGTTTTTAACATTAACTGTTTGAGAGCAAAGTTTTGCTAGCCTGGCTCCACCCTCCTACGTACTTCTGCTCAATTTTCGTTTTCCTTCAGTACTCCGTCAGGGATTGCTGTATGTGTTTAGGTTTTCTCCAAACAATTTTTCACCGGTCCAATCAGTGAACAGAGGGAGTGGCTGAGAATGATGGAGTTGATGTCGTGCGCTAGTTTGAGTTGTAGTTCAGTAATGGCGGCAGAGAAAGATGCGAGTGAAGCCATTAATACCTGGCACCACTGCCGAATATCCAGAAGTTAAAGCCGGAGCAAGAACAATCTTTGCTGAGTTTTATTGGTGGCCATGATGTTGTGGCCCGGGAAAAGTTTGATTTTCCAGCTCGCTCCGTTAGTGGTGAAGGAGTTGGCTGAAGCCGTCCATCTTCCACCACCCACGTTAAATCCCCGGCAGAATTACCTACTGTTTTAGACAAACACCAAGGTCGTGTGGTAATTCAATTGCTCTCCAAAACCACATCTCTCAGTTTTCACGAATATGTCTTATATCTTATCTATATCTTTGACCAGAATAGAACCTTTTTGACCACTGCAGAGTGTGTGGTTGCACTTCGCTGTAATTTGGATGCATTTCTAGACTTGTATTTCTTTAAATGCTGGCAAGTGTTTACAAGAGCAATATATTTCATCACCGTTAAAAAAATAAAAAGAGGAAAAGCACGTAAACATTTGAATTGGGCCGTTATTTACAGCAGCATTTTTTTTATCATACCAAGGCCCAAGCATATGACAGCATATTTACAGCATATACAATCATGTTACGGACCACGAGAGCAGCGCGTTCCCAATCACAAAACTCTCCCCTCCCCCGTGAATAAATCACAGGTTTATCACTGAGGTGGTGTGCACATTTATTTGCGGACTTCCATGTGAGAATCATAGGCGAACGGCGCGTGACATACATCACGACCAAACGTTAGCGATTGGTTATGGCAGATCAGAGTGACTCTGAGCAGATCCAATAGTTTTAAACTTCAACAGAGTACCTGCCTTCAAGGAAGTTGTAATGACTCTCCCTGCCTCTAGTTGGCACTGAGCTGTAATGACTCTCCCAGCCACAAGGTGGCCCCAACTTCTGAAAATTCAGTTTTACAAATCATTAGTATTTAATTTCTCTCACCTGTGGGGTTCATTAGCTTGTTTGTGTTGGCCTATTTAAGCATGCCTCTTTCTTTCAGTTGTGTTCAGTCTTGAGCCTACTATGCCTTGTATTCTCCTTGCCAAAAAAGTTAAGTCTGTTTTGTTTTTTGGATTTGCCTTTTACTCACCTTTTGTTTCTTTGCTTTTCTCTGGGAGCTCGGCTTCCTTTTTTTTGTACCTTTTAAGACTTAAATTCTTCAGTAAAGATCCTATGTTCAGTCATCTAAGTCTGCAAGTTATTCTACTGCCCTTGGGTCCATCCTCTGTTTGTCATCTACGATAGCTCAGTGGTAAAGAAGCTATTCAGTTGACTTGAAGACCTGGGTTCGATCCCAGCTTCTGACACCCATCACAGCAAGACTGAACCATGGAAGTGGACTGAGCAGAAGATGCCACACCTAGCTCCAATGTTGATCGTATTCTAGCTGTACTGTCTGGCCAAGCCTCTAGCATTCACAGACATGAGCAGATCCTATCCGAGATTCTACAACGCTTAGGTGAGCAGACTGCATCTCATGCCTCTCCAGTTTTGACCGCCCAACCTGTGCCAGCTGACAGACCCACACCTCCTTTTACTGGCCTTCTACCTGAGCCGAGACTGCCAGCACCAGAAAGGTATGACGGAAATCCTGAGAGATGTCAAGGTTTTATCACTCAATGTACTCTGGCATTCGGATTACAACCTAACAGCTTTCCCACAGCGAACAGCAAGGTGGCATACATCATCACTCTCCTCACCAGAAAGGCGCTGGACTGGGCTATGGCTCTGTGGGAACAACAGTCCCCGCTTACTGACAATTATGACCTGTTTGTTGCAGAAATGAGGAAGGTCTTCCATCATCCTACCAGTGGGGGAGAGGTTGAGCACAGGCTGTTACAGATGTCTCAAGGGACAAGGACTGTGGCAGAGTTTGCAATAGAATTCCGCACATTAGCCTCAGAGAGCGGTTGGGACCAGCAAGCCCTGAAAGCAACGTTTCACCGTGCCCTGTCCCCTGAACTGAAAGATGAACTGGCCTTCCTAGACCCGGCTCCTGACCTTGAATCCCTTATTGACATTGCCATCAGGGTGGACATCCGCATTCGAGAGCACAGACGGGAACGTCGGGGGGAGGTCAGGCTTCCCGAGCCCCAAGTTTCTATCAGTGCCATTGAATCCCCTCAACTTCCCATGAATTTCGAGGAACCCATGCAGTTGGGAAGGGCCAGACTGTCGCAAGCCGAGAGGGAATGACGCATGAGGGAGAAATGCTGCTTGTACTGTGGAAAACCAGACCACTTCAGGTCCAGCTGTCCAGAGTTGACGGTAAAAGACAACTCTCGTCCAAGAAGAGGGGGGGCTGGGACGAGAGTAATTACCTTTCCCCAACCAGCAGCATCTGGGGTTTCACTTGATGTTTCACTGCATTGGGATAACCAGCATCACAAGCTTCTGGCCTTCCTTGATTCAGGGGCTGCTGGAAATTTTATGGACTTTAATTTAGCCAGACTCCTGAGAGTTCAGCCCATCTCTCTTCAAGAACCCCTGACCATAACCGCATTGGATGGGAGACCCCTGGGATCTGGTCAGGTAAGCCAGTGCACGACACTCCTTCATCTCCAGATTGGTTGTCATAATGAGAAGATACAGTTTTTTATTTTTTTTATCCATTCACCAGAGTTCCCGTTAATTCTTGGCTTTCCATGGTTGTCCCTTCACAATCCACATATAGATTGGACTGCTAGGTTAGTAACTGCTTGGGGCGCTAATTGTGGTCTCTCTCTCTCTGTTGTTTTTCTGAGTTGCTGAAGACCCCTATTGATTCACGACCAACCACCTCAAAGCTGCTGCCCACTCCTCTCAAGCCATCAGCCCAATCCACAGAGGTACTAACTATTCCCAAGCTTAAACCTGTGGCCTCCAGAGTCCCGGTGTATCCTTCTGAGCTGTCTCGAGTCCCCCCAGAATATGCAGACCTCTGTGAAGTCTTCAGCAAGGCCCGCGCAGCCTCTCTGCCACCCCATAGGCCATATGACTGTGCAGTAGATCTGCTCTCAGGTACCTACCCTCCTCGAGGGAGACTTTTTTTCCCTATCTGCCCCAGAAAGAGCTGCCATGGAGGAATATATCAATGATGCTCTTAACAGTGGATTAATCCGTCCATCTACGTCGCCGGCAGGGGCTGGCTTCTTTTTCGTGGGGAAGAAGGATGGCAGTCTTCGGCCTTGCATTGATTACCGGGGTCTTAATTGCATCACGGTAAAGAACCGTTACCCACTGCCACTAATGACCACGGCCTTCGAACTCTTACAAGGGGCGACCATTTTCACAAAGTTGGACCTTCGAAATGCCTACCACCTTGTTAGGATACGAGAAGGAGATGAGTGGAAGACCGCTTTCAACATTCCAAATGGCCACTATGAGTATCAGGTAATGCCCTTTGGGCTAGTCAATGCTCCAGCCGTTTTTCAGGCACTTATTAATGATGTGCTGCGTGATATGCTAGACAAGTTTGTATTTGTTTATCTTGATGACATTCTCATCTTCTCTCGTTGTTATCAAGAGCATGTCCAACATGTCCGACTCGTCCGGTCTCAACTGTTGAGGAATGGACTATTTGTCAAACTAGAGAAGAGTGAATTTCATGTCCCCACTGTCTCTTTTCTTGGATTCATTGTGTCTAGTGGCAATGTCCAGATGGATCCTGGCAAGATTCAGGCGGTTCTGAACTGGCCCCAACCAGGCTCCGTCAAGGAAGTCCAACGTTTTCTGGGATTTGCCAATTTTTATAGAAGGTTCATTAGGAATTTCAGTGCTATTGCAGAACCCCTGACCGCTCTTACGAAGAAGACGTCAAGCCCTTTTAAGTGGACAGAAAGGGCTGATCAGGTATTCGCCCGACTCAAGCAGCTCTTCACTTCTGCACCCATTCTGACTTTTCCAGATCCCGAGTTGCCCTTTGTAGTGGAGGTGGATGCTTCGGACGTCGGGGTAGGGGCGGTCTTGTCGCAGAAAGCAAGGAATGACCACAAGCTTCATCCTTGTGCTTACTTCTCACGTCGACTCTCCCCAGCCGAGAGGAATTACGACATTGGTAACCGGGAGCTGCTGGCAGTAAAGTTGGCACTTGAAGAGTGGAGACAGTGGCTGGAGGGGGCCAGACACCCATTTCTTATCTGGACGGACCACAAGAACCTCACCTACATCCGGGAGGCCAAGAGATTGAACTCACGTCAGGCTCGTTGGGCCCTCTTCTTTAACCGCTTTGACTTTACCCTCTCATACCGACCAGGTTCCAGGAACTCAAAGCCTGATGCCCTCTCAAGGCAATTTGATCCACCAGAAGTGGAGGCCAGACCAGAATCAATCCTACCCAGCTCCAAGATGGTGGCATCAGTACAGTGGGGAATCGAGACAGCTGTGAAGAGGGCCCAACAACAACATCCCGACCCAGGTAATGGTCCTCCGGATCGCCTTTTTGTGCCTAACTCCACACGTTCTGATGTGTTACAGTGGGGCCATGCTTCCCTTCCCTGGGGCCATCCTGGGAGCACAAGAACATTGAAACTCATCCAGAGAAGATTTTGGTGGCCTAACATGCAACAAGATGTTCGGGCTTTTGTTGCTGCCTGTGCTGTGTGTGCCCAGAACAAGGAACCCAGAACCCACCCTCACGGCCTACTGCACTCACTACCTATCCCTAAACGTCCCTGGTCCCACATATCATTGGACTTTGTTACGGGTCTACCAAGATCTCAAGGTAACACAGCAATTCTGGTGGTGGTAGACCGATTTACTAAAGCATGCCATCTTATACCATTACCCAAGATTCCCACAGCAGGTCAGACAGCGGACTTGTTGATGAGACATGTCTTCAGACTCCATGGCTTCCCCCAAGATATGGTGTCCGACCGGGGATCACAGTTCACCTCCCAGTTCTGGAAGTCTTTCGGACACCTAATTGGGTCATCCATCAGCCTGTCCTCTGGATTTCACCCCCAATCAATTGACAGACCGAGAGGGTCAACCAGGAGATTGAAAAGACTCTCAGATGCCTGGTATCTAACAATCAGACTGCTTGGAGTTCCCATTTGATTTGGGCTGTATTTGCCCACAACACTCTACACCACTCATCTTTAGGCATGTTCCCTTTTGAGTGCCAGTTTGGTTTTCCTCCCCCTCTGTTCCCTGCACAGGATCCTGAGGTCCGTGTACCAGCTGCTGCTCAACTTGTCCAGAGATGTCAACGGATATGGCAGAGAGCACAGCAGCCCTGGTAAGAGCCACTCGACAGCAGCAGAGATATGCAAACCAGCGCCGTAGAATTGGACCATCACTTAGACCAGGACAGAGAGTGTGGCTGTCCACTAGGGATCTCCCTCTGCATGTTGAGTCACGGAAACTAGCATCCCGCTTCATTGGCCCCTTCAAAGTCCTCAAAAGGATCAACCCAGTGTCCTACCGTCTTCTTCTACCCAGGTCCATGCGCATTCAACCCACATTTCACGTCTCCCGTTTGAAGTCTGTTCTCCTTTGTCCCCAGCCAGGAAACCCCCTCCAGTACCTCGCATCATTGGTGGTCAGCCAGCCTACACAGTGCACCAGCTGCTGGACTCTCACCAGGTCCGTGGGAGGACCCAGTATCTTGTGGATTGGGAGGGTTATGGCCCAGAGGAGCGGTCTTGGGTGCCAGCCCGAGATATTCTAGACCCAAACCTCATCAGGGAGTTCCACCGCCAGAAGCAACACAGCTAGGAGAACGTCAGGAGCCGTTCCTGGAGGAGGGGCTCCTGTAATGACTCTCCCTGCCTCTAGTTGGCACTGAGCTGTAATGACTCTCCCAGCCACAAGGTGGCCCCAGCTTCTGAAAATTCAGTTTTACAAATCATTAGTATTTAATTTCTCTCACCTGTGGGGTTCATTAGCTTGTTTGTGTTGGCCTATTTAAGCATGCCTCTTTCTTTCAGTTGTGTTCAGTCTTGAGCCTACTATGCCTTGTATTCTCCTTGCCAAAAAAGTTAAGTCTGTTTTGTTTTTTGGATTTGCCTTTTACTCACCTTTTGTTTCTCTGGGAGCTCGGCTTCCTTTTTGTTGTACCTTTTAAGACTTAAATTCTTCAGTAAAGATCCTTTTGTTCAGTCATCTAAGTCTGCAAGTTATTCTTCTGCCCTTGGGTCCATCCTCTGTTTGTCATCTACGATAGCTCAGTGGTCAAATCAAATCAAATCAAATCACTTTATTTGTCACTCTACATATGCACAAGTGCAACAGTAGGTGAAATTCTTAGGTGCAGTTCCGAGCAACATAGCAGTCACGACATGACATGTACAACATTTAAAGCAGCATCAGATTACACATCTGATGCGCACACAATTACTCACAGCACAGTAAACTCTACAATAAACAATAAATAATTTACACAATGTGAGTTTAGTTCTCACAGCTTTAAACAATATACACATACTTACAATATACATATACTTTAAACAATATACACTAAACATACACTAAACAATATACATTACGCTATAATAGTAATAATAATAATATACAATGTATAGTATAAATATTATTCACAGATTGAAAAATTGAAATCCAAAGTGCAATAGATGCTGTATGATAAATAAATGTGTATATAATGTGTGTGTATCTACAGTGGGTTGTGCTGAGTGATATTCTGTCCAGTGTGTGTTATGATCCTGATGGATCAGGAGTTAAGTAGTCTGATTGCTTGTGGGAAGAAGCTGTTCTGGAGTCGGCTGGTGCGTGTTCTGATGCTGCGGTACCGTCTGCCTGATGGCAACAGTGAGAGCAGCCCATGGTTCGGGTGGCTAGAGTCTCTGAAGATCCTCTGAGCTCTCTTCACACACCGCCTGGCGTAAATGTCCTGGAGGGAGGGAAGCTCACCTCCGATGATGCAGCTGGCCGTGCGCACTACCCTTTGCAGGGCCTTGCGGTTGCGGGCGGTACTGTTGCCGTACCAGGTGGTGATGCAGCCAGTCAGCAGACTCTCTATGGTGCAGGTGTAGAAACGTGTGAGGATGTGGCGGTTCATTCCAAACCTCCTCAGCCGTCGCAGGAAGAAAAGGCGCTGATGAGCCTTCTTCACAACGGCCTCAGTGTGGACGGACCATGAGAGTTCCTCTGTGATGTGGACACCGAGGAACTTGAAGCTGCTGACTCTCTCCACCGGTGCTCCATCGATGGTGATGGGGCGGTGTTCTCTCTCATTCCTCCTGAAGTCGACCACCAGCTCCTTGGTCTTGCTGACGTTGAGGGAGAGGTTGTGCTCCTGACACCACCGTGTCAGAGTGTGCACCTCCTCTCTGTAGTCCGTTTCATCATTGTCGGTGATAAGACCTACCACCGTCGTATCGTCAGCAAACTTGATGATGGTGTTGGAGCTGTGGGTTGCCACACAGTCATGTGTGTACAAAGAGTACAGGAGTGGGCTGAGAACGCAGCCCTGAGGGGCTCCAGTGTTGAGAGCCAGTGATGAGGAGATGTTACTGCCCATTCTGACCACCTGGCGTCTGTTTGACAGGAAGTCCAGGATCCAGCTGCATAACAGGCTGTTAAAGCCTAGAGCCCGGAGTTTCCCGTCAAGTATGGAGGGCACAATGGTGTTGAATGCTGAGCTGTAGTCCACAAACAGCATTCTCACATACGTGTTCCTCTTTTCCAGGTGGGAGAGAGCAGTGTGTATAGTGGATGAAATGGCATCATCAGTGGAACGGTTTGTGCGGTATGCAAACTGCAGTGGGTCCAGTGAGGGGGGGAGAACAGAGCAGATGTGGTTTCTGCCTAGTCTTTCAAAGCATTTGCTGATGATGGGGGTCAGAGCAACAGGACGCCAGTCGTTTAAGCAGGTGGTTTTTGACTGCTTAGGTACAGGAACAATAGTGGACGTTTTAAAGCATGTGGGGACCACAGACAGGGAGAGGGACAGGTTAAAAATGTCCGTGAAGACTCCAGCCAGTTGGTGCGCGCACGCT
The DNA here is from genome assembly GCA_023566225.1 of Romanogobio albipinnatus. Lineage (NCBI taxonomy): Eukaryota > Metazoa > Chordata > Actinopteri > Cypriniformes > Gobionidae > Romanogobio > Romanogobio albipinnatus. The sequence continues at coordinate 67,061,476 of CM042239.1, read as the reverse complement.
CTGATCACACGACCGGGAATGCCGTCTGGACCCGCAGCTTTACGGACGTTCACCCGCCGGAAGGATCGGGTTACATCCGCGACAGATACAGAGAGTGCACTAACCTCTGTATCCTCAGCCGCGAGCGCTCTCTCCGCGAGGGCGGTGTTAGTTCCCTCAAAGCGAGCATAGAAGGTGTTTAGCTCGTCCGGGAGAGAGGCAGCGGTGTTCACGGTGGAGTTTGTGTTCCCTTTATAGTCCGTGATGGTGTTAATTCCCCTCCACATGCTTCTGGAGTCGGTGGTGTTGAACTGTCCTTCAATCTTGTCCCTGTACTGCCGTTTTGCTGCTCTGATGGTTTTCCGGAGGGCATAACTTGCTTGTTTATGCTCCTCCGCGTTACCGGAGTTAAAAGTGAAGGTCCGCGCATTGAGTGCCGCGCGAACATCCCCATTTAGCCACGGCTTCTGGTTAGGGTACAGCCGAATTGTTTTGGTCGGAACAACGTTACCACAACGTGGTAAAGAAGCTATTCAGTTGACTTCAAGACCCGGGTTTGATCCCAGCCTCTGACACCCATCACAGAAGTAAACACTTGTCAATGGAGAGTGGCCAGACTCTCTGTACAAATGAAATGTACGAGAGTCTGGTAAGACCAGGCTGAAGTTTTGCGGGGAGAAATCTTTTTTTTTTGTTGCCATACATTTAATGGAATTGTTTTTAGACACTTCACCTTTAAATTCACGTTTTTATCATTCATGGAATTTTTAATTTGCAAAGCTTTAAGTATTCATCATAGCCCCTAAGCTAACTGAGTAGCTACAATCAATGAATTCAGTTTATTGACACCCCTTCAATTAAAAATATAGGCGTTTAATTCAGATGTATTTCTTTGATTCTGTTATTTTATTTACCTTGAAAACATTATATGCGGCCTACAAACTCCTTGTGAGACTTGAAGCTGGCTTCTGCTGATGAAACTGCAAACTATTCTTCAGTACATTTTTATTTAATTAAATTGCTCTCCTGACTCTTGGTCTTCATTTTTCACTACTGGTCCTGGGTCCTAAACTGTTAGCCCAACATAAGTTTGCTCTTTCCAAATATTCTACTCAATACACAACAAGCCAAACTGTCTAAAATTCATCCACCATCCTGAAAGCCTTTTGAAATTTGGGTTCTTTTGGAGCTTTTTGAGTGGTCCCACTTTGCCCTTGCCTTTGAAGGTGCTGGGACAGTCCTCACCACTAAATACATAGTAGCCAAGCAGGGTGCTGCAGTACGGCTGCCCAAAAGAAGTGTCCAGCTCTGTGCCATTGACCAGCTGACGGTGCCTGCCCATGCCAGTTTCAATGACGAGAGATGGCGTCAGTGTGATGCAGGAGGATGAAGAAGATGTCAGTGTCCAGGGTCCTCACTACTGCCGACTTGAATTCTAGCTTGACGGCATGATGCAGGTAGAGCACAACCCGGGCTGTCTGTCTCCTCCTGGTCTGACTGGAGGGGATGGATCTCAATAAACTCAAACTGAAATGCCAGGAAACACCCAATGCATGGTAGCTTGTATTCTTGGCAAACAATCTGCTAACACAAGGCCTCACCTAAGTTTCCTAGGTATGGCTCAATCAACTTACTTCTCCATCCGACGACATTTGCTGATGAGCAGTTCCCTCCACAATGAGAGCAGCTGTCTCACACTTTGCCAGCTGGGATTCTGTTTCCTTACTCCCCCAGACCTTGAGCATCAACAGAGCTGCCGCTTGTTCTTCTCCAGAAGAGAAAGAGCTTAAAGTCCTGGGGTTTCCTGGTGGCCGTACCCTGCACTACAAACCTCTCAGATAAGCCGCGCCCCAGCCTCTTCTGCGCCTTGATGGAGTCAGTGGAGAAGATGAAGTGCTTCTTGGCCATCATCTGGTTCAGGACCTGCAGGGAGATTTCACCGAATGTATGAGGCAGGTGGAATTGAATGAATTCGAATGAACCAACTGCTTAATCCACAGGCTGGTCGAATCCTTGATCCCAGTCCTTTCCAGTGTCAACATTCCACTGGTAAGGCATTTTTAGCCTTAAGCAGCAAACAGTAGAAAGCGAGTTTAATTGTATGGATAAGAGCATGGGTTTGGAAACCCTGAGTGTGAGAGATTAATATTATTAAAGCTACACTGTGTGATATTTTCCCCCATCTAGCGGTGAAAAGGTATATGACCATCCAGTAAATATTAGTTTCTGTTCTTCCCAATTCCGATTTCGTTTTAACTCCTACGGTGGCCGATTTAGTCCAAGATTGACATGGCTTCCAGTTCGACCTCGTCCATTAGTGTTGATTTGCCTGTTGTGTTGCTGTCTTAATTCTCTTTTTCGCTTCCTTGGCGACTCTGTTACATATCCTCGAGAGTAAGAGTGATCCTCCATCAGCAACAGACTTTCAAAAAGGCTTTCAGGTTTTCATATAGCAGTCTCAAGCAATCCCCCTCTTCACATTCGACACGGTGCCATCGAGTGTTAAAACACGAAAGGCGAAGCTTGAATTTACGAGTATGTCCCTCTTTGGCTAATGTACTTTCAAGATGGAGGGGCAACATGGCGACCCCCATTCGAACCCCTTACCCGTATGTATTTTCAATGGCATATTATAAACTTACGAGAATACTTTATTACTTGAAAGAAGTAAATATACATTAATGAGCACATATATTTTTGAAAGAACTAAGTGTTTTTAGCTAAGAATAAACTAAAAAAGTTACACAGTGTAGCTTTAAGCCCATAAAGCCTACTGTATAATATTTGATATGCTAATTCCGAAGGCCTCTAAATGATCAACAAAACTTTGCTGAAAAACCATTTGCAAACAATCTACTGTCGTCTGATCGATAGTTTGATTATCCATACATCATTTTAGAAAACACATATTAAAATGTGAGTATCAAATATGAAATATAACTCAGGCTTTTGAGTTTATTTGTTCATCTCTCAATCATCATTGGATTGCATTGCATTATATGTTTTGCTCCTTCAATAAAAACCTACAGAGCTTTGATCATAAAAGCATTTAAATATAATCTTACTAAGACATTATTGGGAAATATAGAGTGACAACTGATATTTATATGCATTTTATGTAAGCCTATTATAAAGATCTCACTGGCTGACATTACAAGCTATCAGAATTTCATCTTATGTTTTGACAATATAAGGAATCACTGAATCAAAGTTTTGAATCAAGCCAATGAAACCGGTTCAAACTAGCCAAAATATATTTATATTAATAATCTCATTGTGGACCGCCAGACAAAAAAAATAATCATAAAACAAGTTTAATGACACTCTTTAGGAAATGTACAAATAAAAGGTTGCGTTAAAATAATTGCAATGTTCCCTATTTATATCTACAGCAAAATCATAGTACATATACAATGAATCATCCTTATCGCATGAACTGTTCAGTCCAAACTGCACTAAAAAATTAATCATGGGTCTTGTAATTTTCACAAAATAAATTGTGTATATTTCCTTACTAAAATTGTGGTTCAGTGTTGTACAGAAAATATTGAGAACATTTCACTAATGAAACCAAGTGATACATTTCCCAAATTTTTTAAGGAAATTGTAACTATTTTGAGGCTTGAATTGAGGAACCGATTAAGCTGATTAAAATAAGGGAAAAAAGGCTACCTATTTATTTTAAGAGAATTAGCTCAATTGTGCAGTTTTATTTAGAGACTAGTTCCCAGACTAGACTAGATTGTTAGTTCCCAGCATGCTTTGCATATGGCTGGAAATGGAGGGTTAATATTGAAATTAAGTGTTAATTAAAATTAAAATAATGTGTTATTTTATGTGTTTTTGAGTGAACGGAAACATCTGTTAATGTTTAATGTTCAGTTATGTTTGACATTTGAAAGAGTTTCTTTGTGTTGAAGTTTTGACCGTTACCATTGTGCAGAAGAGTAGATCTTATGGTTAGGTTGTGGATAAGTGCATGTATAATAGTTTCATAAAATTTGTTGCATTGTTCTATGAGCTATGACTTTGCTAATGTTACTGCAGTAACAAGTTTGTTTCTGCTAGTGCTGAGTTAACAGCTTTCAGTCTATTAATTGTATTATGCAACTCAAAGGAAATATAATCAGGTCGTTTCCATTCTAGTAGTGGGAAGTTCGATCATTTTACTGACTTGGATCTCACCTATCTAATAAAAATGTTACATGCTACATTTGTCAACACATTTAGTACTTTTGGAATAAAAAATAAACTATAAGCTAATGCAGCCATGGCCAAAGTTTGAGAAAAGAAAATATTAATTATTTGCTTAAGCTAGGTCTTCAGGATATGTATGCAGTCTGTTAGCTCACCTCACCTCGCGTCACCCCACAAATCACATCTGTTCCATGGAAAGTTTAGTTCACCTCTCCTGTCTTCGGGTATGAGTCATTCTTTTATCAAGTCCCAGCCCCATAGGCAAGGCTATGCAGTCACCGGAAACAGAAAAGATTAGTTAATCTCTCGAGTCTTCTCATTCGAGTCGTTCGTTCTTTTTTCACGTGACCGCGTCCCTGTTCAGTCTCGCAACATATACAATATTACAGTCGTATTATTGACTGCATGTCGTAATATATTTATTATTATAAAATCATCAGATGTGCAATAAACATTTGTTATGCCTATCCGTTCTGAACAACTCAATGTGACCAGGCTTCATATGAAAATCAATTATACTAGCTAAAAAACGGAACTAAACAAACATTAAAAAAATGAAAATTGATCATTACCTATTGGCCCAATAAATGACTTCCAAATAATTACCCCCATGCAAAAAGATGCATTGTACTAATCATAGCTTAAGGTCTTCACTCAAAGTTAAAATTGTATATTCAACGAACATATTTAATTGTGCTCAGTCAATCTATGAAGTCAAAGTGAAAAATCCATGTTGGATGAACAAGTCCTACGTACGAAAAACTGTATACGCATGCACAAAATGCGCCTGAAGATAACCGTTTGATAATTTAATAACCGTGGAGATTTCAAACGCGGATGCGCGGGGGCGCGAGCGGAGCCGAACCAGCAGGTGCTGAAGACAGAAACAAACATTCCCAAGAGAATAGAGAGATATTCATCGTCACAAGACGTTGGTGAGTATTGAGCACTGACATTATTCTCCAGAGTTTTGCTTTATGACCCGGTATGAAGTTTAAAAGACATTTTGTATAATCACGAGTTCATGCATTCATTGGTTTCACGAGTGTGTTCTCGTTTACCACATAATTATCTAATGGTAGCCAATAGTTTTATTTTCCTCATGTCTTATATGTATAAAATAATAGGTAATAAGTAAATTAAGTTATTTGTGTGATATGTGCGACCGTTGAACACTGTTCGATTGTCGGCCTCTTTTTAAGTTATTGCCTTTTAATATCAAACATGTCAAGCTCGTAATTTTCTTATTCGTCCATTCATTCGTCTCATCCTCATTATAATATGAAGTAACTTCTGTTCTGTCATTTGCCAGATGTGATGCAGAGGAACTTTGTCATTAATGTTAGTTTTTATTTTTATTTGCAGATTTTTAGCCTATGCAGTGCCGTGTTTTCTTCACCACATTAAGACATCCTGTTATGCAGAAGACTTCTTGAGTTTTTCCTTTTTGAAAATAAGGAATTTTCACCAATTATCCTGTGCTGGAATTGACTTGTTAATAAAGTAATGTGATAAAATGTAAACCCTGTTGTCTGTGTTCATTTTGCTTAATATATTTATGTTTTTAGTCATTTTTGTCTTTTGGGACAGTGAGAAATAAACAATTGTTACTACAATTTAAAAAATGTAATTGGACCAACCTCACAGTTTCACTGTAAAACATTTCTCCAATTTAACATTTTCTAGTGACCGATCACATCTAAATTTTTTACTTGGCCAAATTGAATTTCTGTGAATTAAATTTGATCAATTCACAGAAATTAAATTTGGCCAACTGAAAAATGTATAAGATGTGATCGGTCACTAGAATGTTTTTTACAGTGTTGGTAAATTACATTTTTCCATTGGCTCAACATATTATTTCTATTTGAGCCCATGTTAACAGACTGTTGCCACAATGGATAAAATTAAATTCACAGAAATTCAATTTGGCCAATTGAAAAATTTAGATGTGATCGGTCACTAGAAAATTTTGGGACCCACTTTATATTAGGTGGCCTTAACTACTATGTACTATTGAATTAATCATTTGATACAATGCACGTATTGTGTACATACATATTTTTACATTGTACTTACATTTAAAAAAATACCTGCATGTAATTACATCTGTAATTAATTTCTGTAGTTACATTTGTAATTACACAGTTGACCCTTCCCTTACACCTAACCCTACCCTTAAACTTACCCATACCCCCACACCTGTCCCTAACCCTACCCGTATCCCACCTCAATATCAGCAAAGGTGTTTTGCAATACAATTTGAACACAGTAAGTACATTGTACTTATTTTTTGATGTAAGTACATAGTACTTAAGGCCACCTAATATAAAGTGGGGCCACATTTTGAATTGGAGAGGCCTTACATTTTTTACAGTGTATGGGATGTTGCGCATGCACAGATGCAAGCGATGTTTATGTGTTAATTGCAATATGTTCAGCATGAACGAGCCACCACACGCTCAACTCCGACTTACTTTGACCCCATTCTACAAATCCACACCCCAACCAGAAGCCTTCGCTCAGCAAAGGAACGACGACTTGTGGTTCCATCACAGAGGGGGAAAAAATCCCTTTCCAGAACATTTTCATTCAACGTTCCCAGCTGGTGGAACGATCTTCCCAACACCATCCGTAACGCAGAATCATTGACATCATTCAAAAGTCACCTTAAAACTCAGCTCTTACGTGAACACTTAACCTCATAATAAAAAAAAATAAATAAATAATATCCTCTTTCTTCTTTCTCTTTCTTCTTCCCTCCCCTAGCCTGTGCTACACTGAGCAATGTATACGGTCTCAGGATTTCAGCCTCTTATTGCGCTTCTCGACTCTTCATGACCTATCGCTTCATGTTCCCCCAAGTTGTAAGTCGCTTTGGATAAAAGTGTCTGCTAAATGCATAAATGTAAATGTAAATGTAAATGCATGATTTTGTAGATAAACTGATGATGCAGTGTAGAATGAAAAGGTTGTTTTTCTTTACATTTCAAATATATTTAAATATATAAGAGTTGGGAAAATATTGACAAATTAAATATCACAATACTTCTAATTGATTACATTCTGGTGGTTAGCAAATCTGAACTTAACTTAAAAAAAATACTATATATATCATTTTTGTTTTGTTTTTTTTGTTTTGTAAACATGGAGGTGTTAGTTATTGGCCTACATGGTGTCATTAAAATCAGACATTAGGCCTATAATAATATAGTAAATCCATGGATCATTATAATATAGGCTAATTTATATAAATAATAATAGCATCGTAATTTTATTCTCACTGTTACAGAATTACTAAGGATTATCTACATGTCGAACTGCAAATTACTTGATTAATCTTCCTCACAAACATGTCCAGTAGAGGGCGTAACTTTATTATTTAGAGTTGTGAATAAAACCAGTAGGCGTTCTCTCACCTGTTTTCTGGTCTGAGCAAAATATTATATGATAAACATTACAGTTCACTAAAAGTGAGTTTATCTTAATAGCAGATATGTTACACATTAAAGGTAGGCTACTTAAAACAGCATTTAATTGAATAATTTGTAATACATTTTAGTAGTTTCTAATGTAATTGCTAACTATATTGAAAGTGTATACAAAAACTGGGACGCATGAAATGGCAATAAACAGTGTTAATAAAACCTAATCGAAATATAACAGATTTACTGACCACACTATGACGTAAATACGCCAGGACGTAAACGAATCTCTGATTTATTTATTTTTTGGAACCGGTAATTTGAAACGAATCGTTCGAAAGAGCCGATTCGCGTAAACGAGTCGAACTTCCCATTTCATATTTGAGTTGGGGGGCGTGGCTTGTTTTGACCGTCAACCTAGTCTACCAATCAGCGTCCAGACAAGAACCTTCTGTACAGATCCCAAACCAATCAGCTGAGTGGAAGGCGGGGCGTCGCCTCGCTCGCCTGCTGTGCAGTCAGAGAATCAGACAGCTTGCTCGCTAGAAGGAAGTGCAACTGAAGTGGCACTGGCTTTATTTTGATGCACATGAGCATTCATCTCTTCGGATAAAATTACGTAATTCCCGACATCAGCACAGAGGGGTTTAGCCCGGCTGTATGCATCTCCCCGGTACATCTGGAGCTGTAGAGGCTGTTTTCACCGGAGCAGCGTGGGTTAAGGTGGGCCTTGCCCGGATATCTGTCTGACAAGCGAACCAAAACCGATCCGGTACCCGCCTCAAGATAACCAGCATAGTTAGTCCTCCAGAGACTACACTCGGAGACCGTTTGGACTATAACACACACTAGCCAAATGGGTAAGTAAGGCGAGACATGAACATTTGCAGATATCTGGTAGAGAATATGAACTCTTGATCAGTATTACACATTTACAAATGCATTACACATGATAAAGTGTATGAGTAGCTCATGCAGTAACTGATGTTTCGAGCCCATGTTCAAGGCGTCACATTATGGGATTTGGACACATGCAGAAACTCATCCTTCAGGGAGGCTGTGATGTAACGTTTCCATGGAATATTCACAAATGCACAACAGGACAACACATGCTCATCATCCAGCATCCTTAATTTTTTGGGCTAATTATATTCATCTGTCTTGCTGAGATGATCACAGCCTGAAAACAGCTTATGAGAGGAGTATTTAAATCTGCTGGGAATCTGTGTTCATCCCTGCTGCCAGGAAATGAAGTTCATATTTCTTAGACATCCCCAGTGCATCCCGGTGTTGTGTGATTGACAGCCTGTGATGTAATACTTGACACAAATATGTGAACTAGATAAATAGCCCTCGCCTGGCTGCGCTCCTCAGTGCATGTTCAAATTATTAGAATGAATATGTACAATCTGGATCATGCAATAGCAAGATGGTGAGTCTGCAGAGGTCACATATAAGCAGACATACGCTGAATATTGTGCTCAAGGGATGGGCTGCGGTGTGTGTTGTTGGGACAGTGATTCCCAATCTTTTTTTTTTTGTCTTATGTACTCCATCAGTAAGGCTCAACTATACGTTATGTGATGACAGATCAGAAATGTGAACTAATATTATACTTAATCATTTTTGTCATTAATATTATTATAGAAAGAAGAATCCACATTGTTTGTGGAAAACAGACACAGCCAATAGGGATTAAACACGATACACACATTATTTTATTTCCTTAAAATTCTGTCATTTATTCACCCTCCTGTCGTTCTAAATCTGAATTTCTTCTGCAGAACAAAATAATGAGATATTTTGAAGAATGCTGGTTTTGGTGACCATTGACTTCTATTTCATGGACAACAACAAAACACTTGAGACATTTGTCAAAATATCTTTTTATTTTTTAAAAGCCATACAGTTTTGGAACGAATGAGATGAAGTAAATAATGACTGAATTTTCATGTTCTCTTTAAAGTTGATATGAAACGAAAGTTGCAACTGACTTTATTACTATATTATGATATTTCGGTGAGGGAAAATCTTTTCAATCTTTTATTTTCCTTACCGATTTGCAAAGTAAAAACAAAAAGTATAAAATGCATGGCTGAATCATTCACAATAATATCAGTAACATGCATTAAGAAAGTAAATAGGATCAATTTTTAACATGAACTAAGAATTAACAATACTTCTACCGCATTTATTAATCTTACTTAAAGGGATAGTTCACCCAGAAATGATAATTATCCCCTATTTTACTCACCCTAAAGCCATCCTACGTGTATATGACATTCTTCTTTCATACGAATACAAAATCTGAATTTCTTCTGCAGAACAAACTAATAAGATATTTCAAAGAATGCTGGTTTTGGTGACCATTGACTTCTATTTCATGGACAACAACAAAACACTTGAGACATTTGTCAAAATATCTTTTTATTTTTTAAAAGCCATACAGGTTTGGAACGAATGAGAGGGAGAAAACGATGACTGAATTTTCATTTTCTCTTTAAAGTTGATATGAAACGAAAGTTGCGCCTGAGTTTATTACTCTATTATGATGTTTCTGTGAGTGAAAATGACTGAAAAGTCTTTAAAATCTTTTATTTTTGTCACCGATTTGCGAAGTAAAAACACAAAGTATAAAATGCATGGCTGAATTATTCACAATAATACCAATAACATAAATAGGACCAATTTTGATTTCATGCCGACTTGTGTAAATCATGTTCGGTCTGTAAAAAGCAGCCAGAGCTGGACGTATGGGTCTGTTTCTGACAAGTCTTAAAGAAATGTCAAAGCTAAACCAGAGTATCTGCGTGTCTCTTTTTGTTTCATCACATTTTTCGGGAATATCCTGATGGCCATTCTACCTTATTAATATTGCACATTACAGATGAGAAAACCCATGTGCTCTTACTTGTAGTTGTGTAAAGCAAGCAAATCCGATTGAAACTGATGTTAATTTCAGATTTTTGTTTGTGCCTGACTGAATCTCTGAAAAATACTGCATAATACGACCCTACAATAATTCATTTTGCTTGCATGCTACTATTTCTACCCAGTGTGATAGTTATTGCAGTATTTACACCCTAAAGCGTGTGTTTGCTGAATTCGGTAACCTTGACTGCAGTTTCTTACTTTGTGTTTAAAGACACTGTAGAACATATGAAAGCTTTTTTGGTAACACTTTAAAATAAGGTTTCATTAGTTAACATTAGTTACAACTTTAGTTAACATGAACTAAGAATTAACAATACTTCTAGCATTTATTAATCTTACTTAAAGGGATAGTTCACCCAAAAATGAAAATAATCCCCTATTTTACTCACCCTAAAGGCCTGTACACACCAGGACGAATATAAAAGTAAAAAGTGTGTGTGAATGGTTTTGGCCATAGACATAATATGTCTATGGTTTTGGCAAGCGTGTAAATACTGTCTCTCTTTTTCTTCTGTGTGACAAGCGAGTGTCAGAAGCGTAAAGTGCCGCAGCACCGCCTTGTGTACCGGGAGCGCATCTACTGAATGTGCACGTTCACTCGCCAGTGGAAATCGCTTGGGTGTGAACACTCAAGACGCGCCGAAAAACGCTGGCGATAAGCGCGTGCGAGATTCGTCCCGGTGTGTACAGGCCTTCACTTGAGCAGCTCCAGGCACGTGAACAAAAGCGCCGATCTCATTGGTCGGCCAGTTTTTAACGTGCCGCGTCAAAATAAAAAAATGAACCTGAGGCGTTTTTTTAAAAATGACGCTTTTACGCCTTGCTTTTTCCCGTCGGTGTGCACACTCACATTGGCGGCTTTTGTTTAGTCACGAGGCGTTAAACGTCGGCGATAAACGCGCGCGAAAATTGTCCCGGTGTGAACAGGCCTTAAAGCCATCCTAGGTGTATATGACATTCTTTTTTCGATTAATCGAAGTCGAACCGCAATCACGATTTGACTTATGTGCGATTATGAAAGCGCAAAGGCTGCGATTTTAATTAAATAAATGCCCAGCGTTTTAGTGAAGAGCGGCTCTTATAACGTGCGTTTGAAAAAACAACACGTGTCAAACAACTTCACAAACTAGTAATGTGAAGTGTTCATAAACCAACAAATACGTTTAATAACATGCTTTAACTCACTTCATATAGTCAGTCGAGAGTCGAGTGTTTGTGAGCTGATGTGGCTTCTTATCACAGAATGAGGCAGACAACGCTTTATTTTATAGGCAGTGATAAAGTCTATGTCAATCAGCACTGCTTTATTATTATGAAAATACCTGAGAAGGCTTGAAGAACTCAATACACCATATCTTGATGCAGTAGTGTTTATAGTCCTCATGTTTAATCAGTCAAAGCGTTTCTATCTTCCTATTATTCAGCCTGCAGCGCTAGCTTGGCTTCACATTAGGGATTTCCCATAGGGATTTCCTGAAAACAAATGATAACTTCTCTAACACAAATGTGGAGTTTCTGCTTGAGGGCGCCCTCTGGCCTCCAGTATGAATTAAACCTTTTGGTAACAAATGAGAAATACTTCTCTCTAAATAAATTTATTTGACAATTCATATGTTTTTCTTAAATATATAGGCGTTTTCTTCCCCACAGTGGATGCATAAGAGGCTCATATTTCTTATTAAAGACATATACTTGATAGACATAGTACCATCCCAAGAACACCATCCCTACTGTGAAGCATGGGGTTGGTAGCATCATGCTCTGGGGGTGTTTTTCTGCACATGGGACAGGGCGACTGCACTGTATTAAGAAGAGGATGACCGGGGCCATGTATTGCGAGTTTTTGGGGAACAACCTCCTACCCTCAGTTAGAGCATTGAAGATGGGTCGAGGCTTGGTCTTCCAACATGGCAATGACCCGAAGCACACAGCCAGGATAACCAAGGAGTGGCTCTGTAAGAAGCATATCAAGGTTCTGGCGTGGCCTAGCCAGTCTCCAGACCTAAACCCAATAGAGAATCTTTGGAGGGAGCTCAAACTCAGTGTTTCTCAGCAACAGGCCAGAAACCTGACTGATCTAGAGAAGATCTGTGTGGAGGAGTCTATCAGCTTGAATCAGTCGGCCCATTCTCCTCTGACCTCTAGCATCAACAAGGCATTTACGCCCACAGGACTGCCGCATACTGGATGTTTTTCCCTTTTCACACCATTCTTTGTAAACCCTAGAAATGGTTGTGCGTGAAAATCCCAGTAACTGAGCAGTTTGTGAAATACTCAGACCGGCCCGTCTGGCACCAACAACCAGGCAACGCTCAAAATGGCTTAAATCACCTTTCTTTCCCATTCTGACATTCAGTTTGGAGTTCAGGAGATTGTCTTGACCAGGACCACACCCCTAAATGCATTGAAGCAACTGCCATGTGATTGCTTGATTAGATAATTGCATTAATGAGAAATTGAACAGGTGTTCCTAATAATCCTTTAGGTGAGTGTATATACAGTGAGGAAAATAAGTATTTGAACACCCTTCTATTTTGCAAGTTCTCCCACTTGGAAATCATGGAGGGGTCTGAAATTGTCATCGTAGGTGCATGTCCACTGTGAGAGACATAATCTAAAAAAAAATCCAGAAATCATAATGTATTATTTTTTTTTTAAAACTATTTATTTGTATGATACAGCTGCAAATAAGTATTTGAACACCTGAGAAAATCAATGTTAATATTTGGTACAATAGCCTTTGTTTGCAATTACAGAGGTCAAACGTTTCCTGTAGTTTTTCACCAGGTTTGCACACACTGCAGGAGGGATTTTGGCCCACTCCTCCACACAGATCTTCTCTAGATCAGTCAGGTTTCTGGCCTGTCGCTGAGAAACACGGAGTTTGAGCTCCCTCCAAAGATTCTCTATTGGGTTTAGGTCTGGAGACTGGCTAGGCCACGCCAGAACCTTGATATGCTTCTTACAGAGCCACTCCTTGGTTATCCTGGCTGTGTGCTTCGGGTCATTGTCATGTTGGAAGACCCAGCCTCGACCCATCTTCAATGCTCTAACTGAGGGAAGGAGGTTGTTCCCCAAAATCTCGCAATACATGGCCCCGGTCATCCTCTCCTTAATACAGTGCAGTCGCTCTGTCCATCTGAATTTCAGTTCCAAATTCTTTCTTTTAGGAGACAACAATTTCATTTGTCATGGACTTTGATCTTTAAAACTTTGCAGATCTTTTACATTCACAAACAACAACTATATTACACACTGCATGAAAGGTAATATTTGATGAAGCACAATAGGGGCACTTAAATTATTTTTATTCAATACTTTACCACACCTTGTGAAGTTAGTTAGGCTCCTTGAGAACACTATGCCTTATAAACACAAGTAATTTATCTTTATATAATTTTGTGCAGTTGTAAACTGGTTATTTCCCTTTCATCAGCAGATAACCTAAGCGAAGCCCTGAAGACGCTGAAGCTCTCATCGGCAGATAGCGCTTCAGACAGCGTCGAGGGCTGCTTGGACTGCCTGCTCAAAGCTTTGGCCCACAATAGTAAGTCTGCATATCTTTTATGTAGCTCTTCATTTTTATCATTTCTTACAGCTGAAATAAAGAATTATTGCGAAGTGAAGGAACCTTGATTTAAGCTCAGGGCTCATATATCTTTTATATTCAGATTATCCAAGGATGCAGGATTGAATAAAATCCATTTTGTTTATAATTTTTCTTTTGCTGTGTCATGTTGCTGTGATTAATGCAGCCAACGATATAAAAAATAAAAGAAACGGAAAACATTATTCCTGCCAAAAACACTAATTTAGATTGGAAAAGGGTGGAGTTACATTAAATGGTTTACACAATAGTAATAGACCGTTTTGGAAAATATAATAATTAGAATAATGGTGTGTCAGTCTCCATGTGATTGTGCAGAAAATAACAGAAAGGAAGTGGTAAATATGTGTAGACTTTGTGATGAGAATTTATGTCTGTCAAAAAGTATATAAACAGTGACTATACAGAATCAGGGAAAACAAAGTAGATTATATGGCTCTACCCATGGATGTTTAGTTTACTTGAATGCCTTTTCCCTGGTTTCACAGACAAGGCTTGAGCTAGTTCCAGACTAAAATGCATGTTTGAGCTTGAACTTGCATTGACATACACTATTTTGCCAAAAGTATTGGGACACCCCTCCAAATCATTGAATTCAGGTGTTCCTATCACTTCCATGGACACAGGTGTATAAAATCAAGCACCTAGGCATACAAACGCTTCTACAAACATTTGTGAAAAAATGGGTCACTCTCAGGAGCTCAGTGAATTCAAGCGTGGTACCGTGAAAGGTTGCCACTGTCGTGGAAAAAAGAAACTTTAATAATTATCATGGTGAAGCTGGAATTAAAAAACACAAGCCTAAGTGTCTTTAAAAGCTTTTATTCTTGCCAAGAAGGTCAATTCGGACATGCAGGTTGTGCAGTCAGAAAAGACAAAAACCAAAGCCCCTCACTCGTTCTTTTATACACTCATTTCAATGGTTGAGGGCCAATAACACAAATAACAAACTCCCTAGTTGGTGTTATCTGCAGCTGTCCCACCTTGAGTGAAAACAAAACTTTCCGAGAACTTGTTCAAGGCTACAGACAACGAACACTAGTTCTATTGAGAAGAGTATCAAAGTTTATCAAACAAAAATGTGTTTACTACAGAAAACTAGAATTCCCATCTTGTATGAGTTTAATATCAAAAACGCCTTATATGGTTTGATATAGTTTATGTTCAAAATTTCCATTACACCACCTGTGCAATAAGTCCATTCATGAAATTGTCTCTCTACTAAATATTCCACGGTCAACTGTTAATGGTATTATAACAAAGTGGAAGTGTTTGGGAAAAACAACTACTCAATCACGTAAAATCACAGAGTGGGGTAAGTGCATGCTGAGGTGCACAGTGCGGAGAAGTCGCCAACTTTCTGCAGAGTCAATGGCTACAGACCTCCAAACTTAATGTGGCCTTCAGATTAGCTCAAGAACAGTGTGTAGAGAGCTTCATGGAATGGGTTTCCATGGCCGAGCAGCTCATCCAAGCCTCACATCACCAAGTGCAATGCAAAGCGTCGGGTGCAGTGGTGTAAAGCACGCCACCACTGGACTCTAGAGCAGTGGAGACGTGTTCTCTGGAGTGACCAATCACGCTTCTCTGTCTGGCAATCCGATGGACGAGTCTGGGTTTGGAGGTTGCCAGGAAAACGGTACTTGCCTGACTGCATTGTGCCAAGTGTAAAGTTTAATGGAGGGGGGATTATGGTGTGGGGGTTGTTTTTCAGGGGTTGGGCTTGGCCCCTTAGTTCCAGTGAGAGGAACTCTTAATGCTTCAGCAAACCAAGACATTTTGGACAATTCCATGGTCCCAACTTTGTGGGAACATTTTGGGGATGGCCACTTCCTGTTCCAACATGACTGCGCACCAGTACACAAAGCAAGGTTCATAAAGACATGGATGAGCGAGTTTGGTGTGGAGGAATGTGACTGGCCTGCACAGAGTCCTGACCTCAACCCGATAGAACACCTTTGGTGATGAATTAGAGCGGAGACTGCGAGTCAGGCCTTCTTGTTCAACATCAGTGCCTGACCCCATAAACACACTCCTAAACCTTGTGGATAGCCTTCCCAGAAGAGTTAAAGCTGTTATAGCTGCAAAGGATGAGCGAGCCAACTCCATATTAAACCCTACGGATTAAGAATGGGATTTCATTAAAGTTCATGTGCATATAAAGGCAGACAGCCCAAAACTTTTGGCAATGTACTATATCTTAAAATATGTCTGTGCCATTGTTTTGTCTTAAGATGCACTCCAGTAATGATTTTTTTTTTCTCTATGGCACATTTATACCGGGCCTTTAAGTGCTTCAGACAAACTTTGAAAGACAGACTTTATCTTTCAAAGGTTTGCCAATATCCTTGCAAACTTTTTTTTATTTACAATGGCAAGAAAACAAGTCACATTTACGTCTACCTCAGCCGTTGTTAGAAACTTGTAGCCAGTTTTGGGGAAAATAATATTTTGGGGAAAATAATGTTAGGTTACTTTTGCATTACATTTTCTCACCTGAGCTTGTTTGTTTTTAATAAAAATAAATAAATAAATTAATTAATTAAAAGGTCTATTTTTGCAAATGTAAAGGCCCTTACCACCAAAGGTGCAAATACAAAAGGAAATGTAAATTCACGCCTGTACAGTAGAGGGAGCAAAAAAAATTTAAAACAAGACAATGTGATTGTAACAAATTCAAGTTAAGGGAAGGAGGAGGCGGGAACTGGTGAACAACGTAAAACTTTAATAATAAAATAAACATAAACAACAAAACTAAAGTAAACTAAAACAAAACAAAACAAAACACCAATATAAAATTCAGGCCTGGTCCTCTCTCGTCCTTTCCTGTCTTCACGCCTCCTTTTTTTCTTCCGGAGCTCCTCCGTGGAACTCGAGATCGGTGTGACGCTCATTAGTGCCACCGGCCTCGCTCTGTTCTCACAACTCTCGGCCCCGCCATGCTTGCCACAGTGGTGGCAAGTTGAATTGGTCACAATGGTTGAATTGGATCATCGAAGGTCAGCAGCAAAGACATTTGTTAATAAAGTGAGATTAAATGAATTAAGTATAATTCTGTTATTTAACATTTAATTTTTGTAGGTTTGCCTAAATATTCTCAGTGTGTGTTCCACTGTTTTTATTAATTTTGAGGAATGGTGAATCTGTTTTTGTGTAAGTGAGATGAGTAAATGCATGCTTGCATTTAGTCTACAATTCCAACTTCTGTCATCGCACACAACTTCTCTGCACTTACTTCCGATTTCTCTCAACATGGGGACAGGAGAGCTGTCAGTCAATAAATGGGAAAAGAAAGTAACTTGCGTTTCTTTTTTGAAAAAGTCCAATATTTTGTTGTAGATTTAAAAGTAATGTGTTACTTTACTCGATACTTGAAAAAAGTAATCTGATTACATAACTTTTAATGATTCACCCCGATCATTGCTTGCAGCAGTGTTAACTAGATTCCTGTTTGGAATGCCTAGGTATGATAAAGTATTAAAATGCCTAGGTATGATAAATTATTAAAATGCCTAGGTATGATAAAGTATTAATGATATGAATATTGCTATAAATGTTTTCAAATGAAAATATACAAAACTGTACTAGATTTACGATGCTAATAACTGTGTTTGAAATCACTGTCTGTGAAAAGGGTCTATAGGTCAACTTAACGTTTCCATTGCAGAAATATGAACCTGTCAGACCAAATATCTAAACTAGATGTTGTGTTGCACGTGTGCTATCGCAATGATTATTCAGTTCCTGCATCAATACTTGTGGCTGAATCTTTAACCTTTGTGTTTGCAGGTCAGATCCTCTCATAGTATCATTATTCACTGATGTTCTTCCTCTGATTTCAGATGTTGAGACTAGTGAAAAGATCCAGGAGATGGGTGTTCTTGCCATGATGCCCGCTCTTCTGTCTGAGCAGAACTCATGTACACCAAAAGTAGCCAACATCATTGCAGAGGTGGCCAAAAATGGTAAGTGCTACTACATCGCCAATTGTTGCTCGTCTTGGATTACTGACACCCAGTGATGGGAATAACGGCGTTATAGATAAACGGTGTTGCTAACGGAATAATTTTTTTCAGTAACAAGTAATCAAACAAATTCCTGTTTCTCCTGTTACAACGCCGTTAGCGTTACTGAGAAAAAAAAATGCGGGGTTACTATAATTGAGCTCACTGAAGCGGTTTTCATCCGAACAGGCTCTCTGTCGTCCGGACCTGCAATGTTTTTCTTTCTCTGGTTGGTTGGTGTGTGTGTGTGTGTGTGTGTGTGTGCGGGCGTGCGTGCGTGCATGCCCATACATGTTGGGGGGTGGGTGGGGTGGTACACATAACTGATGATGATGATTGGTTGGTGGGAGACAAAGTTGAGGTTGATTGGTTACGTTCACACACACACACACACACACACACACACACACACACACACACACACACACACACACACACACACACACACACACACACACACACACACACACACACACACACACACACACACACACACACACACACACACACACACACACACACACACACACACACACACACACACACACACACACACACACACACCTATGACACACACACACACCTATGACACACACGCACACGCATATGCACAGTCACACACACCAAGTCCAACGACTTCAAAGGTAGCTTTCGCAAACTGGAAGTATAAGCGCTACTTTTCCTTCGTTGAGGTGAAAGGTAAGAATGTTTATGTAACGTGCAACTTATGCCCAGGAAGAAAGAGTCTCTCCACGTCTGTGGCAAGTAATTCTAATCTAATGAAGCCTCACATCACCACATGCCGTCACACAATTAGTGGCTAAAAACCCAGGTGATAACGTGAGCTCCACTACCAAAGGAGTAGTACTGATTATATTTACACAATATTTACACTATAGTAGGCCTACTGATAATATTTACAATAATGTATTGAATTTGATAGGGTGTCTCTCACATTGTCCCACAGCAACATTACAATAGTGTACATTAATGCACAATGTTTTATAATAATAATAATTTATTCTATTTAGTGTCCAATTCATTCATTTAACATATTTAATATTGGGGACATCCAAGTTTTGAAAAAAAAAAAAAAAAGTAACTCAGTAGTTACTTTCCCTGGTAATTAGTTACTTTTATAATGATGTGACTCAGTTACTAACTCAGTTACTATTTGTAAGAAGTAACTATAACTAATTACTTTTTTTAAGTAACGTGCCCAACACTGCCGACACCTAGTGGTGTGGATGCAGTGTAGGCTTGCTGTGATGGTCTGTGTTGCTAGTGTTACCGGTATTCAGACACAACACCGGTTACATCACTTGCCCACCGTGGCACTGCCCCCACCGGCGTTTAGATTTTTAAAAATAGTAATACAATCATTTCATTCAGTTAGAGAACAGACACTACAAATAAAAACTGAACATATCTGCTTAATACAGCGTGAGTAGAATAAGAGTCGCAGCCCAAACTAGCAGCAGTAGTCAGATTTCATTCTTCACAAGAGTTAGGAGCTGACTGACAAGATGATCGCAGAAGATTTCGTTTCAAAGCGAAATGTAAAAGAGCCTATTTAAGCGAGCTTGTCATTGTACTGTTGTGTTTTTCATTAAAAAATATATTGAGCACACAATTCAAGCAATTCATCCCCGAATTGGCGCTAATTCTAAACCAAAAATATGCATATATATATAAACTCACCTAAAGGATTATTAGGAACACCTGTTCAATTTCTCATTAATTCAATTATCTAATCAACCAATCACATGACAGTTGCTTCAATGTATTTAGGGGTGTGGTCCTGGTCAAGACAATCTCCTGAACTCCAAATTGAATGTCAGAATGGGAAAGAAAGGTGATTTAAGCAATTTTGAGCGTGGAATGGTTGTTGGTGCCAGACGGGCCGGTCTGAGTATTTCACAATCTGCTCAGTTACTGGGATTTTCACGCACAACCATTTCTAGGGTTTACAAAGAATGGTGTGAAAAGGGAAAAACATCCAGTATGCGGCAGTCCTGTGGGCGAAAATGCCTTGTTGATGCTAGAGGTCAGAGGAGAATGGGCCGAATGATTCAAGCTGATAGAAGAGCAAATTTGACTGAAATAACCACTTGTTACAACCGAGGTATGCAGCAAAGCATTTGTGAAGCCACAACACGCACAACCTTGAGGCGGATGGGCTACAACAGCAGAAGACCCCACCGGGTACCACTCATCTCCACTACAAATAGGAAAAAGAGGCTACAATTTGCACGAGCTCACCAAAATTGGACAGTTGAAGACTGGAAAAATGTTGCCTGGTCTGATGAGTCTGGATTTCTGTTGAGACATTCAGATGGTAGAGTCAGAATTTGGCGTAAACAGAATGAGAACATGAATCCATCATGCCTTGTTACCACTGTGCAGGCTGGTGGTGGTGGTGTAATGGTGTGGGGTTGTGAGGATGTTTTCTTGGCACACTTTAGGCCCCTTAGTGCCAATTGGGCATCGTTTAAATGCCACGGCCTACCTGAGGATTGTTTCTGACCATGTCCATCCCCTTATGACCACCATGTACCCATCCTCTGATGGCTACTTCCAGCAGGATAATGCACCATGTCACAAAGCTCGAATCATTTCAAATTGGTTTCTTGAACATGACAATGAGTTCACTGTACTAAAATGGCCCCCACAGTCACCAGATCTCAACCCAATCAACCCAAAATCTCCATCAACTGCAAGATGCTATCCTATCAATATTGGCCAACATTGCTTTCCGAAAAATTCTCACTTTTAATTTTGATGTACTAAAATAACTCAAACTAACATTGAAATAACTGTATAGACATGTAAAAAAACAGACTAATAAAAATGACAAACACAAAACAAAATTACTACAAATTTAAATGGCAAATACAAAAATAAAAACTAATTCAAAATATTAATAAAATTATCAACAATACTAAAATAAATTTACCTTGTAAAACGAAACAGCTTTTATTAGGCTACGATGTGACTGGAGTCAACATTTTGTGTGCCTTCATGATTTTATATGTATTGTCCAAAAGTACAATTCAGTTCTTCAGGAATATACCTTTTTACAGATAAAGGACAGATAAAGGTAATAAAATAACTGTCAATAATCCGTTCTGAGCCTTAATATTCTGCCTTCATTTTCACTGGCCTTAGTAATAGTCGGTAATGTCATTCTTAATAGAAACCTGTTTAATAACATTTTATAAAATCAGCCTTTTCTCCTCATAGATCTGTTTGTTTGTCTCTGCTGTTCTCTGATTCTTCTCCCCCAGTTTCACTGATGCTGCAGTCGAGTCTGTGGCCATTCATGCGTGTCATTATTACTGCTATTGGCAGCGTGAAGGAAATGATAGCCTCGCATGTAAGCTATAAGATCAGTATATATAAGATCAGTGCAGCAGAACCAGTCGATATCAAAACAGACAAACAGATTAAATTTGAGTTGACTGATAAACACATTGCACTACGCATGATGCAGTCCTGAGATATGCAGTACTATATGAGAAAATAAATTTTTTTTCCTGAAGTAAACACTTAAAATTTACAACTTATGATCATTTTTAATCACATTTTAACTAGGGCTGCAACTATCATTTGTTTTGAGAATTAATTAATAAATTATTGCTTTTATTCATCAATTAAACGGATATATTAAAAAGATCTTGTGTTTTATTCGGGGGAACAAATCACTAACAAATGTAAATGTATGTATGCTGTACATATGTGCGAAAAAGGAATTTTCGGAAGAAGCAGGAAAAATGGGTGTGCGTCGCTTACCTGGGGAACACATAGCACCAGGATGCACAATGGGAAGAAGGCAAGCCGGCAGAGGCAGTGTGATGCTTTGGGCAATGTTCTGCTGGGAAGCCTTGGGTCCTGCCTTCCATGTGGATGTTACTTTTGACACCTATCATCTACCTAAGCATTGTTGCAGACCATGTACACCCTTTCATGGAAACGGTATTCCCTGGTGGCTGTGGCTCTTTCAACAGCATAATGCGTCCTGCCACAAAGCAAAAATGGTTCAGGAAGCAGGTTTGAGGAGCACAACAATGAGGTGTTGCCTTGGCCTCCAAATTCTTCAAATCTCAATCCAATCGAGCATCTGTAAGATGTGTTGAACAAACAAGTCCGATCCATGGAGGCCCTAACTCGCAACTTGCAGGACTTAAAGGATCTGCGTCTAACATCTTGGTGCCAGATACCACAGCACACATTCAGGGATCTAGTGGAGTCCATGCCTCGACGGGCCAGGGCTTTTGGCAGCAAAAGTGGGACCAACACAATATTAGGTCATAATGTTATGCCTGTTCTGTGTATATTACATGATTTAAATATAAAAATGATTATTTCCTTCTATCAGTGTTATTGATTAGCTGTTGAGGTCCTGATTTCAATCTGATTACTCTGTCTGTGAAATGTTTTTAATAAGATGTTAAATGGATGATCCACCCAAAACTAAACTTCGGTCATCATTTACTCACTCTCATGTCACTTAAACCTATAGGACTTTCGTTCAATCTTTAAAACTCAAATGAATATGTTTCTTCTCTCATAATTTTCTGTCCATCCTTTGAAAGTCTAGGTAAACAACCTAGGGGAACAAGCTTCAAAAAGTACATAAAGACATTGTAAAATGAATCCATTTGAAGCGAGCGATTTAATCCAACAATCATTTTAATTGATGAACAGATTAATGCACATATGTTGAGCTCATCAAATATGGAACAATCATTTTAATTGATTACATAAAGACATCGTAAAATTAATCCATTTGAACCGAGCGGTTTAATTCAAGTCTTCCAAAGAGAAACGATCATTTTAATTGATGAACAGATTAACGCGCATACATTGAGCTCCTCCAAAGCTCAACCATACCAATGAGGGTTTTTCTCAGATGTATATCAAGCACACCTGAGCGTCATTTATTTAATATAATAACAGTAATATTTATATTTAATATGTATTTTGCTTTTATGATTGTACCATTTGCAAGTTTTAGCAACATTGTTCTCAGTGGATGGCTTCCTTTTTTCAAAATCCAGTCACAGATGTGATGTTAACAGAATAACAGCTTGGAAGACTAAACCAAATGTTTTCATCCACTTTGCTTTGTAGGCATAATTTCAGTCGGTTTTGAACTCTGTTTGAAAGAGCCAGTCGTTCGTCTACAGATAAGTTACCTTGTTTATGCACAACAGCAAATCAGCAATTAAATGAATTGAGAACACACCAGTACAGCATGGAGTTCTCTATTCTTTGAGCAGCTTAATTAGTCTCTATACACGGTTTGGTTTTTAAGTACTTAGTATTCAAATTAACTTTAAGTCTTTTTTTAATTAACTTTTATTGAATATTTACTAGGCTTATGTGTGGTATATCTTCATATAGTGGCCTTCAGCTCTTCTGCATTGTTGGGTCTGGCATATCGCATCTTCCTCTTCACAATCCCCCATAGATTTTCTATGGAGTTAAGGTCAGGCGAGTTTGCTGGCCAATTAAGAACAGGGATACCATGGTCCTTAAACCAGGTACTGGTTGCTTTGGCACTGTGTGCAGGTGCCAAGTCCTGTTGGAAAATTAAATCTGCATCTCCATAAAGTTGGTCAGCAGCAGGAAGCATGAAGTGCTCTAAAACGTCCTGGTATACGGCTGCTTTGACCTTGGACCTCAGAAAACACAGCGGACCAACACCAGCAGATGACATGGCACCCCAAACCATCACTGACTGTGGGAACTTTACACTGGACCTCAAGCAACGTGGATTGTGTGCCTCTCCTCTCTTCCTCCAGGCTCTGGGACCATGATTTCCAAAGGAAATGCAAAATTTACTTTCATCAGAGAGCATAACTTTGGACCACTCAGCAGCAGCCCAGTCCTTTTTGTCTTTAGCCCAGGCGAGGCGCTTCTGACGCTGTCTGTTGTTCAAGAGTGGCTTGACACAAGGAATGCGACAGCTGAAACCCATGTCTTGCAAACGTCTGGTTCTTGAAGCACTGACTCCAGCTGCAGTCCACTCTTTGTGAATCTCCCCCACATTTTTTAATGGGTTTTGTTTCACAATCCTCTCCAGGGTGCGGTTATCCCTATTGCTTGTACACTTTTTTCTACCACATCTTTTCCTTCCCTTCGCCTCTCTATTAATGTGCTTGGACACAGAGCTCTGTGAACAGCCAGCCTCTTTTGCAATGACCTTTTGTGTCTTGCCCTCCTTGTGCAAGGCGTCAATGGTCTTCTTTTGGACAACTGTCAAGTCAGCAGTCTTCCCCATGATTGTGTAGCCTACAGAACTAGACTGAGAGAACATTTAAAGGCCTTTGCAGGTGTTTTGAGTTAATTAGCTGATTAGAGTGTGGCACCAGGTGTCTTCAAAATTGAACCTTTTCACAATATTCTAATGCCGCGTTCCAGGCAACCCGTAACCCGTGTTTTTCCAAACTTCTACCCGTGATAGTGCACTGGAACGGCAATCAAACCCGTGACTTCCCACCCGTGAACTCGTACTAGCTCGATTTACTCCCAGTTACGAGATCTGACGTCACATATCTTGCGAAACAACAATGACAGCCCCGTACGGATGCGGTGTTTATGAAACAAATATACAATTAACGTTAAATAAAAGGTATAACAGCTTCTCTTGCTGTATGCGCATTTCCCCCCCTCTGTTTCCCTCAAATAAGCACCTTTGGCGATAGAAATGATTGTAAATTTAGCATAAGCCTCATACGGTCGCCATGCTTTGTTTACATAGCTACCACACGATTCCTTGCGCTCAGGCAGTTTGTTGTGACTTTGCCTGGAACTCTACAAAGTCGTGAGTCGTGGTTTGAAGTTGTAACTTACGGGCTCAAAAACCTGCCTGGAATGCAGCATAATTTTCTGAGATACTGAATTTGGGATTTTCCTTAGTTGTCAGTTATACTCATCAAAATTAAAAGAAATAAACATTTGAAATATATCAGTCTGTGTGTAATGAATGAATATAATCTACAAGTTTTACTTTTTGAATGGAATTAGTGAAATAAATCAACTTTTTGATGATATTCTAATATGACCAGCACCTGTGTATATGTGTGTGTGTGTGTGTGTATATATATATATATATATATATACTGTATATACATAAAAACATAAAAAAACAGCAATTATTAAGTCTTGCCCAAATCTCCTTTCTAAAAGACACTCCGCTTTAACCTTTGTAATTACAGCTCTAGCACATCAACCTGCGGCAATCCTGCAGAGTCAGTGTGCTTCTTCACCTAAAGCTCTTAGTTTAATTACACAAGTGTTTCTTTAAACTGCACTTCAGACAAATAGAGCTGGGGTTTGGAAGTGTATGGAGAGTGCCAGAGATAAAAAGGTTAAAATAATGAATGGCCTTTTAGCAGTTTGCTAGGTAGCTAATGACAGTGGCCTGCTGGTGTGCCAGATCTCTGGCAGCTCCTGCTGGCATTCAGCTGTCAGCATTCCTCTGGGAACATCTGTGTTTCATCCAGTGAAGTCTCCAGCACTTTCTAATCGGAAAGTTAAATTTTTAGGGATTTAAGTGATGCATTTGCTACAGTATGTGATTTACTGTGGTGTTATTATTGTACATTGATCAGATGGTAATTCCACGGTACATGTGTTGTTATTTTTAACTAAGCATTACAAATAAAGCTGAAATCAAATAAAATGTAGATGAAATGTACATGTTAGATGGAAAACTTAAACTTGTACGTTAAATAGCCATTTTTTAAATTTGGAAAATTGACCACTTACAAATTACATTCTGAGAATTAAATCTTTTATATCTAATTGGTTTGTGAATATCAAAAAAAAAAAAAAGAAGAAGAATTAATTATATATATATATATATTATAATATTTTTGTCAGGTGTTCTCCAAGCTCATCAGGCATTACAGAAGAAGACTCAGAGCTGTTATCTTGGCAAAAAGAGGTTGCAAAAAAAGTATTGAATTAAAGGTTATGATTAATTGTGAGCAATGTGTATTAGAGAAAAACATTTATTTTATAATAAGATTTCCCCCCCATTTAAAATTCTCATTCTCCAATGAAAGGTTCGAATTTTATACATTTTTAAAACAAAAGATCAAAAGGATTAACAACACAGATTTATTTTCACAGCCTTCTTTGGTCATATTTACCAATGGTATGTATAATTTCGGGCTTGACTGTGTATGTGTATATATCTATATATATAATCAACCAATCACATGGCAGTTGCTTCAATGCATTTAGGGGTGTGGTCCTGGTCAAGACAATCTCCTGAACTCCAAACTGAATGTCAGAATGGGAAAGAAAGGTGATTTAAGCAATTTTGAGCGTGGCATGGTTGTTGGTGCCAGACGGGCCGGTCTGAGTATTTCACAATCTGCTCAGTTACTGGGATTTTCACGCACAACCATTTCTAGGGTTTACAAAGAATGGTGTGAAAAGGGAAAAACATCCAGTATGCGGCAGTCCTGTGGGCGAAAATGCCTTGTTGATGCTAGAGGTCAGAGGAGAATGGGCCGACTGATTCAAGCTGATAGAAGAGCAACTTTGACTGAAATAACCACTCGTTACAACCGAGGTATGCAGCAAAGCATTTGTGAAGCCACAACACACACAATCTTGAGGCGGATGGGCTACAACAGCAGAAGACCCCACCGGGTACCACTCATCTCCACTACAAATAGGAAAAAGAGGCTACAATTTGCACGAGCTCACCAAAATTGGACAGTTGAAGACTGGAAAAATGTTGCCTGGTCTGATGAGTCTCGATTTCAGTTGAGACATTCAGATGGTAGAGTCAGAATTTGGTGTAAACAGAATGAGAACATGGATCCATCATGCCTTGTTACCACTGTGCAGGCTGGTGGTGGTGGTGTAATGGTGTGGGGTTGTGAAGATGATTTCTTGGCACACTTTAGGCCCCTTAGTGCCAATTGGGCATCGTTTAAATGCCACGGCCTACCTGAGGATTGTTTCTGACCATGTCCATCCCTTTATGACCACCATGTACCCATCCTCTGATGGCTACTTCCAGCAGGATAATGCACCATGTCACAAAGCTCGAATCATTACAAATTGGTTTCTTGAACATGACAATGAGTTCACTGTACAAAAATGGCCCCCATAGTCACCAGATCTCAACCCAATAGAGCATCTTTGGGATGTGGTGGAACGGGAGCTTCATGCCCTGGATGTGCATCCCACAAATCTCCATCAACTGCAAGATGCCATCCTATCAATATGGGCCAACATTTCTAAAGAATGCTTTCAGCACCTTGTTGAATCAATGCCACGTAGAATTAAGGCAGTTCTGAAGGCGAAAGGGGTCAAACACAGTATTAGTATGGTGTTCCTAATAATCCTTTAGGTTAGTGTGTATATATATATATATATATATATATATATATATATATATATATATATATATATATATATATATATATATATATATAATATAGATTTTTTTTATATTATATATATTTATATATATATATATATATATATTTAAACTAATATAAATGTCAAAATAAAAATAACAGCTAATTCTGAATATTACTAAATACTATAATAGTAAATAATAATACTAAAATAACACTGTTGTATGTAGCGTGCCGTGGTACTGCGAAGTGATTTTCACATTCATATACCATGGTATTTACACAGTACTCTATGGTACCATTTCCATTAGTGTTGTCAAAAGTACAGAAATTAAAAAAATGTGACTATTTGAGTGCTTTTGAGCTCCTGCTTTAAAAAAACTTTCAAATACTTCTGTGTGCTTTCAAACGCTCCCATGCGTTGATCATTGTAGCCAATCACAGACATATCCGATGAGAGCGTGATCACAATGGCCAATCAGAGGTGTTTACGATTACGCTCAGTCACATTTTTTTAATTTTCGTACCGACTTGTTTACTCCCATTTACTTTCACTTTCAATTTCACAATTGTGCGTACTCCGTGAATAAGGAGCGGTGGTGCTGAACATGCATTTTAAAATATGAAAAAAATTGTTTACAAAATTGTCTGACGATTCTGTTGCGCAATGAATCCTCCGCCACGGTCCAGTCGGTCTTCTCGTCATGTGATCAGTACAGCGCACTATGTACGACTTGAACAGCTAGTTTTGGATGATTGAAACGAAGCGACTGTTATCCACCTGAATTAAATTGTTTTTATTTCTATAAAAAGCAAAACTACAGTGGAGGCGTAATGTAAACGTAGCGTTGGCATATTCTATACTAACTTCACCCTCACACTCCGTCATGACAATATGACGCAAGACATCTTTTCACCTCAACGAGAAATCTCGTCACAGTTTAGTCTCGCGAGATCTTGTCACACCCCTACTAATTAGATCAAATCAATTAAGATTATTATTGGATAAAATAAAATTCCTATTTGCTGTTTCCCAGATTTTCAAATGTTTATCCAGTAGGATATTTATTGATTGTTAGAGAATCATTTTTATTTCCCATTTTATTATTTTCATTAGCAGTCTTGTGCATTCATTGACTAGTGATATTTTGTGTGGTTATGATTTAGTGATGCATAAAGACATTGCACTTGGTTGGTTGACTCTACCACGCAGACATTTGTTGCACAACAGAAAGTGAATATGAGCAAGATTTTTAATGGGTAAGTATTTATCTGATAATGCTTTACTGAGTTTTAATTGTTGGCGTTCTTTGCAGAATTCATGAGAAGCCCGTGTGTGGAAGCAGGGCTAATTCCTCCACTGGTTCAGCTGCTAAACTGTAAGGACCAGGAAATTCTGCTCCAGACGGGACGAGCCCTCGGCAACATCTGCTACGACAGCCGTAAGTGCCCATTATCGCTCCCTCAGCCATTCCAAGCCCCGGTGCGTCTACAATGAGATATTTTCGTGTCTCTCGGATGATTTGAAGGGGAACTGCTGGTGCAGTTGTCAGAAGGAGTGACATGAGGCAGGCTGTGCAGTTGATCGATTGTAGATGCATAGCTAAACTCTTCCTGCACCTTTTCATTTCACACATGGTTAACAAAAGGTAATTGCACAAGAGCCTATACTGTTGCTGAATTCTTATCCTGATTGTCTCAAAGATGATACGTGAATATGGTATGAGTGGATTCATTGACTTTAGGCCATTGAATTATTGAATTCATGCACACTTTCAACAATTAACTATCAATAATTTAATAGTCCATTGGTAATTATTCTGTACATTAAACATAATGATGAACTAACAGTGGTTGATAATTGAAATTATATCTTTATGCTAATTTGTCAGTGCTGTAGGGAGAGCGTACAGTATCATTTGTGATGTCTCTTGCTCCATTTGCTTGCTTTGTAATCGTGACAGTACAGTTGTGTGAACCGTATTGACCTGTATGTTGTAGAAAGTCTTGAACCATTGGGACTTCACTGACAAGGCTTAAAGGAACACGCCAACTTTTTGGGACTTTATCTTATTCACCGTATCCCCCAGAGTTAGATAAGTCCATACATGCCATTCTCATCTCCGAGCGTGCCATAACTCTGTCTGACGCAAACACCGCTAGCTTAGCACAAATGCTAGAGGTAAACAGCTCCATCTAGCCTACTGTTCAATAAGTGACAAAATAACACCAACATTTTCCTATTAACATGTTGTGATGTGTATAGTTCCTTGATTATTACGCAGGAATGAGAGAAGAGTTCCTAGCCATATCGGTCTAGAAAATCGAATTTTATTTTCCGTCTGTCTTAGTACACAATGTAACTATACACATCACAACATGTAAATAGGAACATTTTGGTGTTTTTTTGTCACTTATTGAGCAGTAGGCTAGCTGGAGCCGTTTACCTCCAGTCTTTGTGCTAAGCTAGGCTAGCGGTGGGTGTGTCAGAGTTATGGCACGCACGGAGATGAGAATGGTATGGATGGACTTATCAAACTCTGGGGGATACGGTGTATAAACTAAAGTCCCAAAAAGTCGGCGTGTTCCTTTAAGCTAGTCCCAGACTACAATGCATGTTTGAGCTGCTTCAACTGAAAGCAACCTACACCGACATATCTTAAAATATGTCAGTGCCATAGTTTTATCTCAAGATGCACACCAGTAATGTTTTTTTTCTCTAAGGCAAGGTACATTTATAAAAGCTACTTAAATGTTCTAACTTAACTAAGGCCTAATCCTGGCTTAATCTAAGCCCTATCCGTGAAACCAGGCCATAGAGTTTAGGGAAAAGCTAAGAGCTTTGTCTGGATAAATAACGGGAAGAGTGCCGTTCCCAAGAGTGTGTCTGAGCGTGGCCTTTGAGCAACTCTCTGGATCACAGCTGAGTCTGATGATTTCGACTGTTTGAAACAGACATTTTTCCGCAGATTTATTGATTTAATCCAGTTATCCCCATCCGGGGGTGCTTAAACCTATAAAACATAAATCATATCATAAAAATACAGTAGGATGAAAGAGTTTTACTCCATGTGTAATTATAGTGTACTTCTGAACTATGACAAATTCAATTTTAGCAGGTAAACACATTTAAAATGTACAGTCCAAAAATATTGCTGACTCATCCATCCTGCACTGTACAGATTTTTCTCCAATCATATGCTCTCTATTTTAGAGCAATAATGTCCCTCCCCTAATGCCACCTGTAACCAATCAACAAGTAGCAAACATGGTCCATGGCTGTGAGGCCTGTTTTAAAAACAAGGGCCGAGCGCATCAATATGCACCGCTCAAACTTCCTGTTTCAACAGGAAAAACATGAACACAAGAAAGTTTTATTGGGCATTGTGCAACTAATATGAGTCTTCATCTAATGTGAGTGCTCATCATTTTTAACAGTTCACCTTTAAAACATTTAATTTATCTATCTATTTCTTTCTTTTTTTTTGAGCAATTGTTTTTAGCAAACATGTATGGAAGTCCATAGCCACCACATAAGAAAAATAATTTGCTAAATTATAATAATGCCATTAAATAAAATAAAAAAACGTAAAGGGTCAGTTCACCCAAAAATGAAAATTCTGTCATTAATTACTTACCCTCATGTCGTTCGACACCCGTTGTTCATCTTCGGAACACAAATGAATATATTTTAGTTGAAATCCGATGGCTCAGAAAGGCCTCCATTGGCATAATGCACTTTACACTCTCAAGACCCATAAAAGGTACTAAAGACGTCGTTACAAAGTCCATCTCACTACAGTAGTTCTACAATAACTTTATGAATCGATGAGAATAGTTTTTGTGTGCAAAAAAACCCCTAAATAACGACTTGCATAGTGATGACCGATTTCTAAACACTGCATCATGAAGCTTTGAAGCATTATGAATCAGTGAGTCAATTCAGCGGTTTGGATCGCCAAAGTCACGTGATTTCAGCATTTTGGCGGTTTGACACGCGATCCAAATCATGATTCGACTCGCTGATTCATAACGCTTCGAAGCTTCGAAATCGGTCATCACTATATAAGTCGTTATTTAGGTTTTTTTTGCGCACAAAAACTATTCTCGTCGATTCATAAAATTATTGTAGAACCACTGTAGCGAGATGGACTTTGTAACGACGTCTTTAGTACCTTTTATGGGTCTTGAGAGTGTAAAGTACATTGTGCCAATGGAGGCCTTTCTGAGCCATCGGATTTCAACTAAAATATCTTCATTTGTGCTCCGAAGATGAACAGAGGTCTTATGGGTGTCGAACTTCATGAGGGTAAGTAATTAATGACAGAATTTTCATTTTTGGGTGAACTAACCTTTTAATATCTAATTTTGACATATATTTTATGATTGACATAGTATCTCATAATTTCGAATAAATAAGACAAAAAGATTGGGAAAATAGCTTAAGCCGGGTATGATTTTGGCCACGATTTGGCTGTCTTAGACAAATTTAGCAAATCCTAAAAGATTCCTCTGATCCTTGGCTAAAATCTGAAGTCTTTGATCATTAGTTTGACATGTTCACTGACAGCCGATTAATGACCGCTGCAATCAAATTTTACCTCAGATGAAATTCTGGCAGTATCA
Organism: Romanogobio albipinnatus; assembly: GCA_023566225.1. NCBI lineage: Eukaryota > Metazoa > Chordata > Actinopteri > Cypriniformes > Gobionidae > Romanogobio > Romanogobio albipinnatus. The sequence continues at coordinate 67,029,315 of CM042239.1, read as the reverse complement.
GAAGATTTGACTCCCAATCCTGCAGTGTGACCTCCTATGACGACCGTCAAATTGTCTTCATTTTTCAAGACAAACCATGACCAAAATTAACGTTAGAAATTTCTTTGTAGCCCCAATTTCAATCCTGCGTGTAATGCAGCTCTCCGTCACCGAACGCAACATTGATTGATGATATAAAACTCTGGACGAGTTTTCTTGCGTGAGTGCGTCCGTTTTTAACACGCTTTGATTATTGTACAGTCTGACATTAATGACAACTGAGATCTTACAGCGTGACATGGCTTACAGCGGGGATCATGTTCGTTCAGTCTGACAATGAACAATCGTAAAGGACTATTTTAAACCGCACAGTGTGCACCCGGCTTTAGTCTATGAGATCAAGCTAGTTAAACTGTTCAAATGTTCTTTAATTAGAAATGATTTAATATGAACTACTAGCAATTAAGTAATAACGTATAATAACAGTTACATTTACAAATATTAACAGTTGATTATTTATGTGGTTACTAATAAAAAGACAAACATGACAATGCATTAAGAGCTCTTGGAAAATGGACACAGATGGGTTTTAATGATGAAGCTGATTGACGTGGCAGCTGAACTAGATCCCAGATGGCCCTGACCCTTTGATAAAGATGACACATATCAACGGACAGTCATGCATTTCACTCAAGGGCATCATTGACTAGGAAACCCCACGCAATAGTTGTCTTTTTCACTACACAGCATCCAAAACCACTAAAGCACTACAGCATTTGGAAATCTTTCAATGTCTTTGTTTTCCGTTTTCTGATCTTTTACTTTGTTTTGTTGCATTTAAATCACTTTCTCACTCCTTTTTCCCTCTTTCTTCCTGATTTGTGTGATAGTTGGCAGTTGTTGTAGACTTTGCGTGGGCAAGCACCAGTGTAAACAAACCTGAAACATTGTTCATACCAACTGAGCTGACTCATATCTGACACACAAATACTGTCATCTGTTCTCAGAGCTTACTGGAAAGCGTAGCTATACATAGCTTAAATATTTATCGCTGGTGTATAGTAGGGTATTTTGTGCTGTAAACTGCAGATTTGTGATTCATGAATCACTTTTATGTAGTCAAATGGTGTTGTAAAGCAGGACACTAGGATAGGAGCGAATGGACATGAGATGGCATTTTTTTGGTTGCACTCTATTTTAAGGTTTCAGTGTTACAGTAATTATACATTTTAAAGTGCTAGTTCACCCAAAAAAGAAAATTGTGTCATTTACTCACCCTCAAGTTGTTCCAAACAGTCTTTCTTCTGTTTAGGGCTGTGCCGGTAAACATGACAACCGCACCACCGGAGTATCACCTGTGCTGGTCGGCCAAAATTCTTTTTTTTGTATGTGAATGCTGTTTTTACGCGAATATTATGACACGAGTGAAGCACAAAGCTTTATTTACAAAATAAATAATAGGTTCGCAATTAAATGTTACATCGCAGCCATGGAAACATGGATTCATGCCGAACAAGAGCGTTAGGCTTTGTGAGGAGAGCTAAAGCTCTGCCTGCGTTTTGCCTTGCCTGCGTTTTGCGATCTGGTCACCCGATTTTCCACGAATTTAACAAGGGCTGTAATCAACCAAAGAAAATCTTGGTTGACTGAAGTCCTGAAATTTTCAACTAAAAATGACGTTAGGAAAAAAAAGTTAAATTAATTAGCTGCACACGGTGCACAGTACTTGGTAGCCTTGTTGTCTGCCTAAATGAATTATAAATAAACATAAAAAACTAGTAGGTTATTTGCAGTATATTAAATAGTTTTGGACCTGAATATTTTGCACTGAAATGAGTCTGACACATGCTCTGACAGCGTTGCATCACGTGCACCATCATAGCCAATGATATCCGAAAATATAGTACTATGTTGTCAACTAGTGAAATCATCACAAGAACTTTTGAGGAATATGCAACATAATTTAGACAATTGTTTTTGTCATATGTATTATAATAACTGACAGACACTATCATTTCAGCCGCTCTGTGCAGCTCGAACATAGGATCAGACTATTAACTTAAAGCTTTTACTCTTAAACACAAAAGGCATGTCCACTTTAATAAAAAAGGAATATTTATTAAACAAGCCAGATCAAGAGCAGAAAAAACGCTCTCACAATTAAATAAATAATATACAGCAAACTAGCCTGCTTCAATCTGTCTCTCTTCTCCAGTGGGTTGGGCTAATCCAAAAGAAGTGGAAACAAGGGGTTTCAGGGGTGAATCAGGGGTGCTCTGAAAACACCCCCATTAGCAATTAGTTTTTTCCACCTGATGAAATGAACGCAGCAAAACTGATGATATGAACACGGCAAAACTGACTGTACAGATCCACTTTTGCGGCACGACTGAAGCGTGGTGTTGTGTGACGCTTCCCCTCATGTGTATGTTGATGGGCGTTCCTCAAGTTTACCGCTATGGGCATGCGTTTGAGCCAGCGGGGAATGAAAAACAAAGGACCAGCGAGAGACTTCTCTTCACCAGTGGGTTGGGCTAATCCAAAAGAAGTGAAAACAAGAGGGGTGTTCTGAAGACACCCCCATTAGCAATTAGTGCTCTCCACCTGATGAAATGAAAGTGGCGCGGCAAAACTGATGAAATGGCAAAACTACCGTAATTAAATGAACGCGGCAAAAAATCGACCAATCAGAATTTTGGTCGAGCCAGAACGTATCGACTAATAAATCGACTAATCGACTGGGAGATTACAGCCCTAGCTGGACATGGAATCTCTCATTTATTTTCCCAAATGTTCGTTTATGTCTCTCACAAGGGGATTAAACATTTCTTCCTTTTGTTTGCTTTTAATTAGGAGTAGTTTGCCTTTGTTTGCATTTACTGTGGTAAAGTAGAAAGTGGTGTAGGACAAATACATTTTACTTAATTCTGTTTAACACAGTTTGTGCTTGTATTAGACTTAAGGTGCGTCAAGTTTATGTGTTTAGCGCATTTCATACACGCTAGAGATTTTTAATTTCGCTTTCTCTCGCAGCGCATAATCAAACAAAGCCTAAAGTTCTTGACCCTGCGGAAGATCATTTCACTCTTCACACCATTTACTGCAAGTGTCAGTTTGGGAACATCAGGAGAAAACAACATGAATATATTAGAAAAGCGTTGCTCTCTTTCCTGCTCGTGTCCCACATACCTTTCAGCGCAAAGCAGCATATGACGCACCTCTGTGGGGAATAGGGATGCACCAAAATGAAAATTCTCGGCCGAAGCCGAATACTGAACATGTTTAAAAAAAAAAAATCAATTTATTTTGCTAATATTTTCACCATTGCGTAATACTATTTTGTATTGCTTTTAAAAAATTTTTTTTTTTTTTTTTACAAAACTACAATTTAAAAATATTTATTTAACACTGAACATTTTTTAGCATTCCAGCAGACATAAAAAACAAAGCACAATATTACTTTTAAAAAAAATGTCAATGTAAAAAAAAACACAATATATAATAATAATAATTTGGCAATCTTATCTTATCTTTGGCCTATTATGCCTACAGGTATCACTGAGGGCGCTCTATTAAAGTGCAGATGTAGACTAACATCTCCACCACAGCCGTGTACAGGGAGATATTTAAGATTATTTAGAATTTCAAAAATATTTTATATTAGTCTGCCTTTACATTGCTTTAATACGTTACTATTTCACTAAATCACTTCCGAAACTTTGCAGCGTGCAATTGGCCATTAATCCTTTTTGCAACAGGAAAAACAATAGTTTTATTCAATGGATTATATAGTTAAGTCAAGTCAAGTCAAAGTCATTTACAATGCAGATTGTTTCAAAGCAGCTTCACAGTGTTAAAATAATGCAACAGAATTTCATTCGGCCATACAGCCGCTCCGGAAAAAAAGGTTATGTCATCTAGCTCATTTCAATTATCATACAGTAACAATGTGGGCAGATCAGTAATATAGTTTATATGGTTAATGTAGTTTACTAATTCGATTGATTTGGATATTTAGTCGAAAAATGTAGTGTCCCCAACAGAGCAAGCCAAGCCAAAGGCGACAGAATGGATGTTTGAGCCTCTTTTATATTTTTTATTTTCAAAATGCAGGCTATTTAATTGAGGTGTGTGTACCTGCCCCCCCAACTACCGCGGTGGTAAATAAAACTGCCACCGTCACAGCCCTACTTCTGTTGAACACAAAAGAAGATATTTTGAAGAATGTTGAGAACCAAACAGTTGACGGTTGCCATTGACTTGATAAAAAATACTACTGAAGTCAATGGCTACCGTAGACTCTGCTGAACCTAGGTGTCTCTGTTGAGCTTTTAACACCTTCCCATGTTAGTGGGGCCAATGCAGTCTGGATTTTGCTGTGCTTCCACTGCACTTCTGATCTTTGGACTCTGTTATGGCTTTAGTTATGTCTGCACCTCAACTTTACAGCTGTAAACAAATCCTGTGCTGGTGTAATATTCATTTTCAGCAGATGCTTTTTGATCTAATTTGCGGTTCTTTTATCTTAAAGTTATTTTCTTGTATTCTCCAAGAAACATTATCAGTTGTCATATTACATTTCATATGGATGCATTCATGCATCCCAACCTGTCCCTCCGTTAAAGGAATAGTTCACCCAAAAAGGAAAATTCTGTGACTGGATCATTTGAATCGTTCTGGAAAGCATGAACTATTCCTTTAACGCCCTCTTCTCTGTCATTGTGTTTCAGGTTGCTGTTTCTTTGTGTCATTTGTTGCCTTTTTTATTGTTTATTTCTTTTTTATGTAACCTCTTTGTTTTGCAGATGAGGGCAGAAGTGCAGTTGACGCAGCGGGTGGTGGTCAGATAGTTGCAGAGCACATTAAGTCTCTGGCCGAAAGCACTGACCCGGCCACCGGGAAGCTCTTGACTGTCTTTTGTGGCATGCTGATGAACTATAGCAATGATAATGGTAATGACCAATCCCCCAAACCAAGAAGGCGATATTTTTGAATGGTCCCTTATTGGTATAGTCTGAGATGTTCACTAAGTTATTCACATATTAATCAGTTCTACATAGTTATGGCAACTCTCATTCTTTATAAAATAGGCATTTTAATCGCAATATGCACATTCGATTTTCTGACTAGCACCGTAATACCTCACGGTTGAACATTAACGGTAATATCTGTAGGGGACCACTCTAAGAAAGCCTGTTTCACTTCTCTTATTTATTCTGAATCTAATGTCTTTCACTGATTTTACATGATAGGTTTGCTAAATGGTCACATGCTGCTGCTTTTGTTTGGTGACTAGCTTTCATGCCCTTTGCAGATGGTGGTGATGTACATTTTTAGTAATATTGTGACTTCAGCTGTCTAGAATTTTTTTTATTCACCATCCCTAATAAATATTGTCTAATTTTGCCACTTTCCGTATCTAAACTAAATGCAAAAATACATACAGTAGTGGCTAAAAGTGATGTTCGGAGGGGGTATTTGTTTTTGTGACTTCATAAGTTCGATTAAATGATCAAAATATTTAAATACTTTCAAATATTTTAAATATGAAGGATAAGCAAAACCCTAAATTTGCTTGAGGTGTTTATCTGACAAAATTACAGTGCATGCAGAATTATAATCCAAGGCAATTCTGATCATATTGTTTTCCAAGCACATTTTACCAATTCTGAACCGCATCAAACTTAATAACTATGATTCATTTTGTATATAATAATTTATAGTATTCAGGTAAAATGGGCCAAAAAAGAGATTTAACTTGCACTGAAAAGTCAAAAATTATGAATTGCCCATGAGGAGGATGCAATTCTAATGCAATACTAGAAATTCCAAAATTGTTTCACTTATAAATGATTTTATACAAAATTAATAATAGTTATTAAGATTGATGTGGTTTGGAATTGGTCAAATGTGCTTGGGGGGGAAAAAAATATTAGAATATCAACTGTATTTGGCAAAAAAGCAAACTACTGCTACTATTAAAAATAGTAGGAAAACAAAAAGCTCACAGGAAAAAGCATACCATCAACTGCAAAATAATCAGATATTAATATTTGTTGGTTCTCTCATGTTTTTGTATGTGTTCATATTCATAATTTATTTATATGACAGCCTAGTCAAAAATGATTCCACGCACAAATATGCAAAATCTTCAACAACTTTTTAATAATATTTGAATAAAGGGTGAAGATGTCAATTGTCCTAGGCTGGACAATACTTTTGGCCACTACTGTTAACATAATTTTAATATAATTAATTTTTTTTTTATTTAATTTTTTTTATTAAAAACACATTTTTAATTTTAAAATGTATTTTATTTTATTTTCAAAAGTAGCTGTGTTTTCTGACAAAAAATTCAATTCTATATGCATAAAAATGCAAACTTTTCATTGGCACGTTCTTGAGGTTCAATCAACCAATCAGTTCCCTTGATAAGAGAAGGCAGCATGCAGGTTTTCTATTTGCACTGCTGAATACGCCAGCCGAGCAACTGCCATTCAGATCAATGGAATAACATTCGCCAAGTTTGGACTGCTTAAACAAATAGAGCAATGTTTTGATTGGTTCTGCATTTCAAACTAGGATTTTAACATTGGAAAAAATGACACACTTTACCTTTAAAAGAATAGTTCACAGAGAATGCATTACATACAAGTAAACACATTCTACAGTTTCGAGCGTCTCTATCAGTTGTAAAACGCAAGCCCAGGAGGTTACATAAGGCTCCGGCCTTGCGTTTTGCAGCAACGCAGTGCATTGTTAAATATTTAAGAGAATGCAGGCAGTGTATTTACATCTTTGTGACTTGATGCTCTTGAATAATTGATGGACAGGCCAAGCCCTGCTTTCTTCATCCCTGTTTGCCAGCAAGGCTTGAAATGGTAATAGCTTTTTTTCTCTCGATCCATTACACCTCGCATCCAGAGGCTAGGGCAAATCATTTTTCGGTTTCCTGATGAAAATAAATAGTCAGATATGAATTTAATGGACGAGAACAGACAGTGGGCTGCTTATTATTGCTGAATATCACACTCACGCTGTTTTGAACCACGGCCTTTTTCTTTCTCTCATCTCTGTTTCACTCAAATGTTGTGTCTTGTAACAGATTGCCTTTCCTTGCAAAGTGTATCTGTTCTAACTTAAATCCTGTCATCATGTTTACAAGCCACCAAGATAAATGACTCATCTAGTCACATAAGCTTATCACTTTGGGTTTTTTTAACATGGGAAAACACTTTATATGCCTGGTCAGACATTACACTGAACTGAAATGTCCCTCATTTAGTGCCTTGTGAAAAAGAAGTGCGCTTTAGCATACTCTTAAAAGAGCGATTATTACGCATATATATACTTTAAAAAAATATACTTAAAGGGATAGTTCACCCAACAATGTAAATTGTCATCATTTACTCACCCTCATGTCGCTCCAAACCCTCAAGACTTTTGTTCATTTTCAGAACACAAATGAAGATCTTTTTGATGAAATCTGAGAGATTTCTGTCCCTCCATTGACAGCTACGCAACTGACATTTCAAAAAGTTCATAAAGAGATCGTAAAACGAATCCATGTGAATTGATCGGTTTAGTCCAAATGTTCTGAAGAGACACGATCGATATGATGAACAGATTTAATTTAGTCTTAATTTACCAATGAGGTTCATTCTAATGTTACGCATCACGTTTGAGCTTCTGCAAGAACCAATGAGGTTCATTCTAATGTTACGCATCACGTTTGAGCTTCTGCAAGAACCAATGAGGTTCATTCTAATGTTACGCATCACGTTTGAGCTTCTGCAAGAACCAATGAGGTTCATTCTAATGTTACGCATCACGTTTGAGCTTCTGCAAGAACCAATGAGGTTCATTCTAATGTTACGCATCACGTTTGAGCCTCTGCAAGAACCAATGAGGTTCATTCTAATGTTACGCATCACGTTTGAGCTTCTGCAAGAACCAATGAGGTTCATTCTAATGTTACGCATCACGTTTGAGCTTCTGCAAGAACCAATGAGGTTCATTCTAATGTTACGCATCACGTTTGAGCCTCTGCAAGAACCAATGAGGTTCATTCTAATGTTACGCATCACGTTTGAGCTTCTGCAAGAACCAATGAGGTTCATTCTAATGTTACGCATCACGTTTGAGCTTCTGCAAGAACCAATGAGGTTCATTCTAATGTTACGCATCACGTTTGAGCTTCTGCAAGAACCAATGAGGTGCATTCTCGTGTTACGCAGCACGTTTGGGCTTCTGCAAGAACCAATGAGGTTCATTCTCATGTTACGCAGCACGTTTGAGCTTCTGCAAGACCCAATGAGGTTCATTCTCGTGTGTTACGCAGCACGTTTGAGCTTCTGCAAGACCCAATGAGGTTCATTCTCGTGTTACGCATCACGTTTGAGCTTCTGCAAGACCCAATGAGGTTCATTCTCATGTTACGCAGCACGTTTGGGCTTCTGCAAGAACCAATGAGGTTCATTCTAATGTTACGCATCACGTTTGAGCTTCTGCAAGAACCAATGAGGTTCATTCTAATGTTACGCATCACGTTTGAGCTTCTGCAAGAACCAATGAGGTTCATTCTAATGTTACGCATCACGTTTGAGCCTCTGCAAGAACCAATGAGGTTCATTCTAATGTTACACATCACGTTTGAGCTTCTGCAAGAACCAATGAGGTTCATTCTAATGTTACGCATCACGTTTGAGCCTCTGCAAGAACCAATGAGGTTCATTCTAATGTTACACATCACGTTTGAGCTTCTGCAAGAACCAATGAGGTTCATTCTAATGTTACGCATCACGTTTGAGCCTCTGCAAGAACCAATGAGGTTAATTCTAATGTTACGCATCACGTTTGAGCTTCTGCAAGAACCAATGAGGTTCATTCTCGTGTTACGCAGCACGTTTGAGCTTCTGCAAGACCCAATGAGGTTCATTCTCGTGTTACACATCACATTTGAGCTTCTGCAAGACCCAATGAGGTTCATTCTCGTGTTACGCAGCACGTTTGAGCTTCTGCAAGAACCAATGAGGTTCATTCTCGTGTTACGCAGCACGTTTGGGCTTCTGTAAGAACCAATGAGATTTGTTCTCATGTGTCAAGCAGGTTCAGTTGAGCTTATGTTTATGTTCACTGATCAATGTTTAAATGTGAATAAAAGCATAAAAGAAATCTGTTCTTCATAAAGTGATTGTCTTTTTTGGACTCTTTATTAACTCTTTGAAGTGTCAGTTAAGTAGCTGTCAATGGAGGGACAGAAAGCTCTGATTTCATCAAAAAGATCTTCATTTGGGTTCTGAAGATGAACGAAAGTCTTGAGGGTTTGGAGTGACATTAGGGCGAGTAATTAATGACAGAATTTTCATTTTTGGGTGAACTATCTTTTTAAGTACACTTCTTTTTTTCACAAGGCATGTCAGCTCTTAAAATGTAGGACGAGGATGCTGTATTTTTTATATACTCACATCTAAAGCGCATGAAGTGAAGTAAAAACACTTTAATTGTGACTATATTCACAACTTAGCGTAGCCTCGAGCCTTATTGCTTTTATAAAATGCTTAAGACATCAATATGTATTTGTTGAAATAGCTGTTAGTATATCATCTATTTTAGCTCAGCGGAATTGTACTTTTAATTGCATGCATTTTTGTATTGTTTACTGCAGAGTCACTAGTTATTCTGTCAAATTGAGTTTTGTGATGGCAGAATCTTGCTGTTTGTCAACTGTCAGTGTTATACCCCTCCGCTCCGCTGGGAAGTTAAGCATTTAAATTTTACATGAGCTTGAGATGAGATGCAAACACTTCATAGTTCTTTTAAGAAACATGACTCATTCTCCATCAGTGAGCTCTGCAGGTCCCTGGTTGACATTTCTCTGACGTGATTTGGGCTTCGATTACTGGCAAGAGTTCCTCAATGCTTTCTGGCTGGCGTCCAGTTCTGCCATGGCTTGTTATGTTTTCTCATTTGATACATTCATCCAATAGCTGTTGCTTACATTTTCCTCTTGCTCAGACCAGCAAAGCTTCTGTGGTGGACAAAGCGAATAACAGGCAATTTTAAAGGAAGGAAGAAGCATTTCGGACTGTCAACTGTTTGTTAAATGTGATGAAGGGACTTCTGTTTCTTATATGTTTTAAAGGTTATGTCTTATACTCCTTCTTCAACTCATACTCATTAACATTTTTCTCCTTGTTCAACTGCGGATCTTTTCCTCTGGGCTGTCTTCTTAACACAGTGCTCTGCTGTCTCAGCTGCCATCTCCTCTTTGCTTCATTGAATTTACTGATCAGCATCTGCTTCCCGACAAATTGATGGCACCAGATGTGTGCCGGAGCCGCCCACATTTTGGTTTGTCACAGAGACATTTCCAGACTAACTGAAACCTCTTTTAACTGGCTTCTTATGGGCTTACTTTTAACAGCATTGCAAAATTTTATTGTTATTAAAAGTAAACAAGGCATACATATATACATTTAAAGCCGGGTGCACACTGTGCGATTTATAATAGTCTTTTACGATTGTTCATTGTCAGACTGTACGAACATAATCCTCGCTGTAAGCCATGTCACACTGTGAGATCTCAGTTGTCATTAATGTCAGACTGTATCATAGTCAAGGCGTGTTAAAAACGGACGCACGCAAGAAAACTATTCCTGAGTTTAGCATCATCAATCTATGACGCGTTCGGTGACGGAGAGCTGCATTACACGCGGGATTGAAATGTTGGCTACAAAGAAATATCTAACGTTAATTTTGGTCATGGCTTGTCTTGAAAAACAAAGACAATTTGACGGTCGTCGTAGGAGAAGTCACACTGCAGGACTGTGAGTCAAATCTTCTGAAGGCCTGTTCACACCAGGATCATTTTCACACGCGTTTAGCGCTGACGTTTGGGTGTGAACACAAATACGCGCCGAAAAATGTCTCGGAAAAACACTGGGGATGAGCGCACGTGATAAATATCCCGATGTGCACAGGCCTTAACACTGACAGAAATTTGTCGGAGGTAAAATTTTATCGCAAGGGTCATTAATCGGCTGTCGGTGAACATGTCAAACTAACGATCAAAGGCCACATCCACACAAATCCAGAGCTTTCCCTATCCAATCTTTTTTCCCCTCGTCTCCAGAAATATCTGAGTACACACAAAACCACTGAAACCGACTCAAAAAGATGTAGTATACATGCCAGACCAGTATGTGGTGCTGTAATTCTGCCATAGAGATACACTAAAAACGGAGAGGAAGACTTGGAGCATGCGTGAGACGTGGGGTTATGACATCACCGTTTCACAGACTATATGGATTGGCTGTACACACGAAAACGCAAGGGTGTTGTTTTCAGATTTATCCATTCTGGGAGTCAGTTTAAAAAAATAGCAGTTTCAGGCTCCCAAAACACCGGATCCGTGTGGACAAAACTATACAATTTTTTTTACGTATACAGATAAATGTGTCTCCGTGTGGACCGGGCCAAAGACTTCAGATTTAAAGGAACACTCGCTTTTTTTAAAAGTAGGCTCATTTTCCAACTCCCCTAGAGTTAAACGGTTGAGTTTTACCGTTTTCGAATCCATTCAGCCGATCTCCGGGTCTGGTGGAAGCACCTTTAGCATAGCTTAGCATAGATCATTGAATCTGATTAGACCGTTAGTATCGCGCTCAAAAATGACCAAAGATTTCAATATTTTTCCTATTTAAAACTTAACTCTTCTGTAGTTACATCGTGTACTAATGCCGACGGAAAATGAAATGTTGCGATTTTCTAGGCCGATATGGCTAGGAACTATACTCTCATTCCTGCGTAATAATCAAGGAACTTTGCTGCCGTACCATGGGTGCAGCGGCGCAATGATATTACGCAGCGCCAGAAAATAAGCTAACTTCCGTCAACATAACCAACGTGACAACCTGCTTACACAGAGAGCGTGCTGGGGACTATTTTCAGGTGCTGCGTAATATCGTGCCGCTGCACCCATGGTACGACGGAATGATAGTATAGTTCCTAGCCATATCGGCTATATTTATCGCTACATATCGCTAATTTTCATTTTCCGTCGGTCTTAGTACACAATATAACTACAGAAGAGTTAAGTTTTAAATAGGAAAAATATCGAAAGTCTTAGGTCATTTTTGAGCGAGATGCTAACGGTCTAATCAGATTCAATGATCTATGCTAAGCTATGCTAAAAGTGCTACCGCCAGACCCGGAGATCAGCTAAATGGATTCGAAAACGGTAAAACTGAACTGTTTAACTCTAGGGGAGTTGGAAAATGAGCCTATTTCCAAAAATAGTGGAGTGTTCCTTTAAGCCTAGGATCAAAGGAATCTTTTAGGATTTGTAAAATTTGTCTCAGACGGCCAAATCGTGGCCAAATTCGCACAGTGGTCACCCGCCTTAAAATAAGTAGTGGTCGACTGATATGGATTCTTTGATGGCCAATGCTGATATTTTAGACAGCAGGATGGTCGATATAAAGCCGATTATATATGATATTACACTATTTAATTTAAATGCATAACAATTGCTGTAGATTTATTTGACATATTTACTAAATTATAAATGAGTCAATATGGAAAAAATTAGCTTAAAGGTCCCGTTCTTTGTGATCCCATTGTTCAAACTTTAATTAGTGTGTAATGTTGCTGTTAGAGCATAAATAATACCTGTAAAATTAGTAGAACAGACTAACCTCTGCCCACAAGAATATGCGAAAAAAGGGGGCGTGGTCTTGTTGCTGTCCCACGTGGAGAAGAGGACGTGTCGCGTGGAGAAAAGGAATTGTTGCGTTTGAGTGTGTTTGTCGCCATGTCGTCGAGACGCTGTTATTTTCATCCCGGAGTCAAATCACCTTTGTTTGGCTTTCCCAGGGACGCTGTAGAGATCATTAAGCGCATATATCTCCAGTTAAGAGGCATGACCTTTCCACGTGCGCTAAGCTGCTGTCGAATCACAACACAGGAACCGTGCCACGTTCGCTAAGCTGCGGTCAAATCACAACACGGGAACCACTGGCACAATCAGAACTCGTTACGTATTTCTGAAGGAGGGACTTCATAGAATAAAGGAAGTCATCAGCCGTTTTTAGGACAGTGAAAACAGCGGTATACAGATGAGTAAATTGTGTTAAAAATACTGGGTTTTTTTACATGCGAAACATGAACACATGTTATATTGCACACTGTAAACACAATCAAAGCTTCAAAAAAACACGAAGAACGGGACCTTTAAAAAATAAACGTGTAAAAATAAACAGATTTATGCTTTAGTAACTTCTTGATTCTGTAATCCTATTATATTGTTTTTCATAAATAAATAGTTAAAAAGGAAGTAAACACTGTAACCAACAGGGCACTCCGTAATCTGGTGAAATTAATAAAAAATAAATAAAGACAAGGTAATAACGCTAATTTTACATACAGGACACATACGACATGTATATGATAGCAACAAACTGGATGTAGCGCAGCATAGTTTTAAAGGTTTTTGCTCACATCTGCACTCATGCTGAGGTATCGCCAAATCATAATTACCATAATTATGAGATGTCAACACAAGACTTTCTACTCTGAGCTGTTCAGAATTATGCATTTCTATGGTAACACTATCAATGCCAAAATGAATCTGCAGCAGTCATGTGGTACAAGTCAAAGTGCTCAGAAAATGTAAGTTTACAAGTTGTAATTACGAGTTCTACAAGGATGTGAGGACTTTTTACATGTCAGGGTTAGGGTTTGGGTTTGGCGTTCTTAGTGCTGTCAAAAAAAGTCCCATTGCTGTCAAAATAAAAGCTGCTTCTGACACTTATGTCAAACAATTTGCCAATAATTTAAGAATGTAAAATATCGGCCTTAACTAATATAGTATATCAGTCGATCCACTAAAGATAATTCTAAATATCTGCCAAAATACTCATACATATAAGATATTCTCTAAAATAGATCATGAAATGTTATGCAAGCTTGATTCTCAGTTAGATTTATTTGTTCTAATGGCATTTCGATATTTCTGCTGGAACACAAGTGTGATTGAGCACAGGAAGAATGACCCGTGCTTGTGCATGAAAAGTGATGGCTAAGCAGTCCTTTGTTCCACTGTGATCTTGATTTATTTTTCACATTTTCAGGTCGAGACTATATATTTTCTGTGCCAGTCTCAGCAAAGCACTTTACAAAAATGAAATGTCAGAGCTTTATATAATGTGGCTGTATTCTACGTACCGCCTGTATTACTTTGATCTGTTGAATTGGCTCTTTCACCCTGCAGTTCACAGTTTCGCACACACAATCGCAGGATGTGAACCGTGACGAAATCACTCATAATAAGTGAGAAAATATTTTCATTTTCATGCCTATTTGTTTCGCAGTGTAGTTGGAAGGCTTGCTGAAGAAATCAAGTCATGCACATAAAAAAATACAATTTGATCAGTGTTATTGTAATTAAAAACAAAGTAATAATTATTGGAAAACATGCTCAATACACATTTAGATGTACATTACTGGTAAACGTGCACCTTTTTGTCCTCTTTTTGTCAATTTTTGTTCACTAAAAGTGATTTTTTTTCACCTTTTTTTATTTAAACGTTTTACTTAAAAATTGACTAACTGAAATAAGTACTAAAATGACAAACAGAAATAAAAATAAAAAGCTGTATAGAATTATTTTTGTGTGTTTTCATTTTTTAAATGTAATATTACATTTTATTTTATTTCAGCTTTATTTCAATTACTGGAAATGTTTTTTTTTTTAAATTGTTTTAGTTTGTTTTTCGCATACAGATGACAACGTTGTCAAAATGATCCCGTTCACACACATCCGCGAAAATGATTAAAAACGCTGTATTCTGCCGTCAGGCCAGTAGTTGGCGATGTCACTTATAAAGAAACACGACACGCCTATAGACTGAACACGTAATACGCATACACTCAAAAAATTATATGTTGGATTTACTTAACTTTTTTATGTCAACAGGTTCCACGTATCTGGGTTATGTTGAATTGAATTAACATTGTTTATTTCAGTAAACTTAAGTTTTTTACATAAAGTTAATTCAATGCCATTTAGTTGAATCAGGTTAACAATCTTAATTTTGTCCAAAACTATTAAGTTCAATTATTCTAAAATTAATATCAAACAAAAACCAAAATAAGTAATCCAGTTTAACTGATTATTTTTATATAGTGAAATACAATTTTTACAACATTTACAAATGTTATCTAACAAGAAAACATTTTACAAAATCTTATTGGCTTGCCAGAAGATGGTTTTGTTACATCCGTGGCATGCCCAAAGTAGTTGTTTTTTATTATTAAAACAATTGTTATTAGCAGGTCCTCACCCCAAGCACATGCTCTACACTTTACCACAATGGTAACCTCCAAAAACACTAACATACCAGAATATCTTTTAAATATAAAAATAAAAGAACATGAACAAGTCTCCCCAATTTTTTCATCTTGATGAAAAAAACCCCCCGCATACAATAACATTTTATTTCAACATTTACCCTCCATATCCAGTCCTGTGCAAAGCATGATGGGAAGGGGAAATCCTGTCCCTGGGTTCTATAATGTAGTTTTAAAAACTAAAATCATTTATGTACTCTCAGCTCAAATGGATTAATGTGGTTGAAAAGAATTGTGTTGGATTAACTTAATTTACTTAAGTAAATTGAACAAGCATCAAATGTTATTTTCGGCCTACTTAACTGAAACATGTTCTTTCAAAATGAAAATATTGAGTTGAGCTAAAACGCAACTGTTTCAAGTCTGTTTAACACAATGCAATTTTGTTTGAATGAGTAACCTAATACAATGGTGTTAAATGAAAATTATTTTTTAAATAAACTGAACAGTATCGAAAAAAAAAAAACATTTATAAATTCACATTTTTGTAGTTTACATGGCGATGATAATGGTATAGTTTTCAAAAACGTAAATTTTGAGAACGCCTTTGTCGTGTAAATGTACCAAAATACACAAAAAGTTTTAGTTGAAAACAGTGTTGACAAACATTTGTCAGAGCTGGCTAATAGCAAATGATTACGGTTTTATTCATTGTAAAAATCACATTTTGACAACATATCGCTGCCGTTGTACACTGTTGTTAGCCTGACGTCATCATACTCAATTCTAGTCAGAATTTGAGTCTGCTCCGTTGGGCTGTGATTATGGGGCGTGTTTAAAACGAACCAGGAAAGACCTCAATTGGATAGACCTACAACCAATCAGAGCAACGGAGCGACGCATAACGTTAGTTGTCAAATGTCAACAGAACTCAACTGCACTGTGTTGCCAAGTCCGCGGGTTGAAGCGACCCCAATTATGTGACATACAGACCCAGGAATACGAAATTTAGCAGGCAGTCCAGCCAAAATAACACATTTTACCCCCCAAATGCCATTTTTCCCGGAGAACCCCCCCACCCGGAAAGCTATTGGGCTTGTTTTTAGCTAGTTTTGAGTAGCAATTGGGGAGTTTTGCTGTAAAAACTTGGCAACCCTGTCTGCACGCACGCTAGAATAAGTCACATTAGAAGAAAAAGATGACTGTAAACGATCTTTGCCGGTGTTGTAAAAAAAGGATACACAGAGTACTTACCAACACGATCATCATTTCACAGAGAAATAGTAAAGGTGAATGCATATACGAACAAGTTCTCCGTTTAGGATTAGAACAAATTTAACCCAAGCGCCTTTGATGACGTGGAGGATTACGTTACTGTTTATCATCTGTCCATCATCGTCTAAAGCCCGCCCTGACAATTTCATTGGTCCGAACAGTTTCTGTTCGGGCATAATTACTTCTCTATGGATCAAGTCCAGACCGAACTGCCCGTGCAAAAAATGTTGTGGGCGGGGCTAAGTTCGTCTGGCATCCAGGCTACACTGTTGTAAGAAAAGACAGACAAACTAGTTGAGATTTTTCTTTATTATTATTTTTATTATGATGATGATGATGATTTTTGGGGATAATGAATTTTCTTGCAATGTAATTAGCAGAAGAATGATGAATACTGGACTTTAACTATTAATAAAAAATTGCTGTTATATTATCAATTGTGTTGTCTGAAAAAGGCATAAATCTGTAATGAACTGTTTTCTTTCCTCTATAGACTCGTTGCAGGCCCAGCTGATCAGCATGGGTGTGATCCCAACACTGGTCAGACTGCTGGGCGTTCATTCTCAAAACACTGCGCTCACAGAGATGTGCCTCATTGCCTTTGGCAACTTGGCAGAGCTTGGTGAGTTACAGATTCAATTCAGTCACATTGCCTAACTTCATATATCAAAATGCTGTATTTTAGTACATATTGGATAAAGCTAACACATCTCTTTCGACTAATCCTCAAACAGAGTCCAGTAAGGAGCAGTTCGCCTCTACAAATATCGCAGAGGAGCTGGTTCGGCTCTTCCGTAAGCAGGTGGAACATGAGAAGAAGGAGATGATCTTTGAGGTGTTGGCACCACTTGCTGAAAATGGTGAGAATCACAGTGATTGACATTAAATCAGTGTTCATTTTGACAGCAAATTTTGATTTAGTTTTAGTCAGTCTTTTGACTAAAATGCCTTTTAATTTTAGTCATAATTTATTCACCTGAATTGTTTTTAGTTTTTGTCTAGTTTTAGTCGACTACAGTAGATTTAGTCAACTAAAATCTAATGAGTTTAGTTCAATTGTGATGCATTAATTCAGCATTAAAGCATTACATAACCGACTGTTACTTGAATACATGTCAAAATTGAACTGTAATTTTGTTTTTGACATTAAAAATACACAAAGAGAGCTCAATTCACTTCATTTATCTATATAGACCTGGCGAGCCACATGATTTTTGTCAAAGAGCCAGGTGTGGCTCACGAGCCATAGATTCCCGACCACTGCTCTTAAACCCTCCACCTTCCCCAACTCCACCTGTATAGATCTGCTATGTATTACTCACAGCAGCATATCTGTGTATGTATTGGCAGTAGCAAGTTCCTGTACTTGCTCTGCAGCAGCGTAGCAGATCTATTCCGCCAAGACCAAATACATTAACATTGGTATATCCATCTACAGAGAGTTGTCACTTTAGAACTAGTAACAAAGGAATGTTGAGTCGCTTCATTGAAGCTTGTATTGTGTAGAGTATTATGAGAGAGAGGTGGACTAAACGAGTGCATTACCTGCACCTAGATGATATTCTTCTGGTCAATCTTATATTCATAATCACAAAATCAGTTTGATATTACGCAGCGCCTGAAAATAGTCCCCAGCACGCTCTCTGACTAAGCAAGTTGTCATGTTGGTTATGTTGACGGAAGTTAGCCTATTTTCAGGCGCTGCGTAATATCATTGCGCCGCTGCACCCATGGTACGGCAGCAAAGTTCCTTGATTATTACGCAGGAATGAGAGTATAGTTCCTAGCCATATCGGCCTACAAAATCGCAACAATAGTACTCGATACAGAAGAGTCAAGTTTTAAATAGGAAAAATATCGAATGATTGATGAAAATGATTGAAACTCTTTTTTGAGTGATATGCTAACGGTCTAATCAGATTCAATGGTCTATGCTAAGCTATGCTAAAAGTGCTACCGCCAGACCCGGAGATCGGCTGAATGGATTCGAAAACGGTAAAACTGAACTGTTTAACTCTAGGGGAGTTGGAAAATGAGCCTATGAAAATGAGTGTTCCTTTAAGGGGATTTTCCATGACAGCGCATTTGTAAGTTGCGTCTTAAAGCTACACTGTGTAACTTTTTTAGTTCATTCTTAGCTAAAAACACTTAGTTCTTTCAAAAATATATGTGCTCATTAATGTATATTTACTTCTTTCAAGTAATAAAGTATTCTCGTAAGTTTATAATATGCCATTGAAAATACATACGGGTAAGGGGTTCGAATGGGGGTCGCCATGTTGCCCCTCCATCTTGAAAGTACATTAGCCAAAGAGGGACATACCCGTAAATTCAAGCTTCGCCTTTCGCGTTTTAACACTCGATGGCACCGTGTCGAATGTGAAGAGGGGGTTTGCTGGATTGAACTGGAAGCCATGTTAATCTTGGACTAAATCGGCCACCGTAGGAGTTAAAACGAAATCGGAATTGGGAGGAACAGAATCTAATATTTACTGGATGGTCATATACCATTTCACCGCTAGATGGGGGAAAATACCACACAGTGTAGCTTTAAGGAGTTGTTTAAAGTAAAAACAACGTCCTTGTTTCTTTCCATTTCAATATAAAATTCTTTGCTATTTACTCATACAGTCTTTCCTGCCATCTAATGGTGTAATAATGTAGCTAACTTTCACTGAAGTCAAAATCCATCCCAAACGGACCGTTTCTCAATACCAAATGCTATGTTATTTATATAAAATATTACTTATTGATCAATAATATTTAAATAAACTATATTAGCCATTTTAAAAGCATACAACATTTGTACAGTAGGAAATAAACACAAGCAAACAGTTCAGTCAAAAGTACAAAAGCAGCTTTATTATAGCCCACAGATTTCAGTTAAATATAAATATAAAGTTATGAATCTTTGCCCTAAGCCAAATCAATTTGCTCTGGATTAAGTAATAGATGAATAAGACCAAAGATTGCCCGTTTGCTATACCCCAAGTTAATTATATCTCATGTTTAACCACTATCTACATACGAGCCAGTGGCAAATTCCCGAAGGACTGGCCGAGATTAAGCTGTTCTCTGCGGGTACATGAGTGCCACTGACGGTCTGGAGCTGGCATCGGTGAAAACGTCTAATCAAATGATAAAGTAGGCGCTATGTTTATATATTAGTCACACATTTGAGGTCTAAATAACTACATTCTCACCTAATAAACTCTTAAAACTGCATTTCGTTACAAAACAGTAGTATTTGTAAAAAATATGGTGGATTTCCTCGACCGCCATGACTGGCTGCAAGCAGAATGATACAAGCGGTGAAACGGTCCCAGTGCTGATACTGGGAGAATATTGCACGGCTGGAAATGGCTCTCAGCCAATCAGATTCAAGAACAAGAAAGAACTGTTGTATAAAGACAGATATTTACTTACATGCAGGCGCAGAACGCACATGCTATTTGACAGTCGCATATAAAGTTATTGTCTCCTAAAAGAAAGCATCGATTCTGAACCTCTGAAATGAGCAATTCCAGTCTTCAGATAATGGTAATCCAGGTAATCGCCACTTTGTTTCCAACACAACAAACTGAGCCATCTGACCAATCAGAGCATAATGAGCTTTCGGAAGACAGATTTGACAAAAGTTTGAGCTAACAGTAGAGTAGCTTGAGATAGGACCCAGATGTAAATTTATAGATATTTAACAATATCTGTAAAACTTTCATCAACCAAAAAGTTTTTAATGGGTGAAATTTAAATATTATTAGTGAGTTAGAACTCTATTCTTATTTAAATTAACGAGTACTCTATTTAGATCACCACAGGTAAAACCACACTGCCAAAAACCAAAACCACAGATATTTTCCAGTCCAAATATCTAAGAATTCTTAAGTCAAGATGCTTTTACTAAGGAAAATTACATAATTTTTCTTGATTTCTGGATAAAAAAAAATCAAAATGAATAGAGTTTTTGCTTAAAACAAGTTAAATTATCTGCCAATGGGGTAAGAAAAATAATCTTGTTTCTGTTTACGACAGAAAGAAGAAACAAGATTGCAAACAGAAACAATATTACTTTTATTAACAATATTATTTGTATTACCCCACTGGCAGATATATTTGCTTGTTTTAAGCAAAAACTCACTTCAATTTCATTTTATTTTACAGAAAACAAGACAAACTAAATAAGATAAATTTTGCAGTGCACACATGGCACCTCACTGCATGGTAAAAAGTAAAAAATATTATTTCTATATCTATAATGGCTTTATGGTCTATAAACATATAAATACAAATGCCGAAATGTCTTTAATTTGGCCTTTATTACTCATTTAATACATGTCTACATTACAAATGAAATATAATGAGATATTAACCTACATTTCTGACAAACTACCACAGTTACAGTTAGTGTTACCACAGTAAATCCATGATAAATGTTGGTGAATTATTGTTTGAAAAGTATTTTAACTGGATCGGCTCAGTGTTTCTCCTGATTTGCACGTTAGTTTAGTGTTGTTGATTAAGTCAGCGCTGTTTAACTGGCTTTAAACTAAGTTAAATCAGAGAGAGATTTGCAGCTTTTACCGGAGACCTCTGTGCCGAACTCGAACGCTTCTCACGGGCTGTTTAGTGGTCGCGTGATCGAGACACTCAGCAAGTAAACACATTTGTTCAGTTCCAGAGCAGCTCACGAGTTGCACTGCTCACCATAGACCGCACAAGTAGCGCTGTTTCGTTCAGCTTTTGGCGCTGTTTCCCTGGCCTAAAATCTAGTACTGCTACCTTGCGTTGACATTGTGAAAATGCACGATTTGTAAATTATGTCTGGCGGGCCACATATAATATATTTTAATTGACACGCTGCGGGCCATTTTAAATTCATCCCCGGGCTTATTTGTCCCGCGGGCCGGACTTTGGACATCCCTGGTTTAGAGAGACAGAATCCTTTATCGAACGATTCCAGACACTGTGAGAAAAGAGGTGATGTATATTATGAGAGAATTAAAGTGTTTTTTGACCTTGGATGCATGCAAACATATTGTAGGAGACTCCACAACAAAATGAGGAACCTTTAAAATAGATATATATTCCATAATTTCAATATGTGCATCAAAACAGCACAGGTTAAGCTTCCAATTTAGTTGTGCTGCTTTTGATTTCAGTTTGAGTTGAGGGGCTCTAGTCGTTGATCATGCTTGAATATAGATATGGATGTTGGCACGCTGCCCGCCGTAGACCCACTGACCCAGTGACTGAGTGACTTCAGCCGCCTCAAAGGCTTTTCCTCCCAGCTGTGAGCAGGTTGTGTTACTTATATAGAAAGTCACACTCTGCCACCTGTTGTGGTTGGAAACAAGACACTTTATGAAATGGATGCATGTGTTTGCAGCTGTGTTTTGGCTCTGAAAGCTTGAGCATGAGCCAACAAGATTTTGAGTTCAAATTTCACATTTAAAAATCACCAATTTTGGAAAAAAAAAGGACCTCCTGGGGGGGAACAGCCAATCTATAGAGAGTGACATCTCATAATGCAAAGCCTAGCTTATTTGGTGAGGATAATCATTCAAAATGCATTTTCGAAGACTCTGGCTATTGCCTTTGGTTAAGTTGCGAGAGCGAAAGAGAGCTACAATTAAGCAGATGCGTGAGATGCGTTCTCGTCGTCTTCTTTGTTCAGATAATAAGTGTTATCACTTGTCTCCTCTGCCATTGCCACAACCATCGTTTCCTCAAAATAGGACTCTGGGGTCTGCTTACAGCTGTGGTCTGGACTTGCTTATTTGAACGTAAATCCGCCTGCCACGGTCAGCTGCTCTTTTTGTCTGCGAGCTCGTCTGAGGATTTGAAGTGCATTTGAAAGAAAGCTGTTTAGATGGTGAAACTTAAAGGGATAGTTCACCTAAAATGTATGAGTTTCTTTCTTCTGTTACACAAAAGAAGATATTCTGAAGAATGTTTGTAACCAGACAGTTGATGGTAGATGGTAGTAGGGCTGTCAACGAATATTCTAAATTCGAATATATATTCGAATAGTTTTTAAAAAACGAATTTCGAAGGGGAAAATTAATATTCGAATTTTAAAAAAAAGTGAAAAAAAATGCCCGCGATAGTAGAGGCGTGGCTGTCTGCTTTGCGAGTGGGCGCGCTAGCGGCCTGAAGCCTTGTTTTATACTTTCGCCTGGCTCCGCAGCGCGAGCCTTTACTGTCTATGGCGCGAGCCCCCGCTGACTGTGCGCGCTCCTCCCCAAACGGACGAGGCGTTTAGTTTATACTTGACCATTGTGCTATTCTTTGAAGCGACAGAGGGCGACTCGGAGTAATTGTTCTATAAACCATCAGGAAAAAGCGTAGAGAAGAAGTGGGCTAATGTACACAGGTGACGATATTTATTTTAGTACACTTCACCGAAAACCACACTACAAAAGAATCATGTAAAACAGATCAAAGTAAACCTTGATATTACTTGTGACATGAGAACAAAATGTATGTAGAAATGTAATGTTAACTTGTACAACTAAATTTATGATCTCTTAAATGTTTCCTAATTTCACTAAACACTTTCGTGAGTTTTCACTTTGTTTCGTGAGCTTTTCTTTATTAAACGAGCTTGTTTATGCTTTTGTAGGCTCATTTTGTAAATATAAGCAACTAATTTGTATGTGCAAACGGGACCACCCTTACTTTGCATCGCCCGCCACAAGCTCTTTGTCTGCAACACGACAAGAGGCCGTAACGGAGAAATTAATTTCGTTCATTTGTAAGGACATGAGAGCGATCAGTGTGGTGGATGGGGCAGGCTTCAGGGAGTTCTGTCGAGCAGTGGAGCCGAGGTACCATAACCCTAACATTACTAAAGTGTAGGCTACTGTACTGACTGAAGAGATATTGCATGAATAAAGGATAAATGCACTGCTTCCACTGGTTTGATTATTTACCGTTTCATGACAAGGAAAAGTTCCATGTTTACCACAGCACAGCTCGCTCGGAGCGTTCAATATGCGGTAAAACTTCAATTAATATTTGTTTCAATCACTGAATAAAGCCTGCTATATTTGGGACAAGAGTCGCGACCTTAAATTGCTTGCACAAAACTCTTGATCAGCACTCAAAATGTGTTTGTTCATTTAAACCGTTATGCGCAGAGAGCGTGAGGGTGAGGGCGAGAGAGTGTGAGGTCTGCGGTCTTGGCCATTAGTTGATTTACTTGTTTTTGTGTAGGTAATACGTTGTCAAATATGTTTAAACTTAAATAGACTACCTATACAAGTAGTTATGTCTCTTTGTATTCATTTGTCCTGTTATTGACGTAATGCGCGTCATTGACAAAATGCGCAACCAGATGTTCGAATAGTTCGAATATTCGTGTTTTTTTTAGAGGGAATATTCGAAAGTCATTTTTGAGCAATTTTGACAGCCCTAGATGGTAGTGATTTTACTTTTGTCCATCAAAGGACTCTTAGTAAGGTAGTGATTGGTACTCCACTGACGTTGTGATTTTTGGATCACATGTCACTTAAGGTGTGGTTATGAGTACATCAGATGACCACCTTAGTTTGGGACACTAGTCAAGGTCTTTTATCTTGGCTGTATGATGACACTCCAAACAGGAGGCTGTTCAATCATTTTAGAATTAATGTAAAGTCGGGAGAGTTGGTCAGCTGATTTATCTAAAAGGTTGGTGAGATTTCTAACTTGTAGAGCCTCTTCTGTATTATCAGCACAAGAAAGACACAATTGTAATAAAATATATTTGAAGTAGGTGCAGAAGGTCCTTAATCTGGAACATGCAGACAAAGGAACCTTGAAGTGAAAGTTTGCTCTCCTGAGCTTAACCTTGTTGCAAATGTCTCTGTGTCTTCTGCCTCTGTGGGCCAGACACTCAGGACTTGGTCAATCCGCTTTGGTCTCTCTGGCATGGAGACTCGGGCCGTGCTGTAGTCGTCAGTGTCTTGCTGGACTAAAACTCTGGACGTAGTGTTTGTTAATGTCTCTTTCCTCACAGGCTGGAGGCTCAGAACGTGGTCGTATCTGTTGCTGCCTCACAACCTAGACTCAGATCCTCAGACCTTTTGTTGTCTCTCTGAATGTTACGGTGTATCTGATATGTCTCATCCTTGGTGGACAGACTCAGAACTTGGTGAACTGTTTGTCTCTCTCCAGAACAAGGAGGGTCTGTTGAAAGGGTACCTTTATCCTTTTCCGAATAGGAGGAGATTGCAATTTGGCGCGTCTCCAAACATAGGTTTCCAAACATAGTTATGAATGAATTTGGATGGATCATTGTGGTCTTTCTTTGTTTCACCCTCTACTGCTGAGGTCCTGAGGATTTTTTAAGGCAGTCACAGACCAGGGGCCTCATTTATAAACGTAGCGTACACACAAAAGAAGGCGTACGCCGCTCTCTACACAATAATTGGTATTTATAAAAAGCAAACTTGATGGGAAAATATGCGGTCCTTCACGCAAGCTCTGACCCAGGCGTACGCACAAAAACGGGTGAAATGAGAAATGGCGACACCGTCGGCAGATGGAAGAAACACGTGAAAGTGTGTGAAACTGTAGACCGTTGTGCAAAAGAAATGGCAATACTGCCTCTTATATATAACATGAAGACTTCACAAAGCAAGTCTTACAATTAACAGCCTACACGAAACACCCGTTTGATCGATCTGCAGTGTAAAACAAACAAAATCAAACGAAAATTACAACAGAAATGCAAATTAACACATATTTGCAAAAAGAAAAGTGAAATATGAAAAAATGAAATATGTTCTGCGATAATATTGGAATATTATGCAATTCATCCTCATAAATAATATGGTAAACAGAACGAAATAGCTAATGTACAAAACTGATATTCTCGTCAATGTGTCCGTCTGGTGGAGCAGATATAGATGCAATTAGATAGACAGATAGATTGATAATTAGATAGATAGATAGATAGATAGATAGATAGATAGATAGATAGATAGATAGATAGATAGATAGATAGATAGATAGATAGATAGATAGATAGATAGATAGATAGATAGATAGATAGATAGATAGATAGATAGATAGATAGATAGATAGATAGATAGATAGATAGATAGATAGATAGATAGATAGATAGATAGATAGATAGATAGATAGATAGATAGATAGATAGATAGATAGATAGATAGATAGATAGATAGATAGATGTATTAATTGTCCACTGTGGAAAGTTGTTTTCATAGTAAAATTTCTTCATCAGCTATGGAATCATGGTATTCATGCATATGCCTTTAGTTTTATTTTTGATAAAATAACGTATGACGTATGTCTCAACCATTCAGAAAGCTGCAAGACATTACATTTGCACTGAACTATTTCCCATTTCCACGTAGATTATAACCGACATCTGTAGCTTGTCAGATGCAATTAAATGGATGGAAATAAAATTCCCTATCACAATGCGTAATGACGCACAATGGCTGATCTTGCTCTCTTAGAAGATGTGGCAAATGGAAGGATTCGGAGTGAACGCATCTTCACACAGCAAGAAGACTTGCTGGCAAACGAGGACACACTCTGGCGATGGAGCGCTAGACGCTTTTTTGCCTCGACTTTGATGTCCGACCATTTCTTTTTATTTCGGCCATGGTCCGAGGTTGTGAGGCTACAGCATTTACGGCCTCTGCAACCTTTTGCCACTTAAATGCCTTTTTGGCATTAGTAATGCCCACACTGTGCCCTCCAAAACAAAATTTGTATCCTCTTTTCAACCTTGCCAACGATAACTTCTACTTCACATTGAGTGAAGTTACATTTTTTTAATAAATTTCCTCTCTGTGTTTGCCATGATTTCGCAATCGATGAATATTAACTTGTGGGCGTTTCACGGACTATTTATGGGCAACTATGGGCGTGACATGAGCTGCGCTACATTTAGAATTGATTGTGATTTATTAAGGGAAAACTGCGTAGGATGTGCGTGCACACGGTTTTATAAATCCGAATATTTCTGTGCGTACGCACATCCTATGTTTCATCCGTACGCCACTTCTGACGCAAATCCTACGCAAAGTTTTATAAATGAGGCCCCAGGACATTAGGGATTAGTCTCTAGGTGGGTGAAGGGCAGAAACTGCATGTGGACCAATGAGACGTACTGTCCTTCCTGGGCTTGGTACCAGAGGTGGTCTTCTTGGCCTCTAAGAGATGTCTGGCTGTTGTCCTAGCATCTTTATCTGATGGCGTTGGACAGTTTGTTTGTGTTAGTCCATCAAGATCCAATCAAAATATAGCAAACCTTTGTCCACTGTTATGGGCAGAGAGGGGCCCGGCCATAAACTGGGCCCTGGAATGTGCTGTCCACTACAGTAGGGGGAAAAAAATACTATGATGACTAGGGATGAAACGGTATGGAAATTTCACATCACGATTATAGTGACCCAAATAATCACGGTTATCAATATTATCACGGTTTTGTTGAAATGAGATGAAAGTGTTCAAAAAGAACAGATGCACGCACTTAAAACATTTGAAGTTTTATATTTGAAAATCAACAAACAACAAATAAATAAAGCACTTTTTAAAGCTAGATTCTATTCTGTGGGATTTACTTCCTTATAATGGCCGTCGCCAATAGCAACGCATAAATAATAATAATTTGGTGTAAATATAATCTCTAATATTATCTCTGTAAATATATTCTCAAGCAATATTCTCATCAGTGTTAAGCTATGATGCATTTAAATCTAGCATATTTTGTGTAAGAGCCCAAACAGTATCCTAGTGAAATAATGCATAACCATATTTTCATGATTTGACTGTTTATTTTTTTAAATATCAAAAGGTGTGCATCATACCTGACACCTAGATGAACACTTTACATTCAGTTTTATGACTGTCATTCTCTTCAAATGCTATTGAAGTCAGAAAACGCGTATAACGTTACCAATGTTGTATGTAACTTTAGAGACGGTCCCTAAATTCGCCAACTTTATGCCAGTCATATATGCGCTCTGGTTCTGCTGTGTTTGTTTGAAACTATTCTCGCTGCTGAAATAGAACAGAAACAGCCAACCACGGTATGATGAGTGAATCTCCTGCGTACATCGCACGTTTTGAGTGCAGATTTCAGCGAGTGAGAGCGGCGTGCGCTCTGATTTTGAGACATTGCATTCATAAACTCAATAGAAACACGTGTGATTGGTTATAATGCGCAACGCAATTATAACAGATGGCTTTTGAGAAGACTATAATAAGTTAAACCGCCAAAGTGGCTAGTGTGCAGCCGAAATAACGTTACACCCACAAAATGGCAGTTGTTAATGTCAAGCCCTGATTATCCCTTAAATGTCACCTTAGTCTTGTCTGAATTTGTTTGTTCGCTTCACGTTATTATTTGCCAGACGTAGTTTTGGTGAGGTCAAAGTCCACTTGGGTTTGCAGATTTGAAGTATTTCCACGTATTACAGTGACTTTCTTCTGGCATGTTCTGCAGACAGGGTGACCATCTTCGATTAAGTTTCCCTCAGGACTTTTGTAAAAGTCAAAATATGACCACGCCTCAGATTTGGTCCTTTTAGAAGTCTGAACAATCCCCCGAGTGCTGTCACTGCCTTCTGCCATTTCTCGCCTGCACCAGACTGACATGCCGCTGACTGGACAAGATTTACTGCGAGTTTTCAAAATCGTGATAATCACACGCGGTTTTAATGATAATTAAATTTTAAACGATATTACTAACCGTCACTAAATTTTATCGTGGTTTATCGTGAAACCGGTAATCGTTTCATCCCTAATGATGACTGAATTTTCATTTTTGAATGTACTATCCCTTTCATTTTTGATGCGTTTCAAAAAGTAGTGTCTTTGTGCTTTAAGGATTAGCTTTTTAAGTTGTTGCTCTAAAACAAGACAATTTATTTATCTTAGAAACAGAATTACACACAATTTGAACCATTGAAAATATTGTATTATTCTTGTATATTTATGTTCTTGTTTAAGGCACAAACCTCAAGATGTTGTTGTTAAATTTCTGCTTTAAAAAAACAGTTTGCCAAAACACATCGATATATTCTCCTCAGTTTTTCTTTAGCATCATGTATTTTCCATTTTATGTTTAGCAAAGGTAGTAAAATGTGTTTTAAAAAAAATATGTCTAAAGTTTATATTAGTTTTTATTTCAGTTTTAGTTATTTTATTTCAAGTTAAACTAAATTAAAATGAGATGTCACTTTGGCAACTAGCTGAAATTAAATGTGTTTTTGGTTTTATTTCATTTGTTTTTAGCATAACCAAGCATTCATTTATTTAACAGCCCTTTTTGCAGGTTACTGTATGAAAGTGAAAAAGAATTTGTCTCACAAGAAAATGTATCAAAAAATGTAACTGTAAGAATTCATGACTGTTCAGTTGAAAGAATAGAAAGTATGAGCGGGAGAGAGAGCAGGTGTGGGAGATGCATGAAAAGCCAACCGCATCAAGAGCATGTGTGAAAGCGGCGCTTTGGTTGTTAGCATTCTGTGCACAGCGCCGCTATCCCATACTGCCAGTCTCCAAGACAACGGCCTACTTAGAGCCACTACACAGCGCTACAGGCGAAGCTCTGTGAGTCACGTGGGCCGCAGCAAGAGCGTTTTTGTGTGTGTGTGAGTGATATAGAGGGGGAAAGGGTGAGCTGCGCTGTACCTGAACACTGCAGGCGTTTCATAACCAGCCAAATGCGTAGTGAGACGCCCATATGTCTGCGAACAGTCTGACCTCAGAAATCCATCCCTGCAAGATTTCCCCCCCTGGCTTGTTGTGTCATTCGCTGACATTGCATGAATCATCAATATTCGCTCAATTCGATTGTTATTCAGCATTTTTTTAAAATGCAAAATACAACAAATTGTATTTTAGAAATTGTGTGATGGTGTAGCGCTCATTACATCACTGTGTCTGGTTCAGTATTTTTGGGTCAGAGAATTATGTAATTCAGTCTGTTAAATATTTGAAGGAGAAAACATGCATTTAAAGGGATAGTTCACCTCAAATAATTAATTTTGTCATCACTTACTCACCCTCAAGTTGTTCCAAACCTGTACAGGTTTCTTTCTTCTGTTGAACAACAAAAACAAAAAAAGCTTTTATTGTAAAGTACTTCCATAGTAGGAAAACATATAATGGCACTCCGACATTCTTCAAAATATCTTCTTTTGTGTTTAACAGAAGAAAGACTCATACAGATTTGGAACAACTTGAGGGTGAGCAAGTGAGTGATGAAGTAATTTAATTTTAACTTTAATTTTAACAATCCTTTTAAATGCTCCACTGCTGGGTCTCGGTTTATAGTCTGAGATAGTTGTCAACTGATATGTATGTTTTTGTTTTGTTTTTTATTTCAGTGGCTGTTGCAAAATGGTTGGCCAGTAAGGTGCTGATATAAAGATGATGTAATTTAATGATCTTTTATTTTATTTGTAAAAAAAAACATTGGAAATGGAAAAGATTATCTATTGACAAGGCTGTTATTAGACTAATGTAGTGCTTATATATAAATAATATAGTTTAATGATAATAAATAAGATCATATGTTCACAGAATTGCTAACAAAACATACATTTTTTTTCAAACAAATCTTATTTTATAAAAACATTGAAAACTGATAAAGATGACTCATAGTCAAGGCTATTCAAGACTTTGCAATGCTGATAATTATGATATATAATTTAATTATGTAAAATTGCTAAAATCAAACAATATTTTATTTTATTTTATTATATAAAAACATTGAAAACTGACAGAGATTATCTATAGATAAGGCTGCCATTAGACTACTGTATATTTGTATACTGTATACTGTACTGATTTATAAGTAATATAATTTAATGACAAATAAGATCAGATGTTCACAAAATTGCTAAAATCAAATTGCATGCTTTTTATATATAATAACATTTAAAACGGAAAATCATTGTACATATACAAGGCTTTGTTTCCGCCATGGAATAAAATAATAAAAAAGGTAATTGCAACTTTTTATTTCACAGTTCTGATGTTATCTCTCAGAATTTCTTTTATATCTCACAATTCTGACTTTATAGCTCACAACTGAGAGTTTATATTGCAATTCTGAGAAAATGGGATTAAATTTGGGATATGGGATAAACTCGCAATTCAGACTTTTTTCTCATATATATATATATACAGTGAGGAAAATAAGTATTTGAACACCCTGCTATTTTGCAAGTCCTCCCACTTAGAAATCATGGAGGGGTCTGAAATTGTCATCGTAGGTGCATGTCCACTGTGAGAGACATAATCTAAAAAAAAATCCAGAAATCACAATGTATGATTTTTTAACTATTTATTTGTATGATACAGCTGCAAATAAGTATTTGAACACCTGAGAAAATCAATGTTAATATTTGGTACAGTAGCCTTTGTTTGCAATTACAGAGGTAACGTTTCCTGTAGTTTTTCAGCAGGTTTGCACACACTGCAGGAGGGATTTTGGCCCACTCCTCCACACAGATCTTCTCTAGATCAGTCAGGTTTCTGGCCTGTCGCTGAGAAACACGGAGTTTGAGCTCCCTCCAAAGGTTCTCTATTGGGTTTAGGTCTGGAGACTGGCTAGGCCACGCCAGAACCTTGATATGCTTCTTACAGAGCCACTCCTTGGTTATCCTGGCTGTGTGCTTCGGGTCATTGTCATGTTGGAAGACCCAGCCTCGACCCATCTTCAATGCTCTAACTGAGGGAAGGAGGTTGTTCCCCAAAATCTCGCAATACATGGCCCCGGTCATCCTCTCCTTAATACAGTGCAGTCGCCCTGTCCCATGTGCAGAAAAACACCCTAAATCATGATGCTACCACCCCCATGCTTCACAGTAGGGATGGTGTTCTTGGGATGGTACTCATCATTCTTCTTCCTCCAAACACGTTTAGTGGAATTATGACCAAAAAGTTATATTTTGGTCTCATCTGACCACATGACTTTCTCCCATGACTCCTCTGGATCATCCAAATGGTCATTGGCAAACTTAAGATGGGCCTTGACATGTGCTGGTTTAAGCAGGGGAACTTTCCGTGCCATGCATGATTTCAAACCATGACGTCTTAGTGTATTACCAACAGTAACCTTGGAAACGGTGGTCCCAGCTCTTTTCAGGTCATTGACCAGCTCCTCCCGTGTAGTTCTGGGCTGATTTCTCACCTTTCTTAGGATCATTGAGACCCCACGAGGTGAGATCTTGCATGGAGCCCCAGTCCGAGGGAGATTGACAGTCATGTTTAGCTTCTTCCATTTTCTAATGATTGCTCCAACAGTGGACCTTTTTTCACCAAGCTGCTTGGCAATTTCCATGTAGCCCTTTCCAGCCTTGTGGAGGTGTACAATTTTGTCTTTAGTGTCTTTGGACAGCTCTTTGGTCTTGGCCATGTTAGTAGTTGGATTCTTACTGATTGTATGGGGTGGACAGGTGTCTTTATGCAGCTAACAACCTCAAACAGGTGCATCTAATTTAGGATAATAAATGGAGTGGAGGTGGACATTTTAAAGGCAGACTAACAGGTCTTTGAGGGTCAGAATTCTAGCTGATAGACAGGTGTTCAAATACTTATTTGCAGCTGTATCATACAAATAAATAGTTAAAAAGTGACTTTATTTCTCAGAATTATGACTTATCTCACAATTCGGACTTTATAATTCGCAATTGCGAGTTTGTCTCACCAGTGTTGCCAATTTTGTCTCCAGTTTTAGCGACTTTTCAGACCCCTTTAGCGACACAAACTTTCCAAATGTCACCAGTACATTTTGATTTTAATTCTTCTTGTGTGCTCATCACTTATATCACTCACTATCACAGGGCTTTAGTTAATTCCAGTGTCCGAAAATCTCTGTATTCAGACAATTTTTTAGAATCTGTACATTATACATATTCAAACTAAATAATACACTTTATTTAACTTACACATATTAAAAAAAGCATAGTCATTGGTAGTCATTCACTAAATAAAAAAAACTATGAATAAAAAAAAAAAATAGTAGTCATTCACTATATCATACTCATTCTGTTGCTGCCACAAAATGTGTAAATGAGAACAGCTTTATTGGACATTTGTCTATACTATATTAGAAAACAGTATGTGAGCATGGATTAGGAGGACAAACAGATGTGAAGTGTCGACATTAGGCAGAATGCAAGTTCGAGGTGATGACTTCACGAATATGCTAATTGATGTATGATGTCATCTAGCGACATTTAGCTACTTTTCTGGTAGGCTTTTTAGCTGCTTTCCTTTGAAAATAATTGGCAACACTGTGTCTCACAATTCTGAGAAATAAAGTCAGAATTGCGAGATAAAAAGTCAGGACCTTTTTATTTTTATTATTCAGTGGCGGAATCAAGCTTTCCTATAAGGAAGTCAAGTTATTAGACTTAAAAATTAATACAAGAAACCATTGGCCAATGAATTGAAATAAATGCTGCAATAAATGTAGCTGGTTGGGCTGGTTCTTGGGCCAACAGGTTTTGGTTTTGTATCTGGGTCTTGTGTTTCGGTTTAGCCTGAATCTGAGCTTAGTTTTGTTTTGGGTCTTAGGGTGTCTGATATTGGTCTGTGTCTGGTCTTGACTCTAACTCTAATGTGCACCACTAGGGTTTTAATATGGGCTGTGAAACCCCTGTTAGACATGAAGGTGTTAATGTGTTAAGGTTTGCTGTGAAGGTTCAGATATAATAAGATGTCTCTCTCTCTCTCTCTCTCTCTCTCTCTCTCTCTCTCTCTCTCTCTCTCTCTCTCTCTCTCTCTCTCTCTCTCTCTCTCTCTCAGATGTGATCAAGCTTCAGTTGGTAGAGGCTGGTTTGGTGGAGTGTCTTCTGGAGGTGGTGGCTCAGACGGTGGACAGCGACAGAGAGGAGGACGTGGCTCAGCTTAAGACGTCCTCTGACCTCATGGTCCTTCTGCTGTTGGGAGGTACAAAAACTCTGGCAGCACTTAAATAACCCTTAAATAAACAGTTTGAGGTTCATGTTTAAAATTACGTCATTTCCTCAGCATGAATAAAGCAAGCAGGGCCATATAAAACATAATGACATGGTGTCAAGCTATGACCTCGTACAGTATGTATAATGAATGAAAATTTCTATTCCCAAGAATGTTCATAATTTTATATAGTTTCCCAGCAGTTATATAAGCTCATTATTGGCTATATAGGGGTGCATGTCCTTTTACTTAGAGAAGGAAAGGGTGAAGTGAAGCCTTTCTGACAGATGTATTTTTCACTTCATCAATATTAAACACTAGCTGACTTTCACTGAATGAACTAAAGACATGGGTTCCACTTGAATACTGAGACCTTTTCCAACCTCACACATACACTACCGTTCAAAGCATTTTTAAAAGTTTCTTATTGTAAAATTATTGTGAAATATTATTACAATTTAAAATAACTGTTTTCTATTTTCTATTTTCTATTTATTCCTGTGATAGCAAAGCTTTATATATATATATATATTTTTTTTTTTAAATATTGATTTCTCAATTTTAATCGATTCTCATTTTTATGAACCGATATCAAAAATCGATGAGTCATCCTGTTTTCAGTTAATGAATGAATGGAACATTATAGCCCCTCCCATCCAATAAATCGCAATAATCTTTGCGCTTTGTTACTTTTTTTGATATGAAACAATGTCTCAGATTTCAAATTACGTCCATTTTATTACAAAATGTAAAAAAATAATTACCGTTTTGGTGCTGTTTAATGTGGCGTGACATATCGCAGTAGCACCTCAGTTTAAGAGAAGCAGTAGTGTGGAGTGCACGTGAACTCATCTGCTTTAATAGTTACAACGCAAAATAAACGTGAACATCTGAAGGAATGTTAACAGATAGAGTACAACTTACAGAGATCCGCATCACGTCTCATGGAATCGCTCAATCAGAGTTTCAACCGCGGGAAGACGTCAGTAAAACAGCTTGTGAACAGTGTCATGTCACATTTACCTCAGAAAAACCATATCCAGTGTCCATAAAGAAAAATTAACTCTAGGAGCATTTTGATAAATAAATGCACCACATTACATATTCATTATAATTTTTAATGTTCTTCAATTATGTTTGAATAAATCAGTAAAATTTTTATGACTGCCACCATTTAAATATTTATATTTCAAAAAACGAATTGGAGTAGAAATATGATTATGTAATTGTAAAGTTAGTATTATAACTTTATTATAATAAAAAAAAAAACATCCTTGAGTGTAATTAAGTGTTTGTATACAAATTTAATGTTAACCTTCAATATTATAGTAATGTAGTAGCAACTGACACCCATGTATAGTTTACAGCATTAAGGTCCTTTCATACTGGATGAGATTTTGACGCGTGAATAATTTGCGCAATGGATTTATTTTTTGATCAGCTGTTTGTGTAATGAGTACTTCCACTCAGTTATATCCTGTCATTGTGTGTTATTATACTGCCTTTGTTGCAATTGAACACTATTGAATGTTTTTTTAAACCATAGGTGTAGTAGTTAAACTTCTAAGTGACTACAATTTACCCACTGTGGGACAAATAAAGGTTTTCTTATCATATCTTAGACAGTAGCCTATTTATAGCCTGGGCTACTAGCAAAATAGCGTCCAGTGTGAAACGACCTTTAGTTGAGATATTTTTTTTTCCTCGAGAGAATTTGCCATGTACTGTATCTGATGTATATCCAAAATAATCAAATCGAATTGAAATCCGAATCGAATCGAAAGCTTGTGAATTGAAATCGAATTGAATTGTGAAATTTGTGTCAATACCCAGCCCTACTAGTTGTTCTCCAGCTTAAATGCATTGCAATTTGTCTCATTCTCTCATGTTACTGTATTTGTGTTGTGTTTGCAGTCATGTGTGTTGTGTTTTCCTGTAGATGAGTCGATGCAGAAGCTGTTCGAGGGTGGTAAAGGCAGCGTGTTTCAGAGGGTTCTCTCATGGGTGCCCTCCAACAACCACCAGCTCCAGCTAGCTGGAGCGCTCGCCATCGCTAACTTTGCCCGCAATGGTAAGACCTCTGGCCTACAACAACTTGCAGGATTGTGTGATCACAGTGTTGAGATTGTGAAATAAGTGTTTTTATGTGCACAGATGGAAACTGCATCCACATGGTCGACACTGGTATTGTACAGAAGCTTCTTGAGCTGTTAGACAGACATGTTGAAGAGGGGAACGTCACGGTGCAGCACGCCGCCCTCAGTGCTCTGAGGAACCTGGCCATTCCTGGTCAGTCTGAAATTTCACTCAATCAATGAATGATTCACCAACCTCTGCATAAGTGTCTTAAACGAAATATTCTTCATTTCCCCTCTCTTCTCCAGTGGTCAACAAGTCTAAGATGCTCTTGGCAGGTGTGTCGGATGTAGTGCTGAAGTTCCTTAAATCCGAGATGCCACCAGTTCAGTTCAAGCTCCTGGGAACATTACGGATGCTCATCGACACACAGGGTATTTATTAACCGCCCACGAAAACAAAACAAAACAAAACATTTGAAAAAAGCATCTAGAATCATGCCAGTGTTGCTGTGCTGGACTGGTAGTGATGCTCAAACTAAATTTTGCGTTAAAAATGACATATTTACCTATAATTTGGACTATATATAAACTTGAAAACGGTATGAAATGACTTGATTGCTATTTTCTTATGTTTTAATAGGGGGTGGGGAGGGTTTTGGCTAGACTTCTGCATTGTCCGTCATTTTGACAAAATTCCATCAGAATGTATTAATACCCGACATTTTAATTTACATTTTTTAATGATAATAAGCCATTTAATAGGCTCTGTTTTTGTTCACATTTTCCTTTTTATTCACAAACTTACAGGACAAGCATACAGGCTAGATTAAGCATTTATTTATTTATGAAGAGAAAGTTGAACAGAGACTGTGGGTCACTTTGCAGGTTTCATTATGAATGTTTGTCCAAGAAATCGCAATAAGCTTTGTGGCAATAAGGGCGGCAGTGGTTCATGTAGGTTGTCTACAAACCAGAAGGTTGGTGGTTCAATCCCCGGTTCCACCTGACCAAGTGTCGAGGTGTCCATGAGCAAGACACCTAACCCCAGCTGCTCCCCACGAGCTGGATGGTGCCTTGCATGGCTGACACCGCCATCGGTGTATGAATGGGTGAATGTGAGGCAATATGTAAATCGCCTTGGATGGCCATGGGTCTGTTGAAATCGCTATATAAATGCAGTCCATTTACCATTTGCACGTTACTTTTGATATGAAACAAAGTCTCAGCTTTCAAAATCTTTTCATTTTATCACAAAATTCCAACAATAATAAATACAGTTTTTGTGCTCTTTAATGTGGCACAAGAGATCACTGTATCGCCTCAGTTCAAGTGGAGCGATCATCACCTCTTTACTATGTTAGCAGGGGTGGCGAACTCCGGTCCTGGAGAGCCACAGTCCTGCAGAGGTTTGCTTCAACCGTGCTAAAACACACCTGAACAAGTTAATTAAGGTCTGAATATTTACTAGCAAGCTACAGGCAGGGGAGTTTTATCAGGGTTGGAGCTGAACTCTGCAGGACTGAGGCTCTCCAGGACCGGGTTCGCCACCCCTGTTATATAGAATGAAATAAACATGAATGAACATCAGAAAATATGAAAGATACAGTCCAACTTACTGCATCATGTCTCTCATGTAATCACTCAATCAGTGTTTCAAATGCAGAAAGACGTCAATAAAACAGCTTGTAAACAATGTCACGTAACTCAGAAAATTCATTTGTTGACCATTAAAGGTGTGGTAAGTGCTTTCTGGTAACCTATGTTGATTTCAAACCACCAAAACAAACACTCCCCTATTTTGATAGCTCGGCCCCCCACACATACATAACCCAGGCAATGACTAGGGCGGAATCTGCTGTGCCAGCCAGCCGAGGGTATGATGTCATCAATAAGTGAAAGCAATGTGTGTTACTATGGTAATCCAGTTCGAATGTTCAGTGAAAAAGTCATCCCTTACATCCCAAAAACACAAACACCGTTCTCATGAACAACTCGATAGCACGAGTACGACAGACCAACTAACGAACATTTATCAATTATAACACTTATCACAAGATTTGAGGGTTGTATCGATCACGAAAAGAGGTACCAAAGAAAACAAACATATATTAGGAGTTTATTATCTTACTTTTCGGACACACTGCGAGCTGATGCTTGAAACAGACAGTGGCTTATAGGATGTGGAAATGAATGGGTCTTTATCATCGCTGAAGTGAACGATGATACGATTGCAAATGGACAAGCAGGCAAACATGACACATGAGCATATTCAAGCAAAAGCCAGCATATATTACAGGGTTCCTACGGGGTTTGGAAAAGTATGGAAAAGTATGGAATTTGATTTGAGTAATTTCCAGGTCTGGAAAAGTATGGAAAAAATAAATCAGAGTATGGAAAAATATTTATGTTTCCAGACTATTGTCCCTATTTCATTTTCTAAATATAAAATTAAGAATTTCTAAATGTATATAATAAATATATACACAATCGTTTTTTTCAATTAATGAAAAACTTGTAGCCTAGCTATGGCAGTAAAGGTCAGACGTGTGTTCCTTCCTTTTCACAGTTCAACAGTGGTTAACAACACAGCACTTTGTAGTTTGAGAAAGCAAGTTGGGTTTGAGGATAAAACAGTAGTCGATGGTGGAGTCCTTAAAGGAATAGTACACCCAAAATGAAAATTTGTCATTTATTCACCCCCATGTCTTTCAAAACCATAAGACTTTATTATATTAACATTTTTAATATTTTAAATCTGAGAGATTTCAGTCCCTTTATTAAAGGACTTGTTCACCCCAAAATGAAAATGTCCTAATCATTTACTCACCTCAATGCCATCCAAGATATCCATGACTTACTTTCTTCAGTGAAAGATAAATTAAGTTTTTGAGCAACCAACTGAGTTGGTTGCCATTTTGGATGGCATTGGGGTGAGTAAATGATTAGGACATTTTCATTTTGAGGTGAACTAATCCTTTAAATATCTTCATGTGTCCAAGATTAACAAAAGTCTTATTAGTTTAGAATGACATGAGGGTAAGTAAATTATGATAGAAATTAAATTTTTGGGTAAATTAATAACCCTTTAAAAAAATTGTGACTGATTTAGCATTTTGATCGTTAAGGTCACAAAAGGCAATATTTTAATATAGGATTTCTAAATATTAGATAGCCTACATAGAGGTTTTGACTCAGAGTGTAACATACTTTGTCGGTGCCGATAGCATTGTGGGTAAGTGCGTCACCATGAAGTGCTGTTGAGCTTCGGGAGACCCGAGTTCGAGTCCTGCCTCATGGACTTTTCCCAATCCCGCCCCCCTCTCTCTCCCACCTTACCTCCTGTCTAGCTACTTTCCTATCCTAATAAAAGGCAAAAATGCCAATATTAAATCTTTAGAATGTAACACTTGTTAGTAGTTTAATTTGAAAACATTTTATCAGAACAAGTTAAATATGGTCGGAAAAATCTGTAGGAAGTCTGGAAATTAGAGTCTGGAAAAGTATGGATTTTTGAAATTAAAATTGTGTAGGAACCCTGATATTAGTTATGTGAAACAAAACAAAATCAATGTTACTCGCCTATCGAGAAGAAATAAAGCAACCTCTGCCTTCGCTCCTCGAGTTCTCTCCAGCGCTGGAAAGCTGATACTTCTTGCCTGATCGTAAGCCTTCTTTTGTTCCACAGACATCTTCCACATTTGTTTTTTATCTGCCATCTCTCTTTCTGTCGTCGCTCAGCTAATGTCCGTCCTGTGTCGTGTCTTTTGAATAATGATGTGCACTGAGCGCTCTCTTCTCCTCATCATTAGTAGACACGCCCCTTACTGCTGATTGGCTATACGTTTTTTTTGGTACTCGGCCTGAGGCACTTTTATAAAGCAGTTTTGAAATACTACTTACCCCACCTTTTAACTTGATAGTAAGCAAGAGCGCACTCGCCTGCATGTGGACAGGGGTGAGAATTACAGTTACAAGTTACAATAGATCACTCTCAGTGTAAAAATAATGGACGATTTTCCATCACGGCTAAAAAAAATTTTTCTGTCAATGACGGAAAATCTTATTTATATTTTATTTCAGCTTTATTTTGATTAATGAAAAGCATTTTTGAAATCTTTGGTTAACACGCCCTCTTGGTGGGGCATGGCTATTCTAGAGAGAATTTGATTGGACACAGATGTGGCCACGCCCATGAGTGCAGGATGTGTCATCAACATTTTTTTTTTTTTTCTCGATTCTAATGTATTACACTGTTGTTACTGTGAACTTAAAACTAAAACTATTAATAATAATTTTCGTTAACTGAAATAATAGACACATCTCATATTTCTGTTTATTTATATTTTATATTTATTTATATCTATATAATTATTTTAAGATGGGAAAAACAAATGAGAAATGTTGCTTTGGCAATTAACTGAAATAAAATCCATTTAGGTTGATTACTAAAACTAAAACTGAAATAAGATTCATAGAAATATAAAAAATTATTCAATTGACAAAAGCACATAAAAATGTAGACTAAAATCAAGATGAAAACAAAATATAAAATAAAAGCTCAATAATGATGCAATTGTAAATATTAAAATGTCTGTTAAAAATTAGCATTTAGACTAACAGATATGAGCTTAAAGCCACAAAACACATTTCATGATTCCATGGGTTTTTAATTAAAATTGATAAGCTTACAGATCACTGTATGCTCAACAGGTGTTTATCTCAGTTAAAGACAGCATGTGTCATTTCATCTCAGGTTCAGGCTCGTCCCAGCTGCTGTCGCACAGCAGTTAGTCTCTGAAATCTAGTGAGCAGAAGATCGATGGCACTGTCATTTAAAAACTGTAGATCTGCAGACAAGGGATCCGCCAGATGAATTTGCATCGTCTTTCAATGGCTGCAGTCCAGCCGTGTTAGCTTTCAGTGACAGCTTGGGTTCAAAATGCATATTCCTGGGTAAATAAACTTAAATACAACTTAAGCTTTATCGGCAGCATCTGTGACATACAGTCAATTACCACAGACGTGGCTCTCAGTTTGAAATATCCAGTGAAAACCACAAACACCTAGAAGACAAGAGCACAGCATTTAAAATATGAAACTACCATCATGTTAGAAAAGTATAATAGGTAACATTTTACAATAAGGTTCAATTTGATGTATTGTGAACTAGCAATGGACTATTTTTTACAGCATTTATTAATCTATCTATAAACAGGTTCCTACACAGTTTGGAAAAGTATGGATTTTGATTTGAGTCATTTCCAGGTCTGGATAAGTATAACAAATAAATGACAATGACGTTAGTGTGAGTACACCTTTAGAAATAAACAGCATTTCTTCTGAGGTAAATTATTACAGGTTTATTTCTCACAGTGTCTCAAAATGATGTAAAGTACATGCACTAAACTTGATTAAACTTTTTTGAGTCGATGCGGGCGGGGATACTCTCTGGATCGCGTCAGTATTTGCCTTTCAAAAGAACGGGTCGTAGCCACATTAGCCGATAATGTTTAAATGGACTGCATTTATATAGCGCTTTCAACAGACCCATGGCCATCCAAAGCGCTTTACATATTGCCTCACATTCACCCATTCATACACCGATGGCGGTGTCAGCCATGCAAGGCGCCATCCAGCTCGTCGGGAGCAGCTGGGGTTAGGTGTCTTGCTCATGGACACCTCGACACTTGGTCAGGTGGAACCGGGGATTGAACCACCAACCTTCCGGTTTGTAGACAACCTACATGAACCACTGAGCCACTGCTGCCCCCATATAATGATTATGAAGGCGCTCGCGAACGACTGACATCTCTCCTTTTTCAAACAGATAACGTAAACAGAGAAAATTTGTTTTCAATTTGATTTACATTATTTAAAACCTGACATTTCAACGTTTCTTTACAATTGTCTCATGTTTGTGTGACAAGTATTCACTAAGTTAAAGTTCATTTTCTGAAGAGAATCAGAATGGACTTTGAATGGAATGGTTTTTATTTTATTTAGCAAAAATCACAACATTTTATTTTTATTGTGAGTATACACAAATAAAAGTAGAAACTTAACAGAATATAATGATGTATAACACTTGCCTGAATTACCAAAATCGATTATTTTGAGTCTCTTTCGCACTGATAAGAAGAAGAAAAAAAAAAACGAGGTGAAGGCGCCTTTGCCGACCTCAGTGAGTTAAGTTAAACTTGTCATGGAGTAAGTGCCCTAGATTTTTTTGCTGTAAATTTTTTTTTATGTGTGTATGTTGCAGCATGTGCTCCACAGTGGTTTGTGTTGGGTAGATTATGTTCAGCACTGTGTGTGTTACAGCTGATGCAGCAGAGCAGCTGGGGACAAACCCAAAGTTGGTGAAGCGTTTGGTGGAGTGGTGTGAAGCGAAAGACCACGCCGGAGTGATGGGAGAGTCCAACCGCCTCCTGTCCGCTCTCATCCGGCACAGCAAGTCAAAGGTCTCGCACTCTTGCACTTCATTCTCTCTCTCATTCCAGTAGCTATGTTTCCATCTACCTATTTTTATGTGAATGCATAAAAAACGCTGGATGGAAACAGCAAGATTCACATCGATACTAAAAATGTGCATAAAAAACTTATGCTCTCAATTGAGGCGGATAATTGTTTATATAATTTCTTTACACATTTTTACCAAAAATAATCCCTAAAAACTCACGTGACTTTGCTCAACAGAGGATGTGATTTGGATAACTGGACTAACAGGCGGACCAATCACATTGCACTGCAACATCTCAAATGTTAGTTTGGTCGTTCTGAAGTGCCTGAGCCAAAGTCTGTCATCAAAATGATTTGGTTTAATTCCCTCCCAGAAGTGTCTCACATTATTGCGTTCACAAACACCAGGTATCCGAGTCATTGTATAGAATACTATAAAATATGTTGTGTGCCTTATTCTGTGTAAGAAGCCACATCTCACAGAAGGATGTTAAAGCAATAAGCCCCATGAAGCCGCTCTCCGTTCCGCGTCGTGCCTAACAACGCCCCTCAGCTGTTATAAATTCACTGTAAACCACGGCTTTTTGGGGCTTATTGCTTTATCCTTCTGTGAGATGATGTGGCTTCTTACACAGAATAAGGCACACAACATATTTTATAGTATTCTATACAGTGATAAAGGCTGTCGATTTAGCCTGACGTCGTCTAGATTCTAGTCAGAATATGAGTCTGATACTGCTCCATTGGGCTGTGATTATGAGGCCCTAACCAGGAAAGAAAATGCCTCTGCACTCAATTGGATACACCTACAACCAATCAGAGCAACGGAGTAAGTGACGTATGTTGAGTGACGCATAGTTGTCAACAGAACTCAACTGCATGCATGCTGGAAGTAGAAGATGATGAGTGTAAACGATCTTTGCCGGTGTTGTAAAAAGAATTTAAGGATACACGTACTTACCAACACGATCATCATTTTTGAGAGTAATAGTATGGTGAATGCATATTAGAACAAATTCAACCCAAGCACTTTTTGGTGACGTGGATGGTAAACGTCACTGTTGATCATCTGTCCATCATCGTATAAAGCCCACCCTGACTATTTGATTGGTTCGAACAGCTCTGGTTCGAGCATAATTGCTCCACAACAGATTAAGTCCAGACCGAACTTCCCAACCTCAAATGTTGTGGGTGGGGCTGAGTTCGGCTGGCATCCAGGCTACTGTCGATTAGCATTGAAGTATAAATATAGTTATTATCATGAAAATACCTGAGAAGGCTTGGAGAGCTCAGATAAACCATATATTGTCGCAGTCGTGTGTTCATTAGTCATGTTCAATCAAAGCGTTTCAATCTTCTGTTTATTCAGCTACAGTGTTAGTATGATGCCCATATAAGGGTTTCCTGGAACGACATGCATTATCATACTTCTGTAGGGCATATTTGGAGTTTCTGCACAAGAGCGCCATCTGCCTTTCAGATGGAGCATCATTACTTCTGATCAGAGAGCCGGGCTTCACTGACAAGCTGCGCATAAAAAAATCTTAACCTTTGCCCAATTGTGTGCGGTTCAATTTTGATTAATCATGCAGCTCTTATCATGACTTTTCTTGAAATGAAAAGATGTGTGTTTGGAGCAAGTGGTGGTTTGTTATTTTTTTCACCTCAGGCTCTGCGCTCCTATTGGTTTTTGAACCGATGATTGTCGTAGGAGAAGTCACACTACAGGACCGCACCTCAAATCTTCTGACGCTTCCAGAATTTAATCGCATCAGTCATTAATCAGCTGTCAGTGAACATGTCAAACTAGCAATTCACAAAATTCAGACGGCCAAATTGTGGCCAAATTCGTACAGTGTGAACCTGGCTTGAGCAGCGAGTAAATCGCATCTTTACCATGTGAATCTTTTGTTTTAACTGTGACAAGGAATGCACTATAGTTTGGACTAAACATTTATTATGTCTGTGCATTAAACATCAGATATGGATAACACTTTAGAATACTGTTCCGTCATTAATGATTACTACACAGGAACAAATGAGTAATGCAGTATTAACACTCTAGTACAGGGGTGTCCAATCCTGCTCCTGGAGGGCCACTGTCCTGCTGAGTTTGGTTCTAACCCCAATTAAACACACCTGTACCAGCTAATCAAGGTCTTATTAGGCATACTAGAAACTTCCAAACAGGTGTGTTGAGGCAAGTTGGCGCTAAACTCTGCAGGACAGTGGCCCTCCAGGACCGACTTTGGCACCCCTGCTCTAGTAACTACTATTAAAGCAGCACTAGGTAACTTTTCAACCTTCATAATATATTTTCAAGACTCTTGTGATGATACATCGACTTACAATAGGTTGAATGACACGTCTGCCATAGCCTGACGGGGTCTGTATCGTTTTTAATCGTACTTTTAAACTTCGGGTTTCGGGTAGTAACCCGAGAAAAAAAAGAACTACAAAATTCAACTGCTTTACGGCATATACGTCACTTCCACCATCACCCCCACTTCCTTAAATTCGGACGTGCGAGCCCAATTATACTTTTTATAGTTTGCCGGATGTTATAGTCATGGCCGAGGCAGCACAGAAAAAGAAGAAAGCAAAGGTTTTGTCGGAGAAATGCAAAAAGAGGAAACGAGAAAGTGATCGTATTAAAGGCAGGACGAGGATCAACATTGGGCCAGCATTTGCTCTTTGGCGTGAGCTGAAGGAGGTCAATATATTATATTGACAATATATGGTTATTACCTACC
Source organism: Romanogobio albipinnatus (assembly GCA_023566225.1). Lineage (NCBI taxonomy): Eukaryota > Metazoa > Chordata > Actinopteri > Cypriniformes > Gobionidae > Romanogobio > Romanogobio albipinnatus. Next base: position 66,984,482 of record CM042239.1, on the reverse strand, counting down.
ACTCAAACATTGAATTGAAGTATCATATAGATTCTGTAAAACGGTAACCAATAGACTAGACTACTATAATGATGCTAGCTTGTAAACGTGAGCATCGCATCATTTGGCGTTTGAAGAAAAAAAAAAAACCCATGAAATTATATTCATATGTCATGCTGAAACATATGCTACTGTACCTGGGATGAAGACATTTCACACGCGACGCAAGCAGAACACCTGCATGTGAACTCCTCCTGCAGTGTTCAGGGCTATCATAGTTGTCATGTCAACAAATGCACGTGCGATGCATCCCCTGATGAAGGATGACAGAGTTTACGACAGGACAATACTGTTTCCCAACTGTAGGGGGACCCCGAGAGCAAAACCTACCTAGTGCTGCTTTAAAGGATTAGTTCACTTCAAAATGAACATTTCCTGATATTTTACTCACCCCCATCTCATCCAAGATGTTCATGTCTCTTTTTCTTCAGTCGAAAAGAAATTAATTTTTTTTGTGAAAACATTCCAGGATTTTTCTCCACACCATTGACTTCCATGGCAACCAAATGGTGAAGGTCCAAATCAATGCAGTTTCAAAGGAAGGGCTTCAGGGGCTCTGCACGATCCCAGACGAGGAATAGGGTCTTATCTAGCCAAACGATCTTTCAATTTCAATGAAAATACTTTTTAACCTAAATTACTCTTCTTGTGCTGCTTTGCGATGTGCCAGTGATTTGCGCAATCATGGTGAAAACGTCGCACTAGACGTAGGCGGAAGTACCGCCCCTGTGTTTACAAACCGTACATGCGGAGACTAATACAAACGCCCTGTAGCAAAAAAAGGTAAAACAACATGCGTTTGTATTAGTTCTCGCACGTTCGCTTGGGGCAGTACTTTCGCCTATGTCTAGTGTGACGTTTTCGATGTGATTGCGCAATCACTGGCGGCCGCAGAGCAGCGCAATTTAGGTTAAAAAGTATATTCATTTAAACAATTTTTTTATGACCGATCATTTGGCTAGATAAGACCCTATTCCTCATCTGGGATCGTGCAGAGCCTCTGAAGCCCTTATTTCGAAACTGCATTGATTTGGACCTTCAACATTTTGGTTGCCATGGAAGTCAATGGTGTGGAGAAAAATCCTGGATTGTTTTCCTCAAAAAAATTATTTTCTTTTTGACTAAAGAAAGAAAGACATGAACATCTTGGATGACATGGGGGTGAGTAAAATATCAGGAAATTAATCCTTTAACTAACAAGAAACTCTGATTAATGAATTGTGTTAATGAATGTGGTAGTTCACTATTAGCTAATCAGTAACTACCATCTCTTAATGCGAGTAATGCATGTTGTATAATTAATTCTAAATTGAAGATCATGGTAACTAGTAATAACTCAAGTGTTACTACATCCTTCAGAAGGAACTACTAATTATTTGGATCAGTATTCTAAAGTGAATAACATGATAACTCTCTAGTAATGACTGAAGTCATTGTAAACTTTTGACATTTTTGTAAGGTTTTGGGTAGTATTGACTCAAGTGTTACTACATACTTCTATAGGAATTACTAAAGTGAATATCATGGTAACCCACTAGTAATTAGTAAGCGTTACCATCCAAAAGCTTACAATGACTTCAGTCATTACTAGAGACTTAAGAAGACACTTTAGAATACTGATCCCTTCTGAAGGATGTAGTAACTTACTAGTGGGTTACCATTACCTCCACTTTAGAATTAATTATGCATTATGCATTATTCATGCTAATTATGAACCTGAATATAGTAGTTACTAGTAGTCCTCTGTGAGATATGAAAAAAATAGTAGTTATTGATTAGCTAATAGTGAACTACCACATTCATCTGAGTACTAGTACTTACTTATTCATTAATCAGAGTTTCTTGTTAGTTAATAGTAGTAACTAGAATGTTAATATTGCCTGTGTAGTTATTCATTAATTACGGCGCAGTATTCTAAAGTGTTACCTAGATATGTTCTGAGTGGTTCTGATTGTGTTGTTTTATGCAGCATTTTCACTTCTAGTGAGGGATGAAACATTTATTGACTGGGTTATAGAGTCATGGTGTTATATGAGAAATGGTTCAGAAATTTTCATTGGACTCGCAACTTAGTACATCAAAGGGATTGTGTTATTGCAGCCGGTTTTTCCATCACAGATTCATGTCCTCTGGAAGGTTCTGACTGCTTTTTTCTTTCTGAATAGGATGTGGTCCGAACAGTCATACAAGGTGAAGGTGTTAAGCACTTGGTAACCATGGCGACGAGTGAACACATGATCATGCAGAATGAAGCGCTGGTGGCCTTGGGTCTCATAGCAGCACTAGATCTGGGTAAAAATCAATGATTACTGTATGTTACGTAAATCTGTAATGAGACACTGACACATCTGTCTTCAGCAGGGTGAATTCAAGTACACTGCAGTGTTATTTTAGTATTGTCTATATACTATTGTTAAATTATCTTTTATTTTTATAGCTTCAGTTTAAAATTTACATTTTAAATCTAACCTAGTTTTTATTTCTATTTCTATTGATATTTTTGTTTGTTTTAGTGATTTTAGTACTTCAATTTGTTTCAATTAGCGTTAATAAGTTTTTCATCTAATATTTATATTTTCTGTCAGCTTATTTCAAATACCAAAAACTCTTTAATAGCTTTAGTTAACAGTAACACCATGGGTAAACTGGGTTACTTTTGTCTTTGTCAAAAATGTCAAAAAGACATTTTTTAGGCCATAAATACATAAATTCACCCTATTTGATCATATTCAGAGTTTCTGTAGCAATTTGGTGAGGTTGATAGTCATTAACATTCTAAAATAGATAAACTTACAAATTGACACCATTTTTTTATATTTAGAAAATATTTGTTTTAAAAATGTTGTCAAGACATTTTATATGCATTCATGCATTTAAAGGGGCTATATGAAATAATTGTTTATGTATTAAAGGGTTAGTTCACTCAAAAATGAAAATTAGCCCATGATTTACTCACCCTCAAGCAGTCCTAGATGTATATGACATTCTTCTTTCAGACAAATAAAATCAGAGTTATATTAAAATGTCCTGGCTCTTCAAAGCTTTATACTGGCAGTGACTTGTTGGGTCATTTTTGAAGTCCATAAAAGTGCACCTTCTGAAGCAAAGTGGCGCGTTTGTGTAAGAAAAATATTCATATTTAAAACTTAATAGACTAAAATAACTAGCTTCCGGCGGTCATCGGTACGCGAGTCGCTTGCGCTAAAAGAGTAACTCTTGACGCATGTGTTTTGACCATAGACTGTAAAAAAATATGGACGTAGTGTCCGTGACGTCACCCATAGGATTCTGAAGAGCAGTTTTGAAGCGTAAAGTAGGGTCGAGCTGGCCGTTGCCATCTTGGCAGCGCGTCACTCCCGGATAACAGAAAATGGGCAAAGAGGCGGGACGTGGCTGAAGCTGAGGTGACATCATGACTAACAGACAGCAGATAAATGGCTATCCACCTGTCACTCAAAATGGCCACGCCCTTAATTATGCAGAACTTTAAGGCTTTATATAATGTAAACAAATGAGTTATAAATAATTCCCCCCCTCACAGTTGTCATGAAGGGCAAAATTAGCCGTATAGACCAAAACCACAATTTGTACCAGGCTGTAAACATGTTTTTTTTTTCTGCTGTAAAGTTGGGCATTTTAACATGGGGCGCAATTATATTCTGCTCCCTTCTAGAGCCTGTCTCTAGTGGCCAGTCGATGAATTGCAGTTTAAGTCACTTCTGTATTGGCTTCAAGAGAAACTGGAGAAGGTTGCCGCCTGGTATTGTTTTTTTTTTGTGGTTTTTTTTTACTGTTTTAGTGTAAGGCGACTCGCGTACCACTGACGCTGACTTAAATATGGATATTGTTCTCACACAAACGCGCCACTTCGCTTCAGAAGGCCTTTATTAACTCAGTTAATTAGGTTAACTTCCTAGGTTGTCTATGAAAGCCTGTAGACTGATTTTTATCTGAAGGACTCAATAGGAAAGGAAATTCAAAAGGATGTGACGTTTATGCGCTCTTGATAGACTCCCTTCCGTTCAATGACACATGAAATATAGTCTATAGCAGGGGTGTCCAACCCGGGTCATGGAGAGATACCACCCTGCAGATTTTAGCTCCAACCTGAATCAAACACACCTGAATCAGCTAATCATGGTGTTCAGAGTGCTAGATAATTACAGACAGGTGTGTTGGAGCAGGGTTGGAACTGAAATCTGCAGGACGGTATCGCTCCAGGAGCAGGGTTGGACACCCCTGGTCTGTAGTTTCAAATATACTTTATAATCAAACTATCATAACAGTGTAATTTTATTTACCTCATCTGTCGATGATGAATCTCAGAGCTGGTGCAAACACATCCATATCGATATGATCAGATGCTTTCTTAACTGTTGCTTTCTCACCGCTGTCTTTTTTGTTTTGTGTTTTTGTTATTGAGAGGAAAACAGGCAGCTTATATTAATATAACGTATTTCCTCAAATAAAAGCCTGTAGTCAATTAAACGCCGAGCCTCTGATAGTGGCCGGGGACGTGGCCAGCACGAACAAATAAAGGCCGGTCTCAAATTAAGTCCGGGGAAAAATGATTTCCTTTAATTTCATGTGCATTCAAGTTCAGCGTAATGTACAGTAGGGTTGTGCCGAAGGAGCGAAACCATCGTGACCATCGCCCCCCGCTGGGAGTCTTGTGAGTGCGACGCACACTAATCCTGGTCTCTTCTATACTTAACCTAAACACTTTGCAGGGATTGCTCTGTAAATTAAATTGAGAATATAACTGATGCATATCTGCTATTTTAAATACTGTAGTCTATGAGAGATGTGACGCGTGTTAGTCTGTGAAAATACATCAGTCAGGCAGGCTACATTATTATTGATCTTGACAATCTCTTAGCCTCTTGTCTTTTTTACACATCTTACGCTGCATTTAACTTAAACTATTTTATTTTGTACAAGAAAACAGCATAGGCTTCAAAATAAATTATGTTATTGAAATAATGTAAAGTGGTCATTTGAACTACTCGAACGAACATTTAAAAAACAATATGCAAAATCAAAATTGAATAGCTCCATAACGGATTGAGAAAAGTGCGCGCATTAGTTGGGTTAGAAAAATAACGAAATTATAGTTTTTTTTTAAGTAGAAAATAATATTTATGTAAAGAGATATATATTAAAATAAAAAAGTGCTTAAAGGAACACAACTCTTCTTAAGTGGGAGGAAGCTTTTTCCCTCACGTGGAATATAGAAAGCACATTAGTTGGGTTAGTAAAATAACAAAATTATAGAGTCTATAAAACACGAAAGAACAACAAATATATCACAAAAAACTTTCTTTTAAAGTGAATTTCGTTTTGTATAAATTGTATCTTAATTTTAATCTATGTTTTATCAACCAAATTGCCCGGATTTAATAAATAACAAGCAAATAGCCTATAACAGACAATGACATGGAGGCGGAGGCGCAGCGTGATCAAAGGATTAAATGAACTACTAGAAAATGAAAAAAAATCTTTAGTCAGGGGCAGCCCTTACTATTTATTTCAGATAGGCCTATATTTGATCCAGCATGTCACAAAGGGAGTTCTGGGTTGAGCGTGCGGTGCTGAGCCGAATGAGCTTCAGAAATGAGCGGAATCTCCAGAAAGACGCTTGATCCCCACTGGAGGAAATATTACCACTCTTTCAACTCACACACCGCAACAGTCACAATATGACCTCATGTATGTTTTAAAAACACAATTCAACTTATAAATAATACTTTTTAATGGGCCACTTAAAATGTTTATTACAAATAAATTATTACATTCTAAAAATGAACAAAAAATTGCATTGCATTTGCAATCCTTTGAAACCACTCCACTTCCCGCACCCCTGATGATATCTGTCCTCTGGAACGCTATCGCTTTTCATTGAAAACGGTTTATTTAAAACAATTATTTTTTTCAAATAGATGGAATTCGAAATAGAGGCCTGCCCCTAAGAAAAGCCTGCTTCCAATAAAAGCCGGTGACCTTCTGCAGTTCAGGTAAATAAAGGCCCTGGCTTTTATTTGAGGAAATACGGTATGCATCTATACATCGCTCTCAGCAGCATGGAAAGCATCAGAATGTTCGCTAAGGCCATCCTCAGGCGTGTTTGCAATCCCGCCGCTGGCCGTTTTGATCACTTTAAGATGTCCGCGGTGGCGGCGTTCGCAAATTTTGAGCAGGGGGTAGAGAGAGCATTTTCTTGTGGTGCCCCCCTGAGCACTTGGTGTCCTATGCGCAGCGTGTGCTAACAGTAAAAAAATATGGACGATGCAACATTCTCTTCAGCTGAAGAAAAGTGGAGGTCTGAATATGGCGCTGAATAGTCTGCGCAGTAGTGACCTCAGGACCGGAGTCTGCGCAGTAGAGAGCAGGAAGTAGAGGCGCGATATCAAAAGCCCGCCCACACTCTCGCAGATGCAGAACAATTCTTATGGACACGTAGTAAATAAACCTAAAGCTCTACTCTCCTCCTGAAAATCCTGAAAAAAAAGTCTGTTGGTGCCTCAGTGACAACCTCACTCAGCCGTCAATCTCAGCTGTCAATCATGACGTCACACCCCCCGTTTTTATAGCATCAAATATCTAACTAAAACCAAACTTATTTAAAAAACAAACACTCAAAATCAGAGTGATAAAAACTGCCTAAAATGACAGAAGTCATCTTTGGGAAAAAATTATATGAAGTGTAATTTGATTGTTTAGTTTCTCACATCCATTAGAAAACACGGAGGGGCGGGGGGTTATGAGCTATACTGGGACTAACCACCTGGGGGCGATCGAGATGTTTTGGCTTCAGTTTTTAACACGTGTACGGCAGGCTTGGTTTGAACGCATTCGACCACACAAGTGTTTACACTAGCAATCCGGTCGAATGTGTTTTCAACTACCTCTGGTCTCTGGAAGTGGTTGAAAGTGGACAAGCTCAAAGCGTTTTAGAGACTGCTTCACCAAGCCTGCCACACTCGTGTTGAAAACTGAAGCCAAAGTGCCTTGATCGCCCCCAGGTGGTTAGTCCCAGTATAGCTCATAACCCCCGCCCCTCCGTGTTTTCTAATGGACGCGAGACAAACGAAACAATCAAATTACACTTCACATCATTTTTTCCTAAAGATGGTTTCTGTCATTTTAGGCAGTTTTTATCACGATGATTTCATTTCAAGTGTTTGTTTTTTAAATACGTTTGATTTTAGTTAGTTATTTGATGCTATAAAAACGGGGGGTGTGACATCATGATTGACAGCTGAGATTGACGGCTTCTCTGAGTGAAGTTGTCACTGAGGCACCAACCAACTTTTTTCAGGATTTTCGGGAGGAGATTGGAGCTTTAGTTTTAATTTCTACATTTCCATAACTGTTTATTTCACACGGAAATTCTGCATCTGCGAGAGTGTGGGCGGGCTTTTGATATTGCAGCTCTACTTCCTGCTCTCTACTGCGCAGACTCCGCTCCCAAATCAGCGCCATATTCGGACGTAGACAGCTTCACTTTTCTTCAGTGGAAGGTAGTGAAGACGCGTCGTCCATATTTTTTTACAGTCCACTTGTGATCCGATCGACCAAACCGCATCTTAATACCAGGTTTAAACAGGGCCAAACATATTGCTGCCAAGATATTTTCAAAACTTTACTTCTAAGCAAAAAATAACTTCTCCATGAGTATATCGGGGCATTGAATGTCATATAGTCTCGTTACATGAGCACGAGCAATAAGTTGCTGGCTGCAATTCACTTAATGGCCACCGGTGTCACTAATAACAAGGGTTTCTGAATTCTACATATAGCCCCTTTAAGCCTTTAGTGAGATACAGACATTCATTCAGGTGTGTCCAATTGTTTTGTGCTGTTCAGAACTTCTAACCGAGTCACTTCCTGGCTTTGATTTCAGACTGTTCAGAGAAGGACTTTGTCAGCTCCAATCTGGTGCAGGTTCTACACAAACTACTGACAGATGAGCACAGTGCACCAGAGATCAAATACAACTCCATGATTCTCATCTGCTCCATCATGGGATCAGGTGAGTCAAGACATCACAGATACAAATGACTCAACACATTCACAAGTGCATGAGGGATTGAGCCAAAAGAAGCCTGAAACTACACTTAAATAGTATTATTACTGTTAACAAAAAGGCAACTCAATCAGGCCCTGTTCCTTTTTTTGCATATGACTTAGGTGGGAATGATTTAATTGAGGAATAAATGCAGTGTTAATTTCGTTGACGAATCATTTCCATCATAATTTTCGTCAATGACCTTTTTTCACTGATGAAAACGAGACGATAACTAAATAAAAACTAGTGTTGTATGACAAAAACTATGACAAAAACGAACTGTAATTTTCGTCAACAAATAAAAACGAGACGTTAGGGAGGGACGATTAGGGAAGAGATCCAGTCAGAACTGATATCCTGTGTAACAGATGCGCACATTTGAGTTGAACGTGCTGATCTAACCGCTGGAGAACACTGCGCTGTTGAGCTTCTACAGGCTCACGCATCCCCAATACAGCGCTCCAGAGCGGCTCACAATCAATGAACATTAGCGCACATTTATGCCATGCAATTGTTTATGAACTAATGCTGATGAATAATGACAATGTTTACTTTACGATGTTTATATAGTAATATGTTTTAGACGGTTGTAACAATGCATATTTTATCTCATCTGAACTTGAATGAGCTCCTGCAACTGCAACAGAGGCGCATACATTTCAAAATAAGAGTCCCGGTGTATTTCGAGCTTGTTTGTAATTAAAAGTCATGCATTATATATTCATTTTTGGTTACACAATAAACTGTATTTAATTTAATTATTTGACACATATTCAATAAAGTATCAGGGTTATAATAGTTAACTAAAACCATTTAAAAAATCTTCATTACTTGAAATTAAATAAATGTTAACTGAAATAAAAAATAAATAAAAATAAACAAATGTATTTGAAGCTTTAGCTTTACCTGATATGGCCTACTGACTAAAACAGAAATACAAAGTTATAAAAACTATATAGATGTTTTTAAAAAACAAACAAAAAAGTGAATTGAGCTCTCTTTTGTGTATTTTTAATGTCAAAAACACAATGATGTCAAAATGTCAGTTCAAGTGACAGTCGGTTATGTAAGGGTTAATGCATTACAATTTAACTAAACTCATTAGATTTGAGGAGACTAAATCTACGGTAGATTTAGTCGACTAAAATCTTATGATATTGAGTCGACTAAAACTAGACTAAAACTAAAAACAATTCAGGTGACTAAAATATGACTAAAACTAAATGGCATTTAATCAAAAGACTATGACTAAAACTAAATCAAAATTTGCTGTCAAAATTAACACTGAATAAATGGCGTGTTTGTTCCCGGACGAAGCTCAAGCGTATTGGCTAACGTTTAGTCAGCTAATGCTGTCCTGTTTATAATGTGCAATGAAATACAAAGACAGCACATCACAAATGTGAACCCTTTTTTCTGTGGGATTTAGTATCATATTTGGATATTGGATATATATATATATTTTAAAGGTGCCCTAGAATGATTTGAAACAACATTTTAAATTGTTCTCTGGTATCTACATAGAGGGTATATGGCTTATTTAAGGTCAATAATTGTCCAGCTACGGTTTTACAGGTCCATTTACAACTCTAGAAATCATCCCCAGGATGAAATGGTCTGTTTTTGCCTTATTTGGAAGGGTCATGAATATTAATGCAGAGTTCTGCTCTGATTGGCTGTTTCACTGCGGCTCAATGATAGCAGGCACAACTTTACTGACCGTCTTGACGATGGAGAGATTAGGCATTCAACCTTATATATATCAATCAGTATATAATCATACTTCAGTTGTCAAAAATATAAATAAATAAATATCAAATTACTATCGTTTGAATTTAAATGGTGGAGGTGTTGACGTTAGCTAGAAGGATCGAGTGAGCTATGTGTAAGCAACTAAACTAACATAGTATGTTACGTATCTATGGTTGCATTTACTAATTTATGACAACACTGGCATGAAATAATATTAACCTTTGTCATTAGACATACTATTTAGTTATGTAAGCCACTTGGATTATCCTATTCTTACCGTATAGCATCTTGCGTTGGATCTAGGCAACAACAGGAATATTATCGTTAATGTTGTCTCTCTAAGAAACTTTCGATTTAATCAGAAATTGTTTAGACAGTGGAGAAGTGGATAAAATCACTTACTGGTTGCAGGTATATGGTTGGAATTGCCCCTTTCTTCAGTGTCAGACGCTGAGCAAAGCCTGCTTGATATTGTCCCAGGTTTGAAAACTGTCCGTGTCAACAACTTTGAATTAAATTGTTGCGGTATCCGATTATAAATAAACATCAACCATGCCTGTTGACATGTTTTATCTGTGGGAAGAGTATGAAACGTCTTCACATCCCCTGCACAGCCTGGAACATAACATTTGTTTCCATGATCTGCCATGTTCGCTATCCTCGCGTCAGGCTTACTGCTGCAGAACTCCAGTTGATACGGCGGCTGCGCAGTTCGGCCTGACAGTGAACATGTGCTTGCTTATGAAAATGTTGGGGGGCGTACATATTAATGATCCCATCGATTGCATCACTGCTGGTGTTATGTTGAGATTCGCCTATTTTTCCGTGGGGTTTTTCACAAACGAGATTTACATATGAAGGAGGAGGCAATGGTGTTTGAGACTCACTGTATGTGACTTACATGCACTGAACTCCTGTTATTTAACTATGGCAAGGTTCATTAAATTTTTAATTCTAGGGCACCTTTAAATGAATCACACATACACATAATGTTCCTATTTTTTTACTGTTTTCTAGGGGTTTCTTAATTTTAGACTAGTTTGACTAGTCATTAAAAAAAACTGTTTAAACCACAAATTAGTTGTAGCGCACATCCCTAATGTAAATACTTGCAAACAAAATAAGGATTACCACTTATATTTGAATGCGATTCACTTGTGGTTTTTTAGTTTATATAAGCATTATTCATAGTATTCATATAGTAATCATGAATAAAAAAAAAAAAATTGAGCAGGTTTATTGAAACGTTTGACTTTCACTGTATATTATAATAGCCCAGTGCTTCTTAACTTAAGAATTATGAAGATAGGCGTGTGCGTGTGTTTGTGTGTCTTGTAGACTGGCGACGTCACATAGAGGGGGAAAACATTTATAAATTGTATCTGTTACAGATTCAACCCCTAGAATGAACTCATTCTTGCTTAAATCACAAGATTTGAGAGTAATTTGGGCATTGTTATTGCCCAAAATCTCCAAGGTTGGGAGGTCTGTAACTCCCTAACTTTGCAGACCTTTTTAATGCTCACACTCTTTAGTTTAACACACACTAAAAAACAAAACTAAAAAACCCTAATCATAATAGGACCCCTTTAAAATGATTAAATCAATATCATATTATTAATGTTAACATTTGTTAAAGCTACACTGTGTAACTTTTTTAGTTTATTCTTAGCTAAAAACACTTAGTTCTTTCAAAAATATATGTGCTCATTAATGTATATTTACTTCTTTCAAGTAATAAAGTATTCTCGTAAGTTTATAATATGCCATTGAAAATACATACGGGTAAGGGGTTCGAATGGGGGTCGCCATGTTGCCCCTCCATCTTGAAAGTACATTAACCAAAGAGGGACATACCCGTAAATTCAAGCTTCGCCTTTCACGTTTTAACGCTCGATGGCACCGTGTCGAATGTGAAGAGGGGGATTGCTGGATTGAACTGGAAGCCATGTTAATCTTGGACTAAATCGGCCACCGTAGGAGTTAAAACGAAATCAGAATTGGGAGGAACAGAAACTAATATTTACTGGATGGTCATATACCTTTTCACCGCTAGATGGGGGAAAATATCACACAGTGTAGCTTTAATCAACTTTTTTTATGTCTTCATAATATTATTAGTAAAGTAAAAATGCAAGTAAAATGTGTTGCGAATGTGCCGAACTCAACTCTCATGACTTATTCCATTTGAATGGTTGATTTGTGTTTTCTCCTCTTGCCTTAGAGCCGCTTCACAAAGAAGTGCAGAGCTTGGCCTTCATCGACGTGGTCTCCAATCTCCGCTCACATGAGAACAAGACGGTGGCCCACCAGGCCTCTCTCACAGAGCAAAGGTTAACAGCACAGAGCTAAAAGACTCTTACGCGCCATCTCCCCCCTGCCTGCTTCCCCTCACACACATATCTCTCGTTGTCATGTGCCAAGCTGTTGTCCCTCTGCATTCCCTGCTACAGACTCTGAAAGCCCTCTGTTTGCTCCAAGCATGCAGAGACGCGTTACCCAAAGGCGGCCATACTTTATAGACAGCCTTCTGCAATAGATTCATACCCGAACTGCAAAATATTTTTAAAAGACCATAGCTGTGAGAAAAAGAAAAAAAAATCACCTGTAAAACCATTAATGGCTTAGTCCAAACAGAAATGAAAATTCTGTCATTAATTACTCGCCCTCGTGTTGTTCCAAACCCGTAAGACTTTCGTTCATCTTCAGAACACAAATGAAGATCTTTTTAATGAAATCTGAGAGCTTTCTGTCCCTCCATTCACCCAAAGAGAGAAAATGTTCATAAAACCCATATGAATTGTGCGGTTTAAATGAACACGCCAACTTTTTGGGACTTTAGCTTATTCACCGTATCCCCCAGAGTTCGATAAGCCCATAGTACATACCATTCTCATCTCCGTGCATACCATAACTCTGTCTGACGCACCCACCGCTAGCCTAGCTTAGCACAAAGACTGGAGGTAAACAGCTCCAGCTAGCCTACTGCTCAATAAGTGACAAAATAACGCCAACATTGTCCTATTTACATGTTGTGATGTGTATAGTTACATCGTGTACTAAGGCCGACGGAAAATGAAAAGTGCCGATTTTCTAGACCGATATGGCTCACAACATTTAAATAGGAAAATGTTGGCGTTATTTTGTCACTTATTGAGCAGTAGGCTAGTTGGAGCCGTTTACCTCCAGTCTTTGTGCTAAGCTAAGCTAACGGTGGGTGCGTCAGACAGAGTTATGGCACGCACGGAGATGAGAATGGCATGTATGGACATATCTAACTCTGGGGGATACGGTGAATAAGCTAAAGTCCCAAAAAGTCAGCGTGTTCCTTTAATCCAAATCTTCTGAAGAGACACGGTCGCTTTAAATGATGAACAGATTGAATCTTCACATACAAGCATTGATCAGCGAACATTCATAGAGCACTAAATATGGTAAACGGAGGCTCAACCGTACATTGACGCGTGAGAACAAACCTCATTGGTTCTTGTGAAAGCTCAGGCATGTTGCACAAGAATGAACCTCATTGGCTCTCACACGTCCGTTTATCATATTTGATTGCGTAAAATCTTTAGCCTAAATTAAATCTGTTCATCGTATAAAGAGCTCGTGGATTTATTTTATGAACATTTTGAAGTGTTTTGGGGAGAATGGAGGGACCGAAATCTGTCGGGTTTCATTGAAAATATCTTAATTTGTGTTCTGAAGATGGACGAAAGTCTTGAACGAAAGGCACGAGGGCGAGTAATCGACAGAATTTTCATTTTTGGCCGAACTAACCCTTTAAGCGGAAATAAAAATAGAACTTGTATGTTGGCAGTGGAAATAGAGCAGTTGTGCTTTCATGACATGTAAAATCAAACATACCAACCGACTTGTGCATGTTTTTTTTTTTTAAATCGTCCCGTTTGTTGATGTATCTGTGTTCAGCTATTCAAGCCACGCCCATATGATATGCCCCGCCTCCTCCTGCTTACTAATCTACATAGAAGAGTAGAGATCAAGAGATGTGTTTGTACTGTATAGGGCACCTCTGGACCAGCATGGACCTTTTCATATTTTGCCTCCTGGTCCTATTGTGCCATCCATGATCCATATCTTAACTGGAAAGAGCTAAATCCATATCATTAGTCGACAAATCGTTTATTGTTGTCATATGGATGTATGAAGTGATACATCTTGGTACCAAGGATTAAAGTTGATTTTGATGATTTCAGGGTGGTATACACCACATCCAAAAAAGCGACGTCTTTCTAACATGTCATCAATAACTGAAAACACATTCCTGATCAGGAAATGACTCGCATGACTGCCAGTACGCACACACATACTAGGCTTCATGGCAGACGTAAGGGCTGGGACGGGTTATGTGTGTAGCTGACACCGCCACAGTTACGCTGAATAATAATGTCTCAGACGACACACACTCTTTGTGAACGTTTCTTTCGAGAAAGGGTCTTTTTTTTGCATGTGGAGCTGCCTGTCCTCCTCTCCATCCTCTCCGGTATCCTGCGAACATGCACCTCCTCGCATGTCCGATACTGTTACATCACTGTTATGTGGCCATTTTACGGCAGGTAAATAAGTTCTTATTTATCATATTTGTACCACGTGGCAATCCAATATATCTACAGTAGGAACCGTACAAATATAAATGGAAATAATTGTTGTAAATGTCATTGAACTGTACATTTCAAAGATTTAAACTTATTAAAACAATTGCTGGTGACAAATTTATGCTCTGTGATTCTACCTTGCCTTCTTTTCACAAGTTACATTGCTTCAGGCGTGTTCATATTTGGGCGGAAACAGTTGATTCAATGTTCAAATGAGCTGCTCACTACAGTGGACTTTTATTCAATTGTATAAATCTTTAGGTGGAATCTTTTTCATTTCAGTGTCAAGAGGCGAATGAAGTGATTTGAGCGAGCGGATTGAATCAGCAGAAGCACTGGTGATGCATTGTGGTTTAAGACAATCTATCACTGTCAAGAGGGAAGATGGTCTAAACAGGCTTTCATAAAACAGCAGATTCTTTTTGTGGTGTATATATTCAACTTAGAAAATACACACTCAAGGTATTTATTTATATACAATATATTTATACACCTTAAATATGGAAGCCAATTCTACCACATAAGGAATAAATCATGCCATGGTAAATCATAAGACAAGTCGACATAACTCAAAATGAGATAATAGGTCATGTCATAATTATGAAAAAAAGTTGAAATTGTCACACTATGCTTGAAGCAATGATTGAATGATTGACATAATGATATACAAAGTAAGAATTGTGAGATAGCCATGACATAAAATGATAAATTATGGCATAATTATGAGATAAAAAGTTGAAATTGACACTAAGTCAAAACTATATAGTATAAACTCGAAATTATGATATAGGACATCATAACCAACGAGTTATGAGATAAAAAGTCTAAATGGACACACTAAATCATAGCTATGAGATTTTAAAAAATCTAAATTACGACGAAAGTCAAAGTTATGAAATAAAAAGTCAACATGACGAGTCAAAATTAAAACATTCGGTTTTTATTTATATATAGTATTTTTATATACAGTAAATAAAATATGGAAGCCGAAACATAAGGAATAAAACATGCGTTGGTAAATCATAAGACAAGTCATAATTATGATATAACTCAAAATGAGATAATAGGTCATGTCATAATTATGAGAAAGTTGAAATTGTCGCACTATGCTTGAAGCAATGATAGAATGATTGAAATAATGATATATCAAGTAAAAATTGTGAGATATCCATGACATAAAATGATAAATTATGGCATAATTATGAGATAAAAAGTTGAAATTGACACACTAAGTCAAAACTATATAGTATAAACTCAAAATTATGATATAATATGACATAAAAACAAAATTATGATGTGAACTATGAGATAAAAAGTCTAAATGGACACTAAATCATAGCTATGAGATTTTTTTTTTTTTAACATTAGGTTTTTATTTATACATATAGTATATTTATATACAGTAAATAAAATATGGAAGCCAACACATAAGGAATAAATAATGCTTTGGTAAATCATAAGACAAGTCATAATTATGACAACTCAAAATGAAATAAAAAGTTGAAATTGGCTGTCAAAACTATATAATAACTTGAAATTATGATGTTAAAAGTAATATGACAAAAACAAAAGTATGACGTCAGCTATGAAATAAAAAGTCTAAATGGACACACTAAATCATAGCTAGATAAAAATATCGGAATTACCACGAAAGTCAACATTATGACGAGTCAAAATTATAACATTAGGTTTTTATTTATATATAGTATATTTATATACAGTGAAATATGGAAGCCCATTCTACCACACACGGAATAAATCATGCTTTGGTCAATCATAATTATGATTAAAAAAAAGTTTAAACTGACACTAAACCAAACATATATAGGCAAAACTTGAACTGATATGAAAAGTAAAAAATTAAAATGTCGAAATTGACACTAAGCTATAGCTGAGATAAAAAAAAAACTTAAACTGTGACAAAAAATGTTATAACGACAAAAAAGTAAAAATTATAACGTCAAATAAAAAGTCAAAATGGATGCTGTCATAGCTATGAGATAAAAACCTTGAAATTATGACATCAATTATGAGATAAAACGTCAAAATTGTGACAAAAGTAAAAAATTATGAGAATCGTGACAATGCATAATTATGACAAAAAATCAACATTATAAGATTAAGAGTCAAAATTATGAATTAAAAAAATTACTCATCTCATGATTTTTATGTCAAACTGTATATTATTTTTCTTATGTGGCTGAAATGGGCATGCATAAGTATACCGTATCTGTGTATAAAGTAGATGAAATTGTTGTTTCAATATGAATACCAGTTTAACTGTAAATTGACAGCAGTCTTTACTATTACACCCAATATTTGTTGCTGAAAGGATTCTAAGTTAATATTCACTATTTACTAAAGGCTTTTAAAGGTACGAAAGGGAAAAAAACGTATCCACCACAATGTTGAGAAATCATTTATTGAAAATGTTTGTTCTTATTGCTGGAGCATCAAGTAAATGTATGATACCGAGCCTAAATGTCTGGCATTAATATTATCACACCGCCAGTAAGAAGTTCAGACTTCAGATCCAACACTCTTGTCCTTGTTTTTGTAAGCATTAACACACATGAGATGCATTGTATTTGTAAGAACTATGTCAGGCTGACCTTAAATGAAAATCAAGACATAAACAATGTATGAATCACTTTTTTTGGTGAAGTACAATTACATACGAGTGCGTTACAGAGTGTTACACCATCCAGCTGTGTTGGCATTGTAAAAGTGCTAAAATATCACTTCATATTTACAACAAACAAGCTTCTGATTAGTCCAGACATTACAGAAAAATACTGTCACGGTACATTTTTCTCTTTAATCAGAAATTGTGAAAGATAAACATCTGAATAAGAAATGTTCTCTAATTTGTTAGTGCAAGGACACCATTTTACAAAAATAAAAATAAATGTTTAAATGACTTCTTGACTGTTTTAGTGAACTTAAAGGTGCACTGTGTAACATTTTTGCAGTAAAATATCCAACAACCACTAGGCCAGTGTTATATATTTTGTTCAGTTGAGTACTTACAATATCACAAATGTTTCCAACTATTTGTAAATGGTGAGAAATTGCTATTTTAACCAAGGAACCGGGACGTGTGAGTGAGTCGCCTGTCAATTGCGTCAGATCTGCGTTACTCTCGGTTTCCTGTTTTAATCTGCAGAAACGCTTTACTCTCACTGCAGTGTGCAACAAGTGTCATAGCAGCCGCCGAGCGAACGCACATAGTAACGTCATAACATCATTTAACACACTCAGATGTATCTAATATGATAAACAGAGCTGCGTTACCTCATACTCATGACCGGAAAAGCGAAAATGGCGCCGGCGACTGTGGCATAATAAAAGTCCCGCTGCTCGCGAGGCATGTGTTGTGTTCATCTTATCAACAATCGCTCCAGCGGCCTTGCTCAGCTCCACTCGGTCCTGCTCTGCTTCATACTACAGTAACGTTAATAATCGCATCCATGAACATGATTTCTGCCCGAGTCCTATCCGATTCTTTTCCACCGGCTGTGAGGTGAAGACCACATGTCCCAAGATTCTGCACTCAAACGTGGCGTCATCAAACTACGCCATTGTTTTGAATAGGCGACCTCTAGCGGACGGAAAAGTTACATAGTGCACCTTTAAGCTGCAAAATTTGCTTTAAATATATATTGTTAAGTGTAAAATATGTAATATGCGATAAGTGCATAAATGAACCAGTATGTTAACAGGATTAACTAAAACAAAATAAACATATTGGCAAAGAGAGAGAAACTCCCTCGCTGACCTTCAGACATGCAGGGCTTCACATTCCCACACAGAGATGATTGCGTGATACAATTTCCCATCACAGACTGAGTTTTTGAAAGTTTCAGTTGTTCCCCCGATTATTGTTATTTAGGCCCTGATGTTTATCTTGGAATCTTGGTCAATATTTATATTCTAAATAATTCCTGTTTTTTGTTGAGTATCATATTTGATACATCAGGCTTTTATAGCTCGTATAGTATGATATAGTGAGAATATGGAGCTCATACAAGAGGACGAAAATAAAAAAACACCTCGATTTGAGCCCAAACTGAGTAGAAATATGCAATTTGATACAGTTACTGATACTTATATGGCCAAAAAGATACAATTCTGATAGCTTGTAATGTAAATCAATGAGATCTTTACAACAGTACTGTATATCAGACTTCTAACATAAAATGCTTATAAATCAGTTGTCACACTATATCTACCAACTGTTTTAAAGGGGTCCTATAATGCCCCTTTTTACAAGTCTCTGATGTCCCCAGAGTGTGTATGTGAAGTTTTAGCTCAAAATACCCTACAGAATTTTTTTTTATAGCATGTTAAAATGGTCACTTTTTGAGGGTGAGCAAAAACATGCCGTTTTTGTGTGTGTCCCTTTAAATGCAAATGCTTCAAGAGCTCATGTTAGTAGCTCTGATTACCTCATGCAGACACGCACTGAAATGAGCTTTTTATGTTCAAACCGGAGTCAAACAATGATGGAGAGACTCGAGAAGAAGTGACAACATGTCGAATGAGACGGGACGTTTCTGAATGGTGAGTTGATGAATTTATGTATCTGATGTGGAGTTAATGATCTTCAAGACCTTGATTAGCATATTCTGTGATAATCTATAAATCGCTCATGTGGGAACTGTTGTAAGACACACATTAATTCTTTCCTTTAATAGAAAACATGCATGTACGAATGCATTAAAGTGTAGCTTAAAGTGTAACTCAATATAAAGTCACTATGCAAATATAAACTAATTTGTGACATAAGGGACCATGGGTTTTACAGTGCATTGTGGGAATTTTTAGGGGGTGAACGTTCAGCGCACTGGACATTTGTGACTGCCTGGCCAGTGTTCTGATGGTGTTGTTTTTTGAATTATGCTTTTTATAATACTTTTACGACATGAAAAATGATGGAAAAAAATTTCTGTTGGACCTCTGTGGGCAAACATTTGGTTGCACTTTATTTTACAGTTTGTGTACTTACAGTGCACTTACCTAAGAAAGTACTGTTGATATAAGGTAACTACATGGGTTAAGGTTAGGTTTAGGGCTAGGCTCAGGATTAGTACCTAGTTATTGTAATAACTATAATAAGTACATAGTATGTACATGATGAACAGGACTGTAAAATAAAGTGCTATCAAACATTTTCTCACATTTATTACACGCGTTTTACACACAAAACACTCTATTTACAGATGGTAAAATGCTATGGTGCACACACACACGACCCAGTGCACTTGGCATCTTGTGTTCGTCAATCGTCAAGCTGGCGTAGGCCTGTTTACAAAGAAAAAGTAATGTACATGTTTGGACAATGCGACTAGTTCACAATTATGTTTTCTAACAAATCACATTTTTCTAGTTAGGTTGGTATCAAAGTCAGCATGAAACGGAAGATGCAATAGTGCTTTCTTCCCTATTGTGACGTATATCCGAGTGAAATGGCTTCTGGAACAAGAAAAAGGGGCAGGACTTGATTTTGTCCATGGGGAATTGATTGGATGGTTGTGGTTTCCTATTGGTGGATCTCATGTGAGTGCCAGTAAACGCATCATCAGAGAAGAGAATAAATGTCGCCGCAAAAGGGAAGGGAAGTTATTTTTATAGGGGTGTAACATACACGAAACTGACGGTTCGGTACGTACCTCGGTTTTGAAGTCACGGTCCGGTACGGGTTCGGTTTTACAAAATTGCTTTTTATTTATTTTTATTAAAGAGTGGTTTACTGAAAAAAGTGTCCTTCCGTAAATGAATTCAATTAAGTAAAAGTAAACTTACTTATACTTTTACTAGTATAAGTAAAAGTTTCTTAAAGATAATGCTGTAAACTATAGGGAGCCCTTATTAAAGGTTAACAACAGAGGCCAAACTATTAGCATAAATTCAGTTGCTATTTATTTTTAGATATAATAATCAACACTCAAATAACAACACGACATGTAAACTTCACATAAGGCAGTTTTTGCATTAACTTCGAAATCTAATAATAAAATAGTTTTTTCCCCAATTGGTTGTTGAAATATAATCATTTATACACAGTGTCTGTCATTTTCATGACAGGTTTATTTAAACATACATGAAATAATCAAGACATCACTAACAGGTCAAGTAGAATATAATGAATATATAGGCTAATATAGTGCATATGTATTGTGAACTAACAGCTGTGGACACTGAATGACTTCTGAGGTAAATGCTACGTCACATTGTTTTAACTTATTGATGTCTTTCCGCGGTTGAAACGCTGATTATGATTACACGACATATGATACATTTCAGTAAGTTGTAATGTATCCTTAAGATATTAATTCATGTTTATTCTTTATGAAGAGAGGATCGCGTTCACTCGTGCGCCGCCGCTTGAACTATACAGTGACCAGTCGCGTCACATTAAAGAGCATCAAACCGGCATTTAACGTTTGAATTTCGTGATAAAATAGAATTTTCAAATTTTCAAATTTTCATATTGGGATTAATTGCTGAAGCTTTTATCACGGTGACGGCATACGGTATTAACACGATATTGAAAAAGTTGCAAAAAAAGTGTTGTCAAACTCAGTGTTCATTTTGACAGCAAATTTTGATTTAGTTTTTGTCATAGTCTTTTGACTAAAATGCCATTTAGTTTTAGTCATATTTTAGTCACCTGAATTGTTTTTAGTTTTAGTCAACTAAATATCATAAGATTTAAGTTGACTAAATCTACAGTAGATTTAGTCTCCTAAAATCTAATGAGTTTAGTTAAATTGTAATGCATTAACCCTTACATAACCGACTGTCACTTGAACTGACATTTTGACATCATTGTGATTTGACATTAAAAGTACACGAAAGAGAGCTCAATTCACTTTTTTGTTTGTTTTTTAAAAACATCTATATAGTTTTTATAACTTTGTATTTCTGCTTTAGTTAGTAGTGGGGACATCAGGTTAAACATTTTTTTAATTTTAGTTAACATTTATTTAATTTCAAGTAATGAAGATTTTTAGTTAACTATTATAACCCTGATACTTTGATACTTTATTAAGTATGTGTCAAATACTGGTCTTTCCTCCTGACTATGAATTAAATTGGAATTAAATTAAATATAGTTTATTGTGTAACCAAAAACGAATATATAATGCGTGACTTTTAATTACAAACAAGTTTGAAATGCACATTGACTTGAAATGCACATTGACTCTTATTTTGAAATGTCTGTGTCTTACAGTTGCAGGAGCTCATTCAAGTTCAGGAGATAAAATTTTCGTTGTTACAACCGTCTAAAACATATTATTTTATAAACATCGTAAAGTAAACATTGTCATTATTCATCAGCATTAGTTCATAAACAATTGCCTGGCATAAATGTGCGCTAATGTTCATTGATTGTGAGCCGCTCTGGAGCGCTGTATTGGGGATGCGTGAGCCTGTAGAAGCGCAACAGCGCCGTGTTCTCCAGCGGTTAGATCAGCACATTCAACTCAAATGTGCGCATCTGTTACACAGGATATCAGTTCTGACTGGATCTCTTCCCTAATCGACCCTCCCTAACATTTTCGTCTCGTTTTTATTTGTTGACGAAAATGACAGTTGATTTTCGTCATAGTTTTTGTCATCCAACACTAGTTTTTGTTTGGTTATCGTCTCGTTTTTGTCAGTGAAAAAAGGTTGTTGACGAAATTATGACAAATTATTCGTCAACGAAATTAACACTGGTCATACTATAACAGGTTTAATAACTTACTTATAACAAAAAGAACCAAACATTTAAATGCAATAAAGCAAAACACAAAAATGTATAAAGTAAACAAATATTTATACAGATTAAAGTGCTAAAGAATTATAAAGAACAATAGGTAACACTTTACAATAAGGTCTCACTAGTTAATGCATTAACATTTATTTTAATATTTTTTAACATTTAATTTAGCAAATAGCTACATTTTTACAGAAGTTATTATTCTTTGATAA
This sequence comes from Romanogobio albipinnatus, assembly GCA_023566225.1. Lineage (NCBI taxonomy): Eukaryota > Metazoa > Chordata > Actinopteri > Cypriniformes > Gobionidae > Romanogobio > Romanogobio albipinnatus. Next base: position 66,962,027 of record CM042239.1, on the reverse strand, counting down.
CTTTAGTTTAAAAAAAGCAACTGTTAGTTAGTGCTAGCTCAGGTCCATTAAATAATACAGTTACAACTTTTTGATTTTAATGTGTTATTAAATGCTGATATTTAACTAAGATTAATACATGCTTTAGAAGTATTTTTCATTGTCAGTTTGTTAATGAATGAACTAATGTTAAATAATAGAGCCTTATTGTAAAGTGTGTGACTGAACAATAAAGAATCAGAACATATCTAGGGTAGTCCAGATTAAAATATAAAATGTTTAAGTTTGAAAATAAAAATAGAGATGGTGGTCCAGTGGGTTAAACCATGGAACTGATAAGCAGAAGGTTGCTGGTTCGATCCCAGCGGTCACCACCAGTGTGTCCTTGAGCAAGGCACTTTACTCCATGTTGCTCCAGGGGGATTGTCCCTGTTATAAGGTCCCTGTAAGTCGCTTTGGATAAAAGCGTCTGCCAAATGCATAAATGTAAATGTAAAAAGCTTTAAGTCTTTAAGTATTAAGTATTTGGTGATGTGATGAGCACCGTAGCGAATACAGAAATCTGAATGGCTGTGTGAAACATTTGAGGATTACTGGGGATCGGATGCATTTCTGCTGTTCCATCAGCGCCCTCTGCTGTCAGAGAGTGATTGTGCGTCTCCTTCACTCGTTCCGCCATGCGCTGCTCATGCACGTTGGGCTGGTTTACATCAGAGCGCGTTCCTCTTTGACGTGTAGTTCATTTTAAACGGTTGATGGGTAAAGTATTCTTAAAATGCATTCTAAAAATCTGAATAATTCATAATAAATAATTATTCACTGTATTTTGAAGTGCCCATGATAATATCGTGCATGTTCATTATCGTGATATCGTATTACCGTATACCGGCACATGTCTAAAATGGACTGAATACTTAATATGTTCGTGTGGGAACTCGGATTGAAGTATGTTCCACGGGTAAAACAAGCCTAATGTTAACTGTTAAAGATTGCATTCGGGAACCGTTCGGTACACGTGTACTGTTACACCCGTATATTTTGATTATGAGGGCATATGAATTTAAAAACTAATAATGATGTGCACCGATAAATAATTTATAATACTGCAATATTCTATAACAAGATTTCAGGGTGACTTTATATCAGAATATTGACTTTCGTAACATTCATCTTGGTTTCATGCTGACTTTAAGGATTCTGCGTTATGGAAGTGTATGAATGCATTAATTACCTGTGAGTGTCTGAACGACTAGCTGCCACTTCATGTGAACAAACTGCACAAGAGAAAGTTATAAAAAGATAAACGACATGGATCATAAACAGAAGTATAAAACCAATGGTGCAAGGCCTCATTAGGAGTTGGCATTACTCCAGTGACTTTTCCAATAAAACCAAAGTAGGGCTCTTTATTTTGTGTGTGCCAACTTGACAAATGGGGCCTTGCATTATACAAATCACCATTGCAATCTACAGGGTGACAGAATGATTTTCAGCTAGAGAGAACATGACTGATGTGGGATGGATGGAAGGGTTGCAGCAAGGCCAGCTGGCATATCAAGGTTATAATGAGGGATGAGGCTTGACACCGCACAGTCCGAGGAGCTAAACAGGACTAGAGGTGGGAGAGAGAATCCGAGGGAGCAAAAAGGACGGGGTTAACGTGACGATGATTGTGGAATGGGACACGTTTAGGCATTTATTGCACTCGTCGTGCAGTAGGAGATCTCTGTGGGACTGAAATTGTGAGGATATTGGTTACTATGCAACTGCATGAAAGGGTCTTCCAATAGAGCCATACAATACTTATTAAATGTAAAATAACATTTTGTAGAATATATGGTGTAGTACATGTCATTTTTTTGTAGAACCTATTTCTTACAGTACAACATTGAGGAAAAGTAATCCTTATGAATTAAATGATAACACTTTACAATAAGGTCCCATTAGGTAAAGGAACACTCCACTTTTTTTTGAAAATAGCTCATTTTCCAACTCCCCTAGAGTTAAACAATTGAGTTTTACCCTTTTCAAATCCATTCAGCCGATCTCCAGGTCTGGTGGTAGCACTTTTAGCATAGCTTAGCATAGATCATTGAATCTGATTAGACCGTTAGCATCTCGCTCAAAAATGACCAATGTCATTCAATATTTTTCCTTCTGTAGTTACATCGTGTACTAAGACCGACAGAAAATGAAAAGTTGTGACAACGATAACGTGAGATATTAATTATTAATATTTTAATTCCAATATTAGTTTATTGTGAAGCTTAATGTAGGGTGGACACTTGCAAACCATTTATTAATGAGTTACAAACATTTATAACCTGTGAAAGTGAACCTTAATGTAAAGTGGAAACCTGTAAACCTGTTCACTTCAGGAATCTGCTATTGAGTTAAATAAGTGTAATATGGCAGGGAATCAAGGAACTTTGCTGCCGTACCATGAGTGCAGCGGCGCAATGATATTACGCAGCACCTGAAAATAGGCTAACATCCGTCAACATAACCAACGTGGAGTGTGCTGGGGACTATTTTCAGGTGCTGTGTAATATCATTGTGCCTGCTGCACGATGTAACTACAGAAGAGGCAAGTTTTAAATAGGAAAAATATCGAAAGTCTTTGGTCATTTTTGAGCGAGATGCTAATGGTCTAATCAGATTCAATGATCTATGCTAAGCTATGCTAAAAGTGCTACCGCCAGACCCGGAGATCGGCTGAATGGATTCCAAAACGGTAAAACTGAACTGTTTAACTCTAGGGGAGTTGGAAAATGAGCCTATTTTCAAAAAAAGTGGAGCGTTCCTTTAATGCATTAACTAACATTGAGCAATACATTTGTTACAGTATTTATTCATCAATGTTAACATTAGTTCATAAAAATACAACTGCTCATTGTTAGCTCAGGTACATTAAATTATATTAAAAGATTAACATTAAGATGAATAAATGCTTTAGAAGTATTTTTCATTGTTAGTTAATGTAGTTAACTAATGGAATCTTATTATAAAGTGCTACCTATTAAATATATATATTTTTTGTAATATACAGTGGGCTCCAAAAGTGAAACAATTCATATAATTTAATACAAAATATTTAATAACAAATACCATTTAAGTGAAAAGATTAATTCAAAAAGTTCAAAAATGTTTTCAATTGAATGTTGTACAGTATATATGATTAGTATCCTAAAAATAGTGCAAAATCCTAAATATTTATATCATTGTTTTTTCAAATTTCTTTTCAAAATCATCAAATCTTTGGTTTAACTAAATATAAAAAAGTATGGTATGGTTCTGGTGGTAACAATTCAGCAGTCTGACCAAAGTACATGTATATGGTGTTAATTCTAGTTTACCCTTGTGAAAAAAGAGTTTTAGTTAAAGTAAATGTGCTCTTGTAGTGTACTTCCAATCTTTAAAGTTTTTTTTTTTTAACTGTACTTGCAGATAGTACACTTTCATGACTATGTTTCTTATGTAGACTTAAAAAGTGCACTTGGTAATATTGTCAAATTAAAAGTTTTACTATAAAGTACAATTTAAATTGTTATATTTGAATAACCTTTTGTCATGCTTTCAAGAAGTACACTTATTTTGATGTGTTGAGTAACATACTAAAGGACATGTAGAGTACTTGCATTTAAAATATGCGTTTAATTGCAGTTTACATCCAATTAAGTGTCTGAAAACATTACATTTAGTTCACACTTAAGTACAGTATAATTTCTGTAATGATGTACTCTTTTTCACAAGGGTATCAAAAACTCCCTTCTTGAGGTGACTTACACAGATCCCTCAAACAGAAACAAATCAGATGATCTCACCCAGGTGTGATGCATGTGAAAGTCTAACTTGTTTGATGCTAGTGAATGAATCTTTGATGAATGATGACTGTCATGGGAGTACGAACATTCACAAGCCTCCAAATAAGGAAAAAGAGCGGTGATAATCTAGGAGAACACAGAGACAACACAAGCAGGCATGTTTCAAACCCACCAGACGAACGCGCACATGTGCGCCTCCCTCAGGAGTACGCCAAGGCTTTCTTGCTGATGTGGGACGGGGGGCGGCGGACGACGTAAGAGAGGGGCGGCACCCTGATGAAGGCATGGGGGAGGAGAAGTGAAGTTGTGAGGTGAGTTGGTGTGATTATGACAGTGTGGGAGATAGAGGGGACGAAGGAGTGAGTGGAGGGGTGTGTGTGTGTCTGTTGTGAGGAGGAATATCACATTTCCATCACCTGAGAGAGAGAAACTCTGGCCTCTAAAGTCAAAGCTACACTACAGGTCAAAAGTTTGGAATAATAATAATAATAAAGATTTTCTCAAAGAAGTCTCTTATGCTCACCAAGGCTGCATTTATTTTATAAACAATACAGTAATATTGTGAAATATTATTAAAATTTTTAAAAGAATAGTTTTCTATTGTGAAATATTTTAAAATGTATATTTGCTAAACATATTTGGGTAACACTTTACATTAAGGTTCCCTTTGTAAAGGGTTTATAAAGGTGTTTGTTAATGACTAATAACTCATTTACATTAATAAGCTGTTATAACTGCATGAATAAAAAGGGTGACTTTAACGCAATGCCTGCCCAATAGAGAGCCATTTTTAACTCGCATATTATACTTAATAAATGTATTTATTCACACTTATTTAACTCAATAGCAGATTCCTGAAGTGAACAGGTTCACAGGTTTCCACTTTACATTAAGGTTCACTTTCACAGGTTATAAATGTTTGTAACTCATTAATAAATGGTTTGCAAGTGTCCACCCTACATTAAGCTTCACAATTAACTAATATTGGAATTAAAATATTAATTATCAATATTTTAATTCCAATATTAGTTAATTGTGAACCTTAATGTAGGGTGGACACTATATCCACCATATTCAACATATCTCAAGTTATCATTGTGCTCTTGTGTTTTGGTTTTTTTTTTTTCAAAATAAAGTTTGATAATTTCATCTTGATACACTGCTGTGGATAGGCATCATGAGCTTTTTGTGGAATATCATGGGTGAGACAGGTAAGGAACATTTTAAAGGTCCCATGGCATGGATTTAAATAAAAGAAATATAGGAAAATAGAAATAAAATATAATATAGAAATAAAAGGCATTTCTTCTATACTGATGTGTGCCCTCTGGCTGAATGCCCTGTTTCAAGGGGCGTGTCTGCTGTGAGACTTCAGTAAAAACGCCCACTGTTGTGATTGGCTGACATCTTCGAAAAATGCACGGAGGAGGCGTGGTTTAATGAGGTCTACGAGGCACGAGCCTGCCAGAGAGACGAATGGACCTGAGTTCACTTCTCATCAGTTCTCTCAGCACGTCTCAGTTCAGTGAACTGTTGGAGTTACTAGCACATACTTCAGGTTATTAGTTTATTTCTAGTCGGAGGGACTGTCACTCATGTCAGAAAGTTAGTAACTTTAGTAAATGATGGATCAGCGCTGACTCGAGACGCGAACCTTTAAAAACGATTCAGTCCGATTTGGTGAACTGGTTCGACCTGTTCACTAAAAAGAACCGGTTCAAAAGAACAATTCGTTCGCGAACCGGACATCAATGGACCAGAGACGGAGCGATTGCTAACAAAGTTATATTGTAACTACTGAGTTGTGAGAGCGCTGTCAGCGCAAGTTTATTTTGTTTGTATCTGAGAGTTTTGAATAAACATGAGTCCCAGTCACGCTGAGACCGGCTTCCTCCTTATTACCAACTTTGTAACACATGTAATGTACCATTACAGGAGATGAACGAGTTACGAGGAAGTGTTGATTATAGCATTATTTTTATATATTTTCCTATCATATGAAAAGCGTCAGTGACACGCATTGAGTACACAGCGCAAACAAAGACACAACAGCGCAGTAATCGAATGTAATCCAGTTTATTGTGGGGATAGCTGGCTAGCCTAGCCCAGAGACCCTCACGCTTACCCCCCTTCTGCTTAATCTCGCGCCGCGTATGGTGGCTCCGCTGTGGGCCAGATGCAGTACTGTGGGTCGGTGATGTTGAAGGCCGACCGGCCAGTGCAGCCTGAGCCTCGGCGTGCGTGAAGTTTATCTCTAAAGATGTGGCTCTGCCGATGTTGAGCAGAAACTCACGACTGCATGCACATTTTAGAACAGATAGACGTGACGAGGACGTACAAAAACACTCTCTCGGGAGAGAGAGAAGCCGCAGCACGAATAAGTTCTGTGTGAACTTTAATAATTAGTTACACATCAGAAATCACTGATCACAGATCAGAAGGAACTGAAAAAAGACTTCTGTTTTCATTTGTACATCCAAACACTGAGAAACTGCCAGCATTCACTCGTTCACAAGCCATGATCTCTCAAGGACAAACAAATATGGCGCTCGCATGGGCGTGCCAAATTCTCTGGGCGGAGGAAAGGGAGGTAACCGTTCCTGTTATGATGTCATAACAGGAAAATTCAAGATCAGCTCGTCTGGGCTGTCATTTTCTCGAAGGCAGAGAAAGACAGCCAGAACTCGATTTACACCGATCAAAATTTCTAGACAATAGAAAGCTTGGGGACAATATTCAGGCTAGGGGAACTCATATTAATGTTGAAAAACCTCATAAAATGAAAATTTCATGCCATGGGACCTTTAAGAAAAGTGGCAGTCATGAGATATTAATGAGAAAACCACAAATACAACACCCTTCAGTCTCACTATGATAGTCTATTTTTGCTGCATCATGAAATAAATCAGGAATCTGGTATTGAGTTAAATAGGTGTGAATAAATACATTTATTAAGCATTTATAACATGCGAGTTAAAAATGGCTCACTATTTGGCAGGCATTGCGTTTAAGTCACTCTTTTTATTCATGCAGTTATAACTGCTTATCAACGATTTATAATGCATTTGTAAATTAGTTATTAGTCATTAAAGGATTAGTTCACCTCAAAATGAAAATTTCCTGATCATTTACTCACCCCAGTGCCATCCAAGATGTCCATGTCTATCTTTCTTCAGTGGAAAATAAATTAACTTTTTTAAGGAAAACATTTCAGGATTTTTCTCCACACAATGGACTTCAATTGCAACCAAAATGTTGAATGTCCACATCAATGCAGTTTCAAAGGGCTTTGAAGTGCTTCAAAGTGCGTGATCCCAGCTGAGGAATAGGGTCTTCCGCCCACGTTCGGCGTGACCTTTTCAACGTATGTTACGTAATGCCTGGCTCGTGGCAGACCAGCACAAGACGATCAATTATGGTTAAAAAGTATATACAATTGGATTTTTTTTAGAAAATGACAGACCCTATTCCACAGCTGGGATCGCGAGCAGTACCTTTTGAAGCACTTCAAAGCCCTTTGAAACTGCATTGATGTGGACGTTCAACATAATGGTTGCAATTGAAGTCCATTGTGTGGAGAAAAATCCTGAAATGTTTTGCTTAAAAAATTTAATTTATTTTCCACCGAAGAAAGAAAGACATGAACATCTTGGATGAGACGGGGGTGAGGAAATTAAGAGGAAATTTTCATTTTGAGGTAAACTAATCCTTTAACAAACACCTTTATAAACCTTTTACAAAGGGAACCTTAATGTAAAGTGTTACCCGTATTTGTAATTTATTCCTGTGAAGCAAAGTTGAATTTTTTAAAATCATTACTCCAGTCTTCAGTGTCACATGATCCTTCAGAAATCATTCTAATATGATGATTTGATGCTCAAGAACTATTTCTTATTATTATCAATGTTGAAAATAGTTATTTTGTTGATTGGCGCAAGTACGATAAAAAAAAGAAAAATAAATGAATACTTTTATTCAGCAAGGACACATTAAATTGAGCAAAAGTCACAGTAAAGACATTTATAATATTACAAAATATTTCTACTTCAAAATGCTGTTCTTTTGAACTTTCTATTCTTCAAAGAAAAACATATGATTTTCACAAAAATAAAAAAAAACATTAAGCACTAAGCAGCAAAAGCATCAGTTTTCAAAATTGTTAATAATCGAGTAACAATAATAACTGCAGCAAATCAGCATATTGCAATGATTTCCGAAGGATCATGTGACACTGAAGACTCGAGTAATGATGCTGAAAATTCAGGATTAAATTACGTTTTAAAATATGTTCAAATAGAAAATGATACTACATTTACATTTATGCATTTTTGTAATACTATTGTAATAATATTACTGTTTTTACTGTATTTTTAATAAAATAAATGCAGCCTTGGTGAGCAAAAAAGACTTCTTTCAACAACATAAAAAAAGCATAATTATTCCAAACATAACCAACAGTGAAAATAATTATAATTCATCATGATATTAGTTAATATAGCAGTATTTTTCCAATCAAGAGAGCTGAGTGAGAGTTTCAACCAAACATCTTTTTCTTTGATTCCTGTTTTGTCCACATGATGGCACTTCTTGAAGCAAAACTGTGAACTAAGAAAGGTTGCTTTGAGGATTTGATAAGACTCCAGTAACATGCCATTAACTGTACTAAAGCAGTAAGTCAATGGTGTGCGTTATGAATCCAGATAGTAAAGCACTGGGATGAAAGAGAAAAGCTGCTTGCTGTAGCAGTGTGCAAAACTAGAGCAGGCAGAGAGAATGTGTCGTAAGTTTGGATCTTACCAGCTGGCTCTCACGGCTTCAATATCGCTGACTAAATTCTGTGCAAGGCATATTCCAAATATCTGCGGAAAATCGAGAGAGAGAAACGGAATGAAGTATAAATAGCAGATACAGTCAGCAATCGCCGATGAAGGCGTTCTCACCTGCAGCAGCGCGATTCCAATGAAGATCCCAGCCACTATTGTCAGGTTGTCCTGTAGCCATTTCTCAAACTGCGGCACACAGCCTTTGACATGAATGTATGTCTTCTGTTCTGCATCCTAATGAGTAATGAGGAACACATGAAATCAGGATCAAGATTTCCCTCTTTCTATCTATGCATAAAGTCTAAAGTTTGGACACACTTGAGTTTATGTTTCTCATGTCCTCTTACAGACCCTTGATCTAAAGGATTATGCTTATGTTGTGGTGACATTGTTTTGAAGTTTGTAATAGAGTATGTTTTACAAGAAAATACTATTTCAGCATATTTAATTCTATAAGTTTTAAGTTATTAAAGTTAATAATTTTATTAGGGCTGGGCAAATTAACGCGTTAACGCGGGCGATTAATTTTTTCAGCTTAACGCAATTAAAATATTTAACGCAAATAACGCAGTGTCCGTTTTTCCCCGTTCCAGTGACACACACACACACACACACTCGACGCATAGATAGACTCGCGTCAGTTTCCTGCTCACATCGAGTTCTCTTTTGCTCTTGAACAAACAATAACACAGATGACTTTGAGTATTCTCATATTAGGGTCTTAAATTAGTTCAATAACGTCTTAAATGAACTTAAAGAGTTGTGAGGAAATGAGATGCGCGGGACAGCGCGTGAGATATGCGGCTGTTCTTAAAGTGACAGGAGCGCTGATGATGCCTGTCATTAATGTTCATCAAAGAACAACGGGAACAGAGAAAATTGTAGCTTTAATGATGATTCATCTATATTTAATGTATTATTTATGCAGTTAAGAAAGATAACTATTACATTTCTGTATATGTATAACAGGGAAGGCCATGGGTAAATATAACATTTATTATTTTGGGTTTATGTTAAGATTGTTTTAAATTCACTTAAATTAAAAGTAGTTTTTTTTTAAAGCCTAATAAATGTTGAAATTGGGAGCTTTCAGTTATACTGTAATGTAACGTCATTAATGTTTCATAGACACTTTAGTATCAGTGATACTGGCCTTCATTCATAAAAACATGACAATACAACACATATTTAAAATATGCTGTCTTTAAATTGTTTATACATTAATTTGGAGAGTAACTGAAATTATTACAATATCAAAATATTAAAAACGTAAAATATTAAAAACTTGCGATTAATCGCGATTAATTACAGAAAAAAGTGCGATTAATTAGTTAATTTTTTTTAATCGATGCCCACCACTAAATTTTATGCAAATAACTTATATATTTGTGCATACTCAGAGCTTGACAATATGCTTTGTCAAGTAAATTGGTCAATCACTTGTTCGAGTGAAAATGTATATAGTGATATATATTTTTGGTGGTGTAAATATACTGAAGCAATCAGTGACCAATCAGCTTTTACATACTTAAATCTGCAGATTTTCTATATTTACCCCAGGCGTAATTCCAATGTAAACCTAATCAGATGCATGCGTCATCTTAAATTTGTCAAAATCTTACATTTGATCAATAAATTGTGTTATAATAATAAGACACTATAGGGCTGTTACCAATCAAAATGGAATAATTCACACTGCAAAATTACAACTGCAATAAATAATGCTATGAGATTATGGTTTTACATTTTTTTAATATACAGATCAAAAATGTTGGGGGGGGGTGCAATGATACTTTTAAACATGAAACTAAACCGCCAAGCAAGTCACTTAATGAGTGATGAGTCATTGGGCCCTATTTTAACGATCTGAGTGCATTGACGATCTTTACAGTAAAACATTGTGATGGTCGATGATATCGTCATTTGGGGGGGGGGGGGGGGGGCAGGGGGGGTTATTAGGTGAATAGGTAGATAATATACTATATCTCTTTCCATAATATTTTCTCCTTAAAACTATCATTTCGTTATTTTTACTAACCCAAATAATGACTCATCCGCTAGGTTGCATGTGAGGGGGAAAGGAAATAGCTTCCTTCCACTTAAGAGTTGAGCTCTTTTTATTTTAATATATCTCTTTACATAAATACTATTTTCTACTTTTAAAAAATAATTTCGTTATTTTACTAACCCAGTGTTTTGAATGTGAATGCTGTTTCACGTGAATATTACCACAGGAGTGAAGCACAAAGCTTTGTTTCGCCTAGAAAGGAAATATTGGTCAGATAGCACTTTTTCATTCTGTTTTGCGATCTGGACCTGGTCACTCGGTTTTCCGTGAATTTGAACAATAGGCCTAGTCCATTTTATCCCAATGGACATGGACATCTCGTTTCTTTTCCCAAATCTTCACTCACGACGCACCCATTTTCGCAAGGGGATTATAAACGTTTCTTCCTTTCGTTTGCTTATAATTAAGTCTATTATAACTATTCACATCCTTTACTGTGGTAAAGTATAAAAAACACTGTAGGACGAATACCTTTTTACTTAAAATTTTATTTAACACAGTTTGTTCTTGTTATTAAACTTGGTAAGGCGCGTCAAGTTTGGTTTATTTGAATAGAGCATTTCACACACACACACACACACCCACCGGTGATTTTAGTTTCGTTTTCTCTAGTTTCTCTAGTTTCGTTTTCTCAAACATTGCCTAAATGTCTTGACCCTGTGGAAGATAAAATCCGCTCTTCAGACCTTTTACAACAAGTGTTGTTTGCAACATCAGGAGAAAACATAAAGACGAAGATATTCGAAAAGGTGTCTATCCAGCTTGTGTCCCACATTCCTCTCATACCCCTTTTCCACCAAGGCAGTGCTAGAGCTAGTTCAGAGCCAGAGCTAGTCCCAGTTCATAGTTGGTTCAACTGAGGAGCCTTCTAAGAACCGTTTGCTTTTCCACATGCTGAGAGCCACAACAGAGCCAGTTCTTACGTCACTGTATACGTGTCATCTTTCTCAGCAACGCTAGCGAGGCAGTGGCAGTGTTGCCAAGTCCGCGGTTTTCCCGAGGAATTGGGCTACTTCATCACTGTTGCGGTTGAAGCGACCCCAATTATGTGATATTTAGCCCCGGGAATGCGAATTTTAATAGGCGCTGCACATACCGATCCACGTATGATATAAAAAAAACGCATGAGTGAATCAAAAGCATAAGGAGTCATATGCTCTCGCTGGACTCGTTATCATACGGCGATCGGTCTGCACAGCACCGCTGCCAACAAGCCTTCCATCAACAATGCAAACGTTGCGTTACTATTGATTCACATGGCTTTACGATCCTACATCGGCATCAAAACACAACGAAAACACAGCGAATCCAACGCATTCATGCAGTACGCCGTAATTTGTATAGACGGAGATTACAAACGAGCAGCAGCTGTTAGCTCCATTAGCTGCTATTTCAACAATGGCGGATCTCAAGTTTGTGTTGGTCTTGTTGACCCCGCCCCCAGCGCCTGACGTAATCGGTTCTTACTTCTAGCCCTGTTCTAGCCCAGCAATGTTTTGGTGCTACTTAAGAACCCCTTTTCCTGGCCTGGAGCTGGGGCTTTGGGTGTGGAAACACAAAGAACCGATTTTAAACTAGGCTCTGGCTCCGATCTAGCTCTAGCACTGCCTTGGTGGAAAAGGGGTATCAAAGCGCAAAGCGGTATGACGCATCTTTGCGGGGAAATAGTATGAATCAAATATTTTTCTAACTAATATTTAATTTTCTTATATTCTTGAGGTTACCATTATTTACTGAAAATCGTTTAAATGTTTTATAGGCTGTAGTGTGTTGTTTCACTGACGGAAGTGCTAAAATAAACACGCATGCTTATGGATGTTTCAGCCTCAAATTATTTCAAAATGTAGGCTATATATATCTGCCATAGACTACAGTATTTAAAATAGCATATATATATGCATTAGTTACATTCTCAATTTAATTTACAGAGCAATCCCTAAAAGTTTTTAGTTTAAATAATACTATAGAAGAGGATTAGTGTGTGTCGCACTCACAACAGACTCGCAACAGGGGCGTGGCATCACGATGGTGGCGCTCCATTGTGATGCCGGTCAGCCATCACGATGGACGATGATATCGTCCATCGGCACAACCCTAATTGCGCATGTACTACTGGTTACAAAAATCAGGTGTAGTGACAAATTGGGTCCCCCCCGAAATCAGGTCTCCTTTCCGACCACAAGAGGTCCCATTGGTTCAAATTGCTTTTAATAGGTACTCTCTTTAGCGTCTGATTACAATTTCTACAAAATCATATTATGATAAATGCTGTTTCAACTACATTATATTGACCATTTATGTCTGTATTAGTTAGCTTATATACTAGCATAGCATACAGATAAGCAATACGCCTGATGCAATACGCTTAGTTTGCACTTTTTCTACACATTCTACACACCCTACACATATTCTCAATCATCTTTAATGTAAGTATGTGTTAAATTAAGTGTTAAATGTCCAAATATTTCAGTTATAATTAAAACAAATGAATGATGGTCAATTATTCACTAAGGCTATTATTATTAATTAATAATTAACAGTTAATAATTACGTTCAATTGGTTTTATTATGCACTAATGTGTTTCCATACGCATTATAGCAAGTTCTGCATATTTTAAATGAATATTATTCGTATATATTTAGGATAATCATTAACTGACAGTTTGGGGAGACCCGATTTTGAGGGAGGACCCAATTTGTCATGACACCGGTGGTGCACATACAGTACACACTTACTCTTCTGATGATGAAATACGCGCCACGCGCACTGTACCCTGACCCTCGCGTATGCGTAAAAAGTTAAGTATACTTTGGCTGTGATCTTTGCTTGAAACTATTTTCGTTGGCGAAACAGAACAAAACAGTCAATACTATGTCTAAAATGTAAGTGGCTTAATATTAACTATTTGTTTATTGAACTTTTGTTTATCGTGATAATATTCGTCAAAGCGGCTCCCATGGTCGTGTTATGTTGCTTAACAATATCATGTGTTATAAAAAAAAAAACTCAACTTTTTAATATTTACCTCAGTTCTTCTTTGAGTTTTTTATGCTGTTACCCTCATTTGATTTATCCATGAAAGTGTCGAGACAGGCAGCGCGAGCCTCATTGTCACGTTTCGATGCATCCCTAGTTATTTTTTGCCTTTGAAGGCAAACTACTTGTCCAGTCAAGCAAGTAACATTTTCTTTCATTGCCTCTTCAAAAAATCCACTTGCGGGCAAGCGTTATTGTTGAGCCTTGATATTTCAGTTTTTCTTTACTATGCCTAGGTACAGTATTTTGAATTACTTTATCAATGATTGTGTATTAAATGAATAACAGCTTCCTTCTTTTGTATTCATACATACAATACAGGTCAGCCAAACCGGCCTTAAAGGTCCCGTTTTTCGTGTTTTTTTGAAGCTTTGATTGTGTTTACAGTGTGCAATATAACGTGTTCATGTTTCGTGTGTAAAAAAACACAGTATTTTTCACACAATTTGCTTATCTGTATACCGCTGTTTTCACTGTCCTAAAAACGGGCTGATGAGTTCCTTGTTCTATGAAGTCCCTCCTTCAGAAATACGTAACGAGTTCTGATTGTGCCAGCGGTTCCTGTGTTGTGATTTGACCGCAGCTTAGCGCACGTTGCCCGGTTCCTGTGTTGTGATTCGACAGCTTAGCGCACGTAACTTGCACGGAAAGGTCACGCCTCTTAACGGGAGATGTATGCGCTCAATGATCTCTACAGCGTCCCTGGGAAAGCCAAACAAAGGTGATTTGACTCCGGGATGAAAATAACAGCGTCTCGACGACATGGCGACAAACACACTCAAACGCAACACTTCCTTTTCTCCACGCGACACTTCCTCTTCTCCACGTGGGACAGCAACAAGACCATGCCCCCTTTTTTCGCGTATTCTTGTGGGCGGAGGTTAGTCAACAAACTGTTCTACTGACGTCATTAAAGCAGGCTGTACCAGGATGTAGTCCAAGCCGGCCGTTCGCTGTAGGCTTTGAAAGGGAACTTCTGTTAAATAAAATATCTCACTTGGCATTGAACTTTGAGCTTTATAATTTTACAGGTATTATTTATGCTCTAACAGCAACATTACACACTAACTAAAGTTTGAACAATGGGATCAAGAAGAACGGGACCTTTAATTGAAGTGAAGAGCAGAGTCTGACACCTTCATTTTGCCTCAAACTGATGGGAGTGTGTGAAAAGTAAGACGGAGAGTGAGTAAGACTCACCGGTTTTGCCCGAACGTCATACCCACACTGTGTGTTGATAACATCCTCCTGCAAAACAAGTCATTTATTTACACTCAAGAATTAAGTCAAGAATTAATGGAGAACAGTGGTAACATTTCAACTTAGGGAAGTATGTTGACAATCATTCTAGTGAATTCTAGTGTGGGTGGAGTGAAGAGATAAGACTGGAAATAGCAAACTGAGTTCATGTTTTTATAAAACTTTCTCCGAACAAACTAGCCAACAGGATGTGCTTGTCGCCCTTAAAATCTCATTTCACTTTAAATAGTTGTTCCTGTTTGAAAACAGTTCTGCTTTTTCATCTGTCCAGTGATTTCATTTGAACATCCTTGAAATGAACAAACTCTTTATTTAAGTAAAGATATAGTAGTTAATAACTCACTATTTTCTTTTCTTTTTATTACTTACTGTGAATGAAACGCTTACATTACCACCTGCAGTTTTCCTTCATGCTGAAATAATGAATAGCTGCATTCATAGAAGGGCTCATAAATGAATCATAATGTCAATGCCGATTATTTGTTATGAGCTCATGATAGGCCATACTTCCATCCTCTTTGCCATAGATGTTGTGCTTCCAGTGCCTGTTTATTGTCTGCGAAATGCTATTTTTAATCTGTTCACGTAGACCAAATCCTGTTTTATACTCCCCTTTTGTTTTGCTCTGTCTTGTTTGCACTTTCCCCTCACACTTTTAGTCTCTCTTAAATCAGGAAAATAGTGGCATGCAAGTTGTGCTTAGAAAAGAACTGCATTTTTTTTGGGAGCAAGATGGCAAGTATCTCAGTGGCAAAAACTTTCTCAAGTTTCTCAATTGCATCATATTTAAAGTGCCCTATTATGCTTGGATATTACCTTTCATGCAGTGTTATAAAACTATTTGTGAATGTAAAAGACTTACTAAGTTTCAAAGATGAAAGTGCACAATGAATGTTATTAGGGATTTTTACACTTGGGTAAATTGAATCCTGGGTTATCTTGCTTCACGTTTCACACTGGTCATAATTTACCCGGGGCTCACAATTATTCCTGGGTATTCATAAGATGATGTTTCACATTGTACATTCCTAAACCTTGGGTTAACGTCCTTATTTGCTGTGTTAGTGTCATTGATTGGATGAACGCAGCACGCAACCTATTTACATAAAAGCTCTAACATTGCGCATCCTTGTATTGCCGACTCTACTGTCGAGTTTATACTGAATGGACATTTCGGACTATAAAGGTATGGGACAAATATGGTAATGTGTGTTTGGTGTCTGACACGCGTTGGTTTCTCCCAAGGTTTTTTTTTCTCCATTCTGTCAATTGATGGAGTTTGGGTTTCTTGCCACTGTCGCCTCTGGCTTGCTTAGTCAGGGACACTTAATATTCAACAATATTATTGATCTGACTGTACTGATTCTGTTGTATGAGAACTGAACTGAGCTGGGTGATGACATCATTTTTTGCAGAACTGCTTTATAGATTAAATGAACAAATTTAAAGGAACACGTCAACTTTTGGGGACTTTAGCTTATTCACCGTATCCCCCAGAGTTAGATAAATTCATACCATTCTCATCTCCGTGCATGCCATAACTCTGTCTGACGCACCCACCGCTAGCCTAGCTTAGCACAAAGACTGGAGGTAAACGGCTCCAGCTAGCCTACTGCTCAATAAGTGACAAAATAACGCCAACATTTTTCTATTTGTGTAATATCATTGCGCCGCTGCACCCATGGTACTGCAGCATAGTTCCTTGATTATTATGCAGGAATGAGAGAATAGTTCCTAGCCATATCGGTCTAGAAAAGCGCAAGTTTTCAATTTCGTCGGTCTTAGTACACAATGTAACTATACACATCACAACATGTAAATAGGAAAATGTTGGCGTTATTTTGTCACTTATTGAGCCTCCAGTCTTTGTGCTAAGCTAGCGGTGGGTGCGTCAGACAGAGTTATGGCACGCACGGAGATGAGAATGGTATGTATGGACTCTGGGGGATATGGTGAATAAGCTTAAGTCCCAAAAAGTTGGCGTGTTCCTTTAAAGGGTTAGTTCACCCAAAAATGAAAATAATGTAATTTATTCCTCATCCTCATGCCGTTCCACACCCGTAAGACCTCCGTTCATCTTCGGAACACAAATGAAGATATTTTTGTTGAAATCTGAAGGCTCAGTGAGGCCTCCATAGGGGCAAAGCAATTTACACTCTTAAGATCTATTAATGTACTAAAAACATATGTAAATCAGTTCATGTGAGTACAGTGGTTCAATATTAATATTATAAAGCGACGAGAATATTTTTGGTGCGCCAAAAAAAACTAAATAACGACTTGTATATTGATAACCGATTTCAAAACAAGCTTTGGAGCGCATCGAATAAGCGAGTCGATTCAGTGGTTCGGAGCACCAAAGTCACGTGATTTCAGAAGTTTGGCGGTTTGACACTCGATGCGAATCATGATTCGACTCGCTGATTCGATACGCTCCGAAGCTTGTTTTGAAATTGGTTATCACTATATAAGTTGTTATTTCGGTTTTTTTGGCGCACCAGAAATATTATCGTCGCTTTATAATATTAATATTGAACCACTGTACTCACATGAACTGATTTAAATATGTTTTTAGTGTAGACTTGTGTAGTCTTGAGAGGGTAAATGTCATTGCTCCCTATGGAGGCCTCACAGAGCCTTCGGATTTCAACAAAAATATCTTAATTTGTGTTTCGAAGATGAATGGAGGTCTTACGGGTGTGGAATGGAATGAGGGTGAGTAATAAATTACATTATTTTCATTTTTGGGTGAACTAACCCTTTAATAATTGATGATCTCTACAATATAACTGAAACAACACTGAACCGACTTTAGCAGAACAACAGCCGAAATGCATAATTTTCCTGTTATCACTGTAATCTGGATTTTATAAAGCACTATATAAATAAAGGTGACGACTTAACACACTGTAAGTAGTAGACCAATCATAACAGACCGTTTCAGACACTGTGAGAAATTAGGTGATGCTGCAATGTATATTATGAGAAACCTGTTGTAGGAGACCTCTAAAACAAAACAAGGAACCTTTAAATTAAACCTTTTAAAATTAAATTGAGTTACAAATCACACAATGTTTCTATATATTCCAGTTTCCCTATAAATTCATCTCTTACCGCTGGGTCTTTGGTGCAACAAGAGAAGGGCACGCCACATTTTTCTCGACTGAGGTTGCTTTGTGTGCAATTGAAGTAGATGTTGAGGTTCCAGTCATTTGCTCCAAATGCCCCACAACATTCCCACTAAAGAAACAAAAATATTGTTTTGTATACATTACAATCTGGAATGCACTTTCATCATAAAATTGAGATAAAATTGAAATAATTTGGAATATTAGACACAACTCTAATAGGAAGTACAGTGAAAGTACTGATGCATTGAATGCATTTGACTTAATCTGTTTAATACACATCAATGTCACAGATGTGGCATACGGCAGCTGCTCCTTAAAGAAAGAAAGCCACGATCCCCCCATGTTCTTCCGTTTTACTAGTATTTGATGTTGACATGCAGTGCTTTGCTGTGTCTGTCTTCTTCATCATACAAGGTCAGCAAGGAAATAACATGACAGCATTTGCCTGACTCTGATATCTAATTCAATCTGTCCTGAGGAAAGTCATGTGCTGGAAGCGGATCTGCAGTACAGAGCATAAAGCTGGAGAAAAAAGCAACAATGTAAGCTGCAGTTGTGCAGTGTGGGACTGTGGTAAAAAAAAATTCTCAAAAAGTGTGACCTACTACTTATATCATTAAAAGTAGTGATGCACCGAAATGAAAATTCTGGGCCGAAACTGAAAATTTAGGATGCACTTGGCCGAAAACCAAAACCGAAGCCGAAAATGGCTTCTTTTAAAAAGGTATACTAATATAAACTCACCTAAAGGATTATTAGGAACACCTGTTCAATTTCTCATTAATGCAATTATCTAATCAACCAATCACATGGCAGTTGCTTCAATGCATTTCGGGGTATGGTCCTGGTCAAGACAATCTCCTGAACTCCAAACTGAATGTCAGAATGGGAAAGAAAGGTGATTTAAGCAATTTTGAGCGTGGCATGGTTGTTGGTGCCAGACGGGCCGGTCTGAGAATTTCACAATCTGCTCAGTTACTGGGATTTTCACGCACAACCATTTCTAGGGTTTACAAAGAATGGTGTGAAAAGGGAAAAACATCCAGTATGCGGCAGTCCTGTGGGCGTAAATGCCTTGTTGGTACTAGAGGTCAGAGGAGAATGGGCCGAATGATTCAAGCTGATAGAAGAGCAACTTTGACTGAAATAACCACTCGTTACAACCGAGGTATGCAGCAAAGCACTTGTGAAGCCACAACACGCACAACCTTGAGGCGGATGGGCTACAACAGCAGAAGACCCCACCGGGTACCACTCATATTAACTACAAATAGGAAAAAGAGGCTACAATTTGCTCGAGCTCACCAAAATTGGACAGTTGAAGAATGGAAAAATGATGCCTGGTCTGATGAGTCTCGATTTCTGTTGAGACATTCAGATGGTAGAGTCAGAATTTGGTGTAAACAGAATGAGAACATGGATCCATCATGCCTTGTTACCACTGTGCAGGCTGGTGGTGGTGGTGTAATGGTGTGGGTGATGTTTTCTTGGCACACTTTTGGCCCCTTAGTGCCAATTGGGCATCGTTTAAATGCCACGGCCTACCTGAGCATTCGTTCTGACCATGTCCATCCCTTTATGACCACCATGTACCCATCCTCTGATGGCTACTTCCAGCAGGATAATGCACGATGGAAACACATTTACAGAATAAATTCCTCGATGCGCATTAAAAAAAATCACCTTAATTTGCGTGATGTGACGGCATAACTGGAGTAACCAGCGGACTGATCTTTTTGCACAGCATCTGAAATTCTGTTTTGGTTGTTCTGAAATGCCTGAGCAAAGTCTGTCATCAAAGTGGTTAGGTATAATTCCAGAACGGTCTTCCTCCGAAACGCGTTTCGTCTGTGCACTCTGAGACGCAAGTAATTTATTATATATGAATTATTATATTACTTCTCCTACTTTTCTTAGTGATATCAAAAATGAAAATTAGCCCATTATTTACTCACCCTCAAGTCATCCTAGGTGTAAGAAAAATATTCATATTTAAAACTATCAAGTAAACTTTCGGCCGACCGCCTTCCGTGGAAAAGTGTTGAATGTTGAAAGTGAAACTCAAGATGCGTACATGACGTCATGACGAGCGTACCTGGTCGCGTTAGTCTTTCGATCGGCAGGGGAACTTTCAACAATTTTTCCATAAATTGAACAGGGAAGGTGGTCGGCCGAAAGTTTACTTGATAAAGTTTTAAATATGGATATTTTTCTTACACAAGCGCATCGATTCGCTCAGAAGGCCTTTATTAACACCCTGGAGCCGCGTGGAGCACGTTATTTGATGGGCAGATGCACTTTTTATGGACTTCAAAAACAGAGCAACTATGAATCCAATTCTAATGCTTGGATTAGCCTGGACTTTTGTAATATAACTCCGATTTTATTCGTCTGAAAGAAGAATGTCATATAGACCTAGGATGACTTGAGGATGAGTCATGGGCCAAATTTCATTTTTGGGTGAACTATCCCTTTAAGGCAAGTCATTTCACTCGGCGGCCATCTTGGAAACGCCTCTCGGGCATGCAAGTGCAGCTCCTATAGGTATATAGAGATATATCTCTTTGAATGGGGAAACATCAAATTCTCCAAAACTGTTCACCAAGCTTTCGATTAAATTTCACATTTGAAATCACCAATGAAATCTGACAACTGTCCGGCTGTTTTCGGCCTGGACAAAGCTAATGAGCAATCCTAAACGCACGTCTCAGAACACTGCCTGTTTCTATAGTAACCTGATCTTCTAACAGCAGCTGCAGTGACGCAATCACTTTACTAATCAACGATTGGCTCTTTCATTTAGAAGGCGGGGCTTATTTGCCATACTGGGCGTTGCACTTTCTCTCATTCATAAGTAATCAGAGTGCACCGTCTTAGGTATATAAAGTCTTTGGTGATATTCAGCACCAGTTTATCAGGATTTTGTTCTGTAAGACTCACTGGATGCTTTATGCTCAAATATTTTATGCGATATTCCCATTTTGCGCATAAGTTCAATTCTTTAGATGAAAACATAGCTAATGGCTCAATCATAAAAACAGTCACTTACTTCGTTATTGAATAAATCAGCCATTTTAAACAAACTGGTTGAATAATTATTCAATGACTCATTCATTAAGACAGTGACTTGCCGCCACCTACTGGTGGATATAAAATATTATATAAAACAATCTCACAGCATTACGCAACTGTGTAAATGCACCTCTTACACCGTGTCCATACTGGATGCAAATGTCATAAATAGAATGAGGCATCAGTTTACTGTCTGGGATTTGTCATGTCACGTCGCGCCACACTGCACCACGCGCATCCAGTGTAGACAACATCATTGATTATAATGGGTTATATTAGTATTGCTACACTTTACAGACGATATGAGATGTAAATAGCGACTGTGTTATGGAGAATGATCAGATATTTCTTTTAATCTCAATTTGTGTTTACATCATTCAAATAGCATGCTTAGCAAGCTAGAGAGAAACTGGTAGCGAGGCAACAGACAAGTGACCAATCCTGAGTTGTGATGTCACTACACGCATTCTACCAGCACGGTCAAAGTCCCTTTCAAGGAAAGGTTCACTCAGCGGCCATATTTACAATGCCTCCGGACAGCTATCTCGGGCATCCAAGACCAAGTCCTATCTATCCTGAAATCTCAAAAACTGCTAGCCGAACTCAAATTAAATGGCATCTTTCAAATCAGCAACAAAATCTGACATAAACTGTCCCATAAATGTTGTTCCTTATGTTCAAATAGTTTTATTTTTCAAGCTAGACGTGCCAATGAGCATGTGCAGTCCTAAGCGCGAGTCTCAGATTTCTATGGGAACCCGAGCTTCTAACTTCAGCTGCAGTGACGCAATGACTTTACCAAGCAGCGACTGGCTCTTTTACCTAGAAGGTGGGACGAATTACGCCATATTGCGAATTGCAGTTTCTCCCGTTCATAAGTAATAGGAGTGAACCATCTTTCTATATTTATATTCTTTGGCACAGTTCAGCAAGGTTCTGTCTGAGAGAGGCTTGTAATCCTACCGTGCCATACCAGGCTCAAGTGGAAATATAACTGGAACCGTTCTGTGGAAAAGCGGCTTATGTCTCTATATAGTGTCTCTAGATATATTTGATGACCACTACTCTACTTCATGCCTGATGTGAAAAAAAAATAGATTTCTTAAAGTTCAATGAAAAAAAAAAAACAGGCCAAAATGGCACCATTTCCAAATAATGACCCATTAACCTTCTAAATGTTGTCATTTTTTTTATAGCTTCAATGGTCTCGAAATAAATACAGTTCCGAGCTGACAACTTACAATTCTAAGAAAGAGAAATGTGAACAGACAGGGATTTCTGTGAGTGCTGACAGTGGATAAGGAATCATCAAGTCATGCTGTTTCTATGGGAACTGCCTGTGTGCACTTCTGTGATGACATGTGGCACAGATAAACTGATAGTTTGCTTTTTTCTCCTGTGCGCACACACACACCTACACACTTTTCATTTCTCTTTCATCTTGTTTACGCCTTTCCTCATTTTCACTTCCTAGTGTATTTTCTCTGCCTTTGTATTTGAAACATGAGCAATCTCTGTACTCTGGCCTTGATCTTACATATTCCTGAGTGAAGTCGATGAGGTTCTGTAAATCAATGTCATCTCTGTAGGCTCGTATGTTGTTGTTGATGAAAAAGTTGAGCTGATCTTTAATCCAGTCTTTAAAGACAAAGGCCAGGACGCCGGCAGTCAGCTCCAGGAAGAAGATTATCCCCAGAAACACAGAAAACTGGGAGAGGAGAAGACAAATACACAAAAATGAAAGGGATAGTTCACCCAAAAATGAAAATTCTGTCATCATTTACTCACCCTCAAGTTGTTCCAAACCTGTATGCATTTCTTTCCTCTGCTGAACACAAAAGAAGATATTTTGAAGAATGTCGGTAATCAAACAGTTGATGGGCACCATTGACTTCCATAGTATTTTTCCCTATGTATTTTCAACTGTTTTGTTACCCATATTCTTGTTCAGCAGAAGAAAGAAATACAGGTTTGGAATCCCTTTAATAAAGACCAGTAACAAATATATCGCTCATTGACAGTTTATGCATTAACTAAAGTTAACTAATGGGACCTTATTGTAAGGTGTCACTGAAAATTCGAAGTGCTTTATACCAGTGCTTTATACTCAGTGAGCTCAGATTATAATAGTGTAAATTAAGTAAATGTCTACTAATTAACTAATTATTGTTACTAAAATTAATTGACAGTAGTTTTGTTTTTGTGAGTCAATAAATAAATAAAGTGCATTTATTGATCCATGTTATTTAAGACATGCATGGTTTAAGTACAAGTAAACTAATAATTGGTGTAAGATAAGTGAACAATGTACTGTTTGTTATGAACAGTGTTCTCCTACAGTATGCATAGTTCAATGTGTTTGACATCCAGTTGTCATAATATATAAGCCGGAACAGAAGTAATGAATCCAATTCTTCATTTGTTGCATTTACAAGTAAAAAATAAAAAATAAAAATATATCCTATTTTAGTATTTCCTAATTCGCTAAAATGATTGTATATACCGATGACCCAAAGCATGCAATAACGATTGCTCAAACACCCATGCATTTAAGTGTTGAAAAGGCATTAAAAAAAATCAGTTTTGCATGAGGCTACTCCTAATAAGAATAAAACTTGAAAAACGTACAAATTTGAGCAGGAAGGTGTTTTCCCTCAGGGCCCCGATACAGCCTGCAAAACCCAGGATGAACATCACCCCTCCTACCACCAAAAATAACCACACTGGATCAAATCCACCCAGATCTGTGATGGAGGAGATGTTCGAGAGAACTCCCTGAGGAAGAGAGAGAGAGAGAGAGAGAGAGAGAGAGAGAGAGAGAGGGAGAAAAACAGAGAGAGAGAGCAGACTGGGCTTTAATTAACTTAATTGCTTTCCAGAACCTTGAGAATGTGACTGTTTGCAATTACAGCAGATACAAATTTGTGCAAATATGTCCACTTGTGTACTTTAAAAGTTACAAATAGGGCACAGAAAATGCAAAATACACATTGACGAAGCTTACACACAGACAGACAGACACAGACACACACACACACACACACACACACACACACACACACACACACACACACACACACACACACACACACACACACACACACACACACACACACACACACACACACACACACACACACACACACACACAAAACACACACACAAACACACACACAATATGTCCAAGTGTGTTTATACATAATTTTGTGTGTAAAAGAACAGATGGAGAAATAATATTTTCAGTCTTATATTAAACTGTCCCAATATGTATTTTTGTGGTCCACCCTAAATTGTACATTGGTAGATAAATAAAATAATAATAAAAGTTAACTGAAATAAAATATAAAAAAAACTTTAAATCATTTTTATTTCAGCTAGTTGCCAAGATAACATTTCTTATTTAGTTTAACTTTAAATATTAAAATAATGTATATATATATATATATATATATATATATATATATTCGTTATTTTAATACTTAAACTAAATGAGAAATGTTATCCTATGTAGAATTCTAGGTCTGCAGCTCATGTATTTAATGTGAAGAACATGGGACATCTCTTCACATGTGCATTAAGATGCTTATCAAATAAAGATGAGTTGTATGAATTATGTATTAGATACTGTTTTTTCCTCACCTTCTCACTCCATGCCCACAGTCCGATTCCAAGGAAAGCCACTCCAAGCAACTAAAACAAGACAGATATGGCATTGATTCATTAAAGAGACAAAACTTCTGTCATTCTGTCATTTACTCACCCTCATTCAAACTCATAAGACTTTGGTAATCTTCAAAACACAAATTAGGATATTTTTAACAAAACCTGAGATGCTTCTGCCCCTCCATTGAAAGGTTGTTACGGCGTTGTAAAACAAATCCATATTTGATTCAAATGGTTTAGTAAATTAAATCTGTTAATCATATAAAGTGATCATGTCTCTTCACAAGTCTTGTATTAAACTGCTCGATTCACATGGATTTGTTTTATGATGCATTTATGACCTTTCTGGTTCTTCTAATTTTTGGTTAGCTAGACTTTCACTGAAAAGACAGAAATCTCTCAGGTTTCATTAATTTGTGTTTTGAAGATTAACCAAAGTCTTATGGGTTTAGAGCGACATGAGGGTGAATAATTAATGACAGAATTTTCATTTTAAATGCATGCATTTTATTATGAAAGCAAGTCAACGAAGATTAAGAAGTTTTAAAAGGTTTTTTTTTTTTTGGAGATATCAGTGTGTATGCATAGCACATGTATTAAACACGTATTAAAGATGCAGTATGTATTTTCCGAGAAACACGTGAAATTTTAAAGGAACACGCTGATTTTTGGGACTTTAGCTTATTCACTGTATCCCCCAGAGTTAGATAAGTCCATAGTACATACCATTCTCATCTCCGTGCATACCATAACTCTGTCTGACGCACTCACCGCTAGCCTAGCTTAGCACAAAGACTGGAGGTAAACAGCTCCAGCTAGCCTACTGCTCAATAAGTGACAAAATAACGCCAACATTGTCCTATTTACGTGTTGTGATGTGTATAGTTACATCGTGTACTAAGACCGACGGAAAATGAAAAGTTGAGATTTTCTCTTTCATTATGCGCCTCCCTTCATTATGCTCCACCCCCTATAAAACAATGTAGGACAAAGTATGGATGAATCATCTGTGATTCGACAACAACAGCATATCTTCTGTGAAATAGCAAAAACCCATGTTACTCACATATCGAGCAGAAACAAAGCAACCTCTGTGTCTGTCTCTCCAGCACTGGAAAGCTTTTCCAATATAAACGCGGTCCTAAAGCTCTTGTCTGATAGTAACCAATTATATTCCTCTGAGCTTTTCCTCTTTGGTAATATCTCAGCCATCTCTCTTTTTCTACATTATTGTGTTTAAAATGTTCATCACTCTGAATTTTCGCACTGAACTTTCATCTTGGTGTGAATAGCACTGTAAACCCTAACACTCAAAATAATTAATTGGTTTGAGTAGGGTTAACTTAAATTAAACAAATTAGTTCAAGCAAATCAATTATTTAGAACTTTCTTTTTCTTTTGAGTTCACAAAACTGACACATTTTAAGTAATCTGAAGTGTTTAATTGTTTCTTTTAATTTAGACAAACTTAAAGGGTTACTTCAGCGATTAGCACTGAGCTTTGTAACAGTAGAAACCCGGTAGTATATTCGAATGATCGTAACCCCCATATCCGCCTGAGATTTTTTGTCTGGAAAAAAGCCTCAGATGACACAAATATCATAATTTTGTATCATTGGAGGCTATTTTGGCCAGAGGCTAGAGAGACTACAGCCAGTAGTAGGAGCTAGTTCTGCATGTTTTCAACCCGCCCATAGAGGTGGGATCTCACTCACAGAATGTAAATGCGCACGGCCGTTTAGGCATTCATAACGGAGCTGTGCGGAGCAAAGCAAGTGGTCTCAATGAATTCCTATGAAAGTTAAGCTTCCATAGGCATGAAGTGAAAACGCACCAGACTGGACACGCACTGTGAATGACTGTGAGGCCGTGAATGCATGCCGTGCTTAGCTCTGCTCAACTCTTCACTCTCGTGATGAATGAAATCTGACTCCTGCTGCGTTTGCGCTGCGACTCACGTTCGGCTCATGCTGTATTGAACAAACACGTTCAATTGTAGCGTCTATTCTCTAACTGAACTAAATTATTTTATTACTATAAAAATGAACATGACGGTGGGGGTGGTTCCACGTGGGCAAGTGAGGTGGTGGGGCTTGGGAGTGGCCTCGTAGGGCAGCGAAGCAAGTGCATTCTGGGAGTTGTTGTCTTTCACCCATATACATTTTCTGGATTTTCTCAGTCTAGAAGGCACCAACTTCAAACATAATTTCACATTTCTACTACATAAATGACCCATTTTAAATACACATTCATCTTTCCAGCGGTGAAGTATCCCTTTAGATTTGACTGACACTGGGCTGGGATTTCTATTTCCCAGCATGCTTTGCCACAACAATCGAAAGGGATAGGAAAGCTAAAATTAAGTGTTATATACTGTTTTTTGTGCAAGATTAATATTAACTGACTAATGTAACTGATTACCTCAAAAAATTGGAGTTTTGCCAACTTATTCGGGTTTACAGTGAGGCCTTAAACATTAGTGGTCTGTAAAAGGTATTTTAGGTCCATTATGGGTTCTTTAGAGTGTCAGTAAATAGGAATGATACTCTTATCTGCTTCTTATATCCAACTCTGAACCCACAATGCTTTTCTCCAAAGTACACAGTAATGTTTCCTTATCAAAACTTCGTTCCCAGTGAGCCAATACTGAACGTTAGAGATAAAAGACAGCAGGCATTTTATCAGATTTCCTCAGCCTGACAAAACATAGGTCATAACCACTGAATGTAAAAGGTGCCAACCTCCATATTTCACTCTTAAGGTCCTTTTAATATCTTCATCAGCTTTTCATGTTACACCACAAGATTTCTGCAATCTGCTTTTACGTGGTGGCATCTGAGCAGACATCTGCTTCTTCCCATGAGACGTATGTCCTCATTATGTCCATAGGGCTGTGATTCTGCAAGCCCTTCAGAACTGGAGAACATGGCTTTCATTTCGGCCTTATTTCTTCATATACTAGGATTCTTTGTTTTGTTAAACACGCATGCATTGTGCAGTAATATGAATACATCTTATCCATTACTTTGGGGTTACAAATTTGCCATTTATTCCTTCAAACACAAATGTACTACTGGCAGGATTTGTTTTGCTAAATTCCGTAATGTACATTTGTAAGAAACAGGAACAATTTCGCTACTCCCAAAAATTCACCTAGCGACCCACTCTTTAATGGCCAAATAAGGAAAAAGAGCAATATGTGGGTGGAGACACATGGACCTGAGCGTCAGCTATGCCATTCTACATATATTCAATACTGCTTTCAAATATGAGCACAATGTTTCAGAAGGGTCCGGACCTTTAGCTTGACCACCTTGTATATCTCAAGGCCGCAAAGTCTTGAAACACCTCCAGAATCTCATTCACTATTCAAAAAACTTTCACAGCTACATTTCGGCATGTGGTTTCAGTCTAAACGGCCCTGTATGTCTTATAATGCCTTGTATTTTCATCCACAGAGCACCGACTGTGCATCGAACTATGCCTTACACAAGGGTTTTTGTGTACATGAATTACTCAAAACAGTACAGTGATTGTGGGTACAGAAGTGGAGTGCACAGACCGCCGCTGGTGCAGGGGCAAATTTTTAACCCTCAGTTGAAATCGCGTTCTGAAATAGATCTTATTCAGAGCAATGCCATGACACTGTGAGGGATAGACTTACTGTGTTTTCATTGGCATTCACTGTAAAAAGCTGTATAAGCTCATTGATGACTTAGAATTTTCCACAACTCATATTGTCGGGAGTTTTTTGTCTACTGAAATTTACTGGAAAGATATTTTGCAGTGTTTCGTCAGCAGAACAATCCAAAAACATTAAATTACAACCCACTGAAGAGATGCATGCCTATCCCTCACAGCTTTGCTTTCAATCCCATTAAAAATCAAAGATGGCACTGCTGTGAATAAGGTCTATATGACCAAACTTTTAGCGATTAAAGGGGTCATGAACTGGCTTTTCAACTTATGAAGTTTGATTTCACCCTGCAACTCAGGCTGGAAACCTGTACATTCATTTCTACTGCTTCTGTTACACTTTTGGGGGAACCAATCACAGACTTGCTTATCCACCTGGCGCGCTATTGGCGGGTTTAACACGATGACGGATAGAGAAGCGATGGGTCGTTGCCCATTGATCACGCCTCTTGTGGTCTAATTGGTTGAAGGACTATCCAATTGCATACAGAGTCATTTCATTTATGCTCGTTTATCATGCCTCTTGTGCAGTAAAAAATAAAGAGCAGACTCCCCAGACCAATGTTCAATCTTAAATTGAGCTTGGTCTGGTGATGGCCAGACAACCCTTTAATGGTATGTGCATGCCATTGTGGTACAGTAACAGTACTGTAATTCTCTTACTGAAAAATAAACTCACTCGGATGATGTACAATATTACTACATAAAAAAATAAATGGTGTACTTTGAAACAATTTTCTCTAAGAAATTGCTAGTAAATTTTACAAATATGACTAGTAACATTGAATTAAACGTGAAACTAGTAAGTAGAAAGACTGAAATAGTAATACTCTAATAATTTTTGTTTTATTTGCAACTTATATATATAAAATATATTTTACAGTATAATAATTCATATTTAATGCACAGTTATGAAACATATATTTGTTATTTATTAAAGGCGGCATCCGACATTAAATGAAAACTTTCTAAATGCATGTTATAGATCTCATTGAGAACAATTCATTTGTGCAATTTTTTTTTGTTGACCTTGTAAGGTTTGAAAATGTCAAACTTGATCTTCCGGTGAAAACGTCAGACTTCTCTCTGGTAACGTATGCCGCCCATATCTCAAAATCCAATCAACAAACATTTCATAGAGCCAAGTCCCTGCCCTACATCTGATCTTTTCCGTTAATCCGTTGGATGTACATCACAATACGACAGAAAAGTTCTGTTGCTACGTTCGTTTCATTGGGATTTCAAATTTGGCAAATCAAGGAATTTAATTTTTTATTAATTTGTTAAATGGTTTCTAATAGAGGGAGTCCTTCAGAGTAAAACATGAAGGACAATTTAGTTTCTTGGACTTGATTACAAAAGCAGAAGTTGTGCGTTGTACAAAGGCTCCATTCATTCCCTTCCAACTTTGCACGGCACAATGGAGCAAACCGGAAAACATGCAGCTATTTAAGCATCACAGGGTGTTGTTTGTGATATTAAATCTGTGCACACACCCAGTTCTGGATAAATGCATATTCCTTTTTGACTGTTTGCATGTGTTTATTAAACTTTCTAAACACAAGTAGTCTGAAAGGTGACATTAGCATCAGGTATATCACAAATATACCCAGAGCAAACGTGCAATATTATGATCAATATCATCCAGATGCTCCAGTAAAGATTAAGCATAATGGTTATCCTGCATTCCATTTTAGATAGAAAATTATATAAGATTACTGAAAAGATCATCTCCAGCCAATCCGGTCAATGTATGGCACACAGTCAATGTAGAACATAGTACTTGCATTATTTTTAATATATATATTTCATAAATGTATGCAATTTAAGGAAATACCAAAGCAGTGATTATTTTAAATATAGAAAAACATCACAATAAAGACTCTACCTTGCATAAGGTACTAATTTAAACACAGGAATTAAATATTTTTCTATTTTACTGCATTTTTTGCTGAAATTCTCATTGCCGCAATGCGTCCAACTTATATATATAAATAACCTATGGGCAGTGCATAATGTTATTTTGCCTCATTCACTAGAGGAAAAATATTGCATAATGTAAGTACACAACCTTTTTAGTTTATGTTCTTGTTCACCATCTGTCATCATGAAGCAAATGACATACACCTCAATGAACACATTCTGTTTAGTATAGCCAGAAAAATGTCATTTTGAGACAAAGAATGCTTTGACTTGAGGAACAGCAAAGCCTGACTCAATTTGGAAGTGTGTGCAATTTATTCAGACAGTGTGCAGAGATAACATGTGTGTGTAACACTTGTGTGTTATATGCTACACAAGACTATGCACTGCACTCTGACTATAAGCTTTAATTAGTCCAGCTGCTCTCTGATATACAAGAGTTATTACATTTTTCATTTTGAGTCATCTGTCAGTAAAATAAGTAAGCTGTCATGACACCCCCAACGTGTTAACCCAAAAAAGAAGGTGAAAAAAGACAAAAAGCATTACATAACAGAAGATTCTGACTTCAGTGTCCAGTTTTAGTGTAGTACATCATGAGACAACAGTAAACATACAGTAGCTCATGTAGCAATAGTTCATTGTAAATGAGTTCAGAAAAGTGGCACAGTGAACGCTCAATAATACCGCCCTCATTATTGAACATGTGAAAGGATGAGCGTCCCAGATAATTAGTAAAAACTAGGTGAAGGGACAAAAGTGATCTATCTTGTAAAAATAATTCTTACTACATTAGGCTATAGGAGTGTTGAATTGTCAATAGATTTTCGTTTGTTGGCCAGAGGAGAACTGGCCCCCTGACTGAGCCTGAGGTTTTTTTCTCCATTCTGTCCCCTGATGGGAGTTTTGGTTCCTTGCCACTGTCGCCTTTTGTCTTGCTTAGTTGGGGACACTAAATATTCAACTATATTACTGATCTGCCCACATTGACACCATTGTATGAGAATTGAACTGAGCTGGAGCTTGTGCTCCTCCTAATTAAAAAAAACTGTCAAAAATTTAGGAGCACTTTCTGATCAATAACACACATTCCAATTATAACTTTCCCATTACAGGATGATCTTTGTCCCTTTAAATTAATGTCCAGGGGCATTTTTACCATTATAAGAGCAATGTTTTCTAATCTTATTAAATGTATGCATCATCTTTTGTCAATGTCTTCAATTAAAATAGAAAAGTTGTTTTTAAAATGTTAATTTAAACAATGAATTCGGTTAGAGCAATAAGACACAACCAGACTGTTACCAATCTTATTAAATCAGCATCAAAAGATCAATCTTTGCACTGTAGAAGTGGCACAGCAGCTCTGTCTGAAGTGCTGTTTAGACACATTTACATAGATTTAATGCAGCTCATGGGTAAATAATGTTGTATGAATGTTTTGAATACAAGTTTTTGAATTTAGAAATAGGCTATGTACAAGTTAAACTTAAACTTAGTTAAAAGATTTATATTAAACCATCAGTAGGGGGCGTCAAGTCTATGTGGGAGTCATTCATTCAATCGTTCAAACGCAAATTCATTTGAATCGAACCGCTTGGAGATTTCTGGTGTAGTTTTGATTTTCACGAAATAAACAGTATTGTTTATTGTTTCAAAAGCACATAAAATAGCACTTAATTTCAAAATCTTTACTCTCCTTGTTAATGCTGCGTTCCAGGCAGGTTTTTGAGCACGTAAGTTACGACTTCAAACCACGACTCACGGCTTTGTAGCGTTCCAGGCAAAGTCACGGCAAACTGCCTGAGCGCAAGGAATTGTGGTAGCTAGATGTAAACAAAGCATGGCAGACCGTACAGGGCTTATGCTCATTTACAATCATTTCTATCGCCAAAGTTGCTTACTCCTTACTTATTCGAGGGAAACGGAGGAGAAAAAACGGCACATACGGAAAGAGACACTGTTACACCTTTTATTTTACGTTATTTGTATATTTGTTTCATAAACACCGCATCCATAGGGGCTGCCATTGTTGTTTTGCGGGCTATGTGACGTCAGAGCTCGTAACTGGGAGTACATCGATCTAGTACGAGTTCACGGGTGGGGAAGTCACGGGTTTGACTGCCGTTCCGGTACACTTTCACGGGTAGAAAGTTGGAAAAACACGGGTTACGGGTTGCCTTGAACGCGGCATAAGTCCCAAGCAAAGCATGCTGGGAATCTTTTTTGAGTACTTGATTGGTTCACATTCGCCCTAAACAATGTAATCTAGTAGATCTAGTAGACATTTTAGCGATTACATTAAGAAATCAAGTTAAGAAGAGAAACACAAATTTGTCCTGTAAATCACAAATAATATGATTGAGTAAATTGGACAATGCATGTTTTCTTGTGTTTTCAGTGTTGGATAATGCACACACTGTTTTAGATGTTCACCATTTGGAATTTGTTTTATATGTTTACAATTTAATATTCATGGTGGCAAGTTGGGGTGGGGTATATTGAAGATGGCATAATAAATCATTGTTAAAAATTAAATCTGATTATATTAATGCACAGTTCATTGTTGCAAATATATTACTGTTACAACTCACCCCGGTAGAGGGGTAGCAGGTAACAACATCACTCTTACTTGACATCATTTTCAACAGTTTAGAGATAAACTGTATATTTAAATAAGTATAACTATATAATTTGACGCAGATAAACATGGGAATTATGTAATAGCAAAGTTATAGACATACAGCACAGAGTTACAGAAGCGGAAACAAAATGTTTTACTCTGTAGGCTTTATAATATCTTGCCACTCCAGTTATTACTGGTACATTCAATCCAGGATACAGTGGAATCAAAACAGGGAATGTTCTCAAAACTTTGGCAAACGTTCTGGCCCTTATCCAGTCTTTGTTAATGTTCTCAAAACGTTAGAACAAAAACATTATTTAGAAACACTTGTGTCATTGTTACATATGTTAGTTACTATAGTAGGCTAATAACTATAAATGATTCATAATTTCATGCAAATAACTCTAAACCAAACCCAAACCCTAATCCTAACCCTATAGTAAGTACATGTAGACTAGTCAGTACCTAAATGTAGGGTGTAACCAAGACATCGTAAAATAAAGGGTTACACTTTATTTTAAGGTGTCATTGTTACAGTGTAATTATATATTTAAGTACTGAGTAATACTAATGTACTTACAATAGGGTTAGGGTTTGTTTGTTGCATGTAGGCTAATTATGCATAATTTACTGTTATTAATAGGGTACACAAGGACACTGTAAAATAAAGTGTTAACAAATAAAGTGTAACCCATTATTTACCTGAAAGGTTTTAGTTGGATGTTCTTCGTCTAACATTTTACTATTTGTTTTCCTTATGTTTAGAGAACATTCAAATGTAACGTTCCAATGTTTGCATTATGATGAAATAATCCCAAAAATGTTATGTACGTTATTTAACGTTTGTATAACCAAGAAAACACATTTAAAACACTGGAGGTGTCGAACATTAAGGAAACATTCAGAAATAACGTTTTCAGAACTTAATTAGGAACGTTAGAAAATATTTTTGTTAGCTGTGAAGGTCGATGCATTGCTTCACAGAGAGAAAGCCGATTATCTGTAGTACGCACTTGACTCGCTGCTGTCATGCACATTATATTCTATATATATATATATATCAAGTTATATTAGTTATATCAACACGGAACAGAACCAGGGGCTCCTGCTGCCTGCTCAACGTAGAATAATCGATAGGTCTTAATTTAATCGACAAATATGCCTGTCTTGTACAGTACATAACACCGACTCGCATTTCAAACAAACGAACAAAGGGAATGAATTGCGCAAGCAAGCGAAATAAATACCCATATATCATCAGACCCACATTCACATGCAATGGCATACAGAAACAATGATATATAAACAAAGAAATGCTGGTGCAAACACAAAGCTCTTACCCAAAATAGTATGTTAAATCCAAATATGAAATATTTAATGCAGCAGCTGACTTCTTGACCCTTGTAATGCTTTCCTGACATCATTGGCTCGTTTTTCCCAGTACAAACTACTGGACTCACATAAAACGCGAAGCAGGTTCAGTTCGAGTATTCCGTTCTTAGGACATCGATGTCAAACTGTCCTAGTAATATTATTACCCGCATAAAAGAAACATAATGCTGACCACCTTCAACAGCGCCTAAATTAGATACAATGCCGACTGTCATTTATAAACAAATCCGCTGACTTTAACACTGTATATCTCGAAATAACGGCCCCTTCTTCACTGCAATTAGTTCACATAGCTTTTTTTTCACTTGACATGGCTGCTTTGATTGACAGCACCAGTAACCAATCAGCTGCCGTGTCTTGGTTGTCCCTCAATCCTCCCCCACCAGGATTCACCTCCTCTCACAAGCACGCGCATTAGTAGTTTTCGCCAAACGGCGTGCACGAGCAGTGTCGCTCAGTTTTCGTAAACTGCATTTTAAACAGGGAAACAGATGCTGTCATGTAGCAACATCACCTTAACATCACCTTTCAATAAAATAACACTCTCAAGCCTATTTTATAAACTAATATGCTTATGTTTTTCGTTATTATATTAGATTAGCCTATTGTTTTATATTTTTTAAAGGAGACCTGTAGGCCTAATTGTTTTGTTTTTTATCTGACTTTATTTATTGACTGTAGGCATATTTGTGTATTTGTAGTAGCCTAGCCTATTGTTATCTTTGTGAAACTGTATTTGCTGCTGTCTTCACTGGAAGAAGAGATTGTTGTAATATCTCAATGGGATTTTCCTGGTTAAATCAAAATAAATAAAATAAAAATATTATATACATTATATTATCTGACCATACAAATCTGATGGAAAAGAAATAGAAGAATTGGCTTCACCTCACAGTTTACATACAATTACACTAGAATGTTGTGAGTGAATCAGTCCGGTGTGGTGACGAATCGGGTCCTTCTCATTGGCGATCCCATTGGCACTCTCTTTAGCGCATGTTTACAATTCCTACAAAAATATGATAAATGCTGTTATACGTTATAATGACCATATATTAGTTAGCTTATACATAGCATACAGATAGCCTACCAGATTAGCCTGATAGCTTTGTTTATACACTCATTAGGCAAGGCAAGGCAAGGCAAGTTTATTTATATAGCACATTTCATACACAATGGTAATTCAAAGTGCTTTACATAGAAATGGTATTAAAATATTGATAGAATAATCACAACATAAGAAATAAAAATACCATGTATAAGAAAGAAAATAACAAAACTAAATTTGGGGCTCCCCTGTCTGAACAGAAGAGTCAGAGATTTTTGGTTTGTGAGACACACTAGTAGCAACCCAGCTTCCAAGTGACCTCCTGCCCTTCCAAGGACCCGGTGTTTCACACTCCATCTCACTTCCCTTCACAACTCTCCCGACCAGACAGCACTAACCAAAAATGAATAAAATCGTAACAAAAACAAAAACAAGGTTCAATTAAAACAGTTAAAAATAATTAAAATTAAAAGAATAAAAAGATGATACATAAGGTGCAATCAGTCGGACATACAGTGGCACAGTGCTCATTCAGTAAATGCACAGCTAAACAGATGTGTTTTGAGTCTGGATTTGAATGTTGCTAATGTTGGAGCACATCTGATCTGTTCAGGAAGCTGGTTCCAGCTACGGCTGGCATAATAGCTAAAAGCAGACTCTCCTTGCTTTGAGTGAACCCTTGGTATTTCTAACTGACTTGATCCTGATGATCTGAGTGATCTGTTTATATTCAGTGAGCATATCTGCAATGTATTTAGGTCCTAGACCATTGAGTGATTTATAAATAAGTAACAGTACTTTAAAATCAATCCTAAATGTAACTGGAAGCCAGTGTAAAGACCTGAGGACTGGCGTGATATGTTCATATTCTCTGGTTCTGTATGACCTGCAGCTGTCTAAAGGTCTTTTTGGGAAGGCTGGTGATGGCATTACAATAGTCTTCCCTGCTGGTGATGAAAGCATGAATGAGTTTCTCTAGGTCTTGTCTGGAAACAAAGCATCTAATTCTTGATATATTTTTGAGATGATAGTAAGCTGATTTAGTTATTGCTTCATTACACATGTTTTCGCAATCATTTACGTTTTAAATTAGGTGTTAAATTTCCAAATATTTCAGTTTTAAAAAGAATATAATGATGTTCAATTATTCACTTAATTGGCTATTATTATTATTAAGCTAATTAATTAACTGAAAGAAACATTAATTTTGTTATATTATGCAGTAGGCCTAAAGTAATGTCGTGGAAATTTGAACTCTTTAGTGGTGAGATTGTAATGAAGACCAAACCCACTTGTCTTTGAAGTATCCATTTCCATTTTCTCATTTCCACTACAAATAGGAAAAAGAGGCTACAATTTGCACAAGCTCACTAAAATTGGACAGTTGAAGACTGGAAAAATGTTGCCTGGTCTGATGAGTCTCAATTTCTGTTGAGACATTCAGATGGTAGAGTCAGAATTTGGCGTAAACAGAATGAGAACATGGATCCATCCTGCCTTGTTACCACTGTGCAGGCTGGTGGTGGTGGTGTAATGGTGTGGGGGATGTTTTCTTGGCACACTTTAGGCCCCTTAGTGCCAATTGGGCATTGTTTAAATGCCACGGCCTACCTGAGCATTGTTTCTGACCATGTCCATCCCTTTATGACCACCATGTACCCATCCTCTGATGGCTACTTCCAGCAGGATAATGCACCATGTCACAAAGCTCGAATCATTTCAAATTGGTTTCTTGAACATGACAATGAGTTCACTGTACTAAAATGGCCCCCACAGTCACCAGATCTCAACCCAATAGAGCATCTTTGGGATGTGGTGGAACAGAAGCTTCGTGCCCTGGATGTGCATCCCACAAAACTACATCAACTGCAAGATGCTATCCTATCAATATGGGCCAACATTTCTAAAGAATGCTTTCAGCACCTTGTTGAATCAATGCCACATAGAATTAGGGCAGTTCTGAAGGCGAAAGGGGGTCAAACACAGTATTAGTATGGTGTTCCTAATAATCCTTTAGGTGAGTGTATAAGGGGGCAAGGGCAACACCATCTTTCATTCTCTAGGCCTCGGATAGAGGAGCCACTTCTAAGAAACAGCAGAATAGTAGACATTTAACACCTCTTAGAAAACACAATTTCAGCTTGTTTCTTCTGACACTTGAAATAGCACACATACACATTTTACTAAGATCAGCTGTTTTTTGTCATGCAGACAAACATAATAAAAAGTAGATACATTTTACATATAGCAAAATTGACCAAAGCATAATGTCATACTTTTACTGCACTACATTTAATAAATTAGAGGGTTTTTTTAACCTTTAATACTTAATTACATAAAAAATGTAATACTTTCTTATTTGTATACTCAAATAAAACTTTAAATTACTTTTACTTGAGTAAAAGTAAGAAAGTACTACATTTTTAATGTAATTATGTACCAGATATTTTCAAAAATGTTATATTCCTCACATCCATTTTCAGCTGTTTGACTTGGAACACTTCTGGTGTTCTTTTTTCCCCCCCTTATCATAATTAGGCTACTCATTCATAGAGATTTTGTGAAACTCATGACATTGAACATTGATGCTCCATAAACATTGAAAGTAACGTTTTCCTGCTCTATGATGACATCCTGTGGCCAAAAGTGCACCTGCAATATTCTCATCAAATAGGCTAAACAAAATATACTTTGTTCTCTTTTAAAGGCACAAATACAGTTCCAGAAAACAAGTAAGTGAACCCATATGCTTTGGCAATAGCTCAAGATTCACACCAGGTATCCTAATAATATTGATGAATTGAATTGTTTTGTAAAGAGAGAATACATTGTGCATTTATAAGCCATGATTACGGGCAATTTAACTGCTGCATTCTGCATTGTGATTTGTACCACTGCTATCTGTTTAAGCAGACTGTGTTTTCATATGTCAAATATTATGAACAATGCAGAATTGCATGGTAAATCTAAGGGTTCACATACTTCTTCCCACAACTGATCATGTTCTCAAATAATTCATACACTGCCTTTTCAATGAACAGACGGCTGGCACACACATCTCTCTGCTCTGATATCCTTCAGCTCCTTTATAATAATGTCCGCAGTGTCACTGCTGTACTTCACGATGAGAGATGACAGCCCTTGTGGAGTTCAGTTTGATCTATAAAATATATGAAGACATTTTCTGTCACCTTCTGTCACACCTGTGTACTCAAAACTGAGACTCACAATTGGCATGCATAACTATAAAAAGCTGCATAGGAGACTGAATGCACCTTTGAAGTAAATCCTTTTCTCTGTGGTGCTTTCCAGAGATGGAAACTCGAGTCTGCGACTTGGACTCGAGTCGCACTTAATTCGCCAAAAAAAAAAAGAGAGACTTGCGACTTGACTTGCACTCACGAACAACTGACCTGAGACTTGACTTGGACTTGACATGGACTTGAAGACTGAGAAAATGCAAGTCTTTTGGCCCGGCATTCCCGATTACATTCTCTATTTACTACCCCACATGACAGCACGAAACACCACCTTTTACCATTCATTCATTCATTCATTCCTTCATTCATTCATTTACAATATGTGCTGCAGCAGCGAATATAACGAAACATATCTAAACACACCAAGCCAGCGAGCACGTGACGCATCTGAAGGCACGCAAATTCATCACCCATTAGAAAACTGCTGTTAAAGGTGTACTATGTAACTTTGCTGTCCACTAAAGGGCACCTGTTCAAAACAAAGGTGTAGTTTGATGATGCCACGTTTGAGCGCAGAATCTTATGACATGTGGTCTTCACCTCACAGCCGGTGGAAAAGAATCGGATAGGACTCGGGCAGAAATCATGTTCATGGATGCAATTATTAACGTTACTGTAGTATGAAGCAGAGCAGGACCGAGTGGAGCTGAGCAAGGCCGCTGGAGCGATTGTTAATGAGAAGACCGGCGGGACTTTTACTATGACACAGTTGTCGGCGCCACTTCCGGTTTTCCGGTCATGAGTATGAGGTAACGCAGCTCTGTTTATCATATTAGATACATCTGAGTGTGTTGAAAATGATGTTATGACGTTACTCAATGCGTTCGCTCGGCGGCTGCTATGACACTTGTTGCACACTGCAGTAAGAGTCAAGCGCGTCTGCAAAATAAAACAGGAAACCGAGAGTAACGCAGATATGACGCAATTGACAGGCGACTCCCTCAAACGTCCCGGTTCTTTGGTTAAAATAGCAATTTCTCACGATTTACAAATAGTTGGAAACATTTGGGACATTGTAAGTACTCAACTGAACAAAATATATAACACTGGCCTAGTGGTTTTTGGATAATTCACAGAATTTTTTTTACATAGTGCACCTTTAAATAAATTTGCAACAAATAGTAACAATTTTGTATCAGCCTTTCGTAGTAAGCCGTGGATTCAGGGAACAGTGATTAAAATATTTGCACGCACTCCAGTCCACCGCCATCTTCATTTCAAAATTAAATTTGTTTATTAAACAGAAAAAGTTTTATTTCAAAAGCATTTCTGAATAAAGTTCATAATTAATAATTCCAACAATCGAAAATTCCAGCAAAAGAAACAAAGTGTGGTCAAAAAACTGTGAATAACCACCATCCCAAAACCGAAACATTTGTTCTTTGTCACTTCCTATCCCACCCATTCGTGGTGATATATAGCTACCTTACGTACGACAATGAACTAAACAAATTCCTAAATACAAGTATGAATATGCACATAGTAAATAATAATAATAATAAACAAATAACATAACTTATAATAAATAAACTTATAGACAAATGGCTACAACAAATATAGGCAAGCCTTACCTTACAAAACTTTGTCATTTAATTTGAAAAGCAATCAGTGAATCCGAAGGGAAGCTTCGGATTCACCCCCCCCCCCCCACCCCCTTGGTGGTGGTTCTAAATGGTATAATTTTGTACAAAGTTGGAAAGGAATAGTAGTATTTTTTTGTGCTTTATTATGTAATTTTAAAGTAAAAGTAATCTGTTTTGATAGTTCAATGCACTGTTAATTATAACAACTAGCTAAAAAAAATATTGCTAAAAATAGAACTAAGACTTGACACTTGACTTGGACCCTAAAGACTTGAGACTTGACTTGGACCTCAGAGACTTGAAACTTGACTTGGATCACAAAGACTTGAGACTTGACTTGGACCTCAGTGACTTGAGACTTGATCTGGACCTTAGAGACTTGAGACTTGACATGACTTGACCTGGACTGACCTTAGAGACTTGACATGACTTGACCTGGACTGACCTTAGAGACTTGAGACTTGACTTGACTTGGACCTCAGATACTTGAGACTTGACTTGGACCTCAGAGACTTGAGACTTGACTTGGACCTAAGAGACTTGAGACTTGACTTGACTTGACTTGGACCTCAAAGACTTGAGACTTGACTTGAGTTGGACCTCAGAGACTTGAGACATGACTTGACTTGACTTGGACCTCAAAGACTTGAGACTTGACTTGAGTTGGACCTCAGAGACTTGAGACTTGACTTGACTTGGACCTCAGAGACTTGAGACTTGACTTGACTTGAACTGGACCTTAGAGACTTGATACTTGACTTGGACCCTAAAGACTTGAGACTTGACTCGACTTGACTTGACCTGGGCTGACCTTAGAGACTTGAGACTTGACTTGACTTGACTTGGACCTCAGAAACTTGAGACTTGACTTGACCTGGACCTTAGAGACTTGAGACTTGACTTGACTTGGACCTCAGAGACTTGACTTGACCTGGACCTTAGAGACTTGACTTGACCTGGACCTTAGAGACTTGACTTGACTTGGACCTAAGAGACTTGAGACTTGACTTGACCTGGACCTTAGAGACTTGACTTGACCTGGACCTTAGAGACTTGAGACTTGACTTGACTTGGACCTCAGAGACTTTAGACTTAACTTGACTTGACCTGGACCTTAGAGACTTGAGACTTGACTTGACCTGGACCTCAGAGACTTTAGGCTTGACTTGACTTGACCTGGACCTTAGAGACTTGACTTGACTTGACTTGACTTGGACCTCAGAGACTTGAGACTTGACTTGTCTTGACCTGGACCTTAGAGACTTGAAACTTGACTTTGACCTCAGAGACTTGAGACTTGACTTGACTTGACTTGGACCTCAGAGACTTGAAACTTGACTTGGACTTGGACCTCAAAGACTTGAGACTTGACTTGGACCTCAGAGACTTTACTTTACTTGACTTGACCTGGACCTTAGAGACTTGAGACTTGACTTGGACCATAAAGACTTGAGACTTGACTTGACTTGACTTGGACCTCAGAGACTTGAGACTTGACTTGACTTGGACCTCAGAGACTTGAGACTTGACTTGACTTGGACCTCAGAGACTTGAGACTTGACTTGGACCTTAGAGACTTGAGACTTGACTTGACTTGGACCTCAGAGACTTGAGACTTGACTTGACCTGGACCTTAGAGACTTGAGACTTGACTTGAGTTGGACCTCAGAGACTTGAGACTTGACTTGACTTGACCTGGACCTTAGAGACTTGACTTGACTTGGACCTCAGAGACTTGACTTGACCTCACCTGGACCTTAGAGACTTGACTTGACCTGGACCTCAGAGACTTGAGACTTGACTTGACCTGGACCTTAGAGACTTGAGACTTGAGACTTGAGACTTGACTTGACTTGGACCTCAGAGACTTGAGACTTGACTTGTCTTGACCTGGACCTTAGAGACTTGAAACTTGACTTGGACCTGGACCTCAAAGACTTGAGACTTGACTTGACTTGGACCGCAGGGACTTGTGAACATGTCCGGTGCTTTCTTTGTCTCTGAACAGGCATGGATGACGCAAGCATTTCTTTCAAACAGATACCTCTAAAAAGGCAGCACAGGGAAGGACATAATTATTTGCTTCTATCTATCACACACAATTAATAGCCTACATAATGCAATAAATAGCCTAATTATGCTCAACATTAGGGCTGTAAATGGCAGTGTTGAGGAAGGGGGCTACTATGGAAGTGTTTGATACATACCTAAAGTAGCAGGAAGGAATAGTTCACTCACAAAAGAAAAAAATTAGGCTACTCACAGTCTCACCCTCGTGTCGTTCCAAACTTTCGTTCATCTTTAAAAACACAAATGAAGATATTTTAATGAAATCTGAGCGATTTCTGTCCCTCCATTGACAGCTACGCAATTAGCACTTTGACACTTCAAAAAGTTGAACAGGTTAGTCCAAATTTTCTAAAGAGACACAATCGCTTTATATGATGAAAAGATTGAATTTAGGCATTTATTCACATGAACATTCATGAACACATATCAGTAGTGGTAAACGGATGCTCAATCATGTTTACTTGATGTGCAACAACCAATGGGGTTCATTCTCATGTTACACAGCACGTTTGAGCTTCAGCAAGAACCAATGAGGTTCATTCTCCTGTTACGCATCACGTTTGAGCTTCAGCAAGAACCAATGAGGTTCATTCTCCTGTTACGCATCACGTTTGAGCTTCTGCAAGAACCAATGAGGTTCATTCTCGTGTACATCATGTTTGAGCTTCTGCAAGAACCAATGAGGTTCATTCTCATGTACATCACGTTTGAGCTTCTGCAAGAACCAATGAGGTTCATTCTCCTGTTACGCATCACGTTTGATCTTCAGCAAGAACCAATGAGGTTCATTCTCGTGTACATCACGTTTGAGCTTCAGCAAGAACCAATGAGGTTCATTCTCCTGTTACGCATCACGTTTCATCTTCAGCAAGAACCAATGAGGTTCATTCTCGTGTACATCATGTTTGAGCTTCTGCAAGAACCAATGAGGTTCATTCTCGTGTACATCACGTTTGAGCTTCTGCAAGAACCAATGAGGTTCATTCTCGTGTGTTACGCATCACGTTTGAGCTTTTATAAGAACCAATGAGGTTCATTCTAGTTTGTTACGCATCACGTTTGAGCATTCATAAGAACTAATGAGGTTCATTCTTGTGTGTTACGCATCACGTTGGAGCTTTTATAAGAACCATTGAGGTTAATTTTGTGTTACACAGCACGTTTGAGCTTCAGCAAGAACCAATGAGGTTCATTCTTGTATGTTACGCATCACGTTTGAGCTTTTATAAGAACCAATGAGGTTCATTCTTGTGTGTTTCGCATCACGTTTGAGCTTTTATCAGAACCAATGAGGTTCATTCTCGTGTGTTACGCATCACGTTTGAGCTTCGTGTAAGAACCAATGAGGT
Source organism: Romanogobio albipinnatus (assembly GCA_023566225.1). Taxonomy (NCBI): domain Eukaryota; kingdom Metazoa; phylum Chordata; class Actinopteri; order Cypriniformes; family Gobionidae; genus Romanogobio; species Romanogobio albipinnatus. Next base: position 66,918,223 of record CM042239.1, on the reverse strand, counting down.
TCATTCTTGTGTTACGCAGCACGTTTGAGCTTCAGCAAGAACCAATGAGGTTCATTCTCCTGTTACGCAGCACGATTGAGCTTCAGTAAGAACCAATGAGGTTCATTCTCGTGTGTTACGCATCATGTTTGAGCTTTTATAAGAACCAATGAGGTTCATTCTCGTGTTACGCAGCACGTTTGAGCTTCAGCAAGAACCAATGAGGTTCATTCTCGTGTTACGCATCACGTTTGAGCTTCTGTAAGAACCAATGAGGTTCATTCTCGTGTTACGCAGCACGTTTGAGCTTCTGCAAGAACCAATGAGGTTTATTATCGTGTGTTACGCATCACGTTTGAGCTTTTATAAGAACCAATGAGGTTCATTTTTGTGTGTTACGCATCACGTTGGAGCTTTTATAAGAACCATTGAGGTTCTTTTTGTGTTACACAGCACTTTTGAGCTTCAGCAAGAACCAATGAGGTTTATTCTCGTGTTACGCAGCACGTTTGAGCTTCAGCAAGAACCAATGAGGTTCATTCTCGTGTACATCACGTTTGAGCTTTCACAAGAACCAATGAGATTCATTCCCGTGTTACGCATCACGTTTGAGCTTTTATAAGAACCAATGAGATTCATTCTTGTGTGTTTCGCATCACGTTTGAGCTTTTATAAGAACCGATGAGGTTCATTCTCGTGTGTTACGCATCACGTTTGAGCTTCTGTAAGAACCAATGAGGTTCATTCTCGTGTGTTACGCATCACGTTGGAGCTTTTATAAGAACCAATGAGATTCATTCTCGTGTTACGCAGCACGTTTGAACTCCAGCAAGAACCAATGAGGTTCATTCTCGTGTACATCATGTTTGAGCTTCTGCAAGAACTAATGAGGTTCATTCTCGTGTGTTAAGCATCACGCTGGAGCTTTTATAAGAACCAATGAGGTTCAGTCTTGTGTGTTATGCATCATGTTTGAGCTTCTGTAAGAACCAATGAGGTTTATTCTCGTGTTACGCAGCATGTTTGAGCTTCAGCAAGAACCAATGAGGTTCATTCTCGTGTACATCACATTTGAGCTTTCACAAGAACCAATGAGGTTCATTCTCGTGTGTTAGGCATCACGTTTTAACTTCTGTAAGAACCAAAGAGGTTCATTCTCGTGTTACGCAGCACGTTTGAGCTTCTGCAAGAACCAATGAGGTTCATTCTCGTGTACATCACGTTTGAGCTTTCACAAGAACCAATGAGGTTCATTCTCGTGTGTTACGCATCATGTTTTAACTTCTGTAAGAACCATTGAGGTTCATTCTTGTGTTACGCAGAACGTTTGAGCTTCAGCAAGAACCAATGATGTTCATTCTCGTGTGTTACACAGCACGTTTGAGCTTTCACAAGAACCAATGAGGTTCATTCTCGTGTACATCACGTTTGAGCTTTCACAAGAACCAATGAGGTTCATTCTTGTGTGTTTCGCATCACGTTTGAGCTTTTATAAGAACCAATGAGGTTCATTCTTGTGTGTTTCGCATCACGTTTGAGCTTCATGTAAGAACCAATGAGGTTCATTCTCGTGTTACGCAGCACGTTTGAGCTTCTGCAAGAACCAATGAGGTTCATTCTCGTGTTACGCAGCACGTTTGAGCTTCTGCAAGAACCAATGAGGTTCGTTCTTATGTTACGCAGCACGTTTGAGCTTCAGCAAGAACCAATGAGGTTCATTCTCGTGTTACGCATCACATTTGAGCTTTTATAAAAACCAATGAGGTTCATTCTGATGTGTTACGCATAACGTTTGAGCTTCAGCAAGAACCAATGAGGTTCATTCTCGTGTTACGCATCACGTTTGAGCTTTTATAAAAACCAATGAGGTTCATTCTCATGTGTTACGCATCACGTTTGAGCTTCATGTAAGAACCAATGAGGTTCATTCTTGTGTTACGCATCACGTGTGAGCTTCTGTAAGAACCAATGAGGTTCATTCTTGTGTTATGCAGCACATTTGAGCTTCCTCAAGAACCAATGAGGTTTGTTCTTGCACATCAAACCGATTCAGTTGTAGCTCTGTTCACTGATGTTTAAATGTGAATAAAAGCCTAAATTAAATCTGTTCATCATATAAAGCGAGCGAGTCTCTGAAGAAAATTTTGATTAAACCGTTCCAAATCATATGGATTCATTTTACGATTTCTTTATGAACTTTTTACAAAGTGGTAGTTGCATGGATTGTCAATAGAGGGTCAGAAATCTCTTAGATTTCATTAAAATATCTTAATTTGTGTTCCGAAGATGAATGAAAGTCTCACAGGTTTTGAACGACATGAGGGTGAGTAATTGTTAATGTCATTTTTTTAATTTTTGGGTGAACTTTAAATACATCTTTAGTTCAAATTGTATAATTATATTATCTTTGAAATGTGCTCTGCTGAATGTACTGACAAGCATTTATGGGAAACTAAAATACACTTTAATGTAATTTCTATTGAAACTTGTATATATTTAAATATATTTGTAATGATGAAGTTGCTATTTAATACATTTTAATTATATGAACTATAATAATATAATGATATAACTATAATGATATTGAATAACACAGATAAAATTATGACCAATTACTTTTCATGTGCTCTAGTATGTTAATTAACACATTAAAATAAGTGTGATAAAAAGATGATTTAAAATGTACTTTAAAGTTATACTTTTAATTTGATTTTACAATGTAAACATTTGTAAAAAGTGTAAAAATAGTAATTAAAAGTGTACTCTCTCTAATAGCCTTTTATTTAATTTATTATTTTATTATTTGAAAATATGTTTAAAAAAAATTATATACCTTTAAGATTTAAAATAATTTACAAGTGCACATACAATACGATTAGGTGTTTTTCATAAGGGAAATCACACAATATCAATATTTAGTTAGTACTGTAATCAGTGCTTGTTTTCAATGGCACATTCTTAAACTTTTACATACTGTCAAGCCCCATTACTCATAATAGTGATATATTACACACAGACAGGCTCATACCTACAAATACTTATGTTGAAACTGGATGGCTGTAGTATCCATTGACTCAACTCCCTCGTGTGAAGGTTGACATGATGTACATACAGCTTGCATGCAGCTACATGTCTCCCATGTCTCAAATGTATTCGCTTTCTCTCATATTCTGAGCTGACCATGCAGCTCTGCCTGTGCCTGCGCTCTGAACTCACTCCTGAAGCCCTCTGCTGTAGCTCCATTGATTTGCTCCTGTAAACCACTAAAAGCGGCTGGCAAAGAGAGCTGCCATTCAAGCAGTAGAGGCTCTGTGTGAGGGCTTCGTGGAGAACCAGGCTGCCGCTCTCATCCCCAAAGCGAAGTTGGAAGCCCAAGATATCTGAGTGGTGCAGTGGCTGGGTTATTGCAGCTGTCACATCAAAAACATCATAGCCTGTTGGAGGCACCCGGTCAAGACTCAATAAGTGCTCCACAAGAGGGCCACTAATGCTCAGGTTATCTCTTCCTGGTGAAAGACTATGTACTGTGACTGTCACACTAAGCGGCTTGTGATGAAGAGTCTTCCTCAGCAGGACCAGCTCTGCAACCCTCATAAAGGGACTCAGCTGGGACATGTTGAACCAGATCCATCCTGGAGTGCCGTACTTTGAATCTTATTTGAAAAAGAGAATTTTTTTAAGGGACTTTGGGTTGAAAATTAAACATAATTTATTTTATACCTTTTTAATAATGTTTTGTTAGTTGTATTTATATCTCCAAAGGTTGTCAAACCTTTTTATGCATCAACATCTCTTCAGAGTTTAAAATATTTTCTTCGTTCCTTAAAATAGCTTAAATGTTACTCCGTATGTGGACTCATTAAGAAGGTGATAGAAAGATAATTCTTTTTTTATCTATTCACTGCCACCTAGATGATTCAAAAGAAACCTTCCGCAGGGAAATACACCAAACGGGTCCTAAATTACAGACTCTCAAATAAAAACTTAAAATTTTTTTTTATCAATATCTGACTTGTTATCCTTGTTTATCATAAAATTTTGAATAAATACAATAAATATATATGCAATATTCCACCACTGTGTTAAAATTTAGAGTGTTTCCTGTAAAATTTATCCATTTACTCCAATGTATGTGGGTAGGTCGCTCTTTTAAATTCAGGTATGCTCTAATGTTTCGGAAATAAAAAATGTACACCGTAAAAGTAGACTTGGAGACACCAGTGACTCCTTTCAGATAAATCTCAATAACTTTTTTTTAGAAGGTGATATCAAGAAAAATCTTTTTTCCCCTGTTTACTTCCACCTAGTGGAATCAAAAGAAAATTTCTAAAGGGACATAGAAAAAAAAGGTCAACATTTTTATATATATATATATATATATATATATATATATATATATATATATATATATATATATATATATATATATATATATATATATATATATATATATATATATATATATATATATATATATATATATAAAATATTAATTAAAAACAGTATCAAAAAATCAATCACACCAGCTCGAAGCCTCGGACTATCTAATCCTATCGGTCAACTGTAGTAAACGCTACACAATGCCAAAAATTGAAAAATGTATCACGATTTAAGTGTTTCATATCGGTCGATATCGATAATTATTGATATTTTTATGACCCATTTAAAAGAAGGACCAGGAGAAAAACATTTTTATTTTAAACCTTCCTCTGATTATAATCCCCTCAGTTATAAAAGCAGAAATGTCAACACAACCATGGAAAACACTCAAATAATTAAAATGTAAACATAAGTCTAAAATCACAATGAACACTTAGGCCCGGTTTCACAGACAGGGCTTAGACTAAGCCAGGATTAGGCCTTAGTTCAATTAGGACATTTAAGTAACTTTTATAAACGTCCCCATGAAAAAAACATTACTGGTGTGCATCTTGAGAAAAAACAATGCCACTGACATATTTTAAGATTTGTCAGTGCAAGATTCTTTCAGTTAAAATAGCTCAAACATGCATTTTAGTCTAGGATTAGCTTAAGCATTGTCTGTGAAACCGGGGGTTAATCTCTTAACATTAAGGTGAGGGCCTTCATTATTTCTTTGTACCGTTTAGATGCTTTGTCATAAGGCACTGATGCAGAGTACCTCTCCTTGTCATTTCAAAGAATATTACAACGGCGAGCGGGTCGAGTATAAACACGTCCCCGAGCGGACAAGGTGCGCGCGCAGTCAGCGGAGGCTCGCGCTGCGGAGCCAGACGAAAGTATAAACAAGGCTTAAGGTGGTAAAACAAGTTTTAGATTTAGTCAGACTTGTAAAATCCAAAAACACTGCCATACTGGCGAGCTGACTTGTTTTCCTGTTTTATCAACAATTTCCTTGCTCGCTGCAGCACTCATTTTCCACTTATCACTCCATGCCGGTTCTGTTGAAGAATCCAACACCAGACAACGATATGGCACAGCCAAACCTGAAACTGTTACATGATTGGCTGTTAGCGTGTCACTCCCTACGTTGCTATGTTACCAGAGAGTGAGTGCCTTTGTTCATGCAACCAAACTTGCTTCGCAACCTCTGGTTTCTTCCGAAAAAAGAAAAAAAATTAACAAATGTTTTATCAAATGCATTTTTTATTTATATCGATTACATGTCTATCGCATACATATCGTTTTATCGCCCAGCCTTAAGTGGAAATATTGGTTTAATTCAGCCCTATACTGTATGTTTGAACCATAAACTGATTCAGAAGAAGAAGAGGAACAGCAAATTATGTAAGGGATAATCCACGGCTAGCTGTGCATTAAACGATTTAATACAAAAGTCGAAAAGCTCTCAGCCAAAGGCTGATTGGCTGAGAGCCTTTTCCAGCCCCAGTATCAGCACTGGGACCGTTTCACCGTTTGTATCACTCCGCTTGTGGCGACTGTCATGACGGTCGAGCAAATCCACCATATTTTTTTAAATACTACTGTTGTTTTGTCATGGAATGTACTTTTAAGAGTTTTTTAGATGAGAATGTAGTTATTTAGACCTTTTACAATTTACTCCAGGCCACCAGCGGACGTTCAGCGCTAATGTACCCACCAAGAACATCTTCATCTCGGCTAGTCCTTCAGGAATTTGCTGCTGGCTCTTACTGTATGTAGATAGTGGTTAAACATGAGATATAATTGATTTGGGGTAATGGGCAATCTTTGGTTTTGTCAATCTATTACTTGTTCCAGAGCAGCCCGATTTAGGTTAAGTGAAAAATTAAGTTTCATAACTTTATATTTAGGCTATATTTATCTTCAATCCTGTAGGGCTTTGTACGGTTTGTACGTTTGACTGAATTGTGTGCTTGTGTTTATTTCTTATTTTCTTTTATAATGGCTATTCTTGTTGTTAATTAACATTTTTGCTCTGGAACCATGGGCGGATTAAGACTCTTTGGTGTCCCTAATACCTAGAGGGCCCGACTCCAAAGTGAAAGAGCAATGCTGATGCTCTGCAGCGGAATCGCACATCTATGAGCAAACCTTTTTAATTTTGGTGAATGGGATGCGACACCTCAAAGCGTGCTCCCACTGTGAATGCTGTAGTTGTATGGGTGTGAAATTAAAGGCAGGGGAAAACATTTTTTGTTATGCTGGTTGAAAGTCTCTTCACATCTTGATAGCAATTACTTAAGTGGTCTAAATGTATTTATATGTATATACACCGATCAGGCATAACATGATGACGAATAACATATTATGTGAATTGAATAACAATGATTATCTCTTCATCACGACACCTGTTAGTGGGTGGGATATATTAGGGAGCAAGTGAACATTTTGTCCTCAAAGTTGATGTGTTAGAAGCAGGAAAAATGGGCAAGCGTAAGGATTTGAGCGAGTTTGACAAGGGCCAAATTGTGATGCTAGACGACTGGGTCAGAGCATCTCCAAAACTGCAGCTCTTGTGGGGTGTTCCCGATCTGCAGTGGTCAGTATCAAAAGTGGTCCAAGGAAGGAACAGTGGTGAACCGACAGGGTCATGGGTGGCGAAGGCTCATTGATGCACGTGGGGAGCGAAGGCTGGCCCGTGTGGGCCGATCAAACAGACGAGCTACTGTAGCTCAAATTGCTCAAGAAGTTAATGCTGGTTCTAAAAGGTTGTTGCGTATGGGGCTGCATAGCCGCAGAACAGTCAGGGTGCCCATGTTCACCCCTGTCCACTGCCGAAAATGCCAACAGTGGGCACATGAGCATTAGAACTGGACCACGGAGCAATGGAAGAAGGTGGCCTGGTCTGATGAATCACGTTTTCTTTTACATGGCCGGGTGTGTGTGCGTCACTTACCTGGGGAACACATGGCACTAGGATGCACAATGGGAAGATAGCAAGCCGGCGGAGGCAGTGTGATTCTTTGGGCAATGTTCTGCTGGGAAACCTTGGGTCCTGCCATCCATGTGGAAGTTACTTTGACACATACCACCTACCTAAGCATTGTTGCTGACCATGTACACCCTTTCATGGTAATGGTATCCTCTGGTGGCTGTGGCCTCTTTCAGCAGATAACGCGCCCTGCCACAAAGCAAAAAAGGTTTAGGAATGGTTTGAGGAGCACAACAATGAGTTTGAGGTGTTGACTTGGCCTCCAAATTTCCCAGATCTCAATCCAATCGAGCATCTGTGGGATGTGCTGAACAAACAAGTCCGATCCATGGAGGCCCCACCTTGCAACTTACAGGACTTAAAGGATTTGATGCTAACATATTGGTGCCAGATAACACAGCACACCTTCAGGAGTCTAGTGGAGTCCATGCCTCGACGGGTCAGGGCTGTTTTGGCAGCAAAAGGGGGACCAACACAATATTAGGAAGATGGTCATAATGTTATGCCTGATCTGCGTATATTGTCTGTGGAAGGTGTAGGACCATAACATGTACGTCCAATCATTGCATACAATGTCCTTCCTGCCTGTCAGCGTATGTATTTTCATACCTCCGTGCACCTGCTTGCGCAGACATCACACGTCATCAGCGTGTTGCATGCTATGAAGCACACACAAACAGCGGCCGCCTTTTACAATTCCTCCTGAACCAAAACAACTTATGCTGTGTTTACATCATAACTACCGTAATTTGTAAGAGATGGAAACCCGTGGTGTTATACTCAGAACAGTTTGTGACTCAAATGTATGCGTTTCTATGTCAACACTATCAACGCCGAAATGAATCTGCAGCAGTCAGGTGGTACAGGTCAGTGCACATGAGGTAGTTGTCTCTCATGACGCTTTGCAAACTCTGCTGTGTGCGTGTTTTGGAGGAGGCGTGGCTTTGGAGACGCTCTGAAGGGAGGGTGGGATTTTCTGCTTTCAAAGCTACCTCGCTATTGCTAGACTCTCCGAAACCCTATCAAAAATGTTAAGCAGCAAATCATCATAGACAGTCCTTCCAGAAAAATGTGTTTTTTTTTATTATTATTGTTGCGGGCAAAAATCCTTGATTATGCGGCACGTTTTCTTAAAAAATGCGATGGAAAATGCGGGATATTTATGCAATTTTATGCGATAAAATTGCGGGAACTTGCAAAAACTGCGGTTTGATGAGAAAGAGAAAAAAAGCACTACATCACAGAAAGTGCTGGGAATATTTAAGTTCGCATCTTGTTTTATTGAAGACCTTAATAATGGCTCAAATTTACAAAACATTGAGTCAAACAAGTTCTGTAGCTTTACAAAAGGAATATGCTATAACTTCTGAAAAAATGAATAAATAACTTTCTGTTTTACAGAGGTAGCTATACAAAACAGACATTTGAGTGCTTCCAATGCACAAAGTGCAATCTCTTAAAGGGTTTGTTCACCCAAAAATGGAAATTCTGTCATTAATGACGTCCCCTCATGTCGTTGGACACTCGTAAGAAATGAAGATATTTTAGTTGAAATCCGATGGCTCAGAAAGGCCTCCATTGGCTCAATGCCAATGACCCATAAAGGTACTAAAGACGTCGTTACAAAGTCCATCTCACTACAGTGCAGGTTCTACAATAACTTTATGAAGCGACAAGAATAGTTTTTGTGCTAAAACCTAAATAACGAATTATATAGTGATGACCGATTTAAAAACAAACAGCATCATGAAGCTTCAAAGCGTTATGAATCAGCGAGTCGATTCATGATTCGGATCGCGTGTCAAACTGCTGAAATACGTGACTTTGGCGATCCAAACCGCTGAATCAACTCATTGATTCATAACGCTTAGAAGCTTCATGATGCTGTGTTTTAAAATCGGTCAACACACCGGGAAACTGCTTTGCGCAGTCTTTTGCTGTTATTTTTGTTGGCAATTTGCGTGCTTCATCATGGTTTCACTGATATCTATGGTTTCACCACGGGGTTTGCAGCTTTTCGATGACGTTCACGTCGGGTAATTACGTCACTTCAAAACTTTCCCATGGCAATAGGGGGAATAGCGGCTCTTGTGTGAAGTAAACAAACATTTTTCAACTTTCTGCTAATATATATGACTTTTTTTGCAACGAAAATGTGGGGATTATGAAATCATGCTAGCCCGCATATTTTGCATGCAGAAATAGGCAATTTACGCGGCGAAAGTGCGGCGTATTTGAAAAAATGCGGCCCCTGCATAAATATGCGGACTTTGGCTGATTATGCATTAAATCATGCGATCGCATAATCGCGTTTTTCTGGAGGGACTGATTAGAGGGATTTCTGAAGGATCATGTGACACTGAAGACTGATGTTGTAAATTTAGCTTTGCCATCACAGGAATACATTACATTTTAAAATGTAATCAAATAGAAAACAGTTCTTTTAATTTGTAATTTTTTCTGTATTTTTGATTAAATAAATGCAGCCTTGGGGTGAGCATAAGAGACTTCTTTCAAAAACATTTAAAAAAAAGTGTTTCCAAACTTTTGAAAGGTACTGTATATATTTCTATTTTAATATTTAATGTAACATTTTAACAGTTTACTCCGAATAAAAATATATGTACTACTTTACCTTCAATGCTCCGGAAACTCTGCACAAGAGTTCCATCTACACCACTCAGGTCTCTTGCCTGTGTGTCCAAGGACTGGTAAACGTGCTTCATGTAGGGATGTGGCTTTGCTTGCTGAGGTGCTGACAGTTTATTTATGTGCAGCATCTCCAAAATAGCTTTGCTCAGGTCTCTATCCTCCGGTTTCTCCCCCTCATCTTCCATTAACACCAAACCGTGAATCCCTCCTAGTCCGAAAAGACCAATTAGGAAGCATAAAAATGACGCTGAAAACCTCATTCTTCCAAAAAAGACTGACAGATTCACAGAAGAAAGCCGAACCCTGACTCTCCGACACAGCTCGGTCAGGAAACAGTGGGGACAGCAGAACCTTGCTCACTCATTAGTGGGTGGATTCAAAGCCCATGCAACCAACAGCCAAACTCTGAAAAAAAAGCAATTACCGCTTTCCCACAGAAAACCCAGGAATGCCACACTCCATTTGACAGGCATTGTGCTCTCAGTTTTCGTGAAAGTCCGCAAAGTGAACAGGCTTGTTTTGGTTTGAGGCTTCAGTTCCTTTCACTTACTTGAATCAAGGGCTCTTTTCAACTAGTTGCTCTTTCTCAATGTAAGCGGATAGTGCTCGTCTCATCTGTGTTCATTAACTTTTGCATTCTTGGCACAAACAAAGTATCAAGTGCAAGCTCTTCATTATAACCTTGAGATTCATTTTGAAACCTTGAGATTCATGTTGAAAGTTGTGGGCACTAATTTAGCAATAAACGTCATCATTACTTAATTTCATGACTGGTATTTTTAAAAACACATGGATGAATTATTATTTAATTAATAGCAGAAAATAGAATATAAATTTGGACTCACTAATAATTTTTGAGAGATAGATCGTACATTTTTTTTGACAAGTTTGCAGAGGTGGACAAAGTACACAACTCTATACTTGAGTAAAAGTAAAAGTACTACTAGTCAAATATTACTCCGTTAAAAGTTCTAAAAACAGATTTTTACTTAAGTAAAAGTACTTAAGTATTAAAAGTACTTAAGTTTGTCAATGCATTATTTTATTATTGTTGCATTGTTGTATAAATGCACATTATGCCATCATGGTGGTTTAAGCCAGTCAGTGATGCTCCATCCGACATGCTAGCATACGACTACCTTAAACTCATTTAAATGTATAAAAGTTACAAAGCTCTTTACAAAGCTGCTGTCACTTTAAAGCAGCACTAGGTAGGTTTTGCTCTTGGGGTCCCCCTACAGTTGGGAAACAGTATTGTCCTCTACTACTGTTGTAAACTCTGTCATCCTGCATCAGGGGATGCATCGCACGTGCATTTGTTGACATGACGCATGCGCGAGAATATGACGTAGCGCCGGCGTTCGGGAATCCATAAAATGCACACTTTAGTCCCATTTTGAGCACTACGCCGAGACCTAAAGCACAATCAATGTAGAATTCAACAGCTTAGATACGGCTCGCCTTCCTCTGCTTGTAAACACATCTCCTCCTTGCTTCTGGGTTATGTGTCCGAACGCCGGAACTGCGTAATATTCTCGCGCATGCGTCGTGGTGCTTCATGAGTTCACGGCAGAGGCCAAAGTTCGTGTTGAATAAAGTCGTTATTTTGATTTTTTTTGCGCACAAAAACTATTGTCGTCGCTTTGTAAAATTATTGTAGAGCCACTGTAGTGAGATTGACTTTGTAATGACGTGTTTAGTGCCTTTTATGGGTCTTGTGAGTGTAAATGTACTGAATCCCTATGGAGGGCTTGCTGAGGCCTTTCTCAGCCATCAGCTTTCAACAAAAATATCTTCATTTGTGTTCCGAAGATGAACGGAGGTCTTACGGGTGTCGAACGACACGAGGGTGAGTAATTAATGACATAATTTTCATTTTTGGGTGAACTAACCCTTTAAGGAAGTGGGGGTGATGGTGGAAGTGACCTATATGCCGTAAAGCAGTCGAATTTTGTAGTTCTTTTTTTTTCTCGGGTTACTATCCGAAACCCGAAGTTTAAAAGTACGATTAAAAACGATACAGACCCCGTCAGGCTATGGCAGACGTGCCATTCAACCTATTGTAAGTCGATGTATCATCACAAGAGTCTTGAAAATATATTATGAAGGTTGAAAAGTTACCTAGTGCTGCTTTAAGGCCAAATGCACAGATCCAATACACTGATACATATCCGATGTTCTCCCAACTGTTTACTCTTCTCTTTCTCCCAGACGTTTACATTTTTGAACATTTTATGAGACATGCATCAAGTGTATGCCAACTAAACTGATCTTTAATCTTTTCAGAAAACTGAAACACACTTTCTAAGTATGGCCATGGGTGCACACACTGCTCCGAGGAGCCGCCTTCTTCCATTTCACTAACTGATCGGTATTTAAAAAAGGTTGGGAAACTTCACATGACCCTATACAAGAGTGATTACTGATAGGCTGTCTGCAAAAAAAAAAAAAAAAAACCTTTAAAGAAGAAAAAAACCCTCCACTGACTTTCAAAGCAGCTACAGAAAAGATTTTTGACTTTGAGAACCTTAATAGAAATGTAAAAATTACGATATTTGACTTTCAAATGTAGTGAAGTTAAAGCTACACTATGTAACTTTTCTGTCCACTAGAGGTTGCCTATTCGAAACAAAGGCGTAGTTTGATGATGCCGAGTTTGAGCGCAGAATCTTGTGACATGTGGTCTTCACCTCACAGCCGGTGGAAATGAATCTGGATAGGACTCGGGCAGAAATCATGTTCATGGATGTGATTATTAACGTTGCTGTAGTATGAAGCAGAGCAGTGTTGCGGAGCTGAGCAAGGCCGCTGGAGCGATTGTTAATAAGAAGAGCGGAACACACGCCTCGCGAGCAGTGGAACTGTTATTATTGCATAGTAGCCACTTGCGCTTTTCCTGTCATGAGTATAGAGACAGAGCGGCACGCGTCATAATCTGAAGACCACACCCACCGGGGGGGAAAACAATCCAACGCTCTCCATTGACTTTGCATTGCGCGAGGCTGCCTCCTTGTCATTTCGGACTTATAACAAAAAACAGAACAATGTCTAAAAGCGGATATGTGACAAAGTGTACAGCAAACAAGCTAAACAAAACCCAGAACCAAAAACCCAGAAGTTTTTATAAGCTGTTGACCCAAAAAACGAGCGTTTAAGGACATAAAAGTGGATACAGGCCATTGAGTGTGCGACACCGAGTAACTAACGTTACGTCACTGGAGGGGAACGTAATCAGCGACAGGAAATATAATATATAAAACTGACATTTGGATATTTGACTTAACAGTGAAAAAATGTTTACTGCACACATAGGCATACTGAGTGTCAGGATCCCAAAATGTACCAATTCTTCCTGCTGAAGCTTCACGTTTTATTGCCTGTATCCACTTTTATGTCCTTAAATGCTCGTTTTTTGGGTCAACAGCTCTGGGTTTTTGGTTCTGGGTTTTGTTTAGCTTGTTTTCTGTACACTGTGTCACATATCAGCTTTTAGACATTGTTCTGTTTTTTGTTATAAGTCCTAAATGACAAGGAGGCAGCCTCACGCAATGCAAAGTCAATGGAGAGCGTTGGATTGTTTTCCCCCCCGGTGTGGGTGTGGCCTAAATACGCTCTGCCTCTATGAGGTAACGCAGCTCTGTTTATCATATCAGACACATCTGAGTGTGTTGAAAATGATATTATGACGTTACTCTGTGCGTTCGCTCAGCGGCTTCTATGACACTTGTTGCAGACTGCAGTTAGAGTAAAGCGTTTCTGCAAAATAAAAAAATAAAAAACTGAGGGGAACACAGATATGACACAATTGACAGGCGACTTCCTCACACGTCCCGGTTCCATGGTTAAAATAGCAATTTTCTCACGATTTACAAATAGTTGGAAACATTTGGGATATTGTAAGTACTCAACTGAACAAAATATATAACACTGGCCTTGTGGTTTTTGGATATTTTACTGAAAATATTTGACATAGTGCCCCTTTAAAGTCAAAGTTTCCCGAAAAAATAATACTCAAGTAAAGTACAGATACTCAAAAAGTGTACTTAAGTACAGTACTCAAGTAAATGTACTTAGTTACTGTCCACCTCTGAATGTTTTCAGAGATTCCTGAGAATGAACACACTATAAGGGGAAAAAAACTAGAAAAATGGATAATGTTCTGGCTGGAAATGACCAGTCCCCTTTTCATTAATTTTATGGACATTTTCTTCAAACCTAAAACACAACACAATGCATTACATAATTCAAAACATGGGTAACTCACATGTGAAGAATCAATACAGAAAATTCCTTCATATTAACATGGTACATTGGACTGTATTTTTACAGATTTCTTCTTACAGAGTTAGTTAGTTAGTTGTTGATACTTAATCCTCATCCTTCCCTCGGATCATTTTGACTCTGAATTAATTTTTAAAATTTAACAATTGCGTGTTCAGCGGAGTGGTCTACGACCTAAGGAATTTTGTCACACTTGAACCATGAATACACAAAAAATACAATAAAAAATTGACTGGATTTCAGGAGTTTATGTGGTTGAAATTTAAAAAAAGGAAAAAATCCTTCCCTTGGGAGTCAATTTGACTAGCCTGGTCCTACCAGACTCTCGTACATTTAATTTGTACATAGAGTCTGGCCACTCTCCATTGACAAGCGCTAACTTCCTTGAAGGCGGGTACTCTGTTGAAGTTTAAAACTATTGGATCTGCCCAGAGCCACTCTGGATCTGCCATAACCAATCGCTAACATTTGGTCATGACGTATGTCATCTCAAACTAGCGCACAACATCAACGTCATTGTTCCCAGCCACCCCCTCTGTTTGCTGATTGGACCAGTTAAAATTTGATCGGCGAAAACCAGAGAATACCACAATTCCAGACAGAGTACTGAAGGAAAATAAAAATTTAGCAGAAGTACGTAGGAGAAGCCAGGCTACAATTTGACCCCCATAGGCATGAATGGATTGTAAGGAATTTTTTTTTTTAATTTGTCAAAAAATATAAATATCTGGCACAATCCAGAACAAACACACACACAAATGAAGGCAAGACTATAGAGCATCCCCAATGCAGAACACACAGACACACACACACGCGAGCACGCGCGCACACGCACAAACACAAACACGCACACAAACACGCACATGCACACACACTCACACAAACACAAACACAAACACAAACACACCCCTTTAATCCCCAGTAAAAGTCATATAACAGGGGCAATTTTTTTTTCTCAAATAAAAATCAATCAGTCACAATACAGACTGCACACAGATTGAATTAAAATCAGCATTTTCAAATAAATATTCTTCATGGTTTTTTTTTTTTACTTGAATTATTACAATATCTGATACTTCAGTAGAACAAAAAAAAAATTTTTACAACTAAAAATGCTAAAACTTTAACAAAAATTATTGTATAATGTCTGAATAGATATCTGAATGCATACTGATGAACAAATCTGAACGAAACTGTCTTTATGACCCAGGAGAACAGTTAATTTGCTCCATATAGAGCTATAAGGCCATATAGTGGCAAGAGTCCGCAGAGACACCAAAATGTGAGATATTTTGAGCTGAATTTACAGGGTTATGCATGGTGAGGTGAATTTAAGTTAACAGAATGTGAAGAATGTGGTTAAACTATTATTTATTTATTGATAAAATCTAGCCATTTAAAGGTAAATAAAATAGAAAAAAAACAAGAAAAAAAATTGCATTAAAAAAAAGAAAAATTGTCATTTTAGGGCTTCGGATCATTTTGACCAATGAGGGAAGGATTTGTTACAAAGTGTGAGGGAAGGAGTTGATGTGCACAGCAAAAAAAAAATTCTTAATCAGTATTTTTGTCTTGTTTTCCAGTACAAATATCATAAGGTGTCATGAACTGGCTTTTTTATTTTTGTATACTGTTGTCTGGGGTCAACTTATGACTTTCATGTGGTTTTTACATTCAAAAACATCATAATAAATAAGTAATAAGCTATTTTCTGCCTTGGTTTTGAGGCTCTCTGAAAAACGCTCGGTTTTGATGGGCGTGCCACACTGAACACTTGGAAATAAATGCCCATGGCTAGGATTGGATAAGATTTGCATATTTAATGAGCTTCAGCTCCCTCAGTACATGTGAGGATTGTTTTGAAAGCGTCTGGGGAAACACTCACAGGACCCGTGAAATGACTTTATCAAACAAACACAATGATTCATCTCTCATCCATACGCGATTGATTGGAATGTTATTTTTGTATTACTTGGCCCGCCCGATCAGTGAATATAACCACAAACCGTACACACACACACACACGCACGCGCGCAAGAAAGGAATGTTATTTCACTATTTAAGATAGCCCGTCGGCAGGCCGGTGATACGTTTTGGTAGCCCATCTGAAAAACACATAGCCACGGGACGTTGGCCTTTGCGAGCACTGGCATTACAAGTCCGAGTCTGATACCGAATGAACCAATAACAACTTCTCAGCCAGTGACAGCGTGCTAATGTATGTAATCAATAGATCAAACGATCTGTAACAATGCAATACTAACACATATAAAAACTGTGTGTTTTACTCACATAAGTGTGTTGTACTAGCCTGACGTCGTCATACTCAATTCTAGTCAAAATTTGAGTCTGATACTGCTCCGTTGGGCTGTGATTATGGGGCGTGTTTAAACCGAACCAGGAAAGACCTCAATTGGATAGACCTACAACCAATCAGAGCAACGGAGCGACGCATAACGTTAGTTGTCAAATGTCAACAGAACTCAACTGCACTGTGTTGCCAAGTCCGCGGGTTGAAGCGACCCCAATTATGTGATATATAGACCCAGGAATGCGAAATATAACAGGCAGTCCAGCCAAAATAACACATATTTTACCCCCAAAATGCCATTTTTCCCGGAGAACCCCCCCACCCGGAAAGCTATTGGGCTTGTTTTTAGCTAGTTTTGAGTAGCAATTGGGCGAGTTTTGCTGTAAAAACTTGGCAACCCTGTCTGCACGCTAGCTAGAATAAGTCACGTTAGAAGAAGAAGATGAGTGTAAACGATCTTTGCCGGTGTTGTAAAAAAAGAATTTAAGGATACACAGAGTACTTACCAACACGATCATCATTTCTGAGAGAAATAGTAAAGGTGAATGCATATACGAACAAGTTCTCCGTTTAGGATTAGAACAAATTCAACCCAAGCGCCTTTGATGACGTGGATGATTACGTTACTGTTTATCATCTGTCCATTATCGTCTAAAGCCCGCCCTGACAATTTCATTGGTCCGAACAGTTTCTGTTCGGGCATAATTACTTCTCTATTGATCAAGTCCAGACCGAACTGCCCGTTGTGGGCGGGGCTACGTTCGTCTGGCATCCAGGCTAGTGTTGTACCATTCCTGTCAGATCCAATATAGAAGGCACAGCATTGTGTTTTAATCTCAATATGTCTCAATATGTCCGGGCCTGAGGCGGTGCTTCTGCATCCTATGACGTCAGTGGTCGACATATTCTGAGATCTCTCGTTTTCTGGGCCTGGTGTCAATAAAAGCTTTTCTTTGACTAACAAGGACGTTTTCAGCTCTGAAACTTACTGGATATTCTTATATCATGATTAAATTTTATATATCAAAAGCTCAAGGGAAAGTTGATTTCTCAATTCATCACCTTAAAACAAGAACAAATATCTACCAGTGAGGTGAGAAAAATAATCTGCTGGATATTTTTTCTTATTTTACCTTAAGTTATTTTACTTCTTGATTTCAGTATTTTTAGACATTTGTAATGGAAAACAAGACACAAATACTGAAAAAGAAATTCCTTTTTTGCAGTTTAAGATTTAAATCTAGTCTCTGCTAGGCTCCGTAACATTAGATCGGAAGTGAAAATACAACTGTGACTTCAATCATATCCTGCTGTTTGAATTTTGCTTACACTGTTTATATAAAAAGAATCACATTTCTTGACTTTGGAAACACGCTATTGAGGTTCTCCACATGAAATGGTTGACTTTTCCCACAAACTTCAACTAATCCGTTTTATGAGAAGAGATGTAGGAGTGAATAGTTTACTTCTTATGTATTCAAAATGGGAACTTGACTGAAAGGAAACTGAAAGAAAAGAGCATAAAAAGTGTTTGTTGACTTTTTCCTGTCTTTTCACGCTCACTAAGGCAATAACCACAGATTAATGGCGTTGGGAAAATTTGAAAGCTTGAGTATCATTTTAAAATTATTACATTTCTTTCTGACCCTTTGACTCCATAATCCTCCTTATAGACTGTAGTTGCTAACATCAAATGTAATTGACGTAGTTTAGCACAAAGTGTTATACAACTAAAAAGCAGATAGTCACGTATATAAGAGGACCTGGACTTGCTTACTTCTTGAAACAATTTCAAACACCTCAGGAAGAGTGTAATCGTACGCTTATGTGAAGTCTGTGAGGAGGTCGGGTTAAACAACTTACCGCTGTTCTGTCTATTTAGTCTTCAGAGCTATTATGCAATTCAGAGCTACAGTAACTGCTGCAAGCTATAGTGAACACACAGAGAAAGAATGTTTTAGTAAAAGATCTCTGAGACTATACACTTAGATGAAAGATTAACAGGGATTGTAAGGTCAATGGTCACAGACACTGATGGTTATTGTGTGACAATATCATTTGGACATTGTTCTACTAGAATTAAATTAGTCTTGCTATATCTTGATGTTAATAGATAACCACATGCAGTGAAACCCCAAATGTTTAGGATTTGTGAGACTCTAAAATCACCTAAAACTTGTTCGGTTACACATTATTTTAAGGTGTCCTTTTTATACATTTAAGTATTGAGTAATATGAATGAACTACATGCACTTACTATAGGATTAGGTTTGCTTTATGCTTAATATTACTATAGTAACTACATGTAACGTGTAACAAGGACACTGTAAAATAAAGTGTTACCGATTAGGATTTAGTTTCTTTAGGGTTGCATGTAGTTATGCTTACTTCATTTATGGGTATTACTACATGTAACAAGGACACTGGAAAATAAAGTGTTACTGCATTTTCTAATTGTTGCCTAATTTTTGTACATGCATTTTTATGACCACATGTAAGTTCCATAGTTCATGTTCAATGTATTTATAACAGCCAAAATGTGTTAAAGTAGAATAAACAGTTGTTTTTAATGCAACTATTGTTTTGCACACATATTCCTTGTATAGATCATTTACATACATTATTTTTTTATATATTTTATATTTAAAGCACATCATTAGGGTTTTTTAGACAACATAATACACTGCATTTGTGTATGTGACAAATAAAACCTCGACACTAAAACTTTGTGTTATTTTGAAGTCTGTCCCATATTATTTGCTAGCTACCCATTTAGAGACACTTAGAAACTGATTTCACAGATCTTTGTGAACAAACATGCTATTTTTCAGTGGCGTCATCTAGTCACCCTTTGATGGAAGATCCCCTCAATCTGTCATTATCTAATGGTGTGCTGCGGTCAGAGCGTAGATTGCTTTTCTTTGATCTCTGTCTGTTTGTGTTTGCTCTTTTCTGATTGCCTCTGCATTTTTTGCTCACTTCATACCGAGCCTCACTCCTCCCTAAAAGCCTCCGGAGCAGGACAATCCCACCTCCCTCCTCCGAGTTTCCACCCTCCTCCTCTACTTCTCCCATCTCTTCGCAGGGGTGAAGATTGCCATCGGGACTCTTGTCAATTAGACAGTTGCTGTGGAAAGCGTTGGAGGGAAAAGGAGAAGATAAACAGTTGTGGAGATATAAGTGCTATGATTTCAGGTAAGAACTTGTCTGTACATGTGCTCCGTGTGCTTTTGTTTTGTGTATGTATGTGCAAAAATGTCACTTGCTAGTTTTAATTCATGGAAACATTAGGAAAGACCTTGAGCATGGGAAAGGCACTTAATAAATAACACATATTACTATTATTACTATTAAAGATACTGGGTGAGTTATCAACTGAAGAACAGATTGAAAATAACCCAATTAAAAGTGCAAAACTTTATGTTAGGTCTCTTTGACTACTTAAATAGTGATAATTGTTAGGTACATTGTGCTCATTGTGTTCATGTTGTAGTGAAAACACTTTTGCTGGTATTGAGGTGGGATATGGGTAAGATTATGGACTGGTTTGGTGGTATGGATAGGTTTATGGGGTAAGGAAAGTGTAATTATAGATGTAATTACAGAAATGAATGCAGGTATTTTTAAATATAAGTGCAATGTAAAAAAAGTATACAATAAGTGCATTGTATCAAATGATTAATTTAAATGTTAGTACAGGCAAAGACACAATATAAAGCGGGACCAAATATCCTATTGTACATTTTTTTTAATCAAATTAGATCTTTTAAAAAGAATGGGAAAATTATATGTACCTTAAAAACTATTTTGAAACATCTTCCCCAACCAATGTTCTCACCGTGAAATCCATGAAATGATTTCCTAACTTTAAAATGTTTAACTTTAAATTTGGACAAACCCATTGGATCCTTCTATTTGTTGTCCATAATAGGCCATATGTGAGTTTGTATAATTTCCTGTTTATGAACTATAGTGTTGTTTGGCTGAGAAGGATATAACTCTTATAAGTCATAAGAGGAAGTCTTTATCCAGGTCAAAGTCAGGTGGAAAGCATGTCACTTAAACCAGCTTTCTCATCTCTGTCCATCTTATGAATTAAAATAGTGCACCTTTATTGATCTCTCTTTAAGCTTACGCTCTTAAAATAAAGGTTCTAAAAAAGGGTATTCGCAACAATGCCATAGAAGAACCATTTTTGCTTCCCCAAAGAGCTTGGTCAGTGGTCAGTTCTTAAAGGAATCCATTTTCTCTATTTTAAACATCTAAAGACACTCTTGTTGCTGTAAAGAACCTTTTGTGCATTTTAAAGGATTCATGGATTTGAACTTTTCTTCATGGAACCAAAGAACTTTTATTTTTAAGTGTGTAGAATAACAACCCCCTGACCGATAACCAAACTCCCTTTTTTCATCTGGGAGTCTTCAACACTTGCAAACACTGAGAACGGTCATTCTGGTATGCTGCCAAATGGGGGCCAAAGCTGTTTAGAGAGCGAAGACGCCGCTTTGGCCTCCCCCTTTCCCTCTGCTCATCTTTGCTTTGGAAATAGTTGGCTGCTCGTTACCCTGTCATTAGCGAGATGAGAAGCAGTGCACAGCACTGTGAGGAAAGGCAGCCGATTTCAGCTGGCTCCAGCCGGTGTCTCCATTCAGTCCCAGCTGTACAGAATGCCCACTGTCCAGGAACGCACATTTTTTTTCCCCAGTGTGACTCAGAAATTGCAGTTTACATTGCCTCACCTTTTAAGAAGGACAGCTACCCTTGTTGTTTTCCAGTAAAAATACTGAAACATCCTTAAAATGAGATACAATTACACGAGAAACCAAATTACATGAGATATTAAAGCTTTTTTTCACAGAATGTATCTTGGATTAAGTTTATTTTTCTCACCTAATTTGAACATACATCTAAACCTTAAAGGATTAGTTCACTTCAAAATGAAAATGTCCTTATTTTTTTACTCACCCCCATCTCATCCAAGATGTTCATGTCTTTCTTTCTTAATTAAATTTTTTTTAGTTTTTTGGAGGAAAACATTCCAGAATTTTTCTTCACATAATAGTTTTCGATTGCAACCAAAATGTTGAAGGTCCAAATCAATGCAGTTTCAAAGGGCTTTGAAGGGCTTCAGATGCTCTGCACGAGGAATAAGGTCTTATCTAACAAAACGATTGGTCATTTTCAACCAAAAAATAAAAATGAATATACTTTTTAACCTAAATTGCTCATTTTGCTCTGCTCTGAGGCCGCCAGTGATTGCGCAATCACGTCAAAACAACAATGTCGGACGATTTTGAAGTTGAAGATGGAGTGTTTTTTGGTAAAGGCCATTTGTAATAGTCCTCGCACGTTCGGTTGGGGCGGGTACTTTCGTCTACGTCTAGTGTGACGTCTCAACGTGATTGCGCAATCACTGACGGCCGCAGAGCAGCGCGCAATTTAGGTTAAAAAGTATATTAATTTGTCTTTTTTTTTTCAAATGACTGATCGTTTGGCTAGATAAGACCCTATTCCTCATCTGGGATCGTGCAGAGTCTCTGAAGCCCTTCAAAGTACTTTGAAACTGCATTGATTTGGACCTTTAACATTTTGGTTGCCATAGAAGTCCTTTATGTGAAGAAAAATCCTGGAATGTTTTCCTCAAAAAACGTATTTTCTTTTCGACTGAAGAAAGAAAGACATAAACATCTTGGATGAGATGGGGTGAGTAAATGATCAGGTCATTTTGAAGTGAACTAATCCTTTAATGCACTGTAAAACAACAATTAGTATGTTTTTATAAGAAAATACAATTTCAGTTTTTCTACTTTAAAATTCCACCTTTATTCAGTGTGTTTCTTGCCATTTGTGGAATTGTGATTGTGTAATTTAATAGCAATTTCTGAGTGAAAATGGTTTCTATATATAATCTTTGAATTCATATTTTCTTAATATCTTGTGCAGTTTTGCTTCTCAGGAAAATGTATGTAATTCGACAATTAATGATTAAATATTTTAATAAATATGCTTTTGTTTTTTGCTGCAGTGTTGAGGAACTCAAAGGCCAGTAACCTTTATTTAACTTAGTGTTAAATTGCTTAATAACTTTATGCAGCTGAAAGACAGATATAGTTATCTTTAAGGCAATTTTATTTTCACTTCACATTTTGAACGGCACATTTTGTCATTGCTCATATTGTTTTTCACACTTGGTCTTGGCACGTTTTGATGACAAGAAAACTGCCCCCACATGTTTGAATGGAACCAGAGAGAAGTTTAGAAAGAGTGCAGAGGGCTCCGGGCCACCCACCCAGTCTGCCTTGGGCTTTCCTGACTGGAGCCTCTTAATCACTGCTAGATCTACATCAAAACATTAGTACGTGAATCCTGGCTAAACTTGAAAATGTCCTCCCATTCCTCCAGCCCTCATCATAATGAACAAACAAATGTTACTAATAAGTAATATCCGATTAGTACAAATAAACCTCTGTGAAGCGCTCTCATGTTTCAATCAGCTGGCTTTGATTGAGTCCCGATTGCTCGTGACTGGTAGGATTGTTGTGCGTAATGGCCTGCAACTTTTGTGGTTTGAAATGTCAGCAACACTTTACAATAAGGTCTCATTTGTTAACATTAGTTAATGTATTAACTAACATGAACTAACCATGATTAGCACATATGTTACTGTATTTGTTAATCCAGCTGTTCGTGGTTTGTTAATGTTAGTTCACAGTGCATTAACCAATGTTAACAAGATTTTAATAATGCATTAGTAAATGTTGAAATTAACATTTAACAAAGATAAATAAATGCTTTATAAGTGCAGTTCATTATTATTTCATAATTAACCTTATTGTAAAGTGTTACCGATCACTGTTTTTTTTCCCTGTTCTTTAAAAAAAAACATTTAAATGTATTACATTTTAATAATGTGAAACAAGAGTTGTCAGTAATGGCTTGGAATTATATATTTTTGTATTCATTTTTGTCAGAATAAGAAATCTTTTTCTGTATGCGAACAATATCTTATGGTGCTGCCCACATAGCACCTTTTGTGAACTCATGGCTTGAATAGCTGCTGTGTTTGTGAGATGTTTGCATCTCATATTCCACATCTGAACCCAGCAGCTGTTCTGGGGAGATGCTGGTGAGATTGTTCAGGTGTTTACCTACCTGAGAGCAAGATAACAGTTTTTTTTCCCATTGAACTTCCCCTTCATTTGTTCTCAAATCTGTCTTTTAAATGCATTTTGCTGGAAACTTTCCTAGTCAAGCCTCATTACAATTTTATGTTTACCTGAACCCATGAAGGATCCCTTCAACACTTGTCTGTTGAACTTGCTCCAAACCTACAGAGAACATCCCAAACAGGGGTGAACCATGTAATCACAGACTTTACAGCGTGTAGAATCATGCCCTGAGAACAACGTTGACAGTTTCTAAACTGTGAGATCACACAAGCAGAGTGGGGAATGCACTGTCTGATGTGGTGTGCGCACAAAAACATCTGAAAGTGCCTCAGAGGCACACAAGAGACTTTAAGCCATTAATCAGAGATTAGAAACTTTTATTTGCTAAAAAGTAGTTAATCTAGTAATTAATTATCCGTGTGAAGGCATATTGGACAATAGTGGTTCCCTTGTCAAAAAGAATTCTGTTTAAAATGAAGACTATTTAAATAATATACTTATACGTGGGGTAAGCCATATCTGGTAACCGATGTTGATATATCAAATCACCAAAACAATCATGCCACAACCCCAAAAGGGTCTCGCCCCTATTTTGATAGCTCTGCCTCACACATACGTAACCCAGGCAACGACTATAGAGACGGGAGGGGAGACAATCCAACGCTCTTCATTGACTTTGCATTGCATGAGGCTGCCTCATTGTCATTTCGGACTTATAACAAAAAATAGAACAATGTCTAAAAGCTGATATGTGACAGGGTGTACAGCAAACAAGCTAAAAAAACACAGTCGACCCAAAAAAGAGAGCATTTAAGGAGATAAAAGTGGATACAGGCAATAAGACATGAAGCTTCAGCAGGAAGAATTGGTAAATTGTGGGATCCTGACACTCACTGTTAAGTCAAATATCCAAATGTCAGTTTTATATATTATATTTCCTGTCGCTGATTATGTTCCCCTCTAGTAGGTGTAGTTCTCAGTGTCGCAATTGCCTGTCTCCACTTTTTTGTCCTTAAATACTCGTTTTTTGGGTCAACAGCTTATAAAAACTTCTGAGTTTTTGGTTCTGGGTTTTGTTTAGCTTGTTTGCTGTACACTTTGTCACATATCAGCTTTTAGACATTGTTCAGTTTTTTTGTTATTAGTCATAAATGACAAGAGCCCCATTTCCACCGAAATTACCCGGAACAATTTGTACCAGGAACTTTTTTCACAGGACCTTTTTTTTCCCCCAGACCTGCTGCTGTCTGCGTTTCCACTGTGGTCTAAAGTACCGAGAAGATTAGGCTAATTAGTCCGGTGATGTAGGACTGCGCGCGGCTGCTCCTCCCAGTCAGCGACGGACAGTAATCATTTTTGCGAGACACTGTCTGCAACAATAACAACTATGGAGTATATAACAACTATATATTGGTTTACTAAAGAGGTCATTAACAAAACGGCGGAAAAGAGACGAGCACTGATACTAAAGCGTATTCTGAAAGCTTGTAAAGCTAGACTGAAAATAAGACAAAGTATGTTATTATCAGCTATTACGGACATTGACCGTGCAATGGCTGAGACGAACGCATGCCATCAGACAGAAAGAGCAAGGCTGATATTTGCTGAACGCAGAACGATCCTCGCAAAAGACTTTTTAAAATGCCGGTTGAAATAAAATGCTGCGTGAGCTCAACCAATCAGCATATTCAGCGCCCAAGTCCCACCCCCGAAAGTTCGGAGGGGGAAATATTTACCCGGAACTTCATTTAGACCCTGGTTCCTGCGGTCGAAACACACCGAGTACCAGCCCAAAGTTCCTAGTTCCTGGGGAAAGTTCCTGCGGTGGAAACGCGGCTAAGGAGGCAGCCTCACGCAATACAAAGTCAATGGAGAGCGTTGGATTGCCCCCCCCCCCCCCCCCCCCCCCGGTGGGCATGGTTTTCAGATTATGACGCGTGTCGCTCTGTCTCTATGGCGGAATCTGCTGTGCCAGCCGGCCGAGGCTATGATGTCATCAATAAGTGAAAGCAATGTGTGTTCGTGAACAACTCGATAACACGAGCACGACAGTCCAACTAACAAACATTACAATTATGACAAGATTAGAGGGTTGTATCGATCACGAAAAGAGGAACCAAAGTAAACAAACATATATAAGGAGTTTATTATCTTACTTTTCGGACACACTGCGAGCTGACGCTTGAAACAGACAGTGGCTTATAGGATGTGGAAATGAATGGGTCTTTATCATCGCTGAAGTGAACGACGATACGATTGCAAATGGACAAACAAGCCAAATATTACTCACCTATCGAGAAGAAATAAAGCAACCTCGGCGTCCGATTGCAGGCTTTAGCGCTCCTTGAGTTCTCTCCAACGCTGGAAAGCTGATACTTCTTGCCTGATCGTAAGCCTTCTTTTGTTCTACAGACATTTTTTATCTGCCATCTCTCTCTTTCTGTCGTTGCTCAGCTAATGTCCGTCCTGTGTATCATGTTTTTTGAATAATGATGTGCACTGAGCTCTCTTCTCCCCATCATTAGTAGACACGCCCCTTACTGCTGATTGGCTACAAGTTTGTTTTGGTACTCGGTCCAAGACACTTTTCTAAAGCATTTTTGAAATATAGCTTACCCCATCTTTAAGTGTGAATTGCATGTAACATTTCCGAACACTTAATTGCATTTAATGAAAATGTAGTATATAGTTTCAATTTACATTAAATGTAATTACAGGGTACGTTAACTTTAGAGTCCAACAAGTCAGACTTAAATGCATCTTTATATGTAATTTCTTAATTATTTGTATTTTCTTTGGAAAATGGTTAAAGTATACTGCCAGATGTACTGATAAGCATTTATGGATGTGGGGTTTATGGTTGGGATGTGAAAAGGTTCCAGTGCTAATCTTTGCAAAGCACAACAAGTAATTTGGTCCTTTTTGGGAGAATAATCTGGGAAGAGAACACATAATCCCCCCTGTTATAGACTTCCTGGGGCTGCAGTGTGAAAGCTTAGCTTACAAAACACTCAATCCTCTTTCCATGACATCACGGCAGTGGAGATGATTAACATCCTCATGGCAGTTCAAAAGTGAAGTGATTAAGTAAATGTTCAAATTCAGTGTGCTTTTCATCCTGGAGACATTCCGGTCCTCAAATCTGATTGGTCTCTGCACGAAAGACGCACGACTGACAGATCAACATGCTACTATTTCTTTCTGATATTGCTGGATATTAAATTGCATTGAATGTGAAGGATTTTAAATGACAACATGCTTGACAGGGCATTTTTAAATGGCGACCGGATGCACATAACTAATGCCGCTTTTCCACTGCATGGTACAGTTCGGTACGGCTCGGTATGACTCGCTCTGGCACGTTTCGACTGTATAGTACAGGTCAGTACAGCTCATACGGCTCACAATTAGAACGGCTCGGTACGGTTCGCTTAAAGGAACACGCTGACTTTTTGGGACTTTAGCTTATTCACCGTATCCCCCAGAGTTAGATAAATTCATACCATTCTTATCTCCGTGCATGCCATAACTCTGTCTGACGCACCCACCGCTAGCCTAGCTTAGCACAAAGACTGGAGATAAACGGCTCCAGCTAGCCTACTGCTCAATAAGTGACAAAATAACGCCAACATTTTCCTATTTATATATTGTGATGTGTACAGTTACATCATGTACTAAAACCGACGGAAAATGAAAAGTTGCGATTTTCTAGGCCAATATGGCTAGGAACTATTCTCTCATTCCTGCGTAATAATCAAGGAACTCTGTGCCGTACCATGGGTGCAGCGGCGCAATGATATTACACAGCGCCTGAAAAAAGGCTAACCTCCGTCAACATAACCAATGTGACAACCTGCTTGCACAGAGAGCGTGCTGAGGACTATTTCCAGGCGCTGCGTAATATCATTGCGCTGCTGCACCCATGGTACGGCAGCATAGTTCCTTGATTATTATGCAGGAATGAGAGAATAGTTCCTAGGCATATCGGTCTAGAAAAACGCAACTTTTAATTTTCCATCTGTCTTAGTACACGATGTAACTATACACTTCACAACATGTAAATAGGAAAATGTTGGCATTATTTTGTCACTTATTGAGCAGTAGGCTAGCTGGAGCCGTTTACCTCCAGTCTTTGTGTTAAGCTAGGCTAGCAGTGGGTGCGTCAGACAGAGTTATGGCACGCACGAGATGAGAATGGTATGTATGGGCTTATCTAACTCTGGGGGATACAGTGAATAAGCTAAAGTCCCAAAAAGTCGGCGTGTTCCTTTAAATAGTACCACCTCGGTTGAGGTTTCAAGCGTGCCGTACCAATACTAAAAAAGTGACGTGTAAACTCTGCAGATCACTGATTGTTCAGAGAGAATCATCACTACGTCACTACCATTATATGCTTTTGTGACAGTGATATAGCGGTTGAGACCCTAAACACATTGCTAAATACAAGATTAGTTTACCCTTGTGTGCCGTCGAGCAAATCAAGTGATGTCGTCATGTCGTTTTGCTGCTATCAGCCTCCTTTGAAACAAACTTATTCATCTTGTAGTTAAAAACATCCACATGCCGAGAAGCAGAGGCGACACAATTACAACAGTCATTCTATAATCCCACCCACTTCAAAGCGGTGCTAACTGCATTGGAAAACCAAACCGAGCCGACCTGTGCCGAACCGAGTCGTACCATGCAGTGGAAAAGCAAAGCAAGCTAAGGCGAGCCGTACCATACCGAGCCGTAGCAAGCGTTACCATGCAGTGGAAAAGCACTATAAGGCTACATTCAGACTGCAGGCAAATGTGGCTCAAATCCAATCTGATTTTCTCAAGACAGTGTGAACTGTAGACTGGGTAAACCCAGCCCGATCTACCAGCGATTTGATTTCGCCCTGCAGCTCAGGCTGGAAACCTGTACATATTTCTATCCTGCTTCTGTTACAAATTTGCGGGGACCAATCACAAACTGGCTTATCCACCTGGCGCACCATTGGCAGGGTTTAACACAATGACGGATAGAGAAGCGATGGATCATTTGTCTGATTGGCTGAAGGACTATCCAATTGCATACAGAGTCATTTGAACTATGCTCGTTGATCACGCCTCTTGTGGTCTGATTGATTGAAGGACTATCCAATTTCCTACAGAGTCATTTGAACAATGCCTGTTGATCACGCCTCTTGTGCAGTAGAAAATACAGAGCAGACTCCCCAGACTAATGTTCTATCTTAAAAAATTGAGCTTGGTCTGGTGATAGCCAGACAATGTGAACGACACAAACCACATGGAATCTGATCTTTTCAATTCCAGTTTGTGCCACTTCCATATGTGGTACTAAATACGATACAGGTCAGATGTTTTGCAATTCAACCTCAGTCTGAACAGTCATATCGGAATTCAGGAGACTTTTACATCACTCTAGTTCAACATAGGTCACAATTCTGTGCCCATGGGAGTCACTTCAAAAATTGTACACATACAAAGTTATCGAGACCATTGTTAGGGAAGGACAGTGATGTGTCATCATATTAACCACATTTAAAACAATGTGAATGGCTTAACAAAAAAATTGGATCTGAGCAATAAATCGGAATTGAGCACTAAGACTTGCAGTGTGAACGTAGCCTAAGCGACAGAACGGTCTGTTAAAGTCACAATTACGATGTAGTATATGTGCCAAAGCTTACCTACTCTTTTGCTACACACTCAAAAGTACTTTTTCTTCACAAAAACAGTACATATTTTAGCGCATAAATTAAGCAGGAAAATTGGGATGCAGCATGCGTGTTGCTCAGAGACGCAATTCTGTTTTTACTTTGTTTGAAATTATTCGTTGGCAAAGCAAAAATACACAAAGTGGCAATATTGCATTTAAAGAGAGCCCCTTTTATATAGAGCGTTGATCCCTGAAAATTGCCATTACATTGCTAGAGTGCCTTCTGTGTGAATGCAAACACGTCCCAAATTGATCCTGGGATGGGGACATAGTAACATTGCCGGGACAAGTCCCGGAACATGCCCTGTGTGAACAAAAGGCAGGACCAGTGCTGTAAGTGGTGTGTCATAGTGATGACGCTGAAGCTGAGATCATTCTCCAGCTTAGTGGAACGGACGCGTGTGAATGCACACACAGATTCCAAATCACTGGCAGTGTGAATGAACCAAAATCAAACGATCCCGAGACAAATCCTGGGTCACATTATCAGTGCATTATCCGGAATCTCTGTGTGAAAGGGGCTTTATTCAGTGTGGAAGCAAGCTATTTCCTGTGAATGTTCAGATTCCTAAATAACTAAGAATAACAAGTAAACAGTAAAACTATTTTCCTTACAGATCTGTATGTTTATGATTATGATAATAAATTAAAACAATATGATGACAAAAAAAACAAAACAGTTTGCAATATCAAAATAACTGGAAGCGGCTGACAAAGGAAGACTTGCACATTCAAGTTACAAATGGCATTGCCTGTAGCCTGACAAGCCAGACCCACATCAAGATGTTGGGTCTGGGAACACACCATTGGCAGGGCTCTATCCGAGGGGCGGGATAAAGGGCTGTCTTTCAAATTCCAATTTTTTTTTGCAATAGGATAGCGCTACAACCAACCAGAGCAACGAAGAAGGTGAAGAGGAGCTAGTTGATAGATTAAACTTTCGAAACTCCGAACACTTTTTTAAGAATGACTCCAGTGCCGTTCTTTTCTCAAACAAAAGCTTAACTCCAAGTCTTCCAGAGACGCAGCAAAAGCCGATTCGAAAGACCGCTGTTCGCCAGCTTCTTTGTTTACAAGTAACACACAGAACCGCGTTAACTCTGCCGTCATTATGTTAAGCCCGCCCACCGACTCTATACATATGTGATTGGCCTGACCAGAGTTTGTTTTTTCCAGCTTGCAAGCCAACGGAGAGTTGCTAGACTACCCTGGCTGCAAATTGGATTTGCTGCTGCTAGGGTGCGTCTAGATTTCTTTGTTTACAAGTAACACACAGAACCGCGATTTACATTGCCTGCTCTTACATTAAAAATCAAGTGGATAAGTCTATTGATTTTATATTTATTGTAAATTCAAAACTATTAAAAGGTAAACTGCAAAAAGTATTTTTGCACCCTATATATTTTTGGCAGATATTTGTTAGTTAAAATACTTAGTAAGAAAATCAGTTTAATTACTGATTTGAGACCTTTTGTAAGGGTACTACATTAAGATGTTTTATTTTCATGTAAAAACATGGGCTAAAATGGCCTGTAAAGGATTTTATATGAGTTTGAGAGTAATTCTTAGCTTTCAGCTGAAGTCATTTTTAGACTGCTGTGCTGTGTTTTAAGCCTCTACTGAGAGACTGGTTGTGAGATACTGAATACATGCACCTTGAGGACAGTGAAACCATGTGCCTCTAATAAAAAACATGACGTAATGCCAAACTAAAGGTGTCTGGATTGGAAGAGAGTTAAACAAGGGTTACCACATCTGGTTCTAGGTATCATATATGTTTCCATCAAGGTGCCGCACACGGTCAAGATGAAAAGATGTTTCGCTTTTCATCAATATTGCTTGACATCACATGATTGAAATGCTATAGGTGACCAGTTTAACCACCTTTTCACATTTTATAATGCAATTGTTCAAGTAAAAATCTAACATTGATAAAAAAAAATACTTTCTGGATCGCTGGAAAAAGTGTTAACCTAAATCCTGTTGTTCTTTTGTTATTTGCAAGCTAAACTACAGCATTTGCTGTAAATACTAGCTTAATAAAAAGAAATCTGTGCTCAAAGCCATGTCTCTCTCGTCTGATCATTCATCTAGTGCTGCAAGAGGAGGAAAAACCTTATGAAAAAGTACACTTTAGCATACGTTTGAAAATAGAACTTATTATGAATTAATATAGGCCTACTTTTAATGAGTAGAAGTGCAAGCTGAATGTAATGTCTTTGGACACTTGCATGTTAAAGGTGCAGTGTGTAGTATTTATTACCCCTTTTCCACCAAGGCAGTGCTAGAGCTAGATCGGAGCCAGAGCCTAATTTCAAATCGGTTCTTTGTGTTTTCACACCCAAAGCACCAGCTCCGAGCCAGGAAAAGTGGTTCTTAAGTAGCACCAAAACATTGCTGGGCTAGAATTAAGAACCGATTACGTCAGGCGCTGGGGGCGGGGTCAACAAGACAAACACAAACTTGAGATCTGCCATTTTTGAAATAGCAGCTAATGGAGCTAACAGCTGCTGCTCGTTTGTAATCTCCGTCTATACAAATTACGGCGAACTGCATGAATGCGTTGGATTCGCTGTGTTTTGATGCCGATGTAGGATCATAAAGCCATGTGAATCAATAGTAACACAACGTTTGCATTGTTGATGGAAGGCTTGTTGGCAGCGGTGCTGTGCAGACCGATTGCCGTATCGTACTACTTATGCTTTTGATTCACTCATGTGTTTTTTTTATATCATACGTGGATCGGTCTGTGCAGCGCCGATGCATCTCGAACAAGCCTGGTGTGTTTGTGTTTTCCGCTGCCTCGCTAGCGTTGCTGAGAAAGATGAGACGTATACAGTGACGTAAGACCTGGCTCTGTTGTGGCTCTCAGCGTGTTGAAAAGCAAACGGTTCTTAGAAGGCTCCTCAGTCAAACCAACTATGAACTGGGACTAGCACTGGCTATGAACTAGCACCCGGTTCATTCTGGTGGAAAAGGGGTATTACAGTGAAATCGCCATTTTGCACCGCCATGTAGCCCTAAGTGGACAAACGTTTCTACAGAGCGCTAGTCACTCTCTGCTGTCTCCGACGACAAAGTTTTTGTCCTGTGTCGGCCACCGTAGCTTCTCTATGTGCTTCGAAAGTAAGGGGTGAGCGGTGGGCGATTGCAATTGACAACCTCACCGCTAGATGCTGCTAAAATATACACACTGAACCTTTAACATTTTTGCATTTATATTTAATGCAATATAAGTGCTTTTTTGACCCAGTTAAGTAGGACTTAAATACATCTTTACATGTCATTTCATAATTACTTCTATTGTCTTTAGAATGTGGTTAAATTTTACTAAAGAAGGACAAGCATTTATGGTCAACCAAAATATAAATAAATACCATTTTGTTCTAACTGTGTGTCATGTTGACTTTAGGGTGTGTTCACACTTGACATGAAAAGATGGGTCTCGGTCTGCTTCCAAACGTACTCTGGTGTGGTTCGAATGAAATATGAACACAACACTGACCAAAGACATCTAAACGAACCAAACACAGGACGTGATGTCACAAGATGCGACCCTAAAAAGGACAGAATGCTCAAGCAGCTGTTTTTTTCTCATCATAGTTGCGATGTTGCCTATTACAGTTCACTTTAGCATTTTAGTCAACACATATAGCACAGGTCTAGCCTAATTCTTTAAAGCACATGATTTAAAAAAAAAAAAGTCATTTATTTATATATATATATATATATATATATATATATATATATATATATATATATATATATATATATATATATATATATATATATATATATATATATATATATATATATATATATATATATATACAGTGAGGAAAATAAGAATTTGAACACCCTGCTCTTTTGCAAGTTCTCCCACTTAGAAATCATGGAGGGGTCTGAAATTGTCATCGTAGGTGCATATCCACTGTGAGAGACATAATCTAAAAAATAAAATCCAGAAATCACAATGTATGATTTTTTAACTATTTATTTGTATGATTTAGCTGCAAATAAGTATTTGAACACCTGAGAAAATCAATGTTAATATTTGGTACAGTAGCCTTTGTTTGCAATTACAGAGGTCAAACGTTTCCTGTAGTTTTTCACCAGGTTTGCACACACTGCAGGAGGGATGTTGGCCCACTCCTCCACACAGATCTTCTCTAGATCAGTCAGGTCTCTGGCCTGTCGCTGAGAAACACTTAAGAAACATTTAAGATGGGCCTTGACATGTGCTGGTTTAAGCAGGGGAACCTTCCGTGCCATGATGCATGATTTCAAACCATGACGTCTTAGTGTATTACCAACAGTAACCTTGGAAACGGTGGTCCCAGCTCTTTTCAGGTCATTGACCAGCTCCTCCCGTGTAGTTCTTAGGATCATTGAGACCCCACGAGGTGAGATCTTGCATGGAGCCCCAGTCCGAGGGAGATTGACAGTCATGTTTAGCTTCTTCCATTTTCTAATGATTGCTCCAACAGTGGACCTTTTTTCACCAAGCTGCTTGGCAATTTCCCCTTAGCCCTTTCCAGCCTTGTGGAGGTGTACAATTTTGTCTCTAGTGTCTTTGGACAGCTCTTTGGTCTTGGCCATGTTAGTAGTTGGATTCTTACTGATTGTATGGGGTGGACATGTGTCTTTATGCAGCTAACGACCTCAAACAGGTGCATCTAATTTAGGATAATAAATGGAGTGGAGGTGGACATTTTAAAGGCAGACTAACAGGTCTTTGAGGGTCAGAATTCTAGCTGATAGACAGGTGTTCAAATACTTATTTGCAGCTGTATCATACAAATAAATCCTTAAAAAAATCATATATTGTGATTTCTGGATTTTTTTTTTAGATTATGTCTCTCACAGTGGATATGTACCTACGATGACAATTTCAGACCCCTCCATGATTTCTAAGTGGGAGAACTTGCAAAAGAGCAGGGTGTTCAAATACTTATTTTCCTCACTGTATATATATATATATATATACAGGGAGTGCAGAATTATTAGGCAAATGAGTATTTTGACCACATCATCCTCGTTATGCATGTTGTCTTACTCCAAGCTGTATAGGCTGGAAAGCCTACTACCAATTAAGCATATTAGGTGATGTGCATCTCTGTAATGAGAAGGGGTGTGGTCTAATGACATCAACACCCTATATCAGGTGTGCATAATTATTAGGCAACTTCCTTTCCTTTGGCAAAATGGGTCAAAAGAAGGACTTGACAGGCTCAGAAAAGTCAAAAATAGTGAGATATATTGCAGAGGGATGCAGCAGTCTTAAAATAGCCAAGCTTCTGAAGCGTGATCATCGAACAATCAAGCGTTTCATTCAAAATAGTCAACAGGGTCGCAAGAAGCGTGTGGAAAAACCAAGGCGCAAAATAACTGCCCGTGAACTGAGAAAAGTCAAGCGTGCAGCTGCCAAGATGCCACTTGCCACCAGTTTGGCCATATTTCAGAGCTGCAACATCACTGGAGTGCCCAAAAGCACAAGGTGTGCAATACTCAGAGACATGGCCAAGGTAAGAAAGGCAGAAAGTCGACCACCACTGAACAAGACACACAAGCTGAAACGTCAAGACTGGGCCAAGAAATATCTCAAGACTGATTTTTCTAAGGTTTTATGGACTGATGAAATGAGAGTGAGTCTTGATGGGCCAGATGGATGGGCCCGTGGCTGGATTGGTAAAGGGCAGAGAGCTCCAGTCCGACTCAGACGCCAGCAAGGTGGAGGTGGAGTACTGGTTTGGGCTGGTATCATCAAAGATGAGCTTGTGGGGCCTTTTCGGGTTGAGGATGGAGTCAAGCTCAACTCCCAGTCCTACTGCCAGTTTCTGGAAGACACCTTCTTCAAGCAGTGGTACAGGAAGAAGTCTGCATCCTTCAAGAAAAACATGATTTTCATGCAGGACAATGCTCCATCACACGCGTCCAAGTACTCCACAGCGTGGCTGGCAAGAAAGGGTATAAAAGAAGAAAATCTAATGATATGGCCTCCTTGTTCACCTGATCTGAACCCCATTGAGAACCTGTGGTCCATCATCAAATGTGCGATTTACAAGGAGGGAAAACAGTACACCTCTCTGAACAGTGTCTGGGAGGCTGTGGTTGCTGCTGCACGCAATGGTGATGGTGAACAGATCAAAACACTGACAGAATCCATGGATGGCAGGCTTTTGAGTGTCCTTGCAAAGAAAGGTGGCTATATTGGTCACTGATTTGTTTTTGTTTGGTTTTTGAATGTCAGAAATGTATATTTGTGAATGTTGAGATGTTATATTGGTTTCACTGGTAAAAATAAATAATTGAAATGGGTATAAATTTGTTTTTTGTTAAGTTGCCTAATAATTATGCACAGTAATAGTCACCTGCACACACAGATATCCCCCTAAAATAGCTAAAACTAAAAACTACTTCCAAAAATATTCAGCTTTGATATTAATGAGTTTTTTGTGTTCATTGACAACATGGTTGTTGTTTAATTATTAATGTTGTAAAATTAATCCTCAAAAATACAACTTGCCTAATAATTCTGCACTCCCTGTATATATATATATATATATATATATATATATATATATATATATATATATATATATATATATATATATATATATATATATATATATATATATATATATATATATATATATATATATATATATATATATATATATATATTCTTATTTAGTACTGTCCTGAATAAAATATTTTACATAATTTAGTTTTTTACATATAGTCCACAAGACAAAGAAATAGCTGAATTTATTAAAAATGACCCATTAAAAAGTTTATGAACCATTAATTCTCAATACTGTGTGTCGTTACCTGGATGATCCATGGCTGTTTTTGTGTTTTGTGATGGCTGTTCTTGAGTCTTTTGTTGGTCCTGAGCAGTTAAACTGACCAACGTTCTTCAGAAAAATCCTCCAGGTCCTGCACATTCTTCAGTTTTCCAGCATCTTTTGCATATTTGAACCCTCTCCAGCAGTGACTGTATGATATGAGATCCATCTTTTCACACTGAGGACAATTGGCTTTATGCCCAGCTGCACTACTTCCTGAACTTCAGCCAGCTCCTTTGTTTCCTGTTTGCCATTATTGGACAAACTGATTAATCCAGGTGTGTCTGATTATTGTTGTTGTGACTACATAGGTCAGGCACACCTGGATTAATCAGTTTGTCCAATAATAGCAGACAGGAAACAAAGGAGCTGGCTGAAGTTCAGGAAGTAGTGCAGCTGGGCATAAAGCCAATTGAGGGACTCAAACACAACTATTAAAAAAAAGGTTGAAACATTCTCTTATGCTCCAGAAGGAAACACAATGCATTAAAGGTCCCATGGCATGGCATTTTTCTATTATTTTATAGTGTTTCCTGAGGTGTACTTATATTGTTAGTATGATTTTTACATCATAAAATGTCATAATTTAGAAATAAAAGGCATTTTTTCTATACTGCTGTTTGCCCTGTGGCTGAATGCCCTGCTTCAAGAGGCGTGTCTGCTGTGAGACTTCAGTAAAAACGCCCACTGTTGTGATTGGCTGACATCTTTGCATTTGAAATGAGCGGAGGGGGCGTGGTTTAGCGAGGTCTACGACGCACGAACTGCTGCCAGAGAGACGGATGGACCTGAGTTCACTTCACATCAGTTCTCAGCATGTCTGAACTGTTGTAGTTACAGCATATACTTCAGGTTATTAGTCTATTTCTAGTCGGAGGGGCTGTCACTCATGTCAGAAAGTTAGTAACTTTAGTAAATTATGGATCAGCGCTGACTGGAGACGCGAACCGTTTAGAACGATTCAGTCTGATTTAGTGAACTGGTTCGGTTCACTAAAAAGAACCGATTCAAAAGAATGATTCGTTCGCGAACCGGACATCACGGAGACGGAGTGATTGCTAACAAAGTTATTTATAGTAACTACTGATTTGTGAGAGAGCTGTCAGTGCGAGTTTATTGTGTTTGTATCTGAGAGTTCTGAATAAACACGAGTCCCAGTCACGCCGAGTCCTCATCATTATTCTACCAACTTTGTAACACATGCAATGTACCATTACAGCGAGATCAACGAGTTAGTAAGTTTGATTAAAGCATTATTTCTATATATGTTCCAATCATATGAAAAGCGTCAGTGACGCGCATTGAGTAACTTACAAAGCGCAAACAAAGACACAACAGCAGTAATCGAATGTAATCCAGTTTATTGTGGGGAAAGCTGGCTAGCCTAGCCCGGCGACCCTCACGCTTACCCCCCTTCTGCTTAATCTCACGCCGCGTTTGGTGCCTCCGCTGTGGGCCAGATGCAGTACTGGGGGTCGGGGATGTTGAAGGCCGAGCTTCGGCGTGCGTGAGGTTTATCTCTAAAGATGTGGCTCTGCTGATGTTAAACAGAAAAGACTGTATGTACATTTTAGAACAGATAGATGCGACGAGAACGTACAAAAACACTGACTCACAAGATAGAAAACACCGTTCTGTCTGGAGAGAGAGAAGCCGCAGTGTGTGCACGAATAATAAATAATTAGCTACACATCAGAAATCACTGATCACAGATCAGAAGGAACTGAAGAAAGACTTCTGTTTTCATTTGTGCATTCAAACACTGAGAAACTGCCAGCATTCACTCGTTCACAACCCATGATCTCTCGAGCGTTTGCATGGGCGTGCCAGATTCTCTGGGCGGAGGAAAGGGAGGTAACCATTCCTGCTTGGACGTCAAAACAGGAGACTTCAGGATTGGCTCGTCTGGCCTGTCATTTTCTCAAAGGCAGAGAAAGACAGACAGAACTCGGTATTAAACCGATCAACATTTCTATCCACTTGGGGACAATATTCAGGCTAGGGGAACTCATATTAATGTTGAAATACCTCATAAAATGAAAATTTCATGCCATGGGACATTTAAGAGCCGGGGGGTGAAAACTTTTGGAAAAGATAAAGATGTCCACATTTTTCTTATTTTTGTTTAAATATAATTTTTTTTCCGTTTAGGATTGTAAACAGAAGCAACAGAAGATACTTGCATGTTTCCCGGAAGACAAATTAAGCACAATTTACCTTGATCTTCAAATTCAATAAGTTTTCACCCCCGGCTCTTAATGCATCGTATTTCCTTCCGGAGCATCAGTGAATGTTTCAACCTTTTTTAATATATAACATTTAAATAATATTTAAAGTTAAACTTTTTTGACATTGACATTTTTGACAAGAAAGTGTACTCTCTTTAAACAAGTGGCCTTTTATTTAATTAATATAATATTATCTATAGTACAGTGCAGTACTAAGTACAGTTATAAAAAATATAATTTTAAGATTTGAAGTACATTACAACGTGCACATTCCATACAGTTCAGCAGGGGTGGACCAGTCCTCTTTTACGTTTAGGATGCAGATACAGACTTTTCTAATGGTAAACAGAGCACAGTTACTCGTTTGTGATCTTTGTGATCGTGGTTTTATGTTCCGTCATTTTTTAGAGCTGTTCGTGTTTTCTCTTTGTTTCTCACTGACTTTATGTTGAGTTTACCCTGTTTGTACCTCTATGAAATTTCACGCCATTCCGACAAAACAGGCTGATTACTATCCGACCATCTTGCTTTTTAAGCTATGAAACACTAGATTAGACTTTTAGCCTGAGGCTGTGGAACAATCTTAGAAAATTGGGTTTTCCAATGGAGAAAGACAGCAGGAAGAAAAGAGGAGAGGCCTTTAAAAGAAAACAAGTTAGTGCGTAAACAAAGGCGGACTAATTCCAGATGTATTGCTGCTAGACTTGACAAATTCGTAGAAATGTACTGTGCAAATCCATTGGGTATTTCACTGTTTTGTTTGGAAGTAACTTGTCATTGGAGAGCCAAACATCTGACTTAAATAAATGTTTTGTTTTGATAAAACAAATTTGATTAATAAACCATGGTATAAAAATATTATTTCAGTATGTTTGGAGTCTGGAAGAAGGTTTTTAGATTGGAGTGGATCATTTTGAATAATATTACTGCATGTGTCTGAATGAAGCTGTAAGGTGGAAAGCATTTATCATGCCCCCTGAGCCGGTGTTTTAATGGCTCATTTAACTGCAGGTGGAAGAATGAACGATCTTTAGCAGAGTGTTCAGTGCTGACAGATTAGACAGCCTCAATCTCCAAACTGGCCATTCAATGGCCTGGGGATTGTTTAGGGTCAAAGGTCATATTTTAAGTTGACATCTCACCTCAGTAGGACTGGGCTTGGAAGTAGTTTTTTCCCTATCACTCAACAACCATGTCAGAGAGAGGTGACGGAGAAGTTTTAGCCTTCAACTGAAGATAATGTTATTCCCAAATTCCTTCTTTTTTTCAGTTCAGCCAGTTATTTGTTGGATCAATAGAAGAGTTGTATCTTCTTTCCCAATTTTTGCCATTCTTTACTGAATGAATCTCACAAAGAACACCTGCAGATCATGTTTCATCCCAAATTAAAACTATTATAAACAATATACACATATATAGTATGTGCATATGCATAAACTCATTACCAATGTGTTATTATTATGCATCTTCAGATTTTAGTTTTTGTTGCAGTCCCGGTTATTCTTTGGTGATTCTTGATAGTTTCATTAATGTAATTGAGAAAATATAAGTAATACTATATAATAATAATAACATCAAAATTATATATATATATATATATATATATATATATATATATATATATATATATATATATATATATATATATACACACTCACCTAAAGGATTATTAGGAACACCTGTTCAATTTCTCATTAATGTAATTATCTAATACACCAATCACATGGCAGTTGCTTCAATGCATTTAGGGGTGTGGTCCTGGTCAAGACAATCTCCTGAACTCCAAACTGAATGTCAGAATGGGAAAGAAAGGTGATTTAAGCAATTTTGAGCGTGGCATGGTTGTTGGTGCCAGACGGGCCGGTCTGAGTATTTCACAATCTGCTCAGTTACTGGGATTTTCACGCACAACCATTTCACAACCACTATGGTTTACAAAGAATGGTGTGAAAAGGGAAAAACATCCAGTATGCGGCAGTCCTGTGGGCGAAAATGCCTTGTTGATGATAGAGGTCAGAGGAGAATGGGCAGATTGATTCAAGCTGATAGAAGAGCAACTTTGACTGAAATAACCACTCGTTACAACCGAGGTATGCAGCAAAGCATTTGTGAAGCCACAACACGCACAATCTTGAGGTGGATGGGCTACAACAGCAGAAGACCCCACCGGGTACCACTCATCTCCACTACAAATAGGAAAAAGAGGCTACAATTTGCACAAGCTCACCACAATTGGACAGTTGAAAACTGGAAAAATGTTGCCTGGTCTGATGAGTCTCGACTTCTGTTGAGACATTCAGATGGTAGAGTCAGAATTTGGCGTAAACAGAATGAGAACATGGATCCATCATGCCTTGTTACCACTGTGCAGGCTGGTGGTGGTGGTGTAATGGTGTGGGGGATGTTTTCTTGGCACACTTTAGGCCCCTTAGTGCCAATTGGGCATTGTTTAAATGTCACGGCCTACCTGAGCATTGTTTCTGACCATGTCCATCCCTTTATGACCACCATGTACCCATCATCTGATGGTTACTTCCAGAAGGATAATGCACCAAGTCACAAAGCTCGAATCATTTCAAATTGGTTTCTTGAACATGACAATGAGTTCACTGTACTAAAATGGCCCCCACAGTCACCAGATCTCAACCCAATAGAGCATCTTTGGGATGTGGTGGAACGGGAGCTTCGTGCCCTGGATGTGCATCCCACAAATCTCCATCAACTGCACGATGCTATCCTATCAATATCGGCCAACATTTCTAAAGAATGCTTTCAGCACCTTGTTGAATCAATGCCACATAGAATTAAAGCAGATCTGAAGGCGAAAGGGGGTCAAACACAGTATTAGTATGGTGTTCCTAATAATCCTTTAGGTGAGTGTATATTATTAATATTAATGTAACTATGCAGAAAAATCCTAAAAAATAGGCTTCATCTCCTTATATACAAGGCAATATAAAGTGTAATCATATTTGTGTCTGTTTTATTTTCAGATATCACATCTCATATGATGAATGGAGAGAGAGCGGGTTAATATCAGATTAATATCAAGAAAAAGTGGAGATGCCTTTGTATGAAAACATTCTCTGGACAGAGCAAGACCAAACAACTGTTCTTCCAGTAGATTTATCCATTCCCCCACTGCAGAGGTCCTGATCCACACAAACTGAACAGAATGACTGCAATAGACAGGACGTATTTGCCTTTCCTCTTGCTGGGACTTCTCCACCAGATTCAGGGCTCTCTGGTAAAAAACAATTTTGGTCTTAAGGTGAAGAGAGGGCAGTCAGTCTTTCTGCAGGAGGGGGACTTGCAGTTTCACATACCCAGAGACAAGGATGCCTGCAAGCTGGAAGTTGTGCTGAACGAGCCTATTACACAGCGGGTCGGCACACTGTCCCCACAGGTAAACAATGCTCATTATTTCTTCATGCATTTATCTCAAACATTCATTAATGGATATGCCAAGAGTTTTTACATCTGAGAGCATTTGATGCCTGCACAAACAAATAAAGGCCGGTCTCAAATTAAGGCCGGGGAAAAATTAATTCCTTTCATATCATGTGCATTCAAGTTCAGCGTAATGTATAGTAGGGTTATGCCGAAGGAGCGAAACCATCGCCCCCCGCTGGGAGTCTTTGAGTGCGACGCACACTAATCCTGGTCTCTTCTATACTTAACCTAAACACTTTGCAGGGATTGCTCTGTAAATAAAATTGAGAATATAACTGATGCATATCTGCTATTTTAAATACTGTAGTCTATGAGAAATGTGACGCGTGTTAGTCTGTGAAAATACATCAGTCAGGCAGGCTACATTATTATTGATCTTGACAATCTCTTAGCCTCTTGTCTTTTTTACACATCTTACTCTGCATTTAACTTAAACTATTTTATTTTGTACAAGAAAACAGCATAGGCTTCAAAATAAATTATGTTATTGAAATATTGTAAAGTGGTCATTTGAACTACACGAACGAACATTTAAAAAACCAAATGCAAAATCAAAATTGAATAGCTCCATAACGGATTGAGAAAAGTGCGCGCATTAGTTGGGTTAGAAAAATAACGAAATTATAGTTTTTTTAAAGTAGAAAATAATATTTATGTAAAGAGATATATATTAAAATAAAAAAGTGCTTAAAGGAACACAACTCTTCTTAAGTGGGAGGAAGCTTTTTTCCCTCACGTGGAATATAGAAAGCACATTAGTTGGGTTAGTAAAATAACGAAATTATAGAGTCTATAAAACACGAAAGAACAACAAATATATCACAAAAAACTTTCTTTAAAGTAAATTTTGTTTTGTATAAATTGTATCTTAATTTTAATCTATGTTTTATCAACCAAATTGCCCGGATTAATAAATAACAAGCAAATAGCCTATAACAGACAATGACATGAGGTGGAGGCGGCAGCGCTGCGTGAACAACGGCTTAAATGAACAACTAGAAAAGGAAAAAAAATCTTTAGTCAGGGGCAGCCCTTACTATTTATTTCAGATAGGCCTATATTTGATCCAGCATGTCACAAAGGGAGTTCTGTTTATTTTGTTATTGAGAGGAAAGCGCACAGCACATTTTGACATACCGTATTTCCTCAAATAAAGGCGCTGAGCCGATTGAGCTTCAGAAATGAGCGGAATCTCCAGAAAGGCGCTTGATCTCCTCTGGAGG
The DNA here is from genome assembly GCA_023566225.1 of Romanogobio albipinnatus. NCBI lineage: Eukaryota > Metazoa > Chordata > Actinopteri > Cypriniformes > Gobionidae > Romanogobio > Romanogobio albipinnatus. The sequence continues at coordinate 66,875,019 of CM042239.1, read as the reverse complement.
AAATATGACCGCTCTTTCAACGCACACACCGCAACAGTCACAATATGAACTCATGTATGTTTTAAAAACACAATTCAACTTATAAATAATACTTTTTAATGGGCCACTTAAAATGTTTATTACAAATAATTTATTAAATTATTAAATTCTAAAAATGAATAAAATGAACAAAAAATTGTTCATTTTACAATTGAACAATTGAACACCCCCCCCCCCCCCCCACTTCCCGCACCCCTGATGCTATCTGTCCTCTGGAACGCTATCGCTTTTCATTTAAAACGGTTTATTTAAAACAATTATTTTTTTCAAATAGATGGAATTCGAAATGCAGGCCTGCCCCTAATAAAAGCCTGCTTCAAATAAAAGCCTGTGACCTTCTGCAGTTCAGGTAAATAAAGGCCCCGGCTTTTATTTGAGGAAATACGGTATGTCAAAATGTGCTGTGCGCTTTCCTCTCAATAACAAAATAAACATGACAAAAATGGTGAGAAAGCAGCAGTTAAGAAAGCATCTGATCATAACGATGTGGAAATGTTTGCCTCAGCTCTATTCACTGGCATCATGTCGACAGATGAGGTAATTAAAATTGCAGTTATGATAGTTTGATTACAAAGTTAATAATATATAGACTATACAGGGAGTGCATAATTATTAGGCAAATGAGTATTTTGACCACATCATCCTCGTTATGCATGTTGTCTTATGCCGCGTTCCAGGCAACCCGTAACCCGTGTTTTTCCAACCTTCTACCCGTGAAAGTGCACTGGAACAGCAGTCAAACCCGTGACTTCCCACCCGTGAACTCGTACTAGATCGATGTACTCCCAGTTACGAGATCTGATGTCACATAGCCCGCGAAGCAACAATGGCAGCCCCTATGGACGCGGTGTTTATGAAAGTCGTACATTAAAAAACAAATATAAGGTATTGCTCTAATGTTATTTATCCGCAAATGTTATGCATTATCAGCAGCTCTTCTAGTGTTAGCTAGTTTTCAGGCCATGGAGTGCAAGAATAAATGAATACCAAATACATTTCCAAATATGCAAATAACGTCAAATAAAATGTATAACAGCTTCTCTTGCCTTATGCTCCGTTTTTTTCTCCTCCGTTTCCCTCAAATAAGCATGGTGTAAGCACCTTTTGGCGATAGAAATTATTGTAAATGAGCATAATCCCCGTAAGGTTCGCCATTCTTTGTTTACATCTAGCTACCGCTCAGGCAGTTTGGTGTGACTTTGCCTGGAATGCTACAAAGTCGTGAGTCGTGGTTTGAAGTCGTAACTTACAGGCTCAAAAACCTGCCTGGAACGCAGCATTACTCCAAGCTGTATAGGCTGGAAAGCCTACTACCAATTAAGCATATTAGGTGATGTGCATCTCTGTAATGAGAAGGGGTGTGGTCTAATGACATCAACACCCTATATCAGGTGTGCATAATTATTAGGCAACTTCCTTTCCTTTGGCAAAATGGGTCAAAAGAAGGACTTGACAGGCTCAGAAAAGTCAAAAATAGTGAGATATATTGCAGAGGGATGCAGCAGTCTTAACATAGCCAAGCTTCTGAAGCGTGATCATCGAACAATCAAGCGTTTCATTCAAAATAGTCAACAGGGTCGCAAGAAGCATGTGGAAAAACCAAGGCGCAAAATAACTGCCCGTGAACTGAGAAAAGTCAAGCGTGCAGCTGCCAAGATGCCACTTGCCACCAGTTTGGCCATATTTCAGAGCTGCAACATCACTGGAGTGCCCAAAAGCACAAGGTGTGCAATACTCAGAGACATGGCCAAGGTAAGAAAGGCAGAAAGTCGACCACCACTGAACAAGACACACAAGCTGAAACGTCAAGACTGGGCCAAGAAATATCTCAAGACTGATTTTTCTAAGGTTTTATGGACTGATGAAATGAGAGTGAGTCTTGATGGGCCAGATGGATGGGCCCGTGGCTGGATTGGTAAAGGGCAGAGAGCTCCAGTCCGACTCAGACGCCAGCAAGGTGGAGGTGGAGTACTGGTTTGGGCTGGTATCATCAAAGATGAGCTTGTGGGGCCTTTTCGGGTTGAGGATGGAGTCAAGCTCAACTCCCAGTCCTACTGCCAGTTTCTGGAAGACACCTTCTTCAAGCAGTGGTACAGGAAGAAGTCTGCATCCTTCAAGAAAAACATGATTTTCATGCAGGACAATGCTCCATCACACGCGTCCAAGTACTCCACAGCGTGGCTGGCAAGAAAGGGTATAAAAGAAGAAAATCTAATGATATGGCCTCCTTGTTCACCTGATCTGAACCCCATTGAGAACCTGTGGTCCATCATCAAATGTGCGATTTACAAGGAGGGAAAACAGTACACCTCTCTGAACAGTGTCTGGGAGGCTGTGGTTGCTGCTGCACGCAATGTTGATGGTGAACAGATCAAAACACTGACAGAATCCATGGATGGCAGGCTTTTGAGTGTCCTTGCAAAGAAAGGTGGCTATATTGGTCACTGATTTGTTTTTGTTTGGTTTTTGAATGTCAGAAATGTATATTTGTGAATGTTGAGATGTTATATTGGTTTCACTGGTAAAAATAAATAATTGAAATGGGTATAAATTTGTTTTTTGTTAAGTTGCCTAATAATTATGCACAGTAATAGTCACCTGCACACACAGATATCCCCCTAAAATAGCTAAAACTAAAAACCACTTCCAAAAATATTCAGCTTTGATATTAATGAGTTTTTTTGTGTTCATTGAAAACATGGTTGTTGTTTAATTATTAATGTTGTAAAATTAATCCTCAAAAATACAACTTGCCTAATAATTCTGCACTCCCTGTATAGATCTGGCTATGTGAGACTATAGTTTGAAAAAATCCCTTTTCTTTGAATGACACATTGACATTAACCTCCTCGGACCCACGAATAGACTTTTGTCCACTGTAGTGGACATTATATTTTAGTGCATTTCTCTGACATCATACATGTCACATGTCACAGTCTGGATGTCCTGTAAAGAGCACATTCGGGGCTTTGCAGAGAGACCAAATGTTTGGAGGTTTCACCAGGACAACAACTTCTTCTTGGTCTTTAAAAATGGCTGACATTAATGTTTAGCACTCTTATGAAAATATTATAATATTTTTTTAATTATAATTTAAATCGGATTCATTTTCAAATTGTTTGTTATAAATCAACATCTCAGGAAAATGTTAAGGGGGTTTCTAATCAAAATATGACTTTCTGTTACAAAACGGCATTGATTTCATAAATGTCTACTGTAGTGGACGCCAGGATTTAAATCATGTTTATCAGGCATTTTGGAGACATAACAAGTGAATAGGGAAATAAATTACATATCAATATTTCTATGAAATATTAGATATTATTATGAAAATGTTGCCAATTATTACTCCCATTATTACACTTATTTTTTCATTACATGTAGCACAAAGAACACATTAATATGCAAATTAGATGCAGTGAATAGATACATTGCATTGAATGGGAAAATCCAAGTATGGCCATTTTACCCACATATTTCATAAAGTAAAATGGTATATCAATGCTTAAATATCTTAATATCTTAAATATCAATGGTATTGTTACAAGTAGACAGGAGGCAGACACAGATGTTAACAGGTATGAGAGTTTATTTGACCACAGTAGAGCATGGGAAGTGAAGCAGGTGAGTAAACCGGTTGATGGTAGATAGGATGGTGATATGAGAGAGAGAGTTACTGTCTTTTGTCTTGAAGGTGGAATGCTGTTGAAGCCCGGAGGTTTCTGGAGACTGGAGATCGCTGGAGACTGGAGATCGTTGGAGACAGAGGGACGGACAGGAACACACCCACACAGCAGACAGGGAACACGGAAGGAAGGAGACACGCTGGAGACAGGTAGTATCGATAGGAGAGTCCTTGAGGTAAGCATAGGTAGACGTATATGCGAACGAGACCGGACGTGGAGTGCTGTGTGGTTGTGAGTCTTGTAGTGCTGGTGATGAGTGTGGTGATGAGGTGCAGGTGATGGTGATCAGTACTCTGGGGAAGGAGTGCGCTGTGATTGGTGGAGGGTGGAACCTGACGTGTCTGTGACAGTACCCCCCCCTCCACGGCCCGCTCCAGAGGGCCGAGAACCCCGACGCCGTGGTGGACGTCCTCTACCCCGCGGAGCTGGCTTCTCAGGATGACTGTCGTGAAATGTCTGGAGTAACATGGGATCTAAAATGTCGTTCCTTGGGACCCAGGAGCGTTCCTCGGGACCATATCCTTCCCAATCCACAAGATATTCCAGCTGACCACCACGACGTCGGGAGTTCAAGATCTCATTGACCTTGTAGGCCGTACCGTCCTCCAGGATGATTGGAAGGGGGGGTTCGGCGGGAACTACGTCAGGTCCTGTGGGGGAAACAGAGGGATGGTGAGCTTTGAGTAGTGAAACATGGAAAGTAGGATGTATACGATACCCTTGTGGCAGACGGAGTTGATATGTGACCGGGTTGACCTGCTTGGTGATGGGGAATGGGCCAATGAACCTGGGACTCAGCTTTTTGCAAGGCAGACGCATTCTGATGTCTCGGGTAGAAAGCCACACCAGTTGACCAGGCTGGAAGACGGGGGTGTCAGAACGTCGAAGATCCGCGACCATCCTGCGTCTGCGCAGGGCCCGTTGCAGCTGATGGTGAGCTGAGTCCCAGACCCTCTCGCTCTCTCGGAACCAGTAGTCCACAGCAGGAACGTCGGAGGGTTCCCCATCCCAGGGGAACAGTGGAGGTTGGAAACCGAGTACGCATTGGAATGGGGTGAGTCCTGTGGTCGACTGCTTCAGGGAGTTTTGGGCGTACTCGGCCCAACCTAGGAACTGGTTCCAAGAGTCCTGGTGGTCATGACAGAAGGTACGTAGGAAGCGACCAATTTCCTGAACCTTCCTTTCCGTCTGCCCGTTTGACTGTGGATGATATCCCGACGTCAGGCTAACGGCCACACCTAGGAGTGAGAAGAATGATCTCCATACTCGTGAAATGAACTGGGGTCCTCGATCGGATACTATGTCCTCAGGTACTCCGAAGTATCTAAAAACTTGATTGAAGAGTGTTTCGGCTGTTTCCATGGCAGTAGGCAGACCTGGGAGTGGGATCAGACGACATGATTTGGAGAAGCGATCGACTACCACTAGGATGGTGGTATTACCGTCTGAGACCGGCAGGTCAGTGATGAAATCTACTCCTAGGTGTGACCATGGGCGTTCTGGAACGGGCAGAGGAAGGAGCTTACCAGCTGGAAGATGACGTGGAGATTTGGAAATGGCACACTCCCTACAGCCCTGCACGTACCTTCTGACATCCTTTGCCATCCCTGGCCACCAGAAGCGTTCTTTTAGCAACGAGAGGGTTTCATTGACCCCCGGGTGACCAGTACCGAGTGACGTGTGAGCCGAGTGAATGGTGGGAGTGCGTCGTGTCCGAGTGAGGTATAGCAAGCCAGGTGGACAACCCGGCGGAGGGTTCGTGGAGGCATTGGAGGAGGGCATGGTTTCTTCGGACCAGGTAATAGGACTTACTATGAGGGAGCTTGGAATAATGGGTTCTGGTTCTTCGATCTGTTCGTCAGGGGCATGAAGACGGGAGAGAGCATCAGCCTTAAGATTCTTGGTACCAGGACGGTAGGAGATGGTATAATTGAAACGGGAGAAGAACATGGCCCACCGGGCTTGTCTGGGGTTTAATCTCTTGGCTGATCGAAGATATTCAAGGTTTTTATGATCTGTTAGCACCAGGAACGCATGTTTGGCTCCCTCCAACCAATGTCTCCACTCTTCTAAGGCAAGCTTGACTGCGAGAAGTTCCCTGTCACCGATGGAGTAGTTGACCTCTGCCGGGCTGAGCTTGCGGGAGAAGAAGGCGCATGGATGGAGTCTACTTGGCGTCCCCTGCTGCTGCGACAACACCGCTCCCACTCCGGTGGTGGAGGCGTCCACCTCCACGATGAAGGGCTTTTCCGGGTCTGGATGGACTAGGAGGGGAGCGGTGGTGAAGGCTTTCTTGAGGTGGCAGAAGGCATTGGTGGCTGCCGGGGTCCAGGACAGAGACTTGGGCTTGTTGCGTAACATACTGGTGAGTGGATGAGTGATGGAGCTGTAACCTTTGATGAATCGTCGATAGAAGTTGGAGAAACCTAGGAAGCGCTGGAGTTCTTTGATAGTGGTGGGTTCTGGCCAGGTGGTGATGGATTCCACCTTCCTCTCGTCCATCCGGATGCCACTGTGATCAATGTGGTATCCCAGGAAAGAAACTGAAGTTTGATGGAAAGAACACTTTTCGGCCTTGAGGAATAGATGGAACTGACGTAGACGGTTTAGGACCTCCGCAACGTGTTGGCGATGTTCGGCCTGGCTCCGGGAGTAGATGAGGATGTCGTCGATGTAGACTAGGACGAATCGGTGGAGAAACTCCCGGGGCACCTCATGGATGAAATCCTGGAATACGGAGGGGGCGTTTTCCAATCCATACGGCATGACGAGGTATTCATAGTGTCCAGTAGGGGTAATAAAGGCGGTCTTCCACTCGTCCCCCTCACGTATCAGGATGAGGTTGTACGCGCTGCGGAGGTCCAACTTGGTGAACACAGTGGCACCACGGAGATGTTCGAGGGCTGCTGGGACGAGAGGAAGGGGGTACCGGAACTTAACTGTTATCTTGTTGAGGGAACGATAATCGATGCATGGCCGCAAGCCTCCGTCCTTCTTTGCCACGAAGAAGAAGCTGGACGCAGCAGGGGAAGTAGACGGCCTGATGTAACCTTGGACGAGGGCTTCCTGTATGTATTCCTCCATGGCCTTCTCCTCCGGGATGGATAGTGGGTATATCTTACCCCTTGGTACTGGTTCACCCGGAAGCAGGTCGATGGCACAGTCCCATGGCCGGTGTGGAGGCAGCTTGGAAGCCCGTTGCGGGCAGAAGACATCGCTGAAGGGGGCGTAACACTCGGGAACATCGACGGAGCGTTGTTCAACTGGACTTTCGATGGATGTGGCACAGAGAGTCAGATCAGGCAGAGATGAAGATGGAAGAGGAAGTTCCGTCAGACATTGTGAGAAGCAAGTGTCGCCCCACTTCAGGATTTCGCCCGTTTTCCAGGAGATGGTAGGATTGTGCTGCTCCAACCAGGGGCGCCCCAGAACCACGTCAGCGGTCGAATCCTCCAGAACCAGCATGTGAGCCTCTTCCCGATATAGAAGCCCGACCTGAAGAGTGACTGGTCCAGCCACGGTACGGACGTGCTTGCGACTGAGGGGTCTTCCGGTTATTGAGCTGATCCTGTAGGTGGTCGGAGACGGAGTGGTCTTGAGGCGTAACTGGCGGCAGATGGCCCCGGAGAGGAAGTTGCCGGCTGACCCCGAGTCGAGGAGCGCGACCACTGAAAGGGAGACATTAGCGGCAGTAAGGATGACGACAGTGGTGAGTGGTTTCATTTTATGATCAGCAGGAATAATGGCACTCACCATGGGTCGCGGAGGTCGTGTGGGGCATGCAGCTATGACATGCCCGGGCTCACCACAATACAAACAGAGACGTAGGGTCAGCCGACGGCGGCGTTCTTCAGGGGCTAGTCGGGAGTTTTCTAACTCCATGGGTTCGTGGGCTGGTTCTGGGGTGCTGACGGGTTCGGATCGGCGGAAGGGCACGTTGAAGGGATACTGGTCCTGGTGCTCTTGGATGCACGCCTGCATGCGAGTAGCACAGCGTATGGAATGCTGGATGAACTTCTCAAGGCCGATGGAGTCCTCGCATGCAGCGAGATGCAGCCGTACCCGAGGTTCCAATCCTTGCCGAAATGTAGTTATCAGCGCCTGTTCATTCCATCCGCTGACTGCTGCAAGTGTTCTGAATTGCAAAGCATAATCGTAAATAGACATGGATCCCTGTTTGAAATTATAAAGTTTCTCACCAGCTGACGAATCTGTGATTGGCTTCCCAAACACCTCCCGGAAGTGGGAAATGAACGCTGAGTATGACTGCGTTACCGCACCTTGTTGTGACCAGATGGAATCGGCCCACATTAATGCTTTGCCGCTGAGCTGCGAAATAATGAAGGCGATCTTTGAGGTGTCGCTCGGGTATAGGTGCGGCTGCATCTCCAGGACCAGTGTGCATTGCAGCAGGAAGCCGCTGCAATTCTCCGCCGATCCTGAGTAGGGCGCCGGTTTGGCCATGGGACTAGCATACGGAGGTAGTGAAGGAGGGTTGTTGACAGAGTGGTTGGTGTTCGCTGGTGCAGGTGAATGAACAGTAACTGGAGTGGGTGGTGGAGGAAATGTGCGCCGAAGCGCATCTACCAATTCCTGGAAGGGATCCGGTTGGCTCATACTGGGTCTCGGTTATGGTCCGGTCTTCTGTTACAAGTAGACAGGAGGCAGACACAGATGTTAACAGGTATGAGAGTTTATTTGACCACAGTAGAGCATGGGAAGTGAAGCAGGTGAGTAAACCGGTTGATGGTAGATAGGATGGTGATATGAGAGAGAGAGTTACTGTCTTTTGTCTTGAAGGTGGAATGCTGTTGAAGCCCGGAGGTTTCTGGAGACTGGAGATCGCTGGAGACTGGAGATCGTTGGAGACAGAGGGACGGACAGGAACACACCCACACAGCAGACAGGGAACACGGAAGGAAGGAGACACGCTGGAGACAGGTAGTATCGATAGGAGAGTCCTTGAGGTAAGCATAGGTAGACGTATATGCGAACGAGACCGGACGTGGAGTGCTGTGTGGTTGTGAGTCTTGTAGTGCTGGTGATGAGTGTGGTGATGAGGTGCAGGTGATGGTGATCAGTACTCTGGGGAAGGAGTGCGCTGTGATTGGTGGAGGGTGGAACCTGACGTGTCTGTGACAGGTATATCTTTCATAACATAGTTCAGAATCATCTTTAAACAAAGTTTGTTTTAAAAAAAATCCTGAAACCTTAAAATTGATTGGTGAATTAAAAATAAATCCCATTGTTTTTGCCTATACATGCAATTTCATGTCATTTTATTTTTTTAACAACTGAGTCCTGGTGTCAACTACAGAGGACATATCATAACATTTGAATAAAATGTAATTTTTCAAAAAAAAAATTTTTCCATTTGCTCTAAACAATGTAATGACATGAAAAAATACTAAATTCAAAACCCTTTTTTTCTGGGTCGGCTCTTTTGGCATTATCCTGAACATAAGCATTAGCTTCATGTGCCGTTGAACGGAAGAGAGGCTCTGGGGAGCGCATGCAAACGCCACATCCTTTTGATTTAAGCTGCGGTCACACTAGACTGAGCATGCAAACTTTCTTTGGACACTTCAACGATCGTGATATGACATCACGCTCTGCAGCATCTGTTTTATAAACATGAATTCAACCTATAACAAATAGTAATACACTCAAAATTAGTGCTGGGCAATCGATTAATCGCTTCCAAAATAAAAGTTTGTGTTGTTTACATAATATATGTGTGTACACTGTGTATAATTATTATGTCTATATAAATACACACACATGCATGTATTGTATATATTTAAGAAAAATATGTTATATTTATATATAAGATAAATAATAATAAGTATATACATGCAAATATTTCTTAAATATATACATGATGGAGTGTGTATTTATATACGTATACCTAATAATTATTTACAGTGAGTACACACATATATATTATGTAAACACAAACTTTTATTTTGGATGCAATTAATCGTGATTAATCGATTGCCCAGCACAAAAAGCAAAAAAAAAACAAAAACAATCTACTCAACTTTACTGAAAAAATATTGTTCTTTTAATTCAGCCAAGAGATATCGATCTTCTACCGGTAACACGTCTTCACATTATGGCTAAGAAATCTTTCCCCATTCTATTAATAATAACAGTGACTCAACTCTTCTGATGACAGCAGCAGCAGCTTTGTATAATATAATTTTTATTTGTATTAACTCTTTCCCCGCCAGCATTTAAAAAAAAAGTTGCCAGCCACCGCCAGGGTTTTTGATCATTTTCACAAATATTTAAAGGTCCCGTTCTTCGTGTTTTTTTGAAGCTTTGATTGTGTTTACAGTGTGCAATATAACATGTGTTCATGTTTCGCGTGTAAAAAAAACCAGTATTTTTAACACAATTTACTTATCTGTATACCGCTGTTTTCACTGTCCTAAAAACGGCTGATGACTTCCTTTATTCTATGAAGTCCCTCCTTCAGAAATACGTAACGAGTTCTGATTGTGCCAGCGGTTCCCGTGTTGTGATTTGACTGCAGCTTAGCGAACGTGGCACAGTTCCTGTGTTGTGATTCGACAGCAGCTTAGCGCACGTGGAAAGGTCACGCCTCTTAACGGGAGATATATATGCGCTTAATGATCTCTACAGCGTCCCTGGGAAAGCCAAACAAAGGTGATTTGACTCCGGGATGAAAATAACAGCGTCTCGACGACATGGCGACAAACACACTCAAACGCAACACTTCCTTTTCTCCACGCGACACTTCCTCTTCTCCACGTGGGACAGCAACAAGACCACGCCCCCTTTTTTTGCGTATTCTTGTGGGCGGAGGTTAGTCTGTTCTACTGTTCTACTGACGTCATTTATGAAGGAAGTACCAGGATGTAGTCCAAGCCGGCCGTTCGCTGTAGGCTTTGAAAGGGAACTTCTGTTAAATAAAATATCTCGCTTGGCATTGAACTTTGAGCTTTATAATTTTACAGGTATTATTTATGCTCTAACAGCAACATTACACACTAACTAAAGTTTGAACAATGGGATCACGAAGAACGGGACCTTTAATGGCCCATAGAATATTTTTGTTGTATGAATATCTGAGCATGCAATATATTGATTTATAATATGTTTAATGTTGATGATCACGTTATTTTACATATGCATCTGCTTGCATACAATCGTTGTTTTTTTGCGTCTTCCTCGCCTGTGTTTTGATCAGGAGATTCAGTACTCATTCAGAAGATGCGTAATAGCGCCCCCATAGCCTCTAACAGTGAAAACACGGAAACACTGAAAATTCAATGTTTGGCAGGGAAACGTTTTCTCACAAATAACGAAAAATTCTGTGTTTTCCGTCAGTTGAATATGATTTAAAATTAAAGAATGGCCATCATATTAAGATCCAGCATCTGACAAAGATAGGCATTTCATAAGAGAAATAAGATTGTCATGCAGTTTTTATACTACTCTTAAAGACCCCCTGTGGTGAAAGCTTTTCTAATATTATCGTGGATCCTAAAGCTCTTGCCTGATCATAACCCTTTTTTTCCCAGGGATATTCCTCTGACGTTTTCTCTTTTGTAATGTCTCTCAGCCATCTCTCTTTCTACAGTCCTTCTTCAAATCTCCCTCTTGCTCGCTCTCTCCTCCCCTGTCATGAGTGGATACGCCCCCTAATGCTGATTGGCTACAAGTGTGTTGTGGTGCTCGGTCCGATCCACTTTTGTTGTGTTCAAGTGAATTATTGTGACTGCTATTTTGAAGTGTTGTGTAAAGACGTAATGTGTCTGAGAAGAACTGAAGTGAACGAGTGAACAAGATGGATGAAGTTCGCTACTCCTGTCTCTTATTCTTCATTATGACAGATACCACAACTTTCAACAGCGTTTCTTGGAAATCGCTTACTGCACCTTTAATTTTTCTTCTTTCTACAACTATTTGTCATTTGATAGGTTTTTGACTGTCACTTTTTGGCTGATGAAGTGAAATACACTCATAATGGATGTCCGATTTTAAAAGAGGATACTGTTAAACTTCGTCTTTACAGGTACATTTTTCATCCTGCTGTAAATAAATACAGTATATGAGTCCAGTATAAAAGTACGATAGTATACCTTTTTACCTTTAAGAATATTGACATTTCATGAAGATTTCTTTATGTTTAGATTTACAGAGACAGAGACCTACAGTGAGCTGTTCTCTCTCAGTGTTGAAATCCTGGAGCCTGACTGTAATGCGATTAGGTTTGGATCACAGAACCTTGAGGTGCCAGAGTTTTATGGCCTCTCCAATATCCTGGATGGCAATGTTGTGTCCTTCCACTATGAACACCGACATAATATTGAGTGCACAGTTCAGATGACAACTTTGGAGACATATCTACCTGTTCATGGTCAACTAGTCACTGGGGAACCGGAGAAACCAGAGGGGCCGAGAGGGGATGAACCAGATAGCTTTGTTCCTCTTCGAAGACAGCTGGGTAAAATCATAAAATAATAATAATTTATTAATTTTCCTACTTTCCTACTGCACAAATGTGCCTATATTCCATTAGGTCATAATTCACTTTTGTGGCAACTTTTTTCCCCTTAATAATATTATATACAAACTGAGATACACTATATACAAAAGCATTGGGACACCCCTCAAAATCATTGAATTCAGGTGTTCCGATCACTTCCATGGCCACAGGTGTATAAAATCAAGCACCTAGGCATGCAGACGCTTCTACAAACATTTGTGAAAGAATGAGTCGCTCTCAGGAGCTCAGTGAATTCAAGCGTGGTACCGTGAAAGGTTGCCACCTGTGCAATAAGTCAATTTGTGAAATTTCCTCACTACTAAATATTCTACCGTCAACTGTTCGTGGTATTATAACAAAGTGGAAGCAATTGAGAGCAACAGCAACTCAGCCACGTAAAATCACAGAGCAGGGTCAGCGCATGCTGAGGCGCACAGTAGTGATGCGCGAGTCGTCTCATAACCCGCGGGTCGGGTTGGGGCGGGTTAAGAAATTTTCACTTATTTGCGGGGCGGGTCATTAAAAACAAAATTAAAAAATCTATGTATGTTGCCTGCAATTCCCTATAGCCTATATTAAATATTTGGGAGTATCTATTTTCATATTTTATTAGGTTCTTTGATAAGGTTACAATACGAAAGCCGTAGCGACGTAACAACACGACAACAAAAACGGAGAGATAAAAGTGAAGATGGAAAACGAGGTGCGGAAGAATCCCGGCCACAAGCGTATCAAGCGAGCACACTTTCAGCTGCTGGCCAGTTGCTGGCCAGTTGCTGGAGTCTAGCCGAAATAGATTAAACCCCGGTACAGTGGACACCATTCTTTTTTTGCACAGCGAATGTAAACACGCTATGAACATTTCTGTGTGTTAAATAAAACAAAAGTTTAGTGGTTATGTAGCGTAGGCTGAAAACTGCCTATACAAATCTGAAATAAAAAATAGTTAAGCCTATTAGATACAAGTGCCTCTTTGGTGTAAATTAAAGGTTGAAAATGTTTATCATTATCTTGTTATTAATATGACCTGATTTATGGTTCATATTCATAATAATCGTATGGTGTTGCCAGTTTACAGGGCAATGTTTCCAAGCACCTTCAGTATCTAAATTTACTTTCAGTAAATAAAGGCTGTTTTCATTTACATTACAATGGCTAGTATGTCTATTTAATGGTCGCGGGTGCGGGGTGGGTTTTAAAATCGATACACTGGTGCGGTGCGGGCTGGAGCGGGCCAAATAATTTCATAAAAGCAGGACCCGCGGGTTGGAAAAAAAGCCGACCCGCGCATCACTAGCGCACAGTGTGCATAAGTCGCCAATTTTCTGCATTGTCAGTAGCTACAGACCTCCAAACTTCGTGTGGCCTTTAGATTATCAGATTAGGCCGAGCAGCTGCGTCCAAGCCTTACATCACCAAGTGCAATGCAAAGTGTCAGATGTGGTGGTGTAAAGCACTGGACTCTAGAGCAGTGGAGACGTGTTCTCTGGAGTGACCAATCACACTTCTCTGTCTGGCAATCCGATGGACAAGTCTGGGATTGGCGGTTGCCAGGAGAACGGTACTTGCCGGACTGCATTGTGCCAAGTGTAAAGTTTGGTGGAGGGTGGATTATGGTGTGGTGGTTGTTTTTTAGGGGTTGGGCTTGGCCCCTTAGTTCCAGTGAGAGGAACTCTTAATGCTTCAGCATACCAAGACATTTTGGACAATTTCATGCTCCCAACTTTGTGGCAACAGTTTGGGGATGGCCCCTTCCTGTTCCAACATGACTGCGCGCCAGGTCCATACAGACATGGATGAGAGAGTTTGGTGTGGAGGAAATTGACTGGCCTACACAGAGTCCTGACCTCAACCCGATAGAACACCTTTGGGATGAATTAGAGCGGAGACTGCGAGCCAGGCCTTCTCGTCCAACATCAGTGCCTGACCTCACAAATGCGCTTCTAGAAGAATGGTCAAAAATTCCCATAAACACACTCCTAAACCTTGTGGAAAGCCTTCCCAGTAGAGTTGAAGCTGTAATAGCTGCAGAGGGTGGGCCAACTCCATATTAAAACCTACGGATTAAGAATGGGATGTCATTAAAGTTCATGTGCATGTAAAGGCAGGCATCCCAAAACTTTTGGCAATATAGTGTATGCTACAATAAAGTGTATTTTTTGGCAGACAGTTGATAGTATATTATTTATTTATTTATTTTTATTCAAATATTTCAGAATACACTACTGGTCAAAAGCTTTGAATAATTAAATGTTTTTGATAGAAGTCTCTTATACTCACAAAGGCTACATTTATTTGATCAAAAATACAGTAAAAACAGTAATATTGTGAAATATTATTATCATTTTAAATAACTGTTTTCTATTTGAAAAATATAAAAAAAGGAATTTTTTCCTGTGATGCAAAGCTGAATTTTCAGCAGCCATTAATCCAGTCTTCAGTGTCACATGATATTTCAGAAACCATTATGCTGAATTATTCCAAACTTCTGACCGTAAGTCTACCTGAAAATACTTCAAAATATACCTTGGTTTCTTTTGAGCATTATGAGCATTATAATATCTGGGGAAAGAATTAATAATTTATTTTGTAGTTTAATATTGAGACATAATTTCCTCCCTACAGATAATAAAGCTCGAGCTCATTGTAAAAGTGACGACTGTCTAAAGGGTCTTAAACTGCTGAAGATCACCAAAGTACCATGCAATGAGTTCCTCATGATGGGCATTCGTTACCACCACATTGACCCTCCATCTCCAGACATAGATTACATCGCCATTAGACTGGACCTCACAGACACTCGTAGCAGGAGCATAATTCAGGTGTACATTCTAAAATGAAAGCATTTTTGTTATTACTGCATTTTTACATTACATTTATTAACAACAATTCTGGCCACCTCCCATTCAGTCAGAGCAGGCCTGGATCCCGGTAACCATTAAAGACGCTCTGCCAAACCAGCCGCCCAAGCCTGCTTTTATGTCCATGTTCATCTTAGAGGTGGACCAGTTCATTCTGACTCCTCTCTCCACGGCAACTCTGGATGCAGAGGATGATGAGACGCCCAAACAGAGGCTGGTGTTCAACATCACTAACCCCCCTAATGAGGGCTTCATTACTCACCTGTCAGATCACACCAAACCCATCTCCTCCTTCTCCTGGACGGATCTCAACGACATGCTGATCAGCTACCAGCCTCCAAACTCCAGTCACACGCAGCGTAGGAACTATGAGGTAACCCTTGTGGAAACATTTAGCATACTTTTACAGAGTACTTAAATAAAATATACTTTGTTTTATATTATTTAAGTTTTCTGACACTGCATGTTTACACATTAAAGCTAAAATTATAATCAAGTACTTTACATGTGCTTTGGTATGTTAGTCAACACATCAAAATAAATGTACATGTACAACATAAGCTTTAAAATTTTTAATTTTGCGTTATTACAAAGTACACTTTTTAAAGTGTACTTAAGTGTTTAACGAAACATAGTCATGAAAGTGCACTGTTTAAGTACACTTTAAGTGGCCTTTCAAGATCTGAAGTACACTACAAGTGCACATTCAATACAATCTTAGCACTTTTCGCAAGGGAGCTATACTAGACGTTAAACAGAATTATTATTTAACTCTATAATGCAGTAGTTATGTATTGTTAATTTCTACTAGGTGGAGTTTGAGGTGCATGATTTCTACTTTGAGAAAAGCCAGCCTGTGATGATACATGTGTCGATCAGGACAGCTGACACCAATGCACCAAGAGTGTCATGGAACATGGGTCTGTATTGTGCATCATTTTCATATTTACATATATATATACATATTGCTCTGTTCTCATCTCAGTGCTTTTCTTAAGAATCTCTTTTTTTAAAAAAGCTGCAGTCCGTAACTTTTTGCACTCTAGCGGTTAATAAACAGAACTTCAAGCGTCTTGCGGAAGAACATTGCAGCCGGAGCTACTTCTCTCTGTTTATGTCTATGGCGAGTCACCCAGGGACTGTGCTCCTCCGCAGCGGTTCCTACCAAACCGGTCTGAAATAGTCCCAGTATAAACACTTATTATAAGTGTACCATAATGATTCAGGGTTAGACAAAAACACGGTTTGGAAAATGGATTCATGTTGTACATTCTCATTATATCATTTTTGTAAATCTTGAACACAAAAAAGTTACGGACAGCAGCTTTAAAACAGAACATTTGATAGGTGGAGTTATAAATGAATAATTTCTAAAAAATTGCATTATTTTTTTTTAGAAAACAGAGAAAAAGAAAATGACAGGTTGGATTGATCAGTAACATTTTTGAGTGGGGCTCTATAGAATGTTCACTTGCTGTGTATTTCAAATCTCTCTCTCTCTCTCATCTATTTTTAACGAACTTGCAGATAACATAATGTTAATTAAATAAATGGCCACTTAAGTGTATTTAAAGAGAGAACAGTTTTATGACTATGCTTCCTGACACACTTAAGTAGACTTTTAAAAAGTGCACTTTGTTATAATGCCAGATTAAAAGTTTTACCTTAAAGTACATTTGAAATCATTATGTTAGAATAATATGTAGCCGTGCTTTAAAGAAGTACATTTATTTTGATACTAACATACTTAAATGGTTACTTCAGCGATTAGCATTAAGCTTTGTATCAGTAGAAACCCGGTATTATATTCGAATGATCATGCTTCCCCCCCCTCATATCCCCCTGAGATGAGAGATTTATGTATTTTGTCTGGAAAAAAGCCTCAGATAATGCAAATATCGTCATTTTGCGTCATCGGAGGCTTTTTTGGCCAGAGGCTAGAGAGACTACAGCCAGTAGTAGGAGCTAGTTCTGCATGTGTTCAACCTGCCCATAGGGGTGGGATCTCACTCACAGAATGTAAGACACAGACGGCCGCACGGACATAAATAACGGGTGGTGTGGAGCAAAGTGCGTGCTCTCAATTAATTCCTATGAAAGTTAAGCTTCCATAGGCATGAACTGAAAACGTGGCTGACTTGACAGGCACCGCGAATGACTGTGAGGCCGTGAATGAATGCCGGTTGGCCGTTTTGGTTTAAAATTAGCGCCAATTCGGGGTGGGTTGCTTGAATTGTGGGTTCATGAAAACACAACAACAATACGGTACAATGACAAACTCACTTAAATAGGCGCATTTCGCTTTGAAACCAAATCTTCTGCGATCATCTGACTCCTGCTGCGTTTGTGCTGCGACTCTCATTCGATTCAAAATGATGCTGGGAGTTGTTGTCTTTCATCCATATGAGCCAAAAAAAACATTTTCTGGCTTTTTTCAGTCTAGAAGGCACCAACTTCTAAAATAGTTTCACATTTCTACTACATAAATGACCCAATTTAAATACAATCTTTCCAGCGGTGAAGTGCCCCTTTAAGCACATGTAGAGTACTTGATTATAAATTTAACTGTAGAGTTGTTAGATATTACATTAAAAGTTAATATTAATATTTTAACCCCAGGATTCACAGACAAGGCTTAAGCTAGTCCCAGACTAAAATGGATTATTGAGCTGTTTTAACTGAAAGCAACTTGCACTGACATATCTTAACATATGTCACTGCCATTGTTTTGTCTCAAGATGCACACCAGTAATGTTTTTTTAAGGCCTAATCCTGGCTTAAAATCTAAGACCTGTCCGGATAACAAGGCCAAAATGTACAAAATTGCAACTTCATCATTATACTTAAATACATGAAATGCAAGTTTCAACGCAACGCTTGCCAGTACATTCGGCAGTACACTTTAACAATATTTCAATATAACAATAAGACAACAAAAGTTATTTTAATTTAAAGATGTGGGGAAAAAAAGCATTTATGGCATTTAATATAAATAAAAACTACAATACTTTTATTGAATTGCAATTAACATGCAAGGCAGTCTTCAAAAACATTACATTCACTTCACACTTAAGTATATTCTTTTGAAGCATTATTTCCCTAATATGTACTCTCTTTAAAAGTATGCTCAAGTATACTAAGGGAACATGTTAGGTTAGAGGAAAATGTCTTACTTGCCAAAATCACACTTATTGTAAAGGGTAGTGGGCTGTTTGTGAAATGAAATTAACTTTCTTTAAGATCACACAAAACCGCAGTGAGTGGGGTGATTAAATGTCAGGGAAATATCATCAATCCCAGACAATTCATTGAACCCTTAGGGGAAATTCAGAAAGTTCAGGAAATTACAGTACCTGGTGATTTGGATGTGTCATGAATGCCAGACAAATGATCTTCTCCTTATTTCTATCAAATTAATAGGTCTCAGTCTGTTGGAAGGTCAGTCTCGTCCAATCACATGGGATCAGTTGCAGATTGTTGACAATGACAACCTGAAGGCTGTGAAGATCATCACTGTGGATGGCCTGCAGCATGGCAGACTAACTGTTAGAGGTATACATACAGATGATTTCCCCCCTCCTCAATTTGGAAATATGAATCTGTTATATCAGTTGAGTCATATTGTAGTTATATCTTTGCATTTTGCACAAAACCTTCTCACTACCGCTGTATGTTTATCTGTATGTTAGGTGGAAAAGGTTTCATGTTCACTGTGAAGGATATTAAGGATGGTGTGGTACACTACCATCATGATGACAGTGACACTACTAAAGATTATATAGTTTTCCGGATTACTGATGGCTTACATCAAACTAGACACAAGTTTCCCATCAACATCCTGCCCAAAGATGACAGCCCGCCCTTCCTCATTACCAATATGGTACTAGAGCTGTCTGAAGGTCAGATGGGTCTTTTGAGAGGATCCATTTTGCAAGCCTGTGATATGGACTCCAGTGATGACTACATCATGTTCAACATCACCAGACCTCCTCAGACAGGGGAAATCATGAAGATGCCTGGTCCTGGGATAACAGGTGAGGAAAAGGGATGTATAGGAAAACTAGAAAATCCTCTATATGCACCTTATCAGATTAGTATAATAAGCCAAATCAATAAATTTCACTTCATATTTTAACTCACCCAGGACACCTTAGCTACCGCCTAGTAACACCCTAAAAACCATCCCATAATATCCTAACACACATCTTAGAAACCAACTAGCAACTCACTAGAAACCAACTAGCAATTCCCTAGTAATAATACTTCCAATAAACACCCTATCAACCACATAATCTAATGTCCTAGAAACCACACAGAATTCCCAAGCAACTACCTAGTAACACCATAGTAGTCACTCATAACACCCCAGCAACCACCTATTAATTCCCTATGAACAACCCATAACACAATATGAACTGCTTAGCAGTGCCTTAGAAACTACTTAGCACTCCCTAACAACAGCCTTGTAATGCGCTAGTAGCCATTTATAACACCTAAGAAACAAATAGTAATGCCCTAGTAACCACCTTTAATAATGTAGTAACTTCCTAGTAATCACTGAAAGACCCTATCAAATGCCTAGCAACACCCTATAACCACCCAAAGCACTCTAGCAAATGCCTACTGTTGCAACATCCTAGAAACCACTCTGAACTCCTTAGAAACAGCCTAGTAATGTCCTAGTAACTACCCATAACACCCTAGCAACCACAAATGAATGCCCTTGTAACCAACCATAATATCCTGGAAAACAACTACATTTGCAACGCCTTAGAAACCACCTAGAATTCCTTAACAGCCAACTAGCAGCTCCCTAGTAAACACCCTTGCAACTGCCTACTGTTGCAACATTCTTGAAACCACCCAGAACTCCCTAGCAGCCACCCAGTGATGCCCTACTAACCAACCAGAACTCCCTAGCAACCACCTATTGTAGTAGCACCCTAGAAACCACCCAGAACTCCATAGAAACCACCTAATAACATTTTCTTTAGAACAAGTAAAAATAATTATTGGGGAACTGAGTTTCCTCAGGCATCCTTTAAATACCACAGCAAAAACCTTTTTATTTTTATACAGGATACCCTGTTACCCGTTTTCTTCAGAAGGACCTCTTCCATTCCATCATCTACTATCGGCACTCAGGCAGTGAAGTGTTTGATGACTCTTTTGAGGTGGTGCTCTCTGATTTTCATGACCCTCCTAATCTTTCAGAGCCTCAGGTAAGTTCCAGATTTCCTAAACATCCCCTCTGGGATCTAATAGGAGTTTATAATAGGTTTAATCTGTTTCCTCTAACCTGACTTTCAGAGTTTGCATGTTATTCACTAACCAGGTGATGTTTGCAGGTCATTGTGATTCAAATCCAGCCAGTCCCCGATCAGCCTCCACAAGAGGCACCAGGTGTGACCAGGCACTTGGTTGTCAATGAGACAGATGTCACCTACTTGACCAAGCAACAGCTGCACTTTGTTGACTTGGAGTCACCAGATAGTGAGCTCACATACACCGTCACCACCCCACCTTTCTACAGCACCACCTATGGGTACAAAATTAAACTAGAAGCCTGTGAGGTCCATAGCAGGACAAATCTATATTCAATTGAAACCTGCAGCATATAACTTGACATGTATGTGCTGAAGTAATTCAGGATGATGGTAATACTTGTACATTTTGATTTACAGAGGGTCTGATGCAGGAAGGTTGTTTCTGGTTGATAGCATCCCGAAATTTAACAAGGACCCAAACGCCCCAATGCTGAGACTTTTCACTCAGGTAAATACTCTGAACTAGGGCTAGACATATAATTTTCCCCAAAGAAACTGTAGCTATAAACGATCCTCTCTTTATAGAATGCAGTTAACTACATGAAAGTTGCTTACATGCCTCCCATCCGGGACATTGGACCCTACCCCCAGCACATCCAGTTTATCCTGTCAGTGACCAACCAGCAAGGCAGCATGACCGCTGGAATCTGCTTCAACGTAACGATTCTGCCAGTGGATAACCGGGCACCAGAGGTAGCCCTCATCTATTCAATCCATAAATCTGAAAATATGTAAATAATATCTGTCTTCGGTTTCCCTGGTTAAACATTATGTCCTCGTTTGTTTCTGAAGTTACCCATTAGGGGCCTGCACACTGTGGGATTTTTCAAAATTCTCTGCGAATGTTGCTTGTCAGACTGTACAAACATGATCCCCGATGTAATACATGTCACACTGTAGGATCTCAGTTGTCATTATGTCAGACTGTACGATAGTCAGACGCGAAAAATGGACGCAAGCAAGAGACTCGTACGGACTGAGTTTTACATCATCAATCCGTGACACGTTCGGTAACGGTGAGCCGCATTCACAGACACAATGGTAGCGTTCAGCAAACAACAAAAACAAGCGGTGGCATTTTTCATTCACCTGACTCTTTTCGACATGTTCCCTGTTGTGATTTGATGTTGTCGCACAAAATGCGTCATCAGGTTCTGCGCTCCTATTGGTTCTTGACGGTCGTCCCGCCTCAAATCTTCTGACACTGCCAGAATTTTGTCCAAGGTAAAATTTGATCGCAACGGTCATTAATCGGTTGTCGGTACACATGTCAAACTAAGGATCAAAAACTTCAGATTTAAGCCTAGGATCAGAGAAATCTTTTAGGATTTCAAAATTTGTCTCAGACGGCCAAATCGTGGCCAAAATCGCACAGTGTGCACCCGGCTTTAGTTTCAGTTGTGTCTAGTTTGGTTGCCTTTTTTCTACCTCAGTACTTATGGCCTTGTGTGTCCATTGTTATTTGTCAGTTCTTGTTTACGCATAGTGTGGTTTGTGTTTATTATAGTATTTCTCCAGTGCTCTCTTGCGTGCTTGTTTTGAGTTATTAATAAAGGATTTAAAATAAAAATAAAAAATGGACTTACCAGCAATGCGTCTCCTCCTCCTTGAACAAGAGGACCGCTTCCTAGAGGACCACACAAGGGATTTTTTTAGATTTTTCTATTTTTTAGATTTGTTTGGTGTGTTTGACTGCTCCCTCTGTTTTCTTTTACACTGGCCTCAACAAGCTATCCAAGGCATGCCTGCCTGGAAATTGTCCTCGAGGGACTTTTGTGGATTATGTGGAGTGGGTGCTCCTGCACTGCGGTTCCCTCATAAAGGTTCTATCACCATCTGTGAGGCAGAGAAGGAGCCTGTCAGCCTCGTGCCTGCCATGGACCCAGAAACAGAGCACGAGCTCGTGCCCGGCACAGACCAAGCAAGCCAACTTAGTGCTGACTCCCACCACGTCCACCCTGGAGCCAGATCCGGCCCGCCATGTCAGTCCCAGAGTTAGCGCACGCTGTCCAGTCCATCCCAGAGCCATGATTGGACCATTGCCTGATGGTCCGTGGATCCAGTTCCCTCTCTAGTACCCCCACTCTAACCCACTTCTCCTCCGCCAGTCCTCTCCGGAAATCCTTCCTCTTCTGATTTTCCCACCCAGTCTCCTAGCTGCTGCATCCCATTAGGTCCCGCCAAACTTCCTGGTCTCAGTCTCTCTGCTGGTTCCATCCAGTCTCCTGGATACACTCTCTCCGCTGGTGTTATCCATAGGCCATGCCACTAGCTCCATGTAACTCTCTTGCTCCACCTCAGGCTTCCCAATCCCCAGCTTGGCATGGTGTTATGGATTCCCCAGCTTCAGCTCATTCCATCAGCCCTCCGGCTGCACCTCGACCCTCCACCCCTTCCGCCCCTCCGGGCCCCCCTTCCCTCTAGCTTCCCTATAGTCCTCACTCCCTCTGTTGTCGCCCTAGTCTGCCGAGCCTCCATATCCACCTCGGTCCACCACGGCTCCATCTTGCGCCTCCAGCCAGTCGATTTTGCCCTGGTCCACCTGGACCTGGCCGTGGTATCTCCCTCTACCGGCTCCTCTATGTCTCTGTTCATCACCAGCTCCACGCCCTCCTCCTAAGCCCCTCCCTCTCTCTCTCCCTCCACAGTTGGGCATTCAGTTACGGCACGAGGACGGGCCTTCTGGGAGGGGAGCCTACTGTCACTATGAACTCTTATTTTGATATTCTAACCGTGTATTTTTAGCCCGGTGTTTCTGTTGTTCTTTGCCAGTTCTCATTTCCGCATAGTGTGGTTTGTTTTGTAGTATTACTCCTGTGCTCACCTGCATGCTTGTTTTGGTTAATTAATTTGGTTAATTAAATAAAGACTGTGTTGTTGGATGCTACTTCGTCGTGTGATAGCCACAACATTACAACTACAAGTGCACATTCAATACACTCAAGTGCACTTTTTTTATAAGGGATGTATTCACAGTATTGTTTATTTTATAATAATTTTATGTATTATATTTTATATAATTTTAAGAAATAATTATTATTTTTGTTATCCTGAGCTCGTTCAGTAGCTGATTTTATATGGAGAGAGATCTGTGTCTTTATTACATGCGATAAAATAAATGATCCGAGAGAAAAAAAAAAGTTTGAGAGAAAAAGTTATCACAATGATAGCAAAAAAGCATTTCATGAGAGAAAAAAAAATATTTGAGAGAAAAGGTTTTCATACCAATAGCAAAAAAATAATAATATTTGAGACTAAAAAAGTTTTGAGAGAAAGTATTTTCTCATAGAACATAAAAAAATATACATTTGAAATGTTTACAATTATTTCTGAGAAAAAAAATCTCTCTCAAAATACTTTGAAAAAAACTCTCAAATATATATTTTTTTGCTATCAGTGTGAAAACATTTTCTCAACAAAAAAAAGTGTTTCTCTCGAAACGCTTTTCTTTGCTCTCGATGCAATTTCTTGCTCTCTTGCTTTCACTGTGAGAATTGTGTCATGGGCGGGGCCACGTTCCTATTGGCCAGTCGGGTGAGCATCGTCTTGTCTTGGGAGTCGAACTGAATCATTACACCATTGTTCGGTTCACCTGCATGATACCGCCTCTGCCTTATGGCTAGTTTAGTTGAGCACGGACTCTCCAATGTTTGGGTCAGATGACACACAGCTGGCTTAGCAAGTTCAGCATCACTGAAGATTAAACGTTAAGAAATAGCACTCATATTCAGGAATGAGTGTGTATTATATTATTTGCGTGCTAATCGCTAGGTAAACTTGCAAACTCACCTGGTTTATATACTATTTTTAAATCAAATGCCAAATGAATGTTTTGATTTAGATAGTTTTACTGTAAGTGAAGTTTTCACTAGTTTCGTAACGTTAGTTCACTGACAACCGGGGCAATTTCCCCTTCATTATCACAGACGTATCGCCTGCGATAATTAATGCGATATGGCTCAGCTTGTCAAGTGAACTTATGGTAGTAAATGCCGCTCCATCTGAAAGCAGGTGATGGCGATTTACTACTAATCAAGGAACCGGCTTTACTGACGAGATGAAAACAACAATGTCCTCCAATATATCGCCCAGCCCTAGTTCATACAACCTCCTGTACAGTTTTACTCCATGGACTCACTATTTTGTTTTTAAGGTCAATATGATACATTTTCTGTTTGAACCTATAACTGACCTATAACCTAAAATGATTATTATTAATGTGTTTAGCATCTGTATCTCTCACTGGGTAGGCTATAGAGCAATATAACTTACGCTCTAAAATCTTTGCCTTAGACTATGCAATTTAAATGGAGGAAATACAGATAAGTTGACATGAAGGCTATGCATATGTGAAATATATGCTATAAATATAGCAGCATAAATTTAACCTCTTAATGTTGCTCTCAGAGTGCACCAGAATGATGCATTTGAACGTACACATTTCCGGCCGGGGTGCATACCCCAGCCCCAGGACCCTCTGCGTTCCCCTGAACTGAGGTCCAACCATCGTCTCTAAAAGTTCTGAGGGAAACACTGCTTACATAGTTACATTATAATTATAACCAACGTTAATGGCAAACAAAAGATCTTTACATGACTTCAATTCATGGGTTTATTGTTCATGTAGTCTCATCATTTCGAATACCCACACAGCTGTTTCATTTGTCTGATTGGCTCTAGATAGTTATAGGGTTGCCACCTTCCATGCATACTAACGTTAGTTGATAGTTGTACAGGAGGTTGTACTATATGTTGAACAAACAGTTACTCTTCAGGTGCTTTGAGGCTAGCAAGTGCAAAGGTAGAAACTAGCTCACTACTCACTAAATAAGGCGTAAAACTATCTAAATCAAAACATTCATTTGGCATTTGATTTAAAAATAGTATATAAACCAGGTGAGTTTGCAAGTTTACCTAGCGATTAGCACGCAAATAATATA
The DNA here is from genome assembly GCA_023566225.1 of Romanogobio albipinnatus. Lineage (NCBI taxonomy): Eukaryota > Metazoa > Chordata > Actinopteri > Cypriniformes > Gobionidae > Romanogobio > Romanogobio albipinnatus. The sequence continues at coordinate 66,849,648 of CM042239.1, read as the reverse complement.
ATACACACTCATTCCTGAATATGAGTGCTATTTCTTAATGTTTAATCTTCAGTGATGCTGAACTTGCTAAGCCAGCTGTGTGTCATCTGACCCAAACATTGGAGAGTCCGTGCTCAACTAAACTAGCCATAAGGCAGAGGCGGTATCATGCAGGTGAACCGAACAATGGTGTAATGATTCAGTTCGACTCCCAAGACAAGACGATGCTCACCCGACTGGCCAATAGGAACGTGGCCCCGCCCATGACACAATTCTCACAGTGAAAGCAAGAGAGCAAGAAATTGCATCGAGAGCAAAGAAAAGCGTTTCGAGAGAAACACTTTTTTTTGTTGAGAAAATGTTTTCACACTGATAGCAAAAAAATATATATTTGAGAGTTTTTTTCAAAGTATTTTGAGAGAGATTTTTTTTCTCAGAAATAATTGTAAACATTTCAAATGTATATTTTTTTATGTTCTATGAGAAAATACTTTCTCTCAAAACTTTTTTAGTCTCAAATATTATTATTTTTTTGCTATTGGTATGAAAACCTTTTCTCTCAAATATTTTTTTTTCTCTCATGAAATGCTTTTTTGCTATCATTGTGATAACTTTTTCTCTCAAACTTTTTTTTTTCTCTCGGATCATTTATTTTATCGCATGTAATAAAGACACAGATCTCTCTCCATAATTTTACTGCCTAGATTAGCATAGTCCGTGCGATACCTCATGTTATCACCGTTTTATAATTTTATGTATTTTATTTTGCATAATTTCATAAGAAATCCTTATTTTTAAACATGTTGAAGTAGAGATTTTACTGTCATTATTTAGCACGATCCTAATGCTACACCTTACTACCATTTTAAAACAATTGTATATAATTTATGGATAAAATAATAAGTAATTATTTGTTGTGCAAGCTCAAAATAACAAACATAAGTTAGCAGCTGATTCAAAAATTACCAATTAATGGTAAACCTTTAATCACTATTTTATAAAATATAACACTTTATTAATCATAGATATCAGTACTATACAAACACAAGTGGTAGTTGAGTATTATGATGTGTTTCTTTTTGTCTTTAGGTACATGTGAGGCAGCTGACGGTGGATGAGGGGGGAGAGAGCTGGGTGAGTGAAGAACACATGCGTCTAATGGACCAGGACTCGCTTGAGGACTCTCTGCGTGTGGAGCTGAAGACAAAACCTCAGCATGGCATTATTTACCTGGATGGCACAGCCATGAGTCCAGGCCAGACTTTCACAGTCAGGGATCTGAAAAGCCTAAAAGTTAGGTCAGATGTGGTTCATCATAGTTTGTTTGGGTTCATCGTAAACACTTTAACTAGTATTTGACGTTGCTGGTTCATTCTACATTATCTTTAGTTTTGCCTATTTTGTCTCAACAGATATCACCATGACAGCTCTGAGACAGAACATGATGAAATTAAATTTATTGCCACGGATGGAATCAATATTGCTGACTTTGTACTACATGTCAAGGTGATGGAGATTTTTCTTGCAATTACTTTTTAGCACAAAAGAAACACATGAAGACATCTAACAAACGCATGTTTGACAGGTGACGCCAGTCAACGATGAGGTGCCAGTGCTAGTGGCAGGTTTGAAACCGATTTTAGCCTGTGCAGAGGGACAGGAAGTAGTCATCACTGTGGAGTACATCTGTGCCACAGATCCTGACAGTGATGATGGCACATTGATGTATATGATTGCCCGACAACCATATCACGGGGTAGTTCAAAGAAATGGCATCGTGGTGGACCGCTTCATTCAAGCAGATATAACTGCTGGCTTAATTTCCTACAGACACACAGGTAATGTAAGAATAATAGTAATGGTTTTCTTTCACTTTTTATTGGGGCTGTCAAGCAATTAAAATGTTTAATCGAATTAATAATACGATGTGGCGATTAATAATCGAATTAATCACACATCAAATTCTAATTGATTCTAAATTCTAAATCTAATTGACATTTACATTACAAAAAGTAGCTTCAGAAAGAAATATTTTGGGGTAGACTATACCTTTAATGTTTATTTTTATTAATATGGAAATATGAAATTATTTTTAATGAAATTATACTCTAAATAAGAAAGTAAAACTGCATTCGTTCAAACAGCTCATTCATTCAGGAGTGATGTAAATGGTTCGGAGACGAACAATTCTGCTTTGTCTTTATATTTTCGTTGACAAAACTGAGCGAAACAGACAATATTGTGTCTAAAACAACACAATATTAACTTACTTCTCTATTTTATTACACTGTTATTACACTGTTGTATGTAACTTGTATGTTGTATGTTAATATCCAACCATATTTAGACCTACCCTTGTGAAAAATTACACTTCAGCATACTTTAAAAAAAGAGCAAAGTGAATGTAATGTTTGCATTACATTCGCTTTCAATCTGCATTTCCTTTTTGCTAAGTATCAAAATGCATTTATTCGATTTTTTTGTTAAATATGATTATAAACTCATGAAGTAACACATTTATATCAATTTTACATTCAAGGACATGAGATTGGGCTACAACCACGGCATGACGTCGTCACGTTTGTGATCTCTGATGGAGAATCAGGGCTACTTCCTTCCTGTTGCAGTGACAAAGCCACTTTCTTCAGTGCACAAACACCTGAAATACAGAACTCCCTGCCTGTCTATGACCTTAATATCACCGTTTATCCTGTGAACAACCAACCACCATCTATTGCTGTTGGTAATGGGGACATTTTTCTTTCTGATGTTATTATAACATGCAGTATGTATGTGTGGGCATGAAGGAGCTGCAGAAAAAAAACCTTTGTACATTATAAAACCAAATATGAATTGTGTTTAAAGGGGTCATGAACTGGCTTTAAAAAAAAAAAAAAGTATACTATTGTCTGAGGTCAACTTATTCATTATGATGTTTTTGAATGTAAAAACCATGCAAACGCCATAAGTAATAGGCTATTTTCTACCCTGGTTTTGAGCCTCTCTCATGGAATGCTTGGTTTTTATGGGCGCGCCACACTGAAGACTTGGAAGTAAACGCCCACGGCTAGGATTGGATAAGATTTGCATATTATAATGAGCTCCGGCTCCCTCGTGAGTACACGTGCGGAAAGTGTGTGGGAAAACGGCAACCGGAATGATTTGCCCACAGAGCTCGTAAAATGTCTTTATCAAACAAACACAATGATTTATCTCTTATCCACCCACAATTATTTGGTATGTTATTTTTTATTACTTGACCCGCCCGATCGGTGGATATAATCGCGAACCGTGCATCACTAACACATGCACGCACAAGCCTCACTGCAGAGTCAGACAAATCAGCATTTTCAAAACTTCCGCAATTGTATTTTTTCTTCAAATATCAAGTCAAGAGAGTGAACAACGCAAATCAAGAAAGGAATGTTATTTCACTATTTAAGATAGCCCGTCGGCAGGCCAGTGATACGTTTTGGTAGCCTAGACGCACCTAGCAGCAGCAAATCTAATTTGCAGCCAGGGTAGTCTAGCAACTCTCCGTTGGCTTGCGAGCTGGAAAAACCAAACTCTGGTCAGACCAATCACATCGCGTATAGAGTCGGTGGGCGGACTTAACATAATGACGGCAGAGTTGCCGTGGTTCTGCGTGCTACTTGTAAACAAAGAAGCTGGCGAACAGCAGTCTTTCGAATCGGCTTTGGCCGCAACTCTGGAAGACTTGGAGTTAAGCTTTTCTTTAAGAAAAGAACAAAGGACGGCACTGAAGTCATTCTTAAGAAAGGAAGATGTGTTCTGAGTTTTGCCGACCGGATAGGCGAAAGTTTAATCTATCAACTAGCTCCGCTTCACCTTCTTCGTTGCTCTGGTTGGTTGTAGTGCTATCCTATTGCGTGCAGAGGGAATTTGAAAGACAACCGTTTATCCCGCCCCTCGGATTGAGCCCTGCTAATGGTGAGTTCCCAGACCCAACATCTTGATGTGGGTCTGGCTTGTCAGGCTAACTTAGACGGGTTTTGGTAGTCCGTTTGAAAACCACACAGTCCCGGGATGTTGGGCTTTGCGAGTCCTGGTTCATACATGTCCGAGTCTGATCACGAATCGTAGCACAATTAACCAACAACACCTCAAATAAAGGATTCTCCAGCCTGTGACAGCGTGCTAAGTTATGTTCAGTTAGACACGTACACATAATCAATAGATATCAAACGATTTGTAACAATGCAATACTATCACATATAAAAAACATTTTTTACTCATATTAGTGTGTTGCTTCATTCATTCATGGCATATCATCCTGTCTGCAAATCCAGTCTCTTGTTTACAAACGAATCCGTGGTGAAATGAAGGAACAAGCAATGTCTTCCCCACGTGAGCTGGATATTCATTAAAAATAAAGATCATCCATGCATTCATAATATTAGAATCCGAAGGAAGCTTATTCAGCGACTGTGTTATACTTTAAACTTGAGTGCGAACTGAATGTTATGTTTTCAGACACTGATACATTTCAGTTAAAATGTATTATAGTTTAAAATTATATTAGATCCAGAATTTTTTTTAATCCATTTACTGTAAGTACATCTTTATATGTAATTTCATAATTGCTTCTATTGTCTTTGAAATATGGTTGTACTGCTGAATGTACTGACACTGGTAAATGTTAATATCATTTCTATTGAAAAATGCATGTCCTGAATTTTAATCTATTTGCGATTACACATTTGTAACAATGAAGTTGCAATTTAGTACATGCGTTTGTCAAACATTATACAAAACATACATACTGATTTTAAATTAAAACTTTGACTTTATTACAAAGTGCAGTTTTTTTTAAAGTTTGTTAAGAAACATAGTCATGAAAGTACACTTAAGTGGCCTTATATTGCAATATGTTATATTGTCTGCAAGTAGTGTTTTTTTATATATACTTTTAAGATTTGAAGTACGCTAAAAGTGCACAGTCGGTACAATTAAGCACACCTTTTCATTTCAAGGGATATTTTAGCATTTGCTACTTGTTGCTGACATGCTTGGGTCCATAACACGTTTTTTCTCACATCAGGAGAGATGTTTATGGTGGATGAGGGAGGGTCAGCCTCCATCACAGTGACCCATCTGAGAGTTGAAGACCAAGATTCTTCTCCAGAGGATCTTAAGCTCATCCTGGTTGCTCCTCCACAGTTTGGCTACATAGAGAACATCCTGCCCAGTCCAGGATTTGAAAAGAGCAACATGGGAATCAGTATTGGTGAGTCAGTTCTGTTATGTGCATTTCACTGAATCTAAAAGCTGCTGTTTTAAAATTTGACTTTGACAACATTGACGTCATTGCCTTGGTTTATATTATATGGTAATACTGGAGCCTGTGGTGAAATAACAATGTTGTTTTTTTTCCCTTGTTCAGCCTGTTTCACCTACAGGGATGTGTTGAATGGACACATTAACTATGTCCAGTCTAGACACCAGAGGATGGAGCCGACAACTGACCAGCTCATGCTACATGTGTCCGACGGGAAACAGCAGTCCTCTTCAGTACCGCTCTACATCATCATTCGTCCGACCAATGATGAGATTCCAGACTTCCTAGCCAGAAATATCACGGTCAGTCAGACAACCATCTTGTAAATAACACAGCTATGTAGCAAATTAGCTCAAAAGGGAAAAATGGATAATTAATTATAACGGGTTTTAGCTTTCAGAACAGGTTTTAGCTGTTTGTCCACCAGACAGTACAATCTTCAGTCAACTCTAAGAAAAATTATTGTCCTGGCCAAGAAGGCTTTCTTACGGTAGTCAATTCACCTTTATTTATATAGCGTTTTTTACAAAGGGCAGTTCTTATCTGGCCAACAAACGAACAGTGATTGGATCGGAACATTCAAAATATTTAAGTTTGTTTGAGTTTGTTTATTAAGCGTGCAGGGCAACCACCCAGTAGAGCAGTACAATAATCTAGCCTTGCGGTCACGAATGCATTAACTATCTGTTCCACATTTGTCATTGAGAGCATGTGCCACCCAGGTTCAGAATTGAAGACGAAGACTTGACAGTGCAGCCATCAAGTGTTAGACAGTATTCTAGGTTATTGGAAGTTTTTGGTCAAGTGCATTCTGTTTTTTTTTCCAGAATGAAAAAGTAGGAGTTTACTAGTCATCCATGTTTTTATATAAGCAATGCATTCTGTTAATTTTGTGAATTGGTAAGTTTCATCAGGACGTGAAGAAATATAGAGCTGAGTATCATCAGCATAACTTCCGAATGATATCTCCCAAGGGTAGCATTTACAGGGTGAAAAGCAACGGTCCTAGTACTGAGCCTTGTGGTACTCCATACTGAACTTGTGATTGGTATGACATCTCTTCATTTACTGCCTCAAACTGATAACAGTCAGATAAGAATGATTTAAACCATGCCAGTGCAATTCCATTAATGCCAACACAATTTTCAAGTCAAATGAATGTTGTGGTCAATAGTATCAAATGCAGTAACACTACTAGAGGGATTAACTAATAGAGAGAACATCCACGATCGGATAATAAGAGCAAATCATCTGTAACTCTAATGAGAGCAGTCTCAGTACTATGATATGGTCTAAATCCTGATACTATTTCTAAAAAGGACCATAGTTGTGAGGATACTGCCTTTTCCAGTATTTTTGACAGAAAAGATGTATTCGAGATTCGGCCTGTAACTGACTAATTCTCTAGGATCAAGTTGTGTTTTTTAAATAAGAGGTTTAATAATAGCCAACTTAAAAGTTTTTGGTACGTATCCTAATGACAAAGATAAATTAATGATATTAAGAAGACAAACTATGACCTCTGGAATCATCTCTTTCAGTAGCTTAGTCGGTATGGGGTATATAACAGCTAAACAACTGAATAAAGCGAGTAGGTTTGTGTTTATACATTTGGCATGATGTGTGAGGTGTGATGATAAACGTTTGTCTTTCAGGTTCGGGAGGGAGACATGAAAGAGTTGGACCCATCTATAATCAGTGCAGTGGATCTTGATGTTCCCAGAGACCGTTTAATGTTCAGCATAGTCCAGCAGCCTCAGCACGGCTCCATCATGAGCGTCCCACACGGCAATGATGTGACACATTACAAGCGTGGATCTGAGATCCCTGTGGAGCACTTCACAATGGACGACCTTAGGAGCGGTACTGTACTTTTAAGTCTTTTACATTTCTCTTTTTCAGGCTTGACATTAACACCCACCAACACAGTCACTCCTACTAGCCACTTTGGTGGGTTGAATTATATATATAATATATAAATTTTTTAAGTTGTAGTCTTTTAAAAAGCCATCTGAAATAATAAACTAAGTGCATTGTAGTGATTTTTCAATACATATCGATGCACGTAAAACACTTCCAATACTTATTTTCCTCAGTTTTGCAATAAACGAGCGGCACGAGCCGCGGTTCAGCTGCGCGAGACAAACACTGCCAGTGTGCGAATGCACAGCTCTCCATACGCACTGCTTCTGCCCTGCCAACGCACTGCTGGCGCGAGCGGTGTGAATACAACGCTGGTGCATCCTCCAACTCCGGGCAGCCTTCCTTATCTCTCCCACTTGCCATTTCTACACGTGACATGACCAGCAGCACTCCACTTGTACTGTCATATTACTTGTACACATATTCTTATTTTGCGCGAAAAGGACACCTGCTGCTGTCTGAGGTAACATACGGACACAAGGCTACGTTGCGCATGCGTCGAACCGTGCCGCACACATGCTCCGAACCGAGACAAGCGAACCGAACGGTTCGGATTCATGTACCGTGCCACCCTTAATATATATATATATATATATATATATATATATATATACACTCACCTAAAGGATTATTAGGAACACCAAACTAATACTGTTTGACCCCTTTCGCCTTCAGAACTGCCTTAATTCTACGTGGCATTGATTCAACAAGGTGCGGAAAGCATTCTTTAGAAATGTTGGCCCATATTGATAGGATAGCATCTTGCAGTTGAGGGAGATTTGTGGGATGCACATCCAGGGCACGAAGCTCCCGTTCCACCACATCCCAAAGATGCTCTATTGGGTGGAGATCTGGTGACTGTGGGGGCCATTTTAGTACAGTGAACTCATTGTCATGTTCAAGAAACCAATTTGAAATGATTCAAGCTTTGTGACATGGTGCATTATCCCTGCTATAAGTAGCCATCAGAGGATGGGTACATGGTGGTCATAAAGGGATGGACATGGTCAGAAACAAGGCTCAGGTAGGCCGTGGCATTTAAACGATGCCCATTTGGCACTAAGGTGCCTAAAGTGTGCCAAGAAAACATCCCCCACACCATTACACCACCACCACCAGCCTGCAAAGTCGTAACAAGGCATGATGGATCCATGTTCTCATTCTGTTTACGCCAAATTCTGACTATACCATCTGAATGTCTCAACAGAAATCGAGACTCATCAGACCAGGGAACATTTTTTCAGTCTTCAACTGTCCAATTTTGGTGAGCTTGTGCAAATTGTAGCCTCTTTTTCCTATTTGTAGTGGAGATGAGTGGTACCCGGTGGGGTCTTCTGCTGTTGTAGCCCATCCGCCTCAAGGTTGTGCGTGTTGTGGCTTCACAAATGCTTTGCTGCATACCTCGGTTGTAACGAGTGGTTATTTCAGTCAAAGTTGCTCTTCTATCAGCTTGAATCAGTCGGCCCATTCTCCTCTGACCTCTAGCATCAACAAGGCATTTTGGCCCACAGGACTGCCGCATACTGGATGTTTTTCCCTTTTCACACCATCCTTTGTAAACCCTAGAAATGGTTGTTCGTGAAAATCCCAGTAACTGAGCAGATTATGAAATACTCAGACTGACCCGTCTGGCACCAACAACCATGCCACGCTCAAAATTGCTTAAATCACCTTTCTTTCCCATTCTGACATTCAGTTTGGAGTTCAGGAGATTGTCTTGACCAGGACCACACCCCTAAATGCATTGAAGCAACTGCCATGTGATTGGTTGATTAGATAATTGCATTAATGAGAAATTGAACAGGTGTTCCTAATAATCCTTTAGGTGAGTATATATATACTGAACAAAATTATAAAAGCAACACTTTTGTTTTTACTGCCATTTTTCATGAACTGAACTCAAAGATCTAAGACTTATACACAAAAGGCCTATTTCTCAAATATTGTTCATAAATCTGTGTTAGTGAGCACTTCTCCTTTGCTGAGATAATCCATCCACCTCACAGGTGTGGCATATCAAGATGCTGATTAGACAGCATGATTATTGCACAGGTGTGCCTTAGGCTGGCCACAATAAAAGGCCTGATATATATCGTAAATTTCTTTACTCTCACTTTTGATTCATTAATGCATCCTTGTGTGATTTAAAGGGTTAGTTCACCCAAAAATGAAAATTCTGTCATTAATTACTCACCCTCATGTCGTTCAACACCCGTAAGACATTCGTTCATCTTCGGAACACAAATGAAGATATTTTTGTTGAAAGCTGATGGCTGAGAAAGGCCTCCATTGACGTTCAGTACATTTACACTCACAAGACCCATAAAAGGCACTAAAAACGTTGTTACAAAGGCCATCTCACTACAGTGGCTCTACAATAATTTTATGAAGCGATGACAATAGTTTTTGTGCGGGAAAAAAAAATCAAAATAACAACTTTATTCCTCAAGTTCTTGTCTTCCGTGTAGGCCTCGGCCGTGAGCTCACGAAGCACCAAGATGCATGTGTGAGAATATGACGCAGAACCGGCGTTCGGACATGTGACCCAGAAGCGAGGAGATTTGTTTACAACGAACAGAGGAAGACGCGCCGTTTCTAAGCTGTTGAACTCTACATTGATCGTGCTTTAGGTCTCTGCGCAGGGCTCAAAATGGGACTAAAGTGTGCATTTCATGGATTCCCGAACGCCGGCTCTACGTCATATTTTCGCGCATGCGTCGTGGTGCTTCGTGAGTTCACGGCCGAGGACAACAAGGAAGACAAGAACTTGTGGAATAAAGTCGTCATTTTGATTTTTTTTTTGCACAAAAACTATTAGCGTCGCTTCGTAAAATTATTGTAGAGCCACTGTAGTGAGATGGACTTTGTAACGACGTTTTTAGTGTCTTTTATGGGTCTTGTGAGTGTAAATGTACTGAACGTCAATGGAGGCCTTTCTCAGCCATCAGCTTTCAACAAAAATATCTTCATTTGTGTTCCGAAGATGAACGAATGTCTTACTGGTGTCGAACGACATGAGGGTGAGTAATTAATGACATAATTTTCATTTTTGGGTGAACTAACCCTTTAATGCGGCCCCAACCTTTTTTTAAACTTTTTTTTTATAATAAATCATACAATATATTTTGTGTTACTCTGTCCTCAGGCATGACTCTGATGTACATGCACGATGATTCTGAGAGTGAGCAGGATGGGTTTATTGTTCAGCTCTCTGACGGAAAACACCAGCTCCAGAAACACGTGCAGGTCAAAGTACTGCCTGTCAATGACGAGGAGCCGCAAATTATGCGGTAATTGCAAATGAATATCATTGAAGTAAATCATGCTCTCCTGTTATTCATCAGTGAATTACACATTAGTTTATTTGTTATGACATATACAGTATATGATTATGGATTGCATACTACACGATATATTCAAACCATAAATCTTAAAGACATTGTAGCTTATTACTCATCCATTTTACCAAATGGATAAGTCACATTAAATGGTAAATCTTTGTGCAAAAGAAAAACACAACAAGTTATTTGCATTGTTTCCTCAGGAACACTGGCATTGAGATCGAGGCTGGGGAGTCCAGACTGATCTCCAGTGCTGTGCTTAGCGCTCACGACAAAGACACTTCTTCTTCTGACATCATCTATGTGTTTGAGAGCATACCGAGTCATGGTGTCATTCAGATGAAGGTCAGTTTGCTCAATATGCCGTGAGAAAAATATCTTATCTATCACTTCCAAAATCTCAGAGGAATGTTTCCAGCACATATATACTATATATATATAGCGTGAGCAAATCCAGAATGTTTGCTGTTCCTCAGGTCGGCACAGACTGGGTGTCTGTATCTGCAGGAATGAACTGCTCTCAGCATGTTTTGGATATGAACCTGTTACGTTACCTTCACACCAGTCATCCTGGAGCACCCGCTGCTGACTTCTTTGTCTTCCACCTGTTGGATGGCAAGAACCGCTCTCCTGCTCAGCACTTCCACATTACAGTCAAAGAACTGGAGAAAGGTGGGCTGCTGCTTTTATTTCCTGATGATATGTGTGCTATATTCCAAGAGTTCTCAACAAGTTGTTCAATTGAGTCAGTTCAAGTAAGCTCTGTGCTGCTCTCCAGGAGACATAGCATTGTTCCTGAAGCCTGTGAGGTCTAGTCGTGGGGAGCGCGTGGTTCTCACCACAGACGTCTTGCTGGCGGTAGACGGCACTGACAAGCCGGAGGAGCTGCTCTACATTATCACTGTACCTCCAGCACATGGACATGTGGAGTACATCAAACACACTGGCGTGCAAATTCAGTCGTTCAGTCAGCTGGACGTAGCAGCAAACCTGGTGTGTTATGTACATGACAACAGAGCCTCTTCACCTAAAGAGACCCTGCAGTAAGGACCTCATCCAAAGACTCATGCAGTCTGCATTCATTATCAACCTTTTTTTAATGGCTGAATCTTGCAAAATAATGTTGTTATATTTTTCCCTAAAATCAAAATAAATAATAAAAATAATATTTATATAAATATTCAAAAATGAATGCCTGTTTAAAATTCATTTAGGAGCCTTTTGACTGTATCTGTGTGATAGTTAAGCACAATTTGCACACAATTAATAATTAAATATAAACAAAATAATTAAATATTAATATATTTATTTTTTTGTATTATATTCAATGTAACATTTGATATAAGAAATTGTTTTTTTTTTTTTTACACTTTTTTTTTCAACAAAAAACCCCTAAATATAGGCTTTTTGACATTAGGAGCATCAGTAGCATTTAGGAGCATTTTAGTTTGCACACATTGTAAGTACTGTAAATAAATAAATATTAATTAAATAATAATATAATTTTATAAATGTTAATATATATATATATATATATATATATATATATACTATATTGCCAAAAGGTTTGGGACGTCTGCCTTTTACATGCAAACAAACTTTAATGACACCCGTTCTTAATCCGTAGGGTTTAATGTGGAGTTGGCAACCCCTATCGGGTTGAGGTCAGAACTCTGTGCAGACCAATCAAGATCCTCCACACCAAACTCTCTCATCCGTGTCTTTATGGACCTTGCTTTGTGTACTGGTGCGCAGTCATGTTGGAACAGGAAGGGGCCATTCCCAAACTGTTCCCACAAAGTTGGGAGCATAAAATTGTCCAAAATGACTTGGTATGCTGAAGCATTAGGAGTTCCTTTCACTGGAACTAAGGGGCCAAGCCCAATCCCTGAAAAACAACCCCACACCATAATCCCCCCTCCCCAAACTCTACACTTGGCACAATGCAGTCAGGCAAGTACCGTTCTCCTGGCAACCGCCAAACCCGGACTCGTCCAGACAGAGAAGCGTGATTGGTCACTCCAGAGAACACGTCTCCACTGCTCTAGAGTCCAGTGGCGGCGTGCTTTACACCACTGCATCCGACGCTTTGTATTGCACTTGATGATGTAACGCTTGGATGAGCTGCTCGGCCATGGAAACTCGGCTAATCTGAAGGCCACACAAAAGTTTGGAGGTCTGTAGCTATTGAGACTGCAGAAAGTTGGCGACATCTTCGCACTGTGCGCCTCAGCATGCGCTGACCCCGCTCTGTGATTTTACGTGGCCTACCACTTCGTGGCTGAGTTGCTGTTGTTCCCAATTGCTTCCACTTTGTAATAATACCACTAACAGTTGACTGTGGAATATTTAGTAGTGAGGAAATTTCACGAATGGACTTATTGCACAGGTGGCAACCTTTCACGGTACCACGCTTGAATTCACTGAGCTCCTGAGAGTGACCCATTCTTTCACAAATTTTTCTAGAAACGTCTGCATGCCTAGGTGCTTTATTTTATACACCTGTGGCCATGGAAGTGATCGGAACACCTGAATTCAACGATTTGGAGGGGTGTCCCAATACTTTTGGCAATATAGTGTATAAATACTTATTTTCCTCACTGTATATATATATATATATATATATATATATATATATATATATATATATATATATATATATATATATATATATATATATATATATATATATATATATATATATATATATATATACAGTGAGGAAAATAAGTATTTGAACACCCTGCTATTTTGCAAGTTCTCCCACTTGGAAATCATGGAGGGGTCTGAAATTGTCATCGTAGGTGCATGTCCACTGTGAGAGACATAATCTAAAAAACAAAAATCCAGAAATCACAATATATGATTTTTTAACTATTTATTGGTATAATACAGCTGCAAATAAGTATTTGAACACCTGTCTATCAGCTGGAATTCTGACCCTCAAAGACCTGTTAGTCTGCCTTTAAAATGTCCACCTCCACTCCATTTATTATCCTAAATTAGATGCACCTGTTTGAGGTCGTTAGCTGCATAAAGACACCTGTCCACCCCATACAATCAGTAAGAATCAAACTACTAACATGGCTAAGACCAAAGAGCTGTCCAAAGACACTAGAGACAAAATTGTACACCTCCACAAGGCTGGAAAGGGCTACGGGGAAATTGCCAAGCAGCTTGGTGAAAAAAGGTCCACTGTTGGAGCAATCATTAGAAAATGGAAGAAGCTAAACATGACTGTCAATCTCCCTCGAACTGGGGATCCATGCAAGATCTCACCTCGTGGGGTCTCAATGATCCTAAGAAAGGTGAGCAATCAGCCAAGAACTACACGGGAGGAGCTGGTCAATGACCTGAAAAGAGCTGGGACCACCAGTCTCCAGACCTAAACCCAATAGGGAATCTTTGGAGGGAGCTCAAACTCTGTGTTTCTCAGCGACAGGCCAGAAACCTGACTGATCTAGAGAAGATCTGTGTGGAGGAGTGGGCCAAAATCCCTCCTGCAGTGTGTGCAAACCTGGTGAAAAACTACAGGAAACGTTTGACCTCTGTAATTGCAAACAAAGGCTTCTGTACCAAATATTAACATTGATTTTCTCAGGTGTTCAAATACTTATTTGCAGCTGTATCATACAAATAAATAGTTAAAAAATCATACATTGTGATTTCTGGATTTTTTTTTTAGATTATGTCTCTCACAGTGGACATGCACCTACGATGACAATTTCAGACCCCTCCATGATTTCAAAGTGGGAGAACTTGCAAAATAGCAGGGTGTTCAAATACTTATTTTCCTCACTGTATATATATATATATATATATATATATATTACTGTCTTTTTGCAACATATAATTTCTTATTTCTATATTTATTTATTGTGGGATGAAATATGACCCAGATGTGAGATTACCTTTTTTGTTCATCTTACGTTTTGTTTAATTTTATTGTTATACTATACAGCTGTGATTACTGTCCCATTATGGTTATTGATTTGTGCTTTGTGTCTTTGCTCCATATGTCTACATTATCCATAGGTTTGTGGTCAGCAATGGCATATCAACTCGCAACGGGACCCTGGAGATCTTGGTGGAAATGACTGATAAGGTTCTGCCCACACTAGTGCATAACACTGGTCTACGGGTTCCCCAGGGGTCCACCACAACGCTGACACCTGATGCCTTATTCCTGTCTGATCCTGACAGCCCACACACTGCCTTGAGCTACAAGGTGGTCCTCCCTCCCCAATATGGCCAGTTGCTTTTGAAGGGACAGACACTGGTTGCTGGTAGCAGTTTTACCCAGCAGAATATTCAGGATCTGGCTGTTGCATACAGACACTCTGGAGGAGCTTCTCAGATCGATCGCTTCAGAATCACAGCCTCCGACAGCACAGAAAGAGGCTTCCTGATGGACGGAAAAGTGCAAACCGAGCCGGTCTTCTTCACTGTGCAAGTTAGTTGCAATCATTTGTTTTGGTACACATTTTTTTGTTGTCGTACCTATTTTTAAAAAATCAAAAAGGCTCTGCACTCAAATTTTTTTTGGCTGTCTGTCTTCACCATTGTAACAATTCACTGTCATCAGTGGTTATATAGAAAACACAATCAATCATAATCAGACAATCAATCCACAGACTCCAGTTCAACTCCATCTGGAACAACAAATAATAATAATAATGATGGGAACAATAACACATCAGGCAAAAATGCCATTCATAAATTTTTCTTTTTTTTTTAAAATTCTGCACCTTCCCTGAACACACCTCGTTTTCAGACCAGCACGCCCATGGGCGAACAGATGGGTGCGAGTGCATTTGCTATTTAAATAATGTGTTATTTAAAGGGCGCGTTAGTAATGTGCACCTATAGGCGTGTACACAGCGCACGTACACTCAGCTTATTACACACACAGGGACGCACAGCAGCACATACACATTTTTAATTATTAAAAATAAAAGGATTCCTCTCTGGAGAAGCATTCAGTCTTTCCGCTCGCAAATTCCGGCATGTAGATAGCAAATCCATCATGGTGCAAGCGCAATTGGCTTTTAAAGGGAATGGGAGATGAGACTGTGATTGGTTTATTGCACGTTACGCCCAAAACACACCCATGACTCATTAATAGACTAGGTACAAACCTTTTGGATCATGCGCCTGGCGCGCTGACTGTTTTTTCAGTTGTTAAACTAGCAAAAGTGGATTCGGACAGGCCCTATAACTGCACCTGCGCTTCAGATCATGCGCTCACCATTAAAATAGGGCCTCTAGTCTTAGCACCTAATTAGCTGGTTGAGTGCGTTGATTGTACCTATTTTTAGACATTTTTATATACTATCCAAACATAACTCATATCCTGTCATTGTTTTCAACTTTTAATCCTGCTGAAATTGTGTGTTGCCACAGATTGAAGCCCTAGACAGCTCTGCTCCACAGATAGCAGTGCTGGAAACCCTGTGGAAAGTGGAGCTCCTCAAAGATGGTCGTTATGGGATCTTTATTTCCTCCAGAGAGCTTAAGGCTCAGGATACTGACTCTGCAGATGGTGATCTGATCTATCACATCCTCAGAGCGCCTTACTTTGGGTACCTGGAAAATTATACCAATGGTGAGAGGTCTGTCTGTGTGTCTATATATTTGTCTGTTTACAGTAGGTCTATCTGTCCATCTCTCTCTCTGTCCATCTGTATGTTTGTGTATCCATCTATCTAGATATAGTCTTTCTGTCTGTCATAATGTATTTACATCCTGTATAAACTTTGACCTGTCTGTAGGTGAGTTTGTGAGGCATCGTTTCTCTCAGAGGGATCTGAACAGAAGGAATATTCTCTACATCATAAACTCTGCTCTGGACGCTTTAACTGACAGCCTGGAGTTTGCTGTTTCTGATGCACTGGGCAACTCTGGACCCTCTCACAAGTAAACCTTGGGCTTTAAAATATTATTTAGATTTTTTTTTTCTTGTGGGATTAGTCACTGTATTTAATTCAATTATGTTAATTTCTATTGCCCATGTTTAGTAACACCTTATAGCAATATGTTTTGGTAACACTTTATTTCTATAACACTTTTTTGAACATTCTGTTGATCTACTTTTGAACTTTGCAACTGCATGTCAGCTAACTCTCATTAGAGTATTAGTAGGGTCTCTGCTTAAAGGGGTGGTTAATTGCCCCTTTTTACAAGATGTAAAATAAGTATCTGATATCCCCAGAGTGTGAATGTGAAGTTTTAGCTCAAAATACCCTACAGATAACATTTTATAGCATGTTAAAATTGTCGCTTTTTGAGGGTGTCCCTTTAAATGCAAATGAGCTGCTGCTCACGGGGGAGGATGGAGAGACTCTAGAAGAAGTGACAACATGTAGAATGAGACAAGGTGTTTCTGAATGGTTAGTTGATGAATTTAATGTAGCTGATGTGGAGTTAACTATCTTCAAGTTATCGATTAACATATTCTGGCATGATAATCTCACCCCGTTGTTACATGTTCCTGGGGGCGGGGTTTATGTAAATGTCAGAGTTAGTGATGTCACTAACCCGGGAGGAAGCTTGTGTAGTCCCTACCAGCCGTTTGTTGTAGTCCTTAAAAAGCACTTTCTTTAAAAGAAAATATCTCCCTTTACTTTGAACGTTGTAACTTTGCAGATGTCGTTTATGCTCAAACAGCAACATTACACACTAACTAAAGTTTAAAAAGTGAAATCCTAATCAACCACCCCTTTAATATCTGCTAACTCTTTATTGTGATGGTCCTCCAACAGACATTCTACCGACTATAAACAACTTTGCAACTACATGTCAACTTATTCTAACCCTAACCCTACCAGTCTACTAATACTTTACTAACACTGTAATAAGAAGTAGACATGTAGGTGCAATGTTACTCATACCCCTTTTCCACCAGCATTCAATTCAATTCAATTCTTTATTTAATGACCACACAGCCAAGCTGGTGGAATTTGTTTTCAGTACAGCTCTATGTACAGGTTCCAGCATTACATTAAACAATAAACATAAAGGGTGGTCATGCTTACTCCACAGTCCTCAGCGTTCAGAGTTCAATATGTTTATTGCTATAGGGATGAAACTGTTTTTAAAGCGAGTTGTTCTGGCGGCGATTGTCCTGTAACGCCTCCCAGAGGGCAGTAACTGGAAGGCGTAGTGTGCAGGGTGGGTGATGTCAGAGATTATCTTGTGGGCTCTGCGTAGTGTCCGTTTGTGGTAGAGTGATTCAAAGGATGGTAGAGGTGAACCAATAACTTTGGATGCTCTGTTGATGATGCGCTGTAATTTCTTCCGGGAAAGTGTATCTAGACTTCAAACCAAACTGTGATTAAACCGGGTGCTAGTTCAGAGCCAGTGCTAGTGCCAGTTCGGAGTTGGTTCGACTGATGAGCCTTCTAAGAACCAGTTTGCCTTTCCACATAAAGAGCCACCACAGAGCCAGGTCTTACGTCACAGTATATATGTCTCATCTTTCTCAGCAACGCTAGCGAGGCAGCAGGAAACACAAACACTGAAACACACCAGTCTTGTTCGAGATGCATCGGCGCTGCGCAGACCGATCCGCGCATGATATCAAAATACTGCATGAGCAATTCAAAAACATAAGGAGTCTCATGCTCTCGCTGTACTTTGATGTCATACGCAATCGGTCGGCACAGCGCCGATGCATCTTGAACAAGCCTTCCATCAACAATGGCGAAAGTTGCGTTACTATTGATGCTCATGGCTTTACGATCCTACATCGGCATCAAAACAATTGCACGATTACAATCGAACCGCTATTAGCTCCATTAGCTGCTATTTCAAAAATGGCGGTCGCAAGTTTGTGTTCGTCTTGTTGGTCATGGTAACAGCGGTTCTTACTTCTAGACCAGCAATGTTTTGGTGCTACTTAGGAACCACTTTTCCTGGTTCGGAGCTGGTGCTTTGGGTATGGAAAACCAAAGAACCGATTTGAAACTAGGCTCTGGCTCAGGTGGAAAAGGGGTATAATACAACAGAATGTGTTAAAGGGACCATCAACCAATGGTTTTGTATCACACCTCCACACATATACTGAACACTTGAATGGCATGCTGTTTGTATATATATTAGGATGTGTAATATTACTCCCTCTGTCAGATTGGAGTTCAGCTGGGCCAGTGTGGAGTTGACCGGGACTGATTATATTATATGTGAGAGTCAGGGGTCAGTCTCACTAACCATCCAGAGGAAGGGGAATCTGCTGGACTCGTCTTATGTGACTGTACAGGTATAGCGCCGTATATCTTTATTCGTTATGGTTTATTCGGTTGTTTTTTACTCTTTTGCAAAAATCGAGCAATCGAACTCGGGTTCGGTCCAGGCAATCGAACCAAGTGTGAAAGCACCCTTAAAGTGACAGCAGCCTAATATTCCTGCTGCTGTCTGTCATGTTAATCAAACAACTAAAGACAAAGATGGTTAATTTAATGGAATATGTTGCACATGTTGCTTGCCAAATAAATAATGAGTTGTCAATTCATGATACTTTCTCATATCTTAATTTGTTGATAAGAATAGTTGGACTATTATTTATTTCGGTGATCGGTATCGGGACCTTAAATCCTAATCGGAGCACCCTTATTTTAATATATATTCTTTGTCATTGTCCATAGGTGAAAGAACTAACAGCATCTGCTGGAAAGGATTTTATACCGGCTTCATCTTTGATTCAGTTTGACCCAGGTAAATTGAAACAGGGATTTTCTTAGGGATTTCTTAAAGCTGCAGTCCGTAACTTTTTTTGGTTAAAAATGATCCAAAATCAATTTTTGAGCAAGTACATAACCAGCCAGTGTTTAAAACGATCTCCTTACCTTAGCCCGATTCACAACGGTAAGCTTGTAATAATGTGTTATAATTTGAGTTGTACTGGTAGCTTTCCACAGGAAATACAAGCTTTTTTTTTCTCAGTTGGTCAGAACAAAAGTGCCAGACATGTTACTACTTTCCGGTGTCATAATTTGGTCATACTTCCAAGACGTATAATCTGTGATTCCGAAGTACAGTATCCACACCGGTGTGGTGACTGACAGCCGCACATACTCCTCAAAACATTAGATTAATTCGCGCTGAGGAGCCGTGCCGATGCACAACCCACGTAAAGATGATAATTCCACAAATAACTGCAATTGCAGGTTTCAAACAGAGATGGCGACAAAGAGGCAAAACTTACGGACTGCAGCTTTAAACAAATAAAAGAATGAATACAATAAGATAATACAGAAGCTAACTCAATGCTTAAATCATGGCTAACAACCTTAAATGGTGTCTGTTTTCAGGGATGGTCAGTCGAGTATGGAAAGTGGAGATTGTTCAGGATTCTTTGGAGGAAGCTGATGAGAAATTTGATGTTACCTTGGTATCTCCGGTGGGTGCAGTGCTGAAAGACAAATCAAAAGCCACCATCTTCATAAAGGACACAAATGGTTAGCGCAAATTGTCCAGAAGTCCAACATTTCCTTTAATATAGAGCAAAAATTCTGATCCAACCTTTTTCACGTGATGATGAAACGTCACATGTTATGTTTGTTGTAAGATCATTCGTTGGGTGTTTCTAAAGGGCAGTGCGGACAGGACCGAATCAAAGCAGATACTAGTATTCAAGGTCAAGAGGTTCAGCCAGGGCCGTACCCTCAACACGGCTCCATCCAGGTGGAAACGCTGCCTTTCTCTCAGGGCTATATCAGAGGGGATGGAGATATAATAGTTGAAGCTCCCTCCACTACAAAGAAAAGACTCAGAGTCATTGGGAATGGAAAAGTGGTAAGTTATATACATACATACATATATATATATATATATATATATATATATACATACACACACACACCGGTCAAAAGTTCGGAAACATTAAGGTTTTTTAATGTTTTTGAAAGTAGTGTCCTAATCTCACCAAGGCTGCATTTCTTTGGTCATACAGTAAAAACAGTAATATATTTAAACATTTTAATTAACTGGTTTCTGTTGTAATATATTTTAAAATGTTATTTATTCCTGTGATGCAAAGCATCATTACTCCAGTCTTCAGTGTCACATGATCCTTCAGAAATCATCCCAAGATAATTTCTTATTATTATCAATGTTGAAAACTGTTTTATCTGTTTTATCTGCTTAATTTAATTATTTATTTTTGGAAATCATGATACAGTGCCATTCAAATGTTTGGGGTAAGAAAAAAACAAACAAACAAAAAACTTTTATTTAGCAAAGGCACATTAAATTGATAAAAACATATATCAAAAGAAGTTCTATTTATAATAAATGATGTTCTTTTGAACTTCCTATTCATCAAAGAATCCTGAAAAAAAAAAAAAATTCAGTTTCCACAAAAATATTAAGCAGCACAACTGTGTTTAACATTAATAATATTAAGAAATGTTTCTTTAGCACCAAATCATTATATTAGAGTGTTTTCTGAAGGATCATGTGACACTGAAGACTGGAGTAATGATGCTGAAAATTCAGCTTTGCATCACAGGAATAAATTACATTTAAAATATATTACAACAGAAAATATTTAATTTAAATAGTTTTTACTGTATTTTTGATCAAACAAATGCAGCCAAGTTGGACTACTTTCAAAAATATGAAAAAGCTTAATGTTTACATTGTATATCTGTGTTATTTTGTATTATTTATATACTAGTATAAAGGTTTTGAATAAGGTTTTGAATATATTGCAGTTTTCATTTTGAATTCCAAGTCTTAATTTAGTTATGTGCTTTTGTAATATTTATAATTAGAAAAATAATGTTCTATTCCTTTATTGTCAAGTTCAACTTATTTTCTGTTCATTTATTTAAATTATTCAATCTAAATTAAATGTATGTAATTTATTTAAATTAACAAAAAATGTTTTAAAAGTTTTACTTAATATTTGATATATATACACTACCAGCCAATAGTTTGGAAACTACTATTTTGGTTGTTTTTGAAAACATTCTCTTCTACTCACCAAGTCTGCATTTATTTGATCAAAAATAGCAAAAACAGTAATACTGTGAAATATTACAATTTAAAATAATTTTTTTCTATTTGAATATATTTTAAAATGCAATTTATTTCTGTGATTCAAAGCTGAATTTTCAGCATCATTACTCCAGTTTTTTCAGGATTATTTGATTAATAGAAAGTTAAAAAGAACAGCATTTATCTGAAATATAAAGCTTTAAACATTATAAATGTCTTTACTGTCACTTGATCAATTTAATGCATCCTTGCTGAAAAAATTTATTCATTTCTTTAAGTTCTCCCACCCTCAAAAAACAAACAAACTTTCTATTTCAGATAAATACTGTTCTTTTGAACTTTCTATTCCTCAAAGAATCCTAAAAATGTTTTACACAACTGCTTTCAACATTGATAATAATCATAAATGTTTCTTGAGCAGCAAATCATCATATTAGAATGATTTCTGAAGGATCATGTGAGTTAATGATGCTCAAAATTCAGCTTTGACATTACAGGAATAAATTACATTTGAAAATATAATCAAATAGAAAACATTTATTTTACATTTTAATAATATTTCACAATTTTACAGCTTTTTTATGTATTTTTCATAACATAAATGCAGCCTTGGTGAGCAGAAGAGACTTCTTTCAAAAACAATCAAAATAGTAGTACTTTTGACTGGTAGTATATATATATATATATATATATATATATATATATATATATATATATATATATATATATATATATATATATATATATATATATATATATATATAATGAATACTCATCTAAAGCACTTTCATCCACAGGTTAAGCCTTCGGAAACCATTCGTCAAGGATCTGATGTCATTTACAAAGTAAGTGGAATAGAACTATGGCAGTAGAGCAGATGTGCAGTTGTGGCTAGATATATCTGGGTTATGTCCAAGAACATTATTTATCTTAATTTGTGGTACTGTAAAATGTTGTTATTATTATTAACATCATATTAAAATGATCAAAAACTTACAGTATCATGGTATCGTATCGATGGCGGTGGAGGAGGACAACGCTGACTCAAGGACTGACAGAAAGGCACAGGTGCAGGTGACCAGCTGGGGGCAGCAGCGCTCTCCTGCGGTCAGGACAAAACTACCTCAAACTGCCCGAGTTTTGCAGCCTTTTGTGACTCGGGTAAGAGTTTTGTGAGTGTGTCTAGAAATGATCAGATTAATTAGAGTAATCTTTTGCAAATAAACCTGCATATTTGGTTGTCTCTCTCTCCCAAGCCTTCTTCTAAACCCTGTACTCCAGAGCTGACTGGCTTTCTCCATTACAACGACAGCTCAGGTCAGCTGTTTCGCTGCAATGGGGTCTCCTGGAGGATCTGGACATCTACTAATGAGGTCATTCACATTAATATTAAATCACAAGGACTGAATCTCCAGTTGCTACATTTCATGAGATGATTTGAATATGTTCTGTACTCACTCAGACTGTGAAAGCACAGAAATGTCCTCGAGGATGGACGTACCACAACAACTACTGTTACATTCTGAGCACAGAGCGCAAAGCCACGTGGAGCGCAGCGGTTCGGGCCTGCAGAGAAAGGTGCGACAAACCCAACAACAATAACACCAACAGTTATGACTTATAAGATTGGGAATACACCAGAGGTGGACTAGCCTGGATGCCAGCCGAATTTAGCCCCGCCTACAACATTTTTACACGGGCAGTTCGGTCTGGACTTGATCCATAGAGGAGTAATTATGCCCGAACAGAAACTGTTCGGACCAATGAAATTGTCAGGGCGGGCTTTAGACGATGATCAGTGTTGGGGGTAACGAGTTACAAAATAACGGATTACAGTAACGATATTACTTTTTTGGGTAACGAAGTAAAGTAACGCATTACACTAAAAATATTGGTAACTACACTACTTTACTAGACTATAGGAACGCGCTTTCCTGCGTTACTCAAGCCGCGTTTGCCTGTGTGTAAAGATCTGATATGTTTAAGTGCTGCGTGCACCGTTGCCATAGAACAGTGTTTCCCAACCGAGGTGCCGTCTGACAAGAGCATGGATGCCGTGTAAAAGTCCTTCAAATTCTCTCTTTGTAAACTTTGTTCAATGCATATAGTGCTGCAGTATGTTCGAATACCAGTCATTTTCGCCGTCGTCACAAATGAGAAGTTGCGCGCGCTGTGAGAATATTTTGTCTATGTGCACTCATCCGAAAGCGCGCACACGTCTCACAGTGCGCAAATATTGAGTTATCTTTCAAGTTTGGCTCTTGAACGGACAAACTCACACAAAACTATGTCAACATGCCCATCTTGATGAGTATCCTAGCAGACATAGTCTGTATATGCCTTAAAACGACGCATATCCGAGCATTGGGTCTTAAAGGGGCAGTTTTATTAGGTCTTAAAGGGGCAGTTTTATTAGGTCTTAAAGGGGCAGTAGCCTTTACTGCTGTCTGTTTAATGTCAAACAACAAAAGACAAGGGCATCACTCACTGCTCTTGATTGAATAGATTTTGTAAATTTAATAGGATTAATGTTTAATTTATACAGTCAAATATGCAATGTTATTTTACATTTGATTTCTGTACCTGAAAACTAATGTTAGACGTACCTGAAAAACCTGAAAAGCATTGTTTATTTTATTAGTGTCTTTGCTCAATAGTATTTATTTGTGCTGCTGCTTGTATTTAAATTATTTGTTCTTATTATTTTCTTTATCTTTATTTGACAGTAGTCCTTTTTGTTTGTTTGGGGAAACACTGCCATAGAGCCATGATGTTTGTCCATATATCTACACGGTAAATTAAGAAATGGGAAAGTAAAGTAATAAGTAGTGTAGTTACTTTTCAAATACAGTAACTAGTAAAGTAATCTCATTACAATTTACAGATGTAACTAGTAACTAGTAACTAATTACTTTTTTTGAGTAACTACCCCAACACTGACGATGATGGACAGATGATAAACAGTAACGTAATCATCCACGTCATCAAAGGCGCTTGGGTTGAGTTTGTTCTAATCCTAAACGGAGAACTTGTTCGTATATGCGTTCACCTTTACTATTTCTCTCAGAAATGATGATCGTGTTGGTAAGTAAACTCTGTGTATCCTTTTTTTTACAACACCGGCAAAGATCGTTTACAGTCATCTTTTTCTTCTAACGTTAGGCTACTTATTCAAGCGTGCGTGCAGGTTACACAGGGTTGCCAAGTTTTTACAACAAAACCCGCCCAATTGTTAACGTTCCTCAAAACTAGCCAAAAACAAGCCCAATAGCTTTCCAGAGGGGGTTCTCCGGGAAAAAAAGGCATTTGGGGGTAAAATATGTGTTATTTTGGCAGGGCTGGCAGCTAAAAATCGCATTCCTGGGTCTGTATATCACATAATCAGGGTCGCTTCAACCCGCGGACTTGGCAACACAGTGCAGTTGAGTTCTGTTGACATTTGATAACTAACGTTATGCGTCGCTCCGTTGCTGTGATTGGTTGTAGGTCTATCCAATTGAGGTCTTTCCTGATTCGGTAGAAACACGCCCCATAATCACAGCCCAACGGAGCAGAATCAGACTCATATTCTGACTAGAATTGAGTATGACGACGTCAGGCTAGAGGTGGACAGTAACTAAGTACATTTACTTGAGTACTGTACTTAAGTACACTTTTTGAGTATCTGTACTTTCCTTGAGTAGTATTTTTT
Organism: Romanogobio albipinnatus; assembly: GCA_023566225.1. Lineage (NCBI taxonomy): Eukaryota > Metazoa > Chordata > Actinopteri > Cypriniformes > Gobionidae > Romanogobio > Romanogobio albipinnatus. Next base: position 66,824,417 of record CM042239.1, on the reverse strand, counting down.
CTGGAAACTTATGACTTTTACTTCACTACATTTGAAAGACAAATATCTTACTTTTTACTCCATTACATTTCTATCAAGGCCCTCGAAGTAGAAAGTCGTAGCCGCTTTGAAAGTCAGTGAATGATTTGTTTTCTTCTTTAAAACGTGATTCGTTTTTTTCTTTTTCTTTTTGCAGACAGCCTATCAGTAATCACTCTTGTATGATCACATGAATTTCAATGATTTCCAAGTATTTTTTGAACACCAATCAATTGATGGCTAAATAGAAGGCGGCAGTTCCCAGACGCAGTGCGCGCAACCATAGTCATACTTAAAAGTTAAAATTCAGACGTGGATGCAGACGTGGATAAGTCTGAAAAAGTGCAAAGACACGAAAGTGCACACAGAATGCTGCCTCTCAGACGCCAGACCACAAGTACTGAATTTTAGTCTATTGAAAACTAAAAATCTTGTTATAGTCAATTAAAACTAAACTAAAACAATTCAGATGCCTTAAATGTTATAGTCAAATGACTGACTAAAACTTTGACTTGCTGTCAAAACTAACACTGGTATGAAGTATGATTGGTCAAATGATTTGTATAGATTTACCCGCCAGGTTGCCATAGCCTTGTGGATAGAGCGCTAACGCATAGGTAACGTTCGACAATGATGTTAGTTAGCATGCAAAGCGTATTTCGGCTAATAATGTTAACTGAAGTCCTTTCAGAAATGTGTTTTTACATAATCCTGTCAAATAAACACAATGTAGAAACCTTTCTTTTCTAGTATGATTTTGACTTTGATAAGAGCTTTGTAACTTTTAAGCAAGTATTTAAATGAGTTCAAGATATGCTAGCATGTCAGATGGAGCATGACTGGCTTAAACCACCATGATGGAACAGCGTGCATTCATACAACAATGCAACAATAATAAAATAATGCGTTTACTTCTGATACTTAAGTACTTTTAAAAGCACGTACTTCTGTACTTTTACTTAAAGCAGCACTAGGTAGGTTTTGCTCTCGGGGTCCCCCTACAGTTGGGAAACAGTATTGTCCTGTCGTAAACTCTGTCATCCTACATCAGGGGATGCATCACACGTGCATTTTTACTTTTACTAAAGTAAATCGAGTTGTGTACTTTGTCCGAGCCGGTCTGCAGATTTGATTTGACTGATTTCACAGAAAATTGGTAGAGACCTTTTTTTTTTTAGCTTCAGTCTTTGATTCCATCCAGTCGTCACATTCCATCAAATATGTGTGATGTTTTAAAGTCAGCATGAAATGCAAAATGTGATAGTCTTTTCTTCCCTATTGTAAAATATATCCGAGTGAAACGGCTTCTCGAACAAGAAAAAAAGTGCGGGACTTCGGACTTGTTCAGGGTCGCCAGGTTTGCAAAAGAAAACTAGATCATATCCCAAATATCAAAACTCAAAATATGCCATTCCCACATCTAAAATACATATTTTACAGTCACTAATATCCAAATCAACTATATTGTTATTAGTGCTGGGAAAATTAACGCGTTAACGCGGGTGATTAATTTTTTCATTTTAACGCATTAAAAATATTTAACACAATTAACGCAGTGTTCGTTTTTATATCAATTGTTGCCTATAGCATTACATTATATGCTCACGCTCTTATTCATGTAAATGCTTTCAAATCATCTGTGCGACAAGACATGAGAACGCTGTATGTCAGTGTCCTGTGTGTGTGTGTGTGTGTGTGTGTGTGTGCATCTCAATCCTTATTTGCGCCAGTCTAACGCACACATCGAGTTCTCTTCGCTCTTCAACAAACAATAACAACAACACAGAATGTTACCAAAATGCCAGTTTTGTCGAGTATTCTCATATTAGGAGTCTTAAATGAGTTAAAGGTCCCGTTCTTCGTGATCCCATTGTTCAAACTTTAGTTAGTGTGTAATGTTGCTGTTAGAGCATAAATAATACCTGTAAAATTATAAAGCTCAAAGTACAATGCCAAGCGAGATATTTTATTTAACAGAAGTTCCCTTTCAAAGCCTACAGCGAACGGCTGGCTTGGACTACATCCTGGTACTTCCTACATAAATGACGTCAGTAGAACAGTAGAACAGACTAACCTCCGCCCACAAGACTACGCGAAAAAAGGGGGCGTGGTCTTGTTGCTCTCCCACGTGGAGAAGAGGACGGTCGCGTGGAGAAAAGGAAGTGTTGCGTTTGACTGTGTTTGTCGCCATGTCGCCGAGACGCTGTTATTTTCATCCCGGAGTCAAATCTCCTTTGTTTGGCTTTCCCAGGGACGCTGTAGAGATCATTAAGCGCATATATCTCCCGTTAAGAGGCGTGACCTTTCCACGTGCGCTAATGCTGCTGTCGAATCACAACACAGGAACCGTGCCACGTTCGCTAAGGTGCGGTCAAATCACAACACGGGAACCGCTGGCACAATCAGAACTCGTTACGTATTTCTAAAGGAGGGACTTCATAGAATAAAGGAAGTCATCAGCCGTTTTTAGGAGAGTGAAAACAGCGGTGTACAGATAAGTAAATTGTGTTAAAAATACTGTTTTTTTTTACACGCGAAACATGAACACATGTTATATTGCACACTGTAAACACAATCAAAGCTTCAAAAAGACACGAAGAACGGGACCTTTAAAAAACGTCTTAAATGAACTTGTCATGTTCGGCAGCGGATCTTAAAGTGACAGCAGCACTGATGATGTCTTCATCAAAGAACAACGGGAACAGAAAAAAGATGAATAATATACATTTCATTTATTATTTATGCATTTAAGAAAGGTGTTTGATAACTATTAAATTTATGTATATATCTAACAGGGAAGGCCACAGGTAAAAATAACATTTATTATAATGGGTTTATTTAAAGATTGTTTTAAGTTCACTTAAATTAAAAGTTGTTTTTTTTAAAGCCTAATAAATGTTGAAATTGGTAGCTTTCAAAGTTATACTGTAATGTAAAGTCATTAATGTTTCATAGAGACATTATCAGTGATACTGGCCTTCATTCATAAAAACATGCCATTACAACACATATTTAAAATATACTGTCTTTAAATTGTTTCTACATTAATTTGGAGAGTAACTGAAATTAATACAATATCAAAATATTAAACTCCCAAAATATTAAAAACTCCAAACATATTAAAAACTTGCGATTAATTACAGAAAACAATGCAAGTAATTAGTAAAAAAATACTAACACTACAACACTAATTATTATATAACTATATTGATAATAAACACAGCTCAAAGGCTCCCCACCAGCAGTGGCTCTCCAAAACATTTAGCACAGTTTTATCATTGGTATAATATAGCATATTTCAATACAAGCTTTTTTAGCCAAATATAATTTATGCGATATGTCAAACCTTTAACCAGCGTGGGGAAAAAAACAACAACCCGGGAACTCCACAGACTTGATTTTTCCCGTAGAGCTGCACGAGTCTGAATAAATTGAGAATCACGTTTTTTTAAAACAGAGATCACAATTCTCCCACAATTCAGAATAGGCAACTAGTGCTGGGCGGTATGACCAAAAATGTATATCACAGTATTTTTCAAAATTATAGGCCTATTGGTTTCACAGTATATGATGGTATTTATTCCCCTATGCATGACCGGGTGTTAACCACATTTTCTACTAATTGAGAGAGGAAATACTGCAGTAGATTGACTAGAATGCCCTATTTTACTGTCATGACGAGTGAATATTGTAGAAAAACTCCACACTAGAGTTAAAACAGGTTTGCAAAATGACGCTATGGAGAGACAATAAAACACAGACCCGCAACACATTACAGGCACATGAATATTAAAATATGACCATAGAGAAAAAAAAAACAGAGTTGAGGGCACCTTAAGCATTTTAAAAAATCTAACCCTATATAACAACAAACTGCCAAAACGAGGGAGAAACCCGGATATTTGCAATACATTTAAGAGCACTCCCTGAACAAATGACACACATCAGTTTAACACAGAAAGAATAAAGCAGTAACTTTTTTGCCCATTCTTCTTTGAATTGTCAATTTATTTATTAACTTACATCATTCATTGTCTTAGCAGAATAATCCATCGTGTCATCGCGTGATCAGATGTGTGGTTGTATCAGTGTAGCCTAATCAGTGCACATTTCATTTGAAGAATCATGGGCTAATTTTCATTTTTAGGTGAACTAACCCTTTAATTGCTGCAGTCTATTTAAAAACATATTTAGTTAATTTTTTAATTAATGATTCATTGACTCATTAATACATCACTTGTTTCATTAATGGATGAATCAGCATTTTTGAACAAATCTCTTGAATGATTCAATGACAAACACATTCGCGGTGTCTAAAATTGAATACTTCCCTACTATGTAGTACGCAAAAAAACAGGACGCCAAAAGAGTAGTTTGTCATCACGTGATATTAAAGCTGCACTGTAACATTTTTGCAGTAAAATATCCAAAAACCACTAGGCCGGTGTTATATATTTTGTTCAGTTGAGGACTTACAATATCCCATGTGTTTCCAACTATTTGTAAATCGTGAGAAAAGTTTAACCAAGGAACCGGGACGTGCGAGTTACCCTCGGTTTCCGGTTTTATATAAACTACAAAAATGATAAATTGAGTGTTTTGTAATTAAAGGAAACACAGGACATATGTGATTTGCTCAATGCATACTGTCTTAAATGCTTTTTATGTGTAGTGTTGCTCCTAGCACTAGATTCTCTGCGTAAGCCTGCTCAGAGGTGTGCGTATATTACACACATTTCTATGTATAAGTACAAGTTGGTAGATCCCACACTTTGCGTGAAACTGTTCTTACGCACAAATAAAAAACACTGTTGATAAATAAGGGCCCTGGCTCTTCCAAGCATTATAATGGCAGTGACTTGTTGGGTCATTTTTGAAGTCCATAAAAGTGCATCTATCCATCATATAACTGCTCCACACGGCTCCGAGGGGTTAATAAAGGCCTTCTGAAGCGAAATGGCGCGTTTGTGTAAGAAACATATCCATATTTAAAACTTTTTTGACTAAAATAACTAGCTTCCGGCGGTCAGGGGTGTGCGAGTCTTCGGAAAAGTCTCCGGAAAAAATGGCGTTTGGGGTAAAATATGTGTTTTTTTGGCAGGGTTGCCTGGGTTCCTGGGTCTAACTATCACATAATTGGGGTCGTTTCAACCCGCAGACATGGAAAAACAGCCTGTGGCAAAACCACGGACTTGGCAAGACTGCAGTTGAGTTCTGTTGACATTTGACAACTAACTTTATGCGTCGCTCCGTCTGCCCTGATTGGTTGTAGATCTATCCAATTGAGGTCTTTCCTGGTTCGGTTGAAACCATAGACTAAAAAAAATATGGACGTAGTGTCCGTGACGTCACCCATAGGATTCTGATGAGCAGTTTTGAAGCACTCCCAGATAATAGAAAATGGGCAAAAGGGCGGGACGTTTTATTATATTTATAAAATAAAGATACGCTGTACCGAGTCTTTCCGGAAAAAGCAGAGCGGCTGGAGGCGTATAGTTTGGGCGGAGCTAAAGAATGACGAGCGCGCGCAGCTATTGCGTTGAGTTATGCATGTTTACATAGAAAAACAATGGAATCGATAGCTAACAACACACAAAGACATTTGAAGCAGTTTTACTCACCGCCTGCTACCAACACACAACCTTGAACCTTAATCGCTGGGACCGCTCCATCTTTCAGCATTAGACAAGCAACAAATCCGGAGCTGAACTGTAACTTGTTCATAAACCATCGTTGCCGAAGTTCAGGACATTCTGCCCCATCTGACGTCAGATATACCCATCCTCGAAAAAAACTTTCTGAAACTTATGAGAAACCGGAAGGAGTATTTTTGGCACAGAAATACTCCATCAAACGTCCAACTTTTTCGAAACTTTGTCCATGTTTAGGATGGGAATCCAAGTCTTTAACGGTGTAAAAAGCTCAGTATGCACGAAACAGCATTTCACCCGCCCTTTAATGTTGACTAACTAAATACTTGTTTCCTCAAGCTTCAATGGAAACCTGGTCAGTGTTTTGTCAAAAGGAGACATGGACTGGCTGTGGGACTTCAGTGAAAGAAAACCCTTTTGGATTGGTAACTTGTTTTCAGTGTGATTACAATGACATTTGATAAGGTTCTTCAGCGCAATGCGGTTTAAACATGAACTCATCGCTCTGTTTTTCTTTCACCTCAGGTCTGAATGATCGTGAAAGCAAAGGTCGCTGGGAGTGGGTGGGTGGAGAGCCCGTCACGTACACCAACTGGAGGCGGAGCCCACCAAGAAACAGGAAGAAGGGAACAAAGAAGTGTGTCCTGGTCTGGAGGAAGACGAAATGGCAGATACGAGACTGTAAGAAAGGAAAGGGACACCGCTATGTGTGTTATGTTCAAATATGAGACTGCTCACAACACGTGATCTCACTACTTAGTGCACAATAGTCATGATGTGGCCGCTAAACAGGCCACTTTAACAACTGTTGCCATGTCAACACAATGCTTCTTAGTCCAAGGGTGACGTGACCACACTCTAAAAAAAAAAGGTTCTATATGGCACCAAAAATGGTTCTTGGCTCGTAATCATAGGGGAACCTTTTTTAATGCTATATAGCACCAATTTTGGTGCTTCAGTGGTTCTTCAGCAGTTCGTCACCGATTTTTTGACTTAGGTGCTATATAGCACCTCTGAAGAACCACTGAAGAACCATTGAAGCACCAAAATTGGTGCTATATAGCACTAAAAAAAGGTTCCCCTATGATTACGAGCCAAGAACCTTTTTTGGTGCCATATAGAACCTTTATTTTTTAGAGTGCACATCTTTTCTAACTCAGAGGACCGTCATGTGTTGTAATGTAAATGTAAGATATGCCACTCAGTCTCTATGTATTTATTACTGTATGTGCTCTGTATGTTATGGGAGCGATTTTCAAGAAATTGTCTTAGATTTAGTTTTTTTTTCTTGTTCACTAAAAGATTTTTATACACATCTGAATACTGTCACTGCAAAGACCCCTCTTTAAAATAAACATCTGACGTTAATAAAATCTGATATTAATGCTCTATTGTTTTGATTTCTCTGGAAATTAGCTAATAAATGTGTCTGAAACTGAATAAACATCTTTGAAGAATCACAAATATTCTAGGCTCTGTTTATTAAAAATAAATATGCATATAGTTCATAACAAGAGATTAACATATTTTAACTTTGACAAGCAATATATATATATATATATATATATATATATATATATATATATATATATATATATATATATATATATATATATATATATATATATATATATATATATATATATATATATATATATAAATTAATATTTTTAAGCATTTGGATTCAGTAAGGTTTTTCTTTTTAGTTTCAAAAAATAAATAAATTAAGTTTTATTCAGCAAGAATGCATTAAATTGATTGAAAATGACATTAAATACTTAAATCAGGGTATCTGCACATTTTTCAAGTGCAAATTTAAAGACTTTTAAGACCTTTTCAAGACATCTAAATGGAAAAATTAAGACTATACCATGGCAAAAAAGATACATACGACAACTTAAAACTGTTTTCTGTAATAGTTTTTTTTTTTACTAACTTTAGCACACATTTGGTGAACAACAGGGTGCATAATTGTTAGACATGCAAACAGCTTAGATAAGCCAAGTCTTGTGTTTTGGGCCTGCAGTTGCAGCCACTGTAGCAGCAAGGAGAACACTGAGTTACTGGAGCAAGCACCTTAAAACATTTAAAAAATGAAAAAATAAACGGCAAATAGTACCAGCTGAAAGAGAACCGCAGCTGGCATTATATGAAAAATTAAAACTTTATAAGACGAGCCCTAATGTAGAGAGCCTCAAAATGTACACCTCAAAGTACATAAATAACATAAAATATCCACTGCAAATGGTAACAAAATCAGTATAAAAAATTAAGATAAAAATAAAGTGCCATTTAAAAATGACAAATAAGATTGAGGTGTTAAATTTTTTTGAGCTCAGAGAGTTTGTCCTCAATTTGTCCATTTACTCCCTTCAACTCCTCCTGCTTCGTCAGGAAAAAGCTCGTCTCCACTGAATGATTAACGTTACGTGTCCGTGTTTCTCAGCTGTCGGCGCGAATGTTTTGGAATGTTGGAGCTCTGAAACGTCGCAAACTCGCGTCGCGGCTGGTGTGAATGCTTTTGACGCGAACTATTCGCATTTTCCGCTTCGCTTTTTCGTTACGCGTCCGGTGTGAAAGGGCCTTTAGACGTGTAAGATTGGTGGCGGCTAACTGTGCGCAAAACCCAGAGCACTTCTGCCTTTAACGTGGCCGTGTTAGAGAACGCACTGAAGGCAGAGGTAGACGCACCGGAGGTAGACGCAATAGGTCTACTAGTAGCAGATGTAGGCCTACTTGGCGGAGCACTGGGTGATGGTGTTGTAAACATTTGAATAGGTAAACTACCCGACTGATCCGCAATGTAGCGCTTGTGTTTCTCGCATTTCGCGTGGGAATCTAGGGCTGTTTGACCCATTGTCCCCAACTGTATATTTTTTTTGCAGAGATCACATCGCGCCTCGTTCAAGTTGGCAGTTTTCTTCAACCAACCCTTATATTTATCATCCACCAACCACCTGTCGTTAAACAGACATTTGCCCATAATATCACTTTTAGTCCTACTGGCGCTTCGCTAACTGGCATACCAACTCCTCTTCCCGCTCACTCGCGTATAGGCTACCTGCATATCCACTACACTTCCTCCAGTAAGCTTCTAGTTCTTGTTCTCTTTCAAGCATACGTTTCGGTGTCTCACTATGGGATACGCCCCTTCCGCGTATTCCTCAGAAGCCCTATTACATTACGCCAGCCCCAATTGGCTGGCAGACGTGACGTTGTGTCTGGGAGTGGCCTCCCCCTCCCTCAGTATAAAAGGGCCAGCACAACGTCACAACGACATTCAAAAACCTCTTCTCGCTTCACACCAGAAGCCTTGAAGCCTACCTTTTCAAAGAACAAACTTCTGGACGAACCACTGGCCACCACGCCGTTTTTTCGTCTGGCTCCTTCAATTTGCATTCCAGCCGATTGTAAGGATTGTTTGATACAACGATGGCCGCAGCAATGCAAACCATCCCGGCTAGTGAGGGAGATTCTGTGCGACTGTGTTCATGCGGGAACAAAATTTCATGCAAGGACACACACCAGGTCTGCTCTGCATGTCTCGGGCTGAAACATGCCCAATTGGCGATCGAGAACCCCGGCTCCTGTGAACACTGCGCACGCTTCACCATGAAGAGCCTTCGCCGCAGGCTAGCACGCCAAGCTAGCCTGTCAGGCCAAGATCCCCTCATGTCACCTAGCCCTGTTCCAGCTGCCACTCCGCAGGTAACCATTCCTGCAGTAGAGCTGCCCACCACGGCAGTTCTGTCCTGGAGTGAAGAGCTTGACGCGTGCGTCCCTCTGCCTGGTGTGCTCAGCACGGACGAGGATGAGGACGCGCTCGATTTCGAGGAAGAGGGACAATCCGATTATCTTCTCTCTGAGGAAGAGGAAGATTTCGAGGACTCCCCCTTCCTTCCCCCTGCGCACTCGGCACAACTCCTCGCAGCGGCGGGATCCACGGAAGGGGCGGGCGGGGCACCATCCTCTCCGCTTCTCAGTGTTGATCTGCAAGATGTGTGCAAACGCGCTGCAGATAAGCTAAATATTCCGTGGCCGACCGTGGTAGCAGAGACTGCAAAGTCTCGCTATGAGGGCAAGAGGCTGCCGAGAGCGAAACGGGCAGCACGACAGCTCCTTCCAGTATTTCCAGAGCTGCTGGAGGAGGTTGCGGTGACATGGAAGGACAAACCATTCACAAGCAAGATGCCTGTGCAGGGAGGATCCGCTCTTGACGTGGAAGGGATGGAGAAGGATGGCCTTCTCCGAATGCCCCCCATGGAGCCACTAGTTGCCGCGCACTTACACCCAAAGCGTACGGCGGCTGCAAATCCGACTTTACCATCCAAAGCGGACAGATTCCAGTCGAGCATGACGGAGCGCGCTTACAAAGCAGTCGCCCTCTCCGTCAGGGCTCTGAACGCGATCTCTATGCTTACCGCATACCAGGCGGAGCTGCAGGACGAAGTGTCGACCATGCCAGGTCAGACACATTGGGAAGAGATCTGTGTCGTTACGGATCTCTCTCTACGTCTTCAGAGATGCGCGGTTCAAGCCGCGGGCAAGGCCATGGCCTCGATGGTAATTCAGGAGAGAGGAAGATGGCTTAACCTGGCCAATCTCTCTGACAGGGAGAAAGAAGCCATCCTGGACGCACCGGTGGTCGCAGAGGGCATTTTTGGCTCAGCACTGTCACGGATGCAAAAAAGATGCGAGGAGAAGAAGAGGGATGATGAGGCTCTGCAACTCTGCATGCCTAGAAAGTCGCAGACTGCACCCCCTCCGCCACCTCGGCAGACCTTCGCACAGGCCGCGGCCCGCCCACCCCCCAACTTTCGTATTCCTAAACGGCAGAGACCGAACGTGAATGCAGCGGGTCAGGGCGGAGCACCGGAACAGAGAACTGCCTGGGCTAGAAAGAACTATCCGCCTGCAACAGCTCAGACGGTTCAGCCAGCTCCTCAACCTCATCCTCATGCCCATTATCAGGGAGCAAGGAGGAAGAAGAAGGCAGTTTGATGGGACCTTCCTCAGGGACGGGAGCCCACAGCCCCCCTGTTCGCTGGCTCCCGACCCTCAAAAGTTCAGTGTTCGACAAGGAACGAGTTCCGAAGTTCCCACTTCCAGATGTTCTGTGTGGAAAACAGAGCCCGGCTGGGCCAGGGGAAGCAGAGCGGTGAAAAGAACGAGAGACGGTGCAGTGGTGCACGCCCACCCACTAGTCACAAGCACTTTCCATGTTCAAAACTCAATAAAGTTTTCACTGTACCCCCAAAACATGTTGAAAAACATAACGCCACAAAAAATGTTGCAAAACATACTAACAGAACACAATATTACATCTCCTCAGGGGGTTATCGCCCCCTTAGAGGTGATGACACACTTAAACTCTGTCCAAACGCGAAGTGCCCACGCATGCGCAGTACAGATCACAAACTCGTGCACGACTCAGCCACACGATGGCACCAGAACACTGCAGATAAACAAGTGGCGAGAATGCACACAGTCCCGCTGGGTATTGAGAACGATACAGTACGGGTACAGAATGCAATTTGTCACTTCTCCCCCGCAATTCAAAGGGATAGTTCATTCTCAGGTGCGGGGAGAATTAAAGCACGTTCTTCAGGAAGAAATTTCCTCTCTGTTGAACAAGAAGGCGATAAGAGTGGTCCCACCCGAGCAAAGCCACAGTGGGTTTTACTCGAGGTACTTTCTCGTTCCAAAGAAGGGAACTCGGGGTCTTCGTCCCATATTAGATCTTAAGAAAGTACAAGTTCAGAATGCTCACTCATTCTACACTCCTAAAAATAGTGCGCCAGGGCGATTGGTTTACGTCGATCGACCTGAAAGACGCGTACTTTCACATAAAGATATACCCACCCCACAGGAAATTCCTGAGATTTGCCTTCCTTGGCGTGGCATACGAGTATCTGGTTCTCCCGTTTGGCCTGTCTCTCAGCCCAAGAGTATTTGTAAAGTGCACAGAAGCGGCTCTGACTCCGCTCAGGGAACAGGGTATTCGTCTCGCTACTTACATAGACGACTGGCTGGTGACAGCTCAGTCAGAGCAGGATGCGAGAGAACATACAGCTATGCTTCTGGAACACATACAGAAGCTGGGTTTACAACTAAACACAGAAAAGAGTGTTTTAATTCCCACACAGTCCATAACATATCTGGGGCTGTCACTGGACTCGGTGACATTCAGAGCACAACTGTCGGAGGACAGGGTGGTAAAATTCACTCGGTGCCTGGCCGAATTTCAGAAGGGAAAAAGTGTCTCTTTCCACACATGCCTCAGGCTACTGGGACTGATGGCCTCAGCCCTGATAGTCATTTCCTTAGGCAGACTGTTCATGAGAGAGTTTCAACGCTGGGTAGCGTCTCTGAGGCTGGATCCACTACGGCACTCCCGAAGGAGAGTGAGAGTGACGTCAGAGGCGGTATTGGCACTGCGTCAATGGAGACTCCCGACCTTTCTGGTTCAAGGGGTACCCATGGGCGTGGTTCAAGCCAGGAAAGTCATAACAACGGACGCGTCGTTGTCAGGTTGGGGGGGCATCCACGAGGGCAGGATAGTGAATGGGAGATGGGGTCATCATCTGGCCGATCTTCATATAAACTATCTGGAAATGCTTGCCGTTTTTCTGACGTTGAAGCATTTCCTTCCCTTTCTGAAGGGACATCATGTCCTTGTGAGAACAGACAACACTACGGTTGTGGCTTACATAAATCGACAGGGAGGTCTCAGATCACTTCCCTTGCACATGTTAGCACGCAAACTGATCTTATGGGGCAACGTCAATCTTCTATCCCTGAGAGCGACGCACGTACAGGGTGTAATGAATCAGGGTGCGGATTTGCTGTCCAGGGGCAATCCTCTATACGGGGAGTGGAGATTGAACAAGGAAGTGGTCGAACAGATTTGGAGCATATACGGCAGAGCGATAGTGGATCTGTTCGCGTCTCACGACAATGCTCAGTGTCCTCTGTTCTTCTCACTGAAGGACCAGAGCGCGCCCCTGGGGATAGATGCGTTGGCGCACGAATGGCCTCGCACTCTCCTTTACGCGTTCCCACCGATAGCGTTAATATCCCCAACACTCTACAGAGTGAGGGCGGAAGGATTGAGGCTGATACTAATAGCTCCGAGGTGGCCAGGGAAACACTGGCTGGCGGAGATCATACATATGCTATACGACGATCCGTGGCCTCTCCCGTTGCGCAGAGATCTACTGTCTCAGGCAGAAGGGGAGATATTTCAACCTCATCCAGAACGCCTGGCACTATGGGCCTGGCCAGTGAGTGGTTCAGTTTGAACACAACTGGTCTGTCTGACAGTGTTATCAGGACCATACAAAATGCTAGAGCCTCGTCTACTAGGTCTCTTTACGAGTGCAAATGGGGCGTGTTTGAACGTTGGTGCACGGCTAAACACGAAATTCCCTTTCAGTGTTCGGTGGCGGACGTTCTATCATTTCTGCAGGATTTGATAGACCAAGGGAAAGCGTTTTCAACCATAAAAGTGTTTCTGGCCGCTATATCTGCCTGTCACATAGGTTTTGATAACAAAACTGTTGGGCAGCATCCTTTAGTATGCAGATTCATGAAGGGCGCACGCCGCGCGTTGCCAGTTTCAAAACCGCTTTCTCCTTCATGGGATTTGGCATTGGTGCTTGATGCTATTTCAATGTCCCCATTTGAACCGTTGGACAAGATTGATTTAAAAATATTGTCATTTAAGACAGCGCTCCTGTTAGCTTTGGCTTCAGCGAAGCGCGTAAGCGAGATCCATGCACTTTCGGTGCATTCAGCGTGTATGCAGTTCATGCATGCGGATGCAGGGGTAATTCTGAAACCTAATCCTGCATTCATGCCTAAAATAATTAATTCTATCATCCCTCTTGAGTTGAGAGCCTTCTCCCCACCGCCTTTTGCGTCATCAGAACAGCAAAAGTCGAATGCGCTGTGCCCAGTGCGCGCTTTACGCATTTACGTAGAAAGAACCAGAGGGTTCAGGGAGAATGACCAGCTGTTCGTGTCTTGGGCGAAACCACGTACGGGGAAACCGATTACTAAACAGCGTTTATCGCACTGGATAGTGGAGGCTATTTCGTTGGCATATTCCAGCAAGGGTCTTGTGCCCCCGTCTGGTTTACGTGCACATTCAACGAGGGGAATGTCAACGTCGTGGGCTCTATTTAAAGGAGTCACGATACAGGACATTTGTGAAGCGGCGAGTTGGTCCTCGCCGCATACATTTGCAAGATTCTACAAATTGGATGTTACAGCTCAAACGTTAGCACATGCAGTATTGAGCGTAGGGATGTGAGTCGTGAGTCATGACTTGTTCAGCCCTGAATATTATGGTGGTTGGCAGGAGACTTCGAGGCAGGCTATCTGGCAATACGGGAGTAAGGATATCCCATAGTGAGACACCGAAACGTATGCTTGAAAGAGAACAATAGGTTACTTGCGTAACCCCGGTTCTCTGATAGCATTAAGTGAGGTGTCTCACCAGATCACCCTCCTTGCTGTGTGAAGCGAGGAAGAGGTGTGCTTGTTTTGAATGTCGTTGTGACGTTGTGCTGGCCCTTTTATACTGAGGGAGGGGGAGGCCACTCCCAGACACAACGTCACGTCTGCCAGCCAATTGGGGCTGGCGTAATGTAATAGGGCTTCTGAGGAATACGCGGAAGGGGCGTATCCCATAGTGAGACACCTCACTTAATGCTATCAGAGAACCGGGGTTACGCAAGTAACCTATTGTTCTACGGAATGCAGATGACACCCGCACAGAATAAATACTGCCCCCAAGGTACGCTGGTCAGTTATAAAATTGCGTCTAAAAAATATACGAAACCGGACGGAGACATTTCACTCGCTCGGTCCCATACGGAATTTAATACCTCCCTTGCGAAAATTCAAGACATTACATAAAATTTAAGACTTTTTTAGGCCTTAAAAATGGAAATTTGTATTTAAGACTTTTTAAGGATCCGCGGGGACCCTGTTAAATATTGTTACAAAAAATGTATATTCTAAATAAATGCTTTACGTTTGAACCTCCTATTAATCAAATAATCCTGAAAAACTATCATGGTTAGCACAAAATATTAAGCAGCACAACACTGATAATAATGTTTCTTGAGCAGCAAATCAGCACATTATGATTTCTGAAGGATCATGTGACACTGGAGTAATGATGCTGAAAATTCTGCTTTACGTTAATAAATTAAATTTTCAAATAGAAAAGTTATTTTATTATTTTATAGTTATTTGTAATATTTCTCAATATTAAAGCTGCACTGTAACATTTTTTCAGTAAAATATCCAACAACCACTAGGCCAGTGTTATATATTTTGTTCAGTTGAGTACTTACAATATCCCAAATGTTTCCAACTATTTGTAAATCTTGAGAAAATTGCTATTTTGACCAAGGAACCGGGGCGTGTGAGGGAGTCGCCTGTCAATTGCGTCATATCTGTTCCCCTCGGTTTCCGGTTTTACCAGAAACGCTTTACTCTCACTGCAGTGTGCAACAAGTGTCATAGCAGCCGCCGAGTGAACGCACAGAGTAACGTCATAACATCATTCTCAACACACTCAAATGTGTCTAATATGACAAACAGAGCTGCCTGCGTTACCTCCTCAAACTCATGACCGGAAAAACGGAAATGACGGCATAATAAAAGTCCCGCTGCTTGCGAGCCGTGTTCATCTTATTAATAATCGCTCCTGTGGCCTTGCTCAGCTCCACAACACTCGGTGCTGCTCTGCTTCATACTACAGTAACGTTAATAATCGCATCCATGAACATGATTTCTGCCCGAGTCCTATCCCCATTATTTCCCACCGGCTGTGTGCTTGAAGTGGAAAAAATAAAGTGCCGGTACTCACCAGAAGCGACGGGGCTTTGTTAGTGGCGTGGTTATGGGGGATTGTTTTGTCAATAATTCAAGAAGGTCCTTATTTTAAGGCTCTTTCTAACTTGTACTCAGCCTTAAAACTAACATGTTCTTGTAATTGTTTAACTATAGCATTTGTTACAATAAGGGTTTATTTACAAAGCAAGAGCATCGAAGGCTCTTGATTACAATTCAGGCTTTCTTTTTTCTAATCAAATAGCAACAGTTAGAAACTGTAACTACAACAAGCCACAGGTGTAATATACATCTTTCGTGAAAAATCTATTCCCTTAACTGATAATCTATTATAAATTCTACAACTAGTCAACATTTACCACAATAAATACAATAGAACGTGATCAATACTAGTAAATGTGGTCATCATGAGTTTAAAAAGCTTGCAGGATGATGCTTCCCCTGCATCAGTCATTTTAGTGGCTGTTTTAGCTCATGTTCGACTTTCTCCGTAGTGTTTTACTACATTGTCAGTACAATTAAAATGGGACGCACATTTTATCATCATTGTCGCATAGGAACGGCTCGCGCAAATCTCAAAGCCTTGTTTATACTCGACGCGGACGTGCGGCAAAAATGCGATACCCCATTTCGCTTGCCGGTGTGCCAAGCGGACGAGGTGCGCACGCAGTCAGCGGAGACTTACCGCCCCACTTCGAGCACTGGCTGTGAGATGAAAACCACATGTCCCAAGATTCTGCGCTCAAACGTGGTGTCATCAAGCTCCGCGTTTTGAATAGGCGACCTCTAGCGGACGGAAAAGTTACATAGTGCACCTTTAATATATTTGATGTATTTTAGATCAAATACAGTGAGGAAAATAAGTATTTGAACACCCTGCTATTTTGCAAGTTCTCCCACTTGGAAATCATGGAGGGGTCTGAAATTGTCATCGTAGGTGCATGTCCACTGTGAGAGACATAATCTTAAAAAATCAAAAAAGTCCAAATAAGTATTTGAACACCTGAGAAAATCAATGTTAATATTTGGTACAGTAGCCTTTGTTTGCAATTACAGAGGTCAAACGTTTCCTGTAGTTTTTCACCAGGTTTGCACACACTGCAGGAGGGATTTTGGCCCACTCCTCCACACAGATCTTCTCTAGATCAGTCAGGTTTCTGGCCTGTCGCTGAGAAACACGGAGTTTGAGCTCCCTCCAAAGATTCTCTATTGGGTTTAGGTCTGGAGACTGGCTAGGCCACGCCAGAACCTTGATATGCTTCTTACAGAGCCACTCCTTGGTTATGCTGGCTGTGTGCTTCGGGTCATTGTCATGTTGGAAGACCCAGCCTCGACCCATCTTCAATGCTCTAACTGAGGGAAGGAGGTTGTTCCCCAAAATCTCGCAATACATGGCCCCGGTCATCCTCTCCTTAATACAGTGCAGTCGCCCTGTCCCATGTACAGAAATACCCCCCCCCCCAAAGCATGATGCTACCACCCCCATGCTTCACAGTAGGGATGGTGTTCTTGGGATGGTACTCATCATTCTTCTTCCTCCAAACACGTTTAGTGGAATTATGACCAAAAAGTTCTATTTTGGTCTCATCTGACCACATGACTTTCTCCCATGACTCCTCTGGATCATCCAAATGGTCATTGGCAAACTTAAGACGGGCCTTGACATGTGCTGGTTTAAGCAGGGGAACCTTCCGTGCCATGCATGATTTCAAACCATGACGTCTTAGTGTATTACCAACAGTAACCTTGGAAACGGTGGTCCCAGCTCTTTTCAGGTCATTGACCAGCTCCTCCCATGTAGTTCTGGGCTGATTTCTCACCTTTCTTAGGATCATTGAGACCCCACGAGGTGAGATCTTGCATGGAGCCCCAGTCCGAGGGAGATTGACAGTCATGTTTAGCTTCTTCCATTTTCTAATGATTGCTCCAACAGTGGACCTTTTTTCACCAAGCTGCTTGGCAATTTCCCCGTAGCCCTTTCCAGCCTTGTGGAGGTGTACAATTTTGTCTCTAGTGTCTTTGGACAGCTCTTTGGTCTTGGCCATGTTAGTAGTTTGATTCTTACTGATTGTATGGGGTGGACAGGTGTCTTTATGCAGCTAACGACCTCAAACAGGTGCATCTAATTTAGGATAATAAATGGAGTTGAGGTGGACATTTTAAAGGCAGACTAACAGGTCTTTGAGGGTCAGAATTCTAGCTGATAGTAGGGGTGGCACGGTACATGAAAAAAAACCAACACGGTTTCGACGCATGCGCAATGTATCCTCGTACCCGTATGTTACCTCAGACAGTGGGTGTCCTTTTCGCGTGAAATAAGATGTGTGTGTGGGTGTGTGTGTGTATGTATGTGTGTGTGTGGACATACAGTAAAATAAAGTAAAAGTGGAGTGCTGCAGGTCACGTCACGTGTAGAAATGCAAGTGGGAGAGATATGGAAGGCTGCCCGGAGTAGGAGGATGCAACAGCGACATATAGCAGGCAGGGCAGATGCAGTGCGTATACGCGCGCTGCTGAACCGTGGCTCGTGTATTGCAAATACAGACAAATATGGTCCATTCTGTCACATTTTCCGGTGTTCTCCTCCGACCCCTGTCTGTCTCATGCTTTGATTTATGATGGGTAGCATATATCTGCTGCAAATGCGACCGTGTTCCCCTCTGTCTCATACACACATGCATATATAACATGCTGTAGAAGTAGTTCACATGATAAATGTAACATTTAAAAGTTAAGATGCTTCAAGTTTTAATAATTTAAACATGCCTTTGAAGTTTGGGCAAAAACTTCTGGCAGTGTTGTGTTTTCGTGTATTTTTTCTTTCTTTTCACAGCGCTGTGTCATATGGTGATTGTGAAACACACGGAACACTTCATGGTGAAAGGTGTTAATCAGGTCAGCTGAATTAAAGCCACAGTGCATTGCTCTGATCAAAATTGACATGATTAACATGAAAAATGTTACGCCAATGTGTCGGACTCTGTAGACAGCCAGTTAAGAAATAACTTCTACATGATATAACAAATTTTTAATACTGTATCCTAATTGTGGATGATTAAGCTATATATCATATGCTGAAGTAAATTTTTTGAGTGTTAACGATAAAACAACAACAAGAACCGTACAGAACCGAAAACCGTGACCCTAAAACCGTGATACGAACCGAACCGTGGGTTTTGTGAACCGTGCCACCCCTAATAGACAGGTGTTCAAATACTTATTTTCCTCACTGTAAATACAGCTTTGGTGAGAATAAGACACTTCTTTCAAAAGCATTTGAATGATAGTGTAAATATTCACACAAATTAAGCCACCATGCTATGCTTAAATAAATCAGTTTATTAAAAGATCTACTACAATATTATAAAATAATTGAAAAAGTTAACATTTTACAGATAAAACACCTTTATCCCATCTTTACATATAAAATAAGGCACTATTCAGTGTTCTGCCTAGCAATATACAAAATGTCATACAAAAAAAAAAAAGAAAAAAAAAAGTACAACCTGTTCCAAATATGAAAAGAAAAATCAAACATTTCATGTGCCCAAATAGAGTCCCCATTCCACCATTTACATACAAAAACTGTACATTTCAATCTCCAGTGTCCTCGCTATAATTTCTGTGCACATTGGTTGAAAAACTCAACATGATAGAAGGGTGAACTTATTTAAAGTCGCCCATTTTAATTACTCAGGAACTTATTATTTTTTATTTCACACACCTAAACCAACCAAAAAAAGGGCCATGAAACATTAAAAGCAGTTTTTAGCAAATACAGGAATGGCTTCACATTTAGCAGCTTCACCCTCTGAAAATACAATCAAATCTTTTAGCAGCTCGGCCCTCCAAAAACAATCGAAACATTAAGCAATTTAAGAGAAAACCAGAAGCAGTGGACAGAAACGCATCCCTCCAATCAATCGCTCTTATTCTTTCAGTTTTGTTAGTCTTAAGTTATCTCGCATCAAGTATATTTGAGCCTAAGGAGTGTTTTTAATGAATATTTTCTTCTAAGTTCCCTACTATTGTTCTCTTTTGGCTTGAAAATGTGCAAATGTAATGTTTGATACTGCCACACACACTCCAAGAGTGTAGAAACAGACATCTTCAAGAGAAGGCCATTGAACGTGTCAGAGTCCGGGGATAGCAGGCTTGTGTGTCACAGACGAGACCTCGTGTCATAGAAAGCCGTGCTCATCCAGTCCTTTGACTGAAACTGGGTTCCATTTTGCAGTGGGTTTACTGGAAGCATGAACTGAAAAACACAACGTTTCACAGTATTATCAGACCACTGAAATCTACCAAATCTCTATACTCTTCTTACAAACTCTAGTCCGGGCAGATTGAATGAGAATTGTAGCTGGTAATGTAGATGTGATCTGTTACACGTGTATTCGGACTGCTTTTTGGTTACTTTTAGATGACTTTTGACCCAACCCATGTATCATTGAATTGAACAGGACAATCTTATTGATACCGTATTGATATCAAAACACAAAAAGAAAGAAAATATATCCCACAGTATGAAGGGCATTAAACATGACTTCAGGGTTTCTCAGACTGCGGTGTGTGGAGGAACAGCAGGGGAACGGTTCGTGAGTTCATAAACTTAAAAGTAATTCGATCATAGAAATGGCAAATGAAAAAAAAAAACCTGAAAAAAAAACCTGTGTACATTAATCATGTGAATTTCATCCATCCATCCATCCATCCATCTATCATCTGACCTTTTCCATCCATCCATCATCTGACATTTTCCATCCATCCATCATCATCTGACCTTTTCTATCCATCCATCATCTGACATTTTCTATCCATCCATCATCTGACCTTTTCTATCCATCCATCATCTGACATTTTCTATCCATCCATCATCTGACATTTTCTATCCATCCATCATCATCTGACATTTTCTATCCATCCATCATCATCTGACCTTTTCTATCCATCAATCCATCATCTGAACTTTATCCATCAATCCATCATCTGAACTTTATCCATCAATCCATCATCTGACCTTTTCCATTCATTCATCATCTGACCTTTTCCATTAATTCATCATCTGACTTTTTCCATTTTTCCATCCATCCATCCATCCATCCATCCATCCATCCATCATCATCATCTGACCTTTCCATCCATCCATCATCATCTGACCTTTTCCTTCCATCCATCCATCCATCCATCATCATCCTCATCTGACCTTTCCATCCATCCATCATCTGACCTTTTCCATCCATCCATCCATCATCATCCTCATCTGACCTTTCCATCCATCCATCATCTGACCTTTTCCTTCCATCCATCCATCCATCCATCCATCATCATCCTCATCTGACCTTTCCATCCATCCATCATCTGACCTTTTCCATCCATCCATCCATCATCATCCTCACCTGACCTTTCCATCCATCCATCATCTGACCTTTTCCATCCATCCATCCATCCATCCATCTGACCTTTCCTATCCATCAATGCATCCATCCATCATCTGACATTTTCTATCCATCCATCATCTGACCTTTTCTATCCCATCAATCCATCATCTGACTTTTTCCATCCATCATCATCTGACCTTTTCCATCCATCCATCATCTGACATTTTCTATCCATCCATCGTCATCTGACCTTTTCTATCCATCCATCAATCATCTGACATTTTCTATCCATCCATCGTCATCTGACCTTTTCTATCCATCAATCCATCATCTGACCTTTTCTATCCATCCATCCATCATCTGACATTTTCTATCCATCCATCGTCATCTGACCTTTTCTATCCATCCATCCATCATCTGACCTTTTCTATCCATCAATCCATCATCTGAACTTTTCTATCCATCAATCCATCATCTGACCTTTTCTATCCATCAATCCATCATCTGACCTTTTCCATCCATTCATCATCTGACTTTTTCCATCCATCCATCCATCCATCCATCCATCCATCCATCCATCCATCCATCATCATCTGACCTTTTCTATCCATCCATCCATCCATCCATCCATCCATCCATCCATCCATCCATCCATCATCATCTGACCTTTTCTATCCATCCATCCATCCATCATCACCATCATCACCACCATCATCATCATCCTCTGACCTTTTCTATCCATCCATCCATCCATCATCTGACCTTTTCTATCCATCCATCCATCCATCATCACCATCATCATCATCCTCTGACCTTTTCTATCCATCCATCAATCCATCATCTGACCTTTTCTATCCATCAATCCATCATCTGACCTTTTCCATCCATTCATCATCTGACTTTTTCCATCCATCCATCCATCCATCCATCATCATCTGACCTTTTCTATCCATCCATCCATCCATCATCACCATCATCACCATCATCACCATCATCATCATCCTCTGACCTTTTCTATCCATCCATCCATCCATCCTCTGACCTTTTCTATCCATCCATCCATCCATCATCTGAACTTTTCTATCCATCAATCCATCATCTGAACTTTTCTATCCATCAATCCATCATCTGACCTTTTCTATCCATCAATCCATCATCTGACCTTTTCCATCCATTCATCATCTGACTTTTTCCATCCATCCATCCATCCATCCATCCATCCATCCATCCATCCATCCATCCATCCATCATCATCTGACCTTTTCTATCCATCCATCCATCCATCCATCCATCCATCCATCCATCCATCCATCATCATCTGACCTTTTCTATCCATCCATCCATCCATCCATCCATCCATCCATCCATCCATCCATCCATCCATCCATCCATCCATCATCATCTGACCTTTTCTATCCATCCATCCATCCATCCATCCATCCATCCATCCATCCATCCATCCATCATCATCTGACCTTTTCTATCCATCCATCCATCCATCATCACCATCATCACCACCATCATCATCATCCTCTGACCTTTTCTATCCATCCATCCATCCATCATCTGACCTTTTCTATCCATCCATCCATCCATCATCACCATCATCATCATCCTCTGACCTTTTCTATCCATCCATCAATCCATCATCTGACCTTTTCTATCCATCAATCCATCATCTGACCTTTTCCATCCATTCATCATCTGACTTTTTCCATCCATCCGTCCATCATCATCTGACCTTTTCTATCCATCCATCCATCCATCATCACCATCATCACCATCATCACCATCATCATCATCCTCTGACCTTTTCTATCCATCCATCCATCCATCCATCCTCTGACCTTTTCTATCCATCCATCCATCCATCATCTGACCTTTTCTATCCATCCATCATCATCTGACCTTTCCATCCATCCATCATCATCTGACCTTTCCATCCATCCATCATCATCTGACCTTTCCATCCATCCGTCATCATCTGACCTTTTCTATCTATCCATCCATCCATCATCATCCTCATCTGACCTTTCCATCCATCCATCATCTGACCTTTTCCATCCATCCATCCATCCATCCATCCATCCATCCATCCATCCATCCATCCATCCATCATCTGACATTTTCTATCCATCCATCCATCCATCATCATCTGACCTTTTCCATCCATCATCATCTGACCTTTTCCATCCATCATCATCTGACCTTTTCCATCCATCATCATCTGACCTTTTCCATCCATCATCATCTGACCTTTTCCATCCATCCATCATCTGACATTTTCTATCAATCCATCATCATCATCTGACCTTTTCCATCCATCCATCCATCCATCCATCCGTCCACCCATCCATCCATCCATCCATCCGTCCGTCCGTCCGTCTTTCTGTTTCTGTCTGTCTTGGTCTTTATCTACAGTCTGTCTATCCGTTTATTGAAATTACTACATATAAATGAATGATTAATCGATGTGCTGCATTATACAATAACTTAATACAATTACTAATCTTAATGTTATTATATTTAATTTTTAATATTTATTTTTTAAGTGACTGCGTCACCAACTGTGACTGAAATGATACTACTAGGTTTCAACCACTACACCCCAATGCATTACCAGAGATGTATATGTATTTGAGACTCTCATTACCTGGTAGCACTATGGCTCTGGTGTGTGATGGTGCCTGCGCTTCCGAAGGAGCTGGTGACACTCTTTCCCCATAATCACTTTCACCAGATGAGGTGTGATCCCCGGCTCTAGAGTCAACCATCATATGAAGCCCGGGTCTCTTTTTATGGTACTTGGCACGGTATGTGTCTGTCATGCAATTGTCCACGGAGAAATAAGTGGTGGGGATCACAGGAGAGCCGACAACAGGTTTAGGAAAGATGAACTTCTCGTCGCTCTCACTAGCTGACAGATCATTCCTCTCCTGATCAGAGGAGCCAGACTTGGAGCTCGTGTCCGACGAGATCATGTGTGAATCAGGGGAGTTTTCCAGCCACTTTTGCTGGATGCAATGGGAAAGGGCTGAGCCATTCCGGGGAAGGCGCTGAGGACTGGGTGGGCAGGGACCTTGCGAGATGTGTCGGCGGTTCTCTGAACTCAAAATATGTGGCTTTGGAGGCAACGGTGGGCCATGAGATAGAGTCCGTGTGGGAAGCTGAGGAGGCACGTCTGCATGTGACGATGAATCCTCCTGCTCGGAAAAGGGACCGGCAAGGTCATCAGAGCTGTTCCACTCCGAACTGCTGGTCTTGGTGAAATAAGGAGGGACGGGGTTCCCGTTTAACACATGTGGTCGTTCTACCTCTGTCTTTTCCACCATCTCCTTACCAGGAATGTATCTAAAGGCTTGCCTTCTGCAGGAGGAAACATAAGCTTGTTATATTTAATAACTACCTTATACTGACTCTTGTAAAAAAAAAAGTGTGCTTAATTAAAATTCTTGAATAATTGGCCAGTTAAATGACTAGTCTTAACACTTTTAAAAAGTGTATTTATGTTTTAAAAAGTTTAATAAAGTAAAATGAAAAGTTCTACGTAAATGTAAATTTTAGACCGTTTTAATAATCTTTTGTCGTGCTTTAAAGAAATGACTAACATACTGACAATAGAAGTAATTATGAAATTAAATAAATATGTGCTCAAGTCCTACTTAAGGTCAAAATCACTCTAAAGTTCAGCTAATTGCATTTAATATAAATTTAAACAGTAATACATTTTCATTTAATGCCAATTAATATGCAAAACACCAGATTCATTTCACACAATTATATTCTTTTAAAGTATATTATTTCCATAAGAACTCTTTTTAAAAAAAAACTTATGCTAAAGTACGCTTCACAAGAGTAGACACTGCAATAAACTATATTGAAACATCCATTCATTAATGACACGAGCCACATGTAAAAACAATTATGCACAAAATGTCCTTTGAAAAAAATGCTTATTTCCATAGTATAGAGCCCAAAGCTTATGAAGAGCCATCTTATGCAAACTTGATTTAAAAACAGAATTATGCCCCACTAACATGACAAAAAAAACGTATACATACACGTGTGTGTGTGTGTATGTATATCATATTCCCAAATAACTTACCTTGGAATACCAGGACTCATGGAACGGTCATGTGCTTTCTTTTGGTGGTCACCTGTAAGATAAATGATTAAAAACATTTAAGTTTTATGTATAGTTGCATGCATTCTTTAATGTGTAGTTATTCTTTTTAAATCCCAAATATTATGTGCACTGAAACATAGTGTGAAAGACAGAATATGTCCACATATTTTGGCCGATACGTCAGTGGCAGCGAGTCCTAGCTGTTAAATTCACACTGCAGACGTGTTATGTAAGGGGTCAGACTGGGGTATTGTGTGGGTTCAGTGAGGATGTGTCTCAGTGGGGCATCTGGCGGGCAGTGCTCAGCAGGGGCTCTGAGCCAGTCTAAAATAGACAAGTCTGAAGAGAAGGGGCCCAGGCTGGGCCATCCGGTTCAAACCAGCTTCTCTGTGCGCGCCAATGGCTTGTTAACAATGAGCTCAAGGCGTAAATGCGATCATAAAAGTGCCCATGCCATGCCAAGTGGTCAGTGAGTCAGAGAGCTTGGATTCTAAGGAGAAAACAGCAAAGCTTTCACTGTGTTGCTGTAGTGACCGCACCTTTAAATCTGATTAGCTGTCAGGTGGACTGTGGGACATATGACCACACAGCTGCATGCTGGGAACACATTCACAAGCCAGCCAAGGAAGGCAGCCAATGTGCAAAAACCTCAAAACAACAGCGCAGTTTTCCAAGGAGTTATAGAATAGCTACGTAATCAAAGATTTTAAATGTATTTTTGGGATTTCAGTATATAAATTGAGACCATATATTTAGTGCTCTCCTAAAAGTTCACTAAATTAAATTGAATGCACATAAAATGCAAATATCTAATAAGCCAATCATATGGTAGCATCTCAATGCATGTAGACATGGTCAAGACGATCTGCTGAAGTTCAAACTGAGCATCAGAATGGGGAAGAAAGGTGATTTAAGTTAAGTGTTGGTGCCAGGCAGGCTGGTCTGAGTATTTCAGAAACTGCTAGTCTACTGGGACTTTCATGCACAACCATCTCTAGGGTTTACAGAGAATGGTCCGAAAAAGAGAAAAATATCCAGTGAGCTGCTAGCCTGACGTCGTCATACTCAATTATAGTCAGAATATGAGTCTGATACTGCTCCGTTGGGCTGTGATTATGGGGCATGTTTCAACCGAACCAGGAAAGACCTCAATTGGATAGACCTACAACCAATCAGAGCAATGGAGCGACGCATAATGTTAGTTGTCAAATGTCAACAGAACTCAACTGCACTGTGTTGCCAAGTCCGCGGGTTGAAGCGACCCCAATTATGTGATATACAGACCCAGGAATGCGAATTTTAGCAGGCAGCCCTGCCAAAATAACACACAATTTCCCCCCCAAATGCCATTTTTTTTCCAGAGAACCCCCCCGCAAAGCAATAGGGCGGGTTTAGTTGTAAAAACTTGGCAACACTGTCTGCACGCACGCTGGAATAAGTAACGTTAGAAGAAAAAGATGAGTGTAAACGATCTTTGCCGGTGTTGTAAAAAAAGGATACACAGAGTACTTACCAACACAATCATCATTTCTGAGAGAAATAGTAAAGGTGAATATACGAACAAGTTCTCCGTTTAGGATTAGAACAAATTCAACCCAAACGCTCTTTGATGACGTAGATGATTACGTTACTGTTTATCATCTGTCCATCATCGTCTAAAGCTAATGACAATTTCATTGGTCCGAACAATTTCTGTTCGGGCATAATTACTTCTCTACGGATCAAGTCCAGACCGAACTGCCCGAGCTCAAATGTTGTGGGCGGGGCTAAGTTCGGCTGACATCCAGGCTAGTGAGCTGCAGTTTCTTTGGCTGAAAATGCCTTGTTGATGCCAGAGGTCAGAGGAGAATGGCCAGACTGGTTGAGCTGATAGAAAGGCAACAGTAACTCAAATAATCTCTCGTTACAAATGAGGTCTGCAGAAGAGCATCTCTGAACGGACAACACGTCCAAACTTGAAGCAGATGGACTACAGCAGCAGAAGACACACCAGTGTCCCTCCTGTCAGCCAAGAACAGGAAACTGAGGCTCCAATTCACCAAAACTGGACAATAGAAGATTGGGAAAATGTTGTCTGGTCTAATGAGTCTCGATTTCTGTTGTGACATTCAGATGGTAGGGTCAGAATTTGCCGTAAACTACATGAAACCGTGGATCCATCCTGCCTTGTCTCAATGGTTCAGACTGCTGGTGGTGTAATGGTGTGGGGAATATTTTCTTGGCACACTTAGAGCCCCTAAGTACTAATGGCGCTTTTCCATTGCGTGGTACGACTTGGCTCGGCATGGCATGGCACAGCACAGCTCAGTTTGCTTTTCCACTGCAGTCAGTACTGCTTCAAAGAGGGTGGGATTATAGACTGATCGTTATAGTTGCGCCGCCTCTACTGCTGTGACATCATCGTAAACGCGACATAAACAAATGCACAACACACGAGCAATGGAGCATATCGTTGGAATGGTGTTCCTGATTCTCGGCATGTGGATGTTTTTCACTGCAAGACGAAGAAGTTTGTTTCTAGCGGGTTTGGTGTCTCGTGTCGCCAATCCAATGACGCTAGTAGTGACGATTCCCTCTGACCAATCAGTGATCTGCAGTGTTTACACGTCACATTTTAAAAACGCCATAATTGAGCATTGTTTAAACTCCACCGCCTACCCTGAGTATTGTTGCTGACCATGTCCATCCCTTTATGACCACAGCGTACATACTGATGGTTACTTACAGCAGCATAGGGTGCCAGCATACACTGTAAAACAAATTCAGGTCACCAATTGAAAACCTTCTAGTGACCGATCACATCTAAATTTTTCAGCTGGCCAAAATGAATTTCTGTGAATTGATGCAATTTAATTCACAGAAATTCAATTTGGCCAACTAAAAAAATTAGATGTGATCAGTCACTAGAACATTTTCAATTGGAGACCTGATTTTTTTTTTACAGTGTAGGGTGCCATGTAACAAACCTCAAATCACCTCAAACTGGTTTCTTGAGCATGACAGTGTGGAGGTCATTTGAGTTTAGTGAACTCAGTCACCAGATTTCAGTCCAGTAGAGCAGCTTTGGGCTGTGCAGCCGACATCTGCAGCAACTGTGTGATGCTATCATGTCAATATGAACCAAAATATCTGAGGAATGTTTTCAGCACCTTACTGAATCTAGGCCATTAAGAATTAAGGCAGTTCTAAGGCAAAAGAGGGTCCAACCTGGTACTAGCAAGGCATACCTTATAATGTGGCAGGTGAGTGTGTATAAAGAAAATAAGAATGAAACACTAGAGGGAGCTAAAGATAAACACTTCACATTAATGGGTAGACAAGTCCGTCATAAGGATTTCAGATTTGTTAAGCTTTAAAAGTTTAGCGAGTCATACTTTGATGGCTTTAACATCACATTAATATAATTTTCCAAAATAAAAAAAATACTTCCTGAAGCTCTACCATTTCAATTTAATGTAATAATGCATACTTTTGATATAAAACATACATCATAAAAACAGAATACAACAGAAAAGAAATTTGGCAAATTAACTCTTTAATTAGTGCTACACTTCCTTTTCTTCATGGGATTGTCGGTTTGTCTATGAATCTGAGCACAGTGGTTGCCCTGATCTCAAGCCCCCTGAGACTCAGCCAGCAGTGTGTGTGTGTGTGTGTGTGTGTGTGTGTGTGTGTGTGTGTGTGTGTGTGTGTGTGAGATGTATCAGAACGCATTGCCTTTCCCTCCTTTTGCCCCCCCCCCCCCAGCGCATTAACAACTAAATCCCTTTGGCTAGCATGCAATTATTAGAGGATTGGACTTTAGACCCCATTTTCTGGTTTTTCAAGCCTGTCGTGTTTAAGCCACTAAGCCTCATGAGAAGAACCTCCATTTGATGGCCATGACTTGAAAAAAAAAAAAACGAACAAATGAAATACTGCCGAAGTCCAAAAGAAACCACCACCCTAATATGATATTCTGGACCTTAGGAAGACTCCCTCCATCAATGCTAGTTTAGGGGATTTTTTCCTTTGTTTAATCTTCCATCAAGCAAAAATTGTAAATCCAATTGCTCAGCAAAAAAAAAAAAAAAAAAATCACCTATCTTCAAGAAGAAGCATGATTTGAGATCATAATCATTAATGTCTGCAAACAGTGAGGGATGATTTGTGCCCCTGGACAACAAAACCAGTCATAAGTCACACAGTTATATTTGTGGCTATAGCCAATAATACATTGTATGGGTCAAAATGATCTATTTTTCTTTTATGCCAAAAATCATTAGGATATTAATTAAAGATCATGTTGCATGAAGATATTAAGTAAATTTCCGACTGTAAATATATATTTTAAAAAATGTATTATTAGTAGTAATATGCATTGCTAAGGACTTAATTTGGACAACTTTAAAGGCGATTTTCTCAATATTTAGATTTGCACCCTCAGATTCCAGATTTTCAAATCTGTATATCTGCATCTCGGCTGTATTAAAGGATTTATTCAAATTCCAAACTCAAAGTGATTCTTGCCTTAATAAACACCACTAATAAAAGATAATGGTGGTCAGATTCAATTTGTTATGAATGACAAAAAAAAACAAATCTGATGAAAAACCCGTAATATTTTGGATGGTAAAATAAAAATTAGCACATCACCAGCTAAATGTAGAATTTATATACTATTATAGCATTTATTAATATATTGAATTAGCTTTTATTTAAATTTTTTCAGTTCTTAATTTTAGTTTAAGTTTTAGCATACTTGTTAGGTGCTTGTCATTTTAATGTAAAAAATACTTCTACTATATATGGACTTTTTATTTCAGTTTACATATATTTTAATGTTTTTCATCTAAAAATTACAACATCTTTTCTCAGATTTATTTAAATAACCAAACAACCTAACATTTTAATAGTTTGGTAACACTTTACAATTAGGTCTCGCTTGTTAAGATTGGTCAATGAATGAACTAACATGAACTAACAATGAGCAATATATAAACTTTGTTAATGTTAAATAATAAAAACATTCTTGTTAATGGGATTGACTAATGTTGAGAGAGACCACTTAATAACTTTAACTAATGTAGTTAACTAATGTTAACAAATGAAACATTATTGTAAAGTGTTACCAATAGTTTAAGTTACCATTTACAACACTGCATAAAATTGCATTTTTAAAATGATTGTAAAATCATTGCTTTGCCCACAATGCATCCTGACACGTGGGGAAATTAGCTCATAGACGGCATGTGCAGTCAGACTAGTTTCAGAAGTTGAGGTAGAGCTCAGATCTGATTGACAGGTTGGGAGTGGTGTTAAACTCGAACCATACGTCAACACTCAACGATTGAGCCAACATGAGATCACTGCCAGCTCAGCAGCCAAGCGACACACACCTGTTCTCTAGGCTAGATAGTGGAGTGAATCAGGCCCAAACAAATCAGCAGCGAAATCCGATGGACTAGAGGGCTTAGTTGGAACATACTGTTAGCTTTGGAGATTACAATTAAAAATTGTGTGAAAACGTATTACCAGTGCTTGGTGTTGGGATGCATTACTAAGTAATTAATTACCTTTTCCCTTAAAAAGTAAAGTAAGGGACTACTCAAAGTTTTTCTGTAATTTAATTACAGTTACTTTTGATGTAATTACATTAAACTGTATAGACTACAACAATTATATATATTAAACGAATGTGAATTTAACATTAAAATGTAATGTTTAAAGGAACTCTCCACTTTTTTTAACTCCCCTAAATAGGAAATAATTGAAAAAAATATTGAAACTCTTTGCATTTTTGAGCGAGATGCTAACGGTCTAAACAGATCCAATGGTCTATGCTAAGCTATGCTAAAAGTGCTACCACCAGACCCAGATATCATCTGAATGGATTCGAAAACGGTTGGAAAATGAGCATATTTTCAAAAAAAAGTGGAGTGTTCCTTTAATGTTAAAATGTATTTTTTTGAAATGCTACCTTCTCCCTTTAAATTCCCTGGTCAGTTCAAGAATAAATTATACAATCTTATATTAATTTATTTTAAAGAATTAAAAAAGCAGTTTCATGTCTATCTTTGTATTGTTCAATTGGTCAAGGTTGATTTTGGATTTAGAAAGTAATTATGTAATAATGCAATGCTTTTTAGAGAGTGATTAGTACAGTAATATAATGACTCTGTTAAAGATGTAATTAGTAATAATGTAACCAAGCAATCAAACTTTTTAGAATAACTTACCCAACACTGTGTATTACAGCTAAATGAATCTAGTAAAGTAATACTTGTAAATATAAATATGTATGGTTACACTTTATTTTAAGGTATCCGTGTTACAGTGTAATTATACATTTAAGTATAAAGTACTATAAGGTTAGGTTTAGGGTTTGTTTTAGGGTTAGTTGCAAGTAATTATGCATAATTTATAGTTATTACTACAGTAACTACATGTAACGTGTTTAACAAGGACAGTGTAAAATAAAGTGTTACCATATGTATAGATATAAATCACATTAGACAAGACTGAACTGGATCTGCTGACCTGCCAAAAATATTTACTCGCGTCTAAGAATAAATATTTTCCACAGTGCAACAAGATCTCTCTTTAATGCTACTTAGAGAACATCTCTTTATGGTTTTAATGTGCCATACAGGAAATGCCATGCTACAAACTCACTACTATATTCATACTTTCACATTTACTGGGCCAAACATCAAAAGTAAATGGACCGGGCCATTCTCAAAATAACAAATAGCCTCGTCTTCATTTAGTTTTAAGGATTAGGCTCATTTAGTTTACACGCAACATCACATCTGCTGAAGGCAGCAAAAGAACAAAGTTTAAGTTTTATGTAAGGGTGTCAGATTTTGGTTCAGTGTAAATACCACATCAGAGCCGCATTGTATGCATGCATGTATGTATGTATGTATGTATGTATGTATGCATGCATGTACAGTAAGGAAAATAAGTATTTGAACACCCTGCTATTTTGCAAGTTCTCCCACTTGGAAATCATGGAGGGGTCTGAAATTGTCATCGTATGTGCATGTCCACTGTGAGAGACATAATCTAAAAAAAAATAATCCAGAAATCACAATATATGATTTTTTAACTATTTATTTGTATGATACAACTGCAAATAAGTATTTGAACACTTGTCTATCAGCTAGAATTCTGACCCTCAAAGACCTGTTAGTGCCTTTAAAATGTCCACCTCCACTCCATTTATTATCCTAAATTAGATGCACCTGTTTGAGGTCGTTAGCTGCATAAAGACACCTGTCCACCCCATACAATCAGTAAGAATCCAACTACTAACATGGCCAAGACCAAAGAGCTGTCAAAAGACACTAGAGACTAAATTGTACACCTCCACAAGGCTGGAAAGGGCTACCGGGAAATTGCCAAGCAGCTTGGTGAAAAAAGGTCAACTGTTGGAGCAATCATTAGAAAATGGAAGAAGCTAAACATGCCTGTCAATCTCCCTCGGACTGGGGCTCCATGCAAGATCTCACCTCGTGGGGTCTCAATGATCCTAAGAAAGGTGAGAAATCAATCCAGAACTACACGGGAGGAGCTGGTCAATGACCTGAAAAGAGCTGGGACCACCGTTTCCAAGGTTACTGTTAGTAAGACACTAAGACGTCATGGTTTGAAATCATGCATGGTACGGAAGGTTCCCCTGCTTAAACCAGCACATGTCAAGGCCCGTCTTAAGTTTGCCAATGACCATTTGGATGATCCAGAGGAGTCATGGGAGAAAGTCATGTGGTCAGATGAGACCAAAATAGAACTTTTTGGTCATAATTCCACTAAACGTGTTTGGAGGAAGAAGAATGATGAGTACCATCCCAAGAACATCATCCCTACTGTGAAGCATGGGGGTGTTTTTCTGCACATGGGACAGGGCAACTGCACTGTATTAAGGAGAGGATGACCGGGGCCATGTATTGTGAGATTTTGGGGAACAACCTCCTTCCCTCAGTTAGAGCATTGAAGATGGGTCGAGGCTGGGTCTTCCAACATGACAATGACCCGAAGCACACAGCCAGGATAACCAAGGAATGGCTCTGTAAGAAGCATATCAAGGTTCTGGTGTGGCCTAGCCAGTCTCCAGACCTAAACCCAATAGAGAATCTTTGGAGGGAGCTCAAACTCCATGTTTCTCAGCGACAGGCCAGAAACCTGACTGATCTAGAGAAGATCTGTGTGGAGGAGTGGGCCAAAATCTCTCCTGCAGTGTGTGCAAACCTGGTGAAAAACTACAGGAAACGTCTGACCTCTGTAATTGCAAACAAAGGCTACTGTACCAAATATTAACATTGATTTTCTCAGGTGTTCAAAAACTTATTAGCAGCTGTTTCATACAAATAAATAGTTAAAAAAATCATACATTGTGATTTCAGGATTTTTTTTTTAGATTATGTCCCTCACAGTGGACATGCACCTACGACGACAATTTCAGACCCCTCCATGATTTCTAAGTGGGAGAACTTGCAAAATAGCAGGATGTTCAAATACTTATTTTCCTCACTGTATGTGTGTATGTGTGTATGTATGTACGTACACACACACACACGCACATGCACGGCTGCAGATAGAGAACAGCGAGTCTCTGTAAAACCATAGAGTGCAAACAGCAGTCCTGACAGGAAGATCAACTGTCAGGGGTTCACCTATTCAACACGCTGAACTATCAGCAACTCCTGCTGGTCTGACCTTTACAAGCATTTTATAGGATACAAAGCACACACGGCACACTAAAAACTGAGCACAGCACTGATACTGAACAAGAGGTCTACAGAGACAATGAGACCGTTGCCATTTAGGAGCAAGAGAAAGCACATCCTGCCAATAGCTCTTAAAAAAAACCTTTGCATT
Source organism: Romanogobio albipinnatus (assembly GCA_023566225.1). Lineage (NCBI taxonomy): Eukaryota > Metazoa > Chordata > Actinopteri > Cypriniformes > Gobionidae > Romanogobio > Romanogobio albipinnatus. The sequence continues at coordinate 66,790,515 of CM042239.1, read as the reverse complement.
GCACTTCTGATCAAACAAGGACAATGTTCAACTGCACTGTTTACTGAAAGCTTGGGTTGTTAACATGGGATTTGACAATTCCTTCCTTAGCAATATGAACACAGGAAGAGCGGACAAAAAAAACCCCTCTCAACATGTACACTTTGATAAAATGTCATTCCAAACAAATAAATTGGACTCACTTTATATTAGGTGGCCTTAACAACTATGTACTAACATTTCAATTAATCATTTGATACAATGCACTTGTTGTGTACATACATAGTAACTTTACTTACATAAAAAAATAAGTACAATGTACAATGAGGTGGGATACAGGTAAAGTTAGGGACAGGTGTGGGGTTATGGGTAAGTTTAATGATAGATATTCACATATTTTACGAGAAAGTTAAGCATTTTTGACTTTGGATGAATGTAAACCTACTGAAGGAGACCTCCGAAACAAAACGAGGAACCTTAAAATAGAATAATGGGGTGCTTTAATATTAATTACATTTTGTAGTAGTACTCAATATTTTATTTAATACGCTTTATCTTTTTTTTTTTTACCTCTGATTTTCAAAATGATTTCTGCTCTATTGGCTACTGGAATCTGGCCAGTTTGAAAGGCAACACACTCAGCACATCTGAACTAATTCCAAGCTGACATTTGGAAAGGAATGTCAATATGCGACTGGATATAAAATGTGATGGAATATTGCAAAAAAAGAAAAGAAAAGGAAAACATATATCTGTGTGTTATTGTTTATCATCTGGGCTTAAAGAAAACAAGGCAGACAGCAGCAGAACAAGAAAAACCTAAAATTATAAACATCTTGCATCACTCACTAAGAACCCCCAACTAATTTAGTGTCAAAAGAATGCACAGCCATTATTTCCCACAGCAGCGAACACTTCAACGCTCGCGTCGCAGTGAAAACCCCCTTAAAGGCGAGCAAGAGGACACCGCCTGAGAGCTGTCCTTTCTGCTTCACTTCTTCAGCCCATAAAGCGTCCATAAACCACCTACAGCGGGGGTAAATAGACCCCCACCCCGGCCATCACAACACACTCACACATACACAAACAGCTCCCAGCGCTGACAACCAGGACAAATGATTCGTCCCCAAACACAACCCCATGTGCACCCTTCACTTCACCAGTTCATCTGGAATGAGCGTGCTGATAACAGCCACGACGGGTCGTCTGAGGCACGCACTGGCACATTACATATATTATTTATTAAGAGTTTATTAATATTTTGAAAACGATTTTATTCATATTTTCAGTTTTTGTTATGGGCTTCTAAATGTTTTAAATTACATTATATTTTTATTTAAGTTTTAAATTACAATTAATTTAATTTCATTTAAAGTTTCAGTTTTTCTTTTAATATTTATATTTTAGTAAATGTTTGTTTCAATTAATAAATGAATTTTAAATTGTTTTAGTTAACAATAATGACACTAAAATAAAAGCTCCCGGTACAGTTGAGGTTTGGACTCTTATTTTGATTTCTTCACCGCATTCGTAGTTAGTAAACATATAATCGCTTGCTCTTATCACTAGTATGTGTCAAGCTGACGGGTAGCTGTTGTTTAACACGGTGTGGGGGTTTAATCGACCCCCAGCCTCTGTGGTGAGATCTTTCAAAGGGTGAGAGGTTGACAAAATTTTGCACACTTTGCACCTGTTTTCCAACTTTCTGACTAATTTTTGCAATATGCTAATATTCAAAAACCAACATCAGTGTTGTTATTGTCAACTAAATCTATTATTGATAATTGGGATAAAGCTAAAATAAAATAAATTTATAAATCTGAAATATTACCTTGGGAACTAACTGAAATAAGTTTAAGTACTAAAATGATTAAAACTGAAATAAGAATAAATTAAAGCAAAATAAAAATGCAAAACAAAATCTAAAAAAAAAGAGAAAAAAGTACAAAACAAAATGACTAAAACTTCAGCTAAAACTATTATTGGTAATTAGGATAAAGGTCAAATAAAATAAAATGTAAATAAAATAAAATGTAAAAATCTGAAATATTGCCTTGGGAACTAACTGAAATAAGTTTAGGTACTAAAATAATTAAAACTGAAATAAAACTAAAATGACTAAAACTTCAGCTAAAATTAAAATGAACACTGAAAATATTAAAGTCAATATAAAAGCGAACACTATAATAGTATAAAAAGAACACTAAAATAACACTGATCCACATCAGAGGTTGACGGTTAACATGCTGCCTTAGAAGTCAGTAGGCAGCGAGGAAGCTTACTAGATTGGAAAAGGAATTTCTGATAACATTTTTAACTCAGAAGCCTCTGAGGGTTCTTACCGTAGAAGATGGACGAAGGAGAGATCTCAGCCTTTGAATCCTCATACCTCCAGTGGTAGTTCAGGTCCCTAAAAATACACAATGCATTTAACTCATTAATGTTATATATGCACCGTTGTATTTGGCTTAAGGGGTGTTTACACTAGATTTTGTGCTCCATTCACTTTAATTTCAAAAATATGAATGTGGGAGAATGAGTACACATTAAAATCTTAGTCTTTCACTACATCATTTAAAGTTTACATTTGGTGAGCTTGAGATATTCTAAATTTGGCGAAAATCGAACATGGGCAAAACTCTAGTTTTAGTGCTGTCACCCAATCCTGTTCTACACAAGTTTAAAGCAAAAGTACATACTTAAACTATTGAACTTAAATTTCGGTTAAGAACAGCTGCATGAAGCAGTCATCTAAAGTAACCGGCTCTTTAGTCAGTCTACATTAGTTCTTCCCAAGCCTAACCTTTTTAAGACATTAAACAATGATGAAAACACCTCCACCGAACATTACTGCAACATGGTGTACTCTGATTCACAATGACAACAGGATATGCACAGCTACACAAGAATTTGATACCTTATCTGACAAAGAAAAACATTCAAACGCTACTCAAAAAGTGCAGACACAGCTTGAACACAACACTGTTCATAGGCATATCTTGCACGTTGTTTACTCGGTTTAAAAAGAATGCTATAAAACAAACAAACAATTATTATATACACCACTGTCCAAAAATTCCTGTGTGCTCTATATCAGAAATAGAGTAAAAACAGTAATATTGTGAAATATTACAATTTAAAAGAAGTGTTTTCTTTTTTAATATAATGGTTACACTTTATTTTACAGTGTAATTATATATTTAAGTACTATAGGGTTAGGGTAGGATTAGGGTTTGGTTGAGGGTTAGTTGCATGTAATTATGTAATTTACTGTTATTACTATGGTAAGTACATGTAACGTGTAACAAGGACACTGTTAAATAAAGTGTTACCAATATAATTTTAAAATGTAATTTATTCCAGTAATGGTAAAGCAGTGATTTTCAACATCATTAAAGGATTAGTTCACTTTTAAATAAACTTTTGCTGATAATTTACTCACCCCCATTTCATCCAAGATGTCAATGTCTTTCTTTCTTCAGTTGAAAAGAAATTAAGGTTTTTGATGAAAACATTCCAGGATATTTCTCCATATAATGGTCTTCAATGGGCTCCAAACGGTTCAAGGTCCAAATGACAGTTTCAGTACAGCTTCAAAGGGCTTTAAACGATACCAGACGATGAATAAGGGTCTTATCTAGCGAAACGATCAGTTTCTGCAAAGAAACCGAGCAGTATTTATGCTATTATTTGACCTCTTATCAGTCGAACGTGATCATCTCTGAGCTCCGCCATAACTTCCGCTAAGTGAGGTCAAATATGAGCGTGGTCATAGATATATCGATCGTAGATGCCTCATTCTACTGATCCGTGCAGGCGCTAATGAGGCATCTACGTATACATCTATGACCACGCTTGTATTTGACCTCACTTAGCGGAAGTTATGGCGGAGCTCAGAGATAATCACGTTCGTCTGATAAGAGGTAAAATAATAGCATAAATACTGCTCGGTTTCTCGCAGAAACTGATCGTTTCGCTAGATAAGACCCTTATTCATCATCTGGTATCGTTTAAAGCCCTTTGAAGCTGCACTGAAACTGTCATTTGGACCTTGAACCGTTTGAAGCCCATTGAAGTCCATTATATGGAGAAATATCCTGGAATATTTTCATCAAAAACCTTAATTTCTTTTTGACTGCAGAAAGAAAGACATTGACATCTTGGATGACATGGGGGTGAGTAAATTATTTAAAAGTGAACTAATCCTTTAAGGCCTGTTCACACCCAGGCGATTTCCACGTGCGTTTATCGCCGACGTTTAACGCCTCGTGACTAAACAAAGGGTGCCAATGTTAGTGTGCACACCGACGCGCAAAACGGCGTAAAAGCGTAATTTTGTAAAAAAAAACTGGTCGACCAATGAGATCGGTGCTTTTGTTCACGTGCGTGGAGCTGCTGAGGTTAGAGTAAAACACGACTTGGTGGCGCTCAAGCACAAAACTTGCCAAGCACGCATTGATACGACGAAGAGGAAGTAAGTAGACAAAGAAGAAGATGAGCTGCTAATGCTGCTTGCCAGCTAGCAAAAAGTGTGTGAATGGTTTTGACAAGCACGTAAATACTGTCTCTCTTCTTCTTCTGTGTGACAAGCGAGTGTCAGAAGCGTAAAGTGACGCAGCACCAGCTTGTGTACCGGGAGTGCCATTTACTGAATTTGCACGTTCACTCTGCGCATCTGCAGTGAAAATCGCTTGGGTGTGAACACAAAGACGCGCCGAAAAACTTCTCGAAAAACGGTGGCGATAAGCGCGCATGATAATCATCTCAGTGTGCACAGGCTTTTACTCCAGTATTCAATGTTACAGGATCCTTCAGAATTCATTGCGATCTGATTTTAGTTGAAAACAGTTGTTCCACTTTTGTGGAAGCCATGATTTTTTTTCTCCCAGGATTTTTTGATGGCTGGAACGTTCAAAAGCATTTTTTTGAAATAGAAATCTTTTGTAACATTATGTCTTTACTGTCATTTCTAATCAAATTAAGGTGTCCTTGCTGAATAAAATATTAGAAAAAAAGAGCCCACATTTTTAAACAGTAGTGTATATACAAAAATCGATTAAAAAAATTTCTGTGGCCTCCCTAACTAGTAATGAATTCATGTTGATTTCTTCTCTTGTAAATCACATTTATGTCTGTAGGGACGTTTTTCACCCAATGTGTCTTGCGTAAATGCAAATGTCTTGATGCGCTTGCTGATTGAGGATTACTTTAGTTCTTACCTGGAGAGGTTTGGTTCGGGTATGGATTGCATTTCTTTGTTGCTCAAGTTCTCCACCACAGGAGAGTCCAGATTGGCTGAGCTATTGCTGAGACGATCACTGCTTTCGTATCCAGATTCAGTGCGCTGGATTTTCCAGTTATCAGGCCGAATGGTGAGGTTGTTGACGCTTGTTTTAACCCTGTCCTGCTCTGGAGGCCCTCGACCTTCCGATTCCAGCGAGCTCCTGCTGCCCATGTCCTGCCTCTGCTCGTCCTCATAAATCGTCATTAAACTCTTGGGTTTGCGTTCTTCGCGTCGGCTCCATGCCAACTCTTCGCTCTCCTGATTATAGGTCTGTCTGCGAGAGTTGTGGGAGTTTTGATTATTATCGCTGTTTAGTACGCTGTCGACATTAAGTGCCTCTCGCATCGGCCTCCATGCCCGATTGGCTCGGCTGCGAGAGCCCTGACTGCTGTCCGTATCGTAGCCGTTGCCGACATCCAACCTTCGAGGGCGAGGCTCTACAGGGGGATGAAGCGGGACACGAGCCTCTACAGGGGGATGAAGCGGGACTCGAGGCTCTACACGGGGATGAAGTGGGACGCGAGGCTGGGGTTGAGTGCGTGGTTCGTGGTTGAAGTGAGTGGTCGTAACAGGCCAGCGCTCCGCTTTGGTCGGACCTCTGCCCTGACTGCTGTACAGCCGTGACTCCAGATGCTTGAAGCCATTCTCAGGAGGCGACAGTGAGCGGGCGTAAGGCTTCTCAGGCGCTGAATCTGTGGATGAGATGCATAGTTACAACCTGCTTGATTCTGGGAAAATTTACCCTGCGCTTCAATTGGCACTGAAGGTACTCGCAGTGCGGTTGTCTTCAGTGGGGTCTAATATTTATTGTATAATGCACAGGTAATAGAGCTATCAGATGCGTCGATTTTCATTTATACTTCTGCGTCCTTGTCCGTGTCGACATGCAGTTACAAATGCAGAGGGAGCATGTGTACCCCCGAGGGAGGGGTTCTGGCAGACCAATCACAGCGTTTGCGGTCCGCTTAGAATTGACGCATTGTTACATTTTTGGAGAGGTGCACGTCAGGGTACGTCGTAGGCTACGCGCGCAACACAGCCTACGACGTACACTCGACGCAGAAGTATAAATTGGGCTTTAGGCACACTATTTTTTTAGTAATTTGGATCTATTAACATATTTAAAAATGTATCAAAAAAGCAATTCATACATACGACTTGATTACATCTCTGCTATAAGGAGCATGTTTAAAAATAATTTTACCCCTGTCAGGGTGATACAATATCACATTGAAGAAAATTCTAAATTATTTAAAAAAAAAAGTGTTGTATTTATTTCACAGCTTAAGTCATGTAGTGCATCCAACATGCAGAAAAATGTAAAAACAAACAAACAAACAAACAAACAAACAAACAAAAAATTATATCAGTGATTGGGTGTCAAGGTAAAAAAAGTATCAAAATATATTAGATCATTTGAAATGTTAGTTCAGGTTGTTAAGATGTCATGTGGTGTGACTCCCAAAAATGCATTAATATTTGTGAATGAATAATTCATGATATTTGAATTTTTTAAAATATTTTATTTAATATTATGGTAACACTTTACAATAAGGTTTCATTTTTTAATATCAGTTAATGTATCAACTAACATGAACTAACTATGGTCAATACATTTGTTACAGTATTTATTAATCTTTTTTAAGGTTAGTTAATACAAATCCAGCTGTTTATTGCTTGTTCATATTAGTTCACAGTGCATTAACTAATGTTAACAAATACTACTTTTGTTTTTTAATAATGTATTAGTAAATGTTGAATATTAACAAAGATTAAAAATTGCAGTAGAAATGCAGTTCATTATTAATTCATGTTAACTAATGTAGTTAACTAATGTTAACTAATAAAAACCTTATTGTAAAGTGTTACCAAAATTATCACATTTATTTGAAATGCATGTAAAAACCTTTATTTTAAAACTGAATAATATACTTCAGTATTATAAGAAATAATTCATTCTAAACTGTTCAGCACTCAAGACTTGTCAATCTTTTTAGGGGAGGGTGACATGACCAAAATCTGATATCATGATATGAGCCATTTTATTTCACGATTACGATATACACAATATAATTTTTTGCTATAAATATGTTTATGATATCAAAATTATTTATATAATTTTATTACAAAAAACTAATACTAGCCTAACCTTACTGAAGACAAGTAAACGGTCAGTGAAAAGAAACTAATTACAAGCAGTAGGACAGAACAACAATAGAACAAAATGGAAAACAAATGAAATAGACCTCCCTGATAAACTTTGAGCGCTAAATAAGAAATACTACATAAATTGTATAAAGTAATTAAATGTACAAAAAACAATGTATAGCCTTCATTGTGTAAGGGAAATATAAATATTCTTATTAACGTTACAAAAATTATTCAGTCAGAAGCAGTGAGTGATTTCTTTGTCTTTTGTTGTTGATTCAAATGAATGACACCGACAGCTGCAGGTTTAGGCTGCTGTCACTTTAATCCTTTAAGACCTAAGGGTATTTTTACAATAAATTTTCCGCCTGGTGTTATTTACTAAAAAAGCTTGTAAAACATCAACCCTGTTGTGCACAGACAATTGACACACCTCTTTTTTTTCAAGACAAGTTGCACTGTCAGTATATTTGTGTTGCATTGATGTCACCTGAATGTAAAATAAGTTATGGGACCATAAAGACAAATGAAAACATAAAACGGAAATTGAATCCCTCAAATATTTATTGAAAACACACACAAATAAATAAAAGCTAAGCATATTTCCTCTGGAAAACTGTTTGTTCAAGTCTTTGGAGTCCTGGAACTCAGGAATAAACATGATAACTTATACAGAACCAAAACTATTTACATTTTTCCAAAAAAAGTCCAGGTGCTTTTGGCCTCTTTGGATTTTGGATATTTACTGGTGCCAAGCCTCAAAACAGTTCCTATCAGGAACTTTGACTTCCTCAAACTTTCTCCTCAAACTTTTTCCTCAAACTTTGTCCACAAAACTACTCAAAACTGCAGCACGTCTCTCTCTCTATCTCCTCAATACTAGCCGTGCGTCTCTATCTCTCCACAATAACAGAGCTGTGGTTCATGCGTAATGACGCACACCAACGTGGATGACGGATCAGCCTGTCATTGGTCAAACCCTTATCCAAAATGGCAGCTAGCATCGCGCTAGCGGCAAAAATGATGGAAAATGTATAAATTATGGACATCAAGTGGATATATCTTGGATGTAAGCGTTTTGATTTATTGCTGAACAACTCCAAAAAGATGCACATGTTCCAGGCTGGATAGAAAACCTTCTGTAAAGGCTACAAAGACACCCCCGTGATGGCTAGCTCGTTAGCTTTCTGCTGGAAAAAACGGTAAGAAAATCGATAAAAGTTTCATGAAATAATATAGATATTTATCGGAGGTGCCGTGTTACGTCGTGGGCGATGCCGTCGGGCTCTGAGGGTTAAAGGGGTCATGAACCGAGAAATCAAATTTCCCTTGAGCTTTTGACATACAAGAGGTCATCATACTATAAGAATATCCTGTAAGTTTCAGAACTGAAAACTTCCTTGTTAGTCCAATAAAAGCTTTTATTCACACCAGGCCCAGCAAACGACAGGTTTGCTAGCTGTCAATCAAACAGCGAGAGTTTATCAGTGATGCGTTTATCAGTGACTCCCGTTTTATTCAACGAATCTCTTAACTATCACATTTGCACTGTTACTGAAGATGAAAGCATTCGTTAGTGTACAGAAACTGAGTTGCAATGGCGAGATCACTGCTTTCATACGCTCAACATATCTGTGATCGGCTACAATGATCATCACTGCAACCTTTCATGCCACGATCTTAATATAATGCCATAGATCTAAATATAATGCCATAGATCTAAATATAAATCCCATAGATCTAAATATAATGCCATAGATCTAAATGTAATGCAACACTTTTCACAATTATTTAACCATGAGAGCTGTAATAGTTAAAATGCGCTAAAAAAAAAAATCAGGGTAGGAAAAATGTCTTTTATTTATAAATTATGACCATTTTTGATGTAAAAAGCATTCCAACATTATAAGTGCACCCCAGGAAACATCACAAAAGAACGCAGGCTGTGCAGGCTGGTGGTGGTGGTGTAATGGTGTGGGGGGATGTTTTCTTGGCACACTTTAGGCCCCTTAGTGCCAATTGGGCATTGTTTAAATGCCACGGCCTACCTGAGCCTTGTTTCTGACCATGTCCATCCCTTTATGACCACCATGTACCCATCCTCTGATGGCTACTTCCAGCAGGATAATGCACTGTGTCACAAAGCTCGAATCATTTCAAATTGGTTTCTTGAACATGACAATGAGTTCACTGTACTAAAATGGCCCCCACAGTCACCAGATCTCCACCCAATAGAGCATCTTTGGGATGTGGTGGAACGGGAGCTTCGTGCCCTGGATGTGGATCCCACAAATCTCCATCAACTGCAAGATGCTATCCTATCAATATGGGCCAACATTTCTAAAGAATGCTTTCAGCACCTTGTTGAATCAATGCCACATAGAATTAAGGCAGTTCTGAAGGCGAAAGAGGGGGTCAAACACAGTATTATTATGGTGTTCCTAATAATCCTTTAGGTGAGTGTATAAATTACTGTGTTTATGAGGATACTCACAAAGACAGCATTTTGACACATAGGTGTGTGTAGTTGACCATTCAAGCTCAATAAGACAGCAAAAATAACTTGTTCAGTACTCACGCGCTGTATGAGAATCGGCTTCATGAGCGCACATCTCTCAGACAGGGCTATAAAACAATATTAAATGAGTTCTGCTTATTGCACGTCAATGGTGTAAAATCACTTGTTTTTATACAGCAATGCATAAAAATGCATGCAACACGGCAACTTCATGTGAACGCAACCGCGATGGAGACGATAGTCCAAAATCTCTACCAGTTGACAAATTTCTACCGGTATATTGCCCACCCCAATTCATGACCAAACTGTATATAAACTGCATTTAGCTTTCCAAACAGGACTGACAAGTGCATTTTGCCACTGTGTGAATGTAGTCCTTGTTCACTCTCAAATTTTGCTGCGTTATTACATTGTTCACTTACATTACACAAACAATTCACAGATGCTGCTTCCAGCCTTACAGGCCAGAATCATCCATCTCCGACAAATGCGAGGTTGCACTAATAGCCTGGATGACCTTTTTTTCTTGTGAAGGTGGAAGAGTGACTCTTTGGGCAGAACAGTGCTGATATTGGCACTGTTAAATAGGCTGGCATAGAAATTCTGCGGAAGTGCAAATCCATACTGCTGTGGTGCCATTCCACATTGCCCAGTTCCAATATCGTTATGCAGTATGAGCTTTAAAAAACAGCATTGTCTTATTAGATATTAATGTAACTTTGACTTGCAGTCGTCACACACACTGAAAATGCTAATTAGCTGGCATTAATGAATTCTCAAACAGCCGACACAGTTAACTTTCTCCAAGATGAAGGCAGTCTGGTCAGAGATCTACACGCTGAAGGCTAAAAAGCCATTAGTAAGCCATATACATACTTAAAAAGGGTAAAGCAAAGTCAAGCAGCTTGGCTTGCAAACCACAATTTTACTGCTCATGAGCAATAAAAGGAGATGGTAATGTTGGTCACATGACACTTGCACAATATGGTGAGCCAGTTTCACTGCACATGAGGAAATGACTTTGTGATGCCAATAAACTCATGTCTATAGGGCCTTGTTATGTGCACTGTCCAATGTATCATGTGTTGTAGATTTTCCCCTACACACCTGATTTGTGTGTCTCCTAATCGACGCCCCTAAACGTCTTCTGATCGACCCTTACAAATTTATCCTCTAGCGCGTCTCCTAATCAACGTCAGCTGAGTCGGACGACGTCTCGTCCCCAATGAACACTATCACTTGGCCAATAAGTTCTCTAGTGCTCCACTAACTTACTGCGCAGCAATGAACCAGACAGACTCCAGCAATTGCCCTTGAAATGCTTTAATCAGCTGGGAAATCTCATAACAATCACAGAGAATCTCACCAGCAAAGAAGAATACAGCAGTTTATATAGGATGGAGATACATAGCACAGTCAAAATAACATCATCTCACCATTTTCCTCTAATATGATTGGTTCAATTCATGCAAAACAACATCCACATACTCCCTCTTGTTACTGGCAAAGGACATTTAGATATCAGAATCATTGGGTTAATAGTTTGTTGATTGCTCAATATGTCATGGGGCTATTATATTTGGTTAACTGTCTAGCCAGTGCCTTAAAGTTTCCACTCTTTCTACACACCAACCTTGGTAAATACTGTTGGTGCTTTTGTTCTCAAAAGTTAAATGTTAGGCCTGTAACGAAAAAGAAATGTTAGTTATGGTTAGTCTTAAAATTGCCATCACACATGCTATAAAAGAGGTGTGCGCAACTGTAGTATACTTAAAATCTTAAAAGTAAATTTGCTTATGCTTTATTTTAAGGTGTCTTTGTCACAGTCTAACTATACATTTAAGTACAGAGTAATAATAGACAACATGCACTTATATAATTAGAGTTGGGAGTTTAGTTGCATGTAATTATGCATAATTTACTCTTTTACTACAGTAATTACATGCAACAAGGACACTAAAATAAAGTATTACTGTATATTTAAAAATACTTAGACAATATAATATTAATGAAATAAAAGGCCACTTAGTCATGAAAGTTTAAGTACAATTGTTTCTTAACACACTTAATACACTTTCAAAAAGTGCAAGTAATAATATAATTTGTCAAATTAAAGTACATTTCAAAACATTGTTTTAATACTCTTATCGTGTTTTAAAAGCACACACTGAGTTTGATGCGCTGACTAACATACTAAAGCACATGTATTATCATGTATTATAGTCCTTGGTTATAATTTTAACTGTAGTGTGTTATTTGATATTACATTTAAAAGTTAATACAGTTGAAATTCACTGATTGCAACTTCATTACAAATGTGTAATATATTCAAAATACACTTAGCACAAGCTTAAACAGAAATTAAAATAAAATATATTTTAGCTACGCTTGGCAGTACACATTAACCACGTAATTATGAAATGTACTTAAGTCCTAATTAGTCAAAAGTTCAACTAACTGCATCTAATATAAACTATAATATATTTTCACATAATTGTAAATAACATGCAATTATGCGTTCAAAAACATTATATTCAGTTCACACTTAAGTATATTATTCCCATAATAAGTATGTATTAAAAAAAAAAAAGTGCTAAAGGATCCCAGAAAATAAAAACTCTCACTCATGTTCAAAACCTGTATGGCTTGCTTCTGTAAGACACAAAAGGAAAAATGTCAAAGAATGTACTAGTAACTCTTTAGATCAGGGCCCAAGTCTCACTATTAACTCTGCCATTGGCTTTCCGTATTTTCCCTGTTATATGGTAGGGGGGCGCTATTATGCATCTTCTGAAAGAGTACAGAACACATGAAGAAACAGAAACATGTGATAGCATATGGAAGCAGATGCATATGTAAAATAACGCGATCATCAGCATATAAATCAAAACTGCCTACTAATGAAACCGAATCAAATGACTGAAGCTTTGGGGGTGTTGATGGTCTACTCCATCTATGTTTTGATCATCGTTCTGAATCCGATCCAGACGTACTCTTTGACAAAAGCACGATTTTCTCAGCTTTTTGCTCAAAGTTTTGCCTTTTTATGAAACTTACCCACATTCAAGTGTTAATAAAAAAAAGAATGCATGAAGATAGAATAAAGCAGGTTTATTTTTTGTTTAAAGGTCCCGTTTTACCAGTTTTTTTGAAGCTTTGATTGTGTTTACAGTTCGCAATATAACGTGTTCATGTTTCGCGTGTAAAAAAACAGCATTTTTCACACAATTTACTTATCTGTATACCGCTGTTTTCACTGTCCTACAAACGGCTGATGACTTCCTTGTTCTATGAAGTCCCTCCTTCAGAAATACGTAACGAGTTCTGATTGTGCAAGCGGTTCCTGTGTTGTGATTCGACAGCAGCTTAGCTCACGTTGCCCGGAACCAGAGATGCATGCGCTCAGTGTTCTAGTGATGTCATTAAAGAAGGAAGGAGAGGGATATAGTCCTAATCGGCCGTTCGCTGTAGGCTTTGAAAGGGGACTTCTGTTAAATAAAATATGTCGCTTGGCATTGAACTTTGAGCTTTATAATTTTACAGGTATTATTTATGCTCTAACAGCAACATTACACACTAACTAAAGTTTGAAAAATGGGATCACGAAGAACAGGACCTTTAAAAGCAGAGGCTCTTTTCTTTCTTTTGATATATTGCATGTTCAGATATTCATACGACAAAATATTCTGATATAAAATTATCAAAAATGCTGCCAACTTTTTTCAAAAACACTGGCGGGGAAAGAGTTAGTTAGTTATAGTTAATAGCATGCATATTACTGGAATATTAACTGTTTATTAGTACTTATAAAGCACATATTAATGCCTTATTCTGCATGACCATATTCTACATACCTTAATCCTACCAAATACCTACACTTAACAACTACTGTACTAACTATTAATAAGCAGTAATTAGGAGTTTATTGAAGCAAAAGAAATAGTTAATAGTGAGAACTAGACCCTAAACATAAATGTGATCCACTCTTTTCCATGTAATGAAGCCAAAACATTATGCAAAATTCCTCCTGTTGTATTTCACAAATGATTTTTATTTCTGCCTGAATTATTGCTTTGAACTCATACTTGTCTCATACACACGCGCTTCAGAAAAACAACTGATGTCCTTACTTTTCAGCAAGCAATCTTTTCTTAAACAGACGACTTGATCTGATGAACATGTTTCATTAGAAAGGCTCCAGCAAAGCCTTCATGGCCCTTTGAGTGAGTATCACTGACCTCATCCAGCTTTAGTGTGGTTATGCAAGTGGAGCTTCTGTGCGGGTGATCCAGTGTGCGGTGCACAATCTGATCTCTTCAGCAAATTTGATACAATGTCTTGATATAGTCATTATTGATTTAAAATTGGACTCAATGAGTATAAAGCTACCTGGAAACTTAGTAGTGGAGGTGGAATTGCATTGCATGATCATGTGACATGTTGTCGTGTGACATGATTTGGCATACAGCATCAAACATACAGTAGCTGTCAGTCATCTGGTTTGTTTGAAATAAAATAAATTTAAAAACGTTAATAAAAACATTAAAACATAAGAAAAATACTACATTACCATCTATTGAACTCTCCGTTTAGAGGTGCATGCCAATATTCAAAATATAACTGCATCACCCAGGACAACCCATTATTAATTTGAGCTGGAAAAAGAGCTGGTCGCTCAGCACAAGCTAGACTGAGGAACCGTTACAGAGATTACAATACTCAGCGTGAGGATGGAGCACACGTCAGAGGTAATCTGTGTTTTTAACACTTCTCACTGACCCCGGGTTACATAAGGACCAGCAGAGCACTGTGAGCTAGTTTATTCCACTCCAAAGCTCTGCTAAAAGCTCAGTGTAACTACCACACATCTGTGCTTCTCCATGGAGGACTGAGAAGATATTTAAAGAGGACCTATTCTTCTCTTCTTTAGTGTGTAATGTTGCTTTTTGAGCATGAAAAATGTCTGAGCACAAAGCACAAAGCCACTATAAAGGGAGTTATTCTCTTTATCAGTAAACACGGTTTCTGAACTCCCTGAAATTATTAATTATAGTCTTTTCATTGTAGTTTTCTTACGGGAATAAACACCTCACAATACTCCTCATTTAATAATTCTCGTCCAAGGCATACACAAAATAAAGGGGCATAACAAAACAGAGCGTTAACGGAACACTCAACTTTTTTTGAAAATAGGCTCATTTTCCAACTCCCCTAGAGTTAAAAAGTTTCGTTTTACCGCTTTCTAATCCATTCAGCCGATCTCCGGGTCTGGCGCTAGCAGTTTGAGCATAGCTTAGCATATATCATTGAATCTGATTAGACCGTTAGCATCTCGCTGATGTTCTGATTCTGATGAAACGAGACACTGACACTGTTTTTCCATGTTTAATATGGTAAAGGTGCTTGGTTTTAAGCAATATTGTATAAAGTGCTATATAAATAAACACAATGTGACTTTACAAGAGAGCTCGTACAAACATACCCACATTGCAATGATCAGATGCTTTTCTTATGTTTTATAAAAAAAATCTTGCCGTTTTCTCAATTTTGTTGTGCATTTATTTTGTTATTGAGAGAAAAGCGCACAGCACAGCACAACATATTCATCTAAACGCTGCTCTCAGCAGAGCGGGTGGCGTTGGATGTTCGCTATCAGTATTTTGCTGGTCACATATTTCAAACTTTATTTTACCCCTTGCCGTGAGTATATAAAGTATATATACTTTACTGACAGACTGGGAAGAGAGGTGTTGCAATTTCTTTGAATATTTTTACCCAAGACAGTCAAAATGTAATATTCTTACCCCTGTGCCTCAGTGTTTCTTGTCTTGTCTGTGACCGGTCTGAGTCCTTCTTGATAAGATTGATAGGACGGCCTTCTTTCGGCAGCTCCCTCAAAATCTCTCTAAATCGACTCTTTGGATCCAAGTTCATCTTCACTGTAACACAAGCAACACGGATATGGTTAAATGCAGCACTTTCACTAGACATGTAATTCTACAAATTTAAGCAGTAGGTGCTGTTCCAGCAAAATCCTGCTAAATGAGGTTTCTACTGGAGGTCCCACGGAGGTATTAAAAACGATATAGCTTGAATTCATTATCTTTACTATAAATGATCATATATCAAGGTCTTAATCTAGCACTTTTTCTATACAGGAATTCTGAAATGTTAATGCAGCCATTAAAAAAAACTGTCAAGTATGTTTTATGGGTCAGCTGTAAAATCCATATGCAGCACCCTTCAAATAAAGCATTAGAGTACACTTGAAGTTAAGGATCATTGGGATTGGTAGGAGAAAGTGTGGCCTCTGCACTCTTTAAATATACCCCTGAGGTTTCTGAGAAGGACAGTAGAGCCTTAACGGCAATCAATGTGTGTGTGTTTCAGTTTTTTTTTTTTTTTTTTGCTGTGCTGGAGGAAAAAAAGCAGTGAAGTGTTACAAGAAAGCAAAAGAGTGTGAGAGAGAGACCGATAACAAAAAGAGAAAGGACATTTCTTGCCCTCAAACACACTGCAGTCACATAACGGTCTCTTAGTGAGGGGTTACTAGGTCCAGCTGAGAAAACATCATGCTATCAGTGATCACATCTTACATTCCAAAACATACTTAAAAGATACAGATCTCCATTTGAACTTTGTAAAGTTTACTCTTACTGTGGCCCCAAGAGGTTCTTGGACATCTAAGCCACATTAAAACAAGGTTTTGCTCCTCTTTTTCATGTTGCTTTGGACAAAAAGAGTCTGAATGCGTCTACTAAATGCATAAATGTAAAGCAAAACGGAAAAAAGCCAAACAAAGCTAAACAAAACAGTCAAACAAAGGCAACAAAACAAACAAACGCTGTACATTATGAATATTTTTGCATTTCCTCCTCATTTTCATGTTGCTTAGGATAAAAAGAGTCTGAAAGAGTCTACTAAATGCATAAATGTAAAGCAAAACGGAAAAAAGCCAAACAAAGCTAAACAAAACAGTCAAACAAAGCCAAAAACAAAATGATTTATATTATGAATACTGCTGCTTTTATTTCTCTTTTTCATGTTGCTTAGGATAATAAAAAAAAGAGTCTGAATGCGTATACTAAATGCATAAATGTAAAGCAAAAAAAAAAAAAAAAAAAAGCTAAACAAAACAGTCAAACAAAGGCAAAAACAAAATGATGTATATTATGAATATGTTGCTTTTATTCCTCTTGTTCATATCTCTTAGGATAAAAAAGCCTCTGAATGCATCTACTAAAATGCATAAATGTAAAACTAAACAAAAAAACAAAGCCAAACAAAATGTAAAAAAACAAAAAACAAAAACTAAGCCAAACAAAGCTAAACAAAACAGTCAAACAAAGGCAAAAACAAAATGATGTATATTATGAATATTGTTGCTTCTATTTCTTTTTCATGTTGCTCAGGACAAAAAAGCATCTGAATGCGTATACTAAATGCATAAATGTAAAACAAAACAAAAAAACAAAGCCAAACAAAATGTAAAAAAAACTAAAACAAAGCTAAACAAATGTAAATGTAAAATGTGTACCTTGAATGAAATGTAAGTCGCTTTGGATAAAAGCGTCTGCCAAATGCATAAATGTAAATAAATGTAAATGTAAATGTAAACAATACAGTCAAACAAAAGGCGCCTGTATATTACGATCATTGTTGCTTTTTGTTCCTCTTTTTCATGTTTCATGTTTACAAAGCCAAAACAAACTAAGCAAACCCCCAAAAACCAAACGGCTCAGAAAAGTGAAATTACAGAAAACTATTTGATATTGTTTTTTCATCAAATGCAGTTCATACATGTATGATTTAGGAATAAATATTTTCCACTATATATTAGATTCAGACGGCCTACAAACACTGTCGAAACAAATGTAAACAGCCATAAAATAAACTTTGCACAAACTGGCACGAAGTTACTGTCGCATTCTATTAAAACTTTGTTCGAATTGCAGCTGTGCACCTGAATCGCTGAGGACTACAAAAAGATTCATTTTGCACGACTTTATAAGATAGGCCTACTTCCCCAAGCCAAAGGGAATATTTTCACTGCCTAGGGACAGAAAGCCATTACAAAGTTGATCTAAGAGCTTTTAGTGGAGAGGAAACTTCAGCAATAAAAAGAGAGAAGCATCAAGCCATTATGGTTTGTAATAAGAGTGGAATGTGGGCTACTGGAGTACGAGGCGATACGTCTCCCCACAGGTCTTTCTTGTCTGTCTTTGTTCAAACATCCTGTACTTCTCTCTCTGATCCTCTGGGTATTAAAACACTCTGCAGGGGAACAGTGTTGCCTCCAACAGAGAGCATTTTGACCACTGCACCGTTCATGAAAAAAGCATGAGGTTTGAGATGGGGAAGCAGGTAAATCCAGGTAACAGAAATTCTTGAGTATTTTGGGTCTTTTGTTTTAAGGGCACTTATCTTGAGTAGGGACATTAGTTCTTTTCTTTTATGTTGTAACTAGGGTTGCACAATAAATCCAATTAGAATAGAAATCGTGATATTATCTTGTGAGGTTTTTACAAATATGTGACTTGTAATTAGCCTATTAACTGTCCGTTTTTTTTTTTAATTCACTTTTTCCCCATCACATATTTTAGTAATCATCAAGGCTTGACATTACACCCGCCAACTCGCCAAATGCGGGTGGATTTCAGCAGTGGTGTGTAACGCAGTCACTCCTACTGGCCACTTTGGCGGGTTGAATTTCACAGGCTATATAATATATACATTTTTCAAATTAATTATTTTAAAAGAGCATAGCGATATAAATCGATACAGAAATATCTGAAACGCTTCCAATGCTAATTTTCCACAGAATAGACAATACCAGCTGCGCTTTCTCTTTCTTTCTCATCTCTACGACAGCGTGTTGACACACAAACTCGCCTCCCTCACTCACTCGTCTCATTTGCTCCGGATGAATATTGTTGGTGTTACACGGCTTAAATTTCGGTGGAAATGAGTGTAATGGGCATCATTTTACTTATTCCCGCAGATGTTGTGCTCACACCCAAAATGCACGCACAAAAAGCCATCTTGAGTTCTTTTTTTGCCGCCTTATTGCATTTAAACAGCATGTCAAAATGACGTCTTGCTGAGTATTCTTGTAAAAAATGTCTACAGCTATGTAACGAAAATGCATGTGTAACAGTATAATGGAACTGTGCGTCAGTTTTTAAAGTGACAGCAGCCTAATATGCTTCATGCCAAATTATGAGCTACAATTCAGATTAGATTCCAGTGTGAACAGATCATGGTCCTGAACTGAACCACATGCGCAAAAGAACGATAAAAAGACTTTGCACAGCTCGCTGTCATATAGAATTAAACACGCAGAATAGGGATGCACCGATACCACTTTTTTTCAGACCAAGTACAAGTACAAGAACTTACATTTGGGTACTTGCCGATCCTGAGTACTGATACGAGTACTTAATACCATTACAGTTCTTCTAACAATGTTTTATTTTCATCAGATGTTTTTCACTTTCCGACTGTAACAAAGTAAATACACAAATTGATGCTGTTGCTGACATTTTAACATTCAACTTGGTGTTTTTCTAAACAAACATGGCACTGCTGCCCATTTCACATAAACGTAACCTGTAACATTCAGTGGATTCCAGTACCACACAATATAGTAGCAGAACAACTGAATTAAATTATTATGTTATCATAGCCATACAGCCCTTTTCGGAAAAGTGAGAGGCAGGTTCTTTTTGATGAAAAGAAGCTTCTCTGCATTATCAGCTATGAGCCTGTTTCTGTTTTCATTCACAATGCGTGACACTGAGCTAACTTAGGGATGTGCGAGACTAGTCGATTAAACGTTAGTGCTGCTGCAAGACGACTTGGAAAATACTAGTGTTTACATTTTTTTTGGCACATTTAAGGTTTTGCTTTAAATATATCTTTTTTTACAAAGGCTATGTTTAAATTACTGTCGTGTTAATCTTATATCTTGATATTAATATATTATCTGCAGCAAAACAAAATAATTAAATTTTACCTCAGGTTTTGCATGCGTTTGTTTTCTCTGGCGCTTGCGGAGGCTTCAGATAAATCTCCACTCGGGTGAAGGAGAAAGATTTTGAAAGCTTACACAAAACTATTCAATTTTCTTCCATGTCATGTCAAACTAGTATAACAATTGCTTGCTATAGGCTTGTTATAGGCTAGTCATTGCGCACATCCCTACTAAACAGCCCTTCCCTTTCAGCACTCACTACCGAGAGGTATCTGCCTCACGAGCGGTTAAGCTTGGTTTATACTCGCCGCGTCCGCACTAGTGCTCGGGTGCGCGCGGCAAAAATTAAGCCATATTATGGCAGTCGTGTGCTTTGAGAGCGCTTTGCACTTGGTGCCGCGGTGTGCAGGTGTGCACGGCGAATTATGTTACTTTCCGCGCGGAGCACTCATCTCGTGCTATTCTGGACATTGAACAGAACTTGTGTGATAATGCGGGAACAATCACGCTCTGCCCTGAGACTAAAACGGGCATTTTTGCCCCATATCTTGAATTTTAGGGACATTCTAACTGCATTCTACAGGCTTCATCATACAGTGAGTTGTTGCCCTGCATCATATTCTTCATCAATTAACGGTATGAAATGTTAGATGACCTAAGTCTGGGGCGTGGAAATTGTGTTAAACGCGCTAATTTTAATGCGTTGTTTTAATTGCGACATCCCTAAAATAAATATATATATTTATTAGGGATGCAACAATACAGTTAATCCACGGTTCAATACATACCTCGGTTTTTAAACCACGGTTTTCGGTTCGGTTCTGATGGCTTGTCACAGTGTTTTTTGTTATTCTATTCTTAGGCGACAGAAACAGCAAGAGGTTAAGGAGAAAAAAATAAAAAAAAATTTATAGCAATGCTCTTGCTTTACATATATATAAAGATTAACATTGGCTGCTCAGAGCTGTACAGCAGCATTCATGTATGAAATTGAATGAATACATGTAAAAATAAAACACTACATCGACTTCACTATAAAATATACATGGATTCTTATGTCACTGTATTAAAGTTTTTCAGTCAAGAGCAATGAGTGATTTTCTCTTTGTCTTTTTTTAACATTAAAGCGATAGTTCACTCAAAAAGGAAAATTCTGTCCTCGATTTACTAGCGCTCAAGTTGTTTTAAACCTGAATAAAGTTCTTTCTTCTTTTGACAATAAAATATATATTTGAAGTAGTCCCCATTGACTTCCATTGTAGTCAAAGGCTACTGTGAATTATCTGGTTACCAACATTCATCAAAATATTATTTTCTCTGTTCAACAGAAGGAATTAATACAGGACTGGAACAACATTAGCGTGAGTAAATAATTAGAGAATTTTAATTTTGAGATGAAATGTCCCTTTAATGACAGCACGTTCACTATTAGGCTGCGTTGCTATCACTTTAAGACCTGCACGCATCTATAAAGACACTCATCCGATTTTACTTTCACTTTAGACATAACCAACTGTGTTTATGTTAACCATGGGTGCATTTGACACTGACAGTATTAGCACAATAAGATTATTTAGTCCAATAATCTCGTCTTGTATGACAGGCTTTTAGTGTGCACACTCAGAAAAGCGCATTTTAAAACCATGTATAAGCATGCGTATTGAACCGCGGATGTCGTACCGAACGGTTCGATATTATATTGAGAATTGTGGCATCCCTAATAAATATATGCAAAACAAGCAGCAGAGTTTTTAAACATTTATGATACGAGCCCTCATGTTCTGCTTGGAGACAGAGCTGAGATACTAATGAGTCACATCACTGTCTACCTTCTGCAACTGTCTTGATAACGTTGGGTATGTAAAAACGTTGAAGTGACTCCCATGAGCGCCGAATTGTGACGAATGTTGCTCTAGAGTGACATACAAGTCGCATGAATTCCAATATTCAGTAATATTCAGTTGCATTGCTAAATACTAGACCTCTATCGGATTTAGTACCACATATGGAAGTGGCCCAAATCTGAATGGAAAAGATCAGATTCCATGTGGTTTGTGCTGTTCACTAGCCTGGATGCCAGACGAACTTAGCCCCGCCCACAACATTTTTTGCACGGGCAGTTCGGTCTGGACTTGATCCATAGAGAAGTAATTATGCCCGAACAGAAACTGTTCGGACCAATGAAATTGTCAGGGCGGGCTTTAGACGATGATGGACAGATGATAAACAGTAACGTAATCATCCACGTCATCAAAGGCGCTTGGGTTGAATTTGCTCTAATCCTAAACGGAGAACTTGTTCGTATATGCATTCACCTTTACTATTTCTCTCGGAAATGATGATCGTTTAGTAAGTACTCTGTGTATCCTTAAATTCTTTTTTTACAACACCGGCAAAGATCGTTTACACTCATCTTCTTCTTCTAACGTGACTTATTCTAGCGTGCGTGCGTGCAGACAGGGTTGCCAAGTTTTTACAGCAAAACCCGCCCAATTGCTATTCAAAACTAGCCAAAAACAAGCCCAATAGCTTTCCAGGGGGGTTCTCCGGGAAAAATGGCATTTGGGGGGTAAAATATGTGTTATTTTGGCTGGACTGCCTGCTAAATTTCGCATTCCTGGGTCTGTATGTCACATAATCAGGGTCGCTTCAACCGCGCTGACTAGGCAACACAGTGCAGTTGAGTTCTGTTGACATTTGACAACTAACGTTATGCGTCGCTCCATTGCTCTGATTGGTTGTTGGTCTATCCAATTGAGGTCTTTCCTGGTTCGGTTTAAACACGCCCCATAATCACAGCCCAACGGAGCAGTATCAGACTCAATTTCTGACTAGAATTGAGTATGACAACGTCAGGCTAGCTGTTCACACTGTCACTACAAAAACAGATCTGAATCACATATGAGTAAAAAAAAAAAAAAAAGTAATCTGATTTGGGCCACATTCACCTGCAGGCTGACCGTAGGCTAATAGTCCTAGTTATCAGCAGTAAGTCACTGTGAGGTGCAGTGACAGCAACCATAAAATTTGAGGTGTTCATGTTAAAGTAGTTTGAAGTGTTTTTTTTTTACCTGGCCCTCGGCCACCACTGGTTTGGTTACTGCCCCGACTGAACACAGAGGGAGGCTGAGACTTCTGCTTCTGAGTACCATGATTTGAGAAGAAAGCAGTCAAGTTTTCCCGAGTCAACTCCAACTTCCTACCACCCAGTATAGGAGTACCTGAGACACAAAGCATTTTGTTCTTTTAATTTTATTTTATTAAGAACTACTGATAGTTCTTTTTTACTATCAGTTTATTTGTTGATATTACTTGTTTCTATGTATATTTGTTATTTAATTTGATGTATATTACAATATAAATGAATAGGAAGAAGGGCAAGGAGGAAGAAAACACCTACAGCTTTCAAAGGCTGTAACTCGTCTGAAACATACATTATGATTTCATTTTGTATAATATTTTATGAAAATTTAACACACATATTTGACAAAATATCCATCATATGTTTAACAATTTGAAGAAGAAACAATATTGTTATTTCTAAACGTATTTGATTTGTAGTAAATCATCATTTTTTGAAGTTCAAGGTTTATATTTAGATTTACTACCAATACTGGTGGAACTAGTTAAGCATTGATATAGGATTCAAGTTTTTATTTGTCATGTACACCATTATATACAGAATGAATTGTATATGCATTGGCTAATAAACTGTCTAAAAATAGCAAACACTAATCAATTGGTGCTAATCGATACTAGCATTAGATAGATTCGTTAGACATTATCCTCTCATCCTAACAACAACAACAACAACAAAAAAACTATTTATTTTATTATATTTTAAGCAGCATTTTATGAGAAAGTCACCATCAGACATTTAGGGCTGTCAATCGATTACTTAACTGTGATTTATCTCATATTTCTAATGCAAATAATTGTTTTACATCACTGTTTTTTATATGTAATTTAACATCTTTACTAACAGCAGTGATTTTACTTAATTTTTTTGTACCAGAGTTATAAAATAAGTCAAATCAGAATCAACTGTTGTGCTTCTTCGAGAATTAAAAAAATATATATATTTTTTTGAGTTGATTTTACCTGAATACAATGGAACTGCATTGAAATGCTTTCTACCTGGTGTGTCTCCATTGATTGAGCTCTTATTGTGGCTGGAACTGCTGTTGGTCCGCTGGGCCTCATCTGTTATCACAGAACTGCCATCAGGGTTAGTGTAGAACAAAAGCAAAGGCTGGAAGTGACCTTTGATGCATTTAGTGACCACATCTTTCCACCTGGATCCCACCTTTAAAAAAAAGGTTATAGAGTTCATTAGTATTGTTGGTAAAAGTACAGCTGTGAAACAGACAGCAATAAAAAAAGTGATTATTATTAGACGTGAAGGCCTCAGGAAGGCTTAGGTAAGAGTATGCAGGCTGTACTACAAAGTCTCTCCAGGCAAACAGATGTAACCTTCTTTCTTAATTAACAGACAGAAGATAAAGAAAGAGCGAGCTAGCGAGAGTGAAAAGCAGGAAAAGTCAACAAGCAGGATGTGGACGCAGTGCTTCCCATTAAAGAAACAATTATCTAAACTCAAAAAGCAACCCAGGTTCATTGGCAAAACGAGCCTGTGGCAACATTTCTACAAAATCATATGTGTCTTGCACGTTTCATGACATTGAAATGTCCAGTGAGTGGTGCATGTTCAGTTTTATCCAAAACAGGTGAATTTTGTACGTATCGCAGCAATTCAGAAATAAAATATCCTGTGAGTGGCGCTAAAATGTTAATCGTGTTTGAAAATAACGTACCACCACGTACACTAAACCTTAAACATAGGCGATAGTGTTAAAGTCCCAGTGAACCGGAAGTTGCAACCAACTTTACTTCAGTGTTGTGACGTATTTCCAAGTGAAACGGAATATTGAATAAAGGGCAGGGTTTCACTTTAGCACACCTCCTCTCCATTTCTCGTTAGGGTTGGGTACCGTTCACACTTTAACCGGTACTTGAAATTTGGTACAGGTACCCAACGGTACCTTTTTTCGGCACTTTAGGGAAACATCAATAACTGTAAATAATTTATAGAAGTGTTATTGACATTATGCCAGAGCTGCCTTGGTCTCTGTCTGCCATGTCTGTGATGTTTGTTCACTGTGGGGTTTTGGTTTCCTTGCCACTGTTGCCTCTGGCTTGGCTTTCTCAGTTGGGGACACTAAATTTTTCTTAATGTTTTCAACTAAATATCCAAATAAATCTAATTATTAAACTTAATTAACCATATAAACTAAATTACTGATCTAAAGCCCACACTGTCACTGTATGATAATTGAAATGAACTGATGACATCACCGTTTTCTCCGGAATGGCTATACAGCTTAAATAAAATTCTGTTGCATTATTTTGCTGTTTAACACTGTAAAGCTGCTTTGAAACAATCTGCATTGTAAAAAGCGCTATATAAATAAAGTTGACTTGACTGTAATATTTACCAGTAAATTGTAAGCTACTAGCAACTTAATTAATTGAATTCATAATTTTAATTCAATTTCTATGAAAAGATTTCCCACAAATTCTGTGTTGTGTATTTTCTGGTAATCAAATGAAGCCATAAAACATTAATCTATCTTTTAACTTAATTAAACACACTTTTGTGTCAAACAAAGTGCTGCACAACTGAGCTTTACAGGGAGTGCAGAATTATTAGGCACGTTGATTTTCTGATCATATTTTTTTTCCAGGCACATTTGACCAATTCCAAACCACAGTAATCCTAATAACTACTATTGATTTAGTATTTAATAATGTATAAGTGATATATAATTGTTCATGAAGGCTGGAAATGAAAATCACCTTATATTCAGGCGTGCAGAATTATTAGGCATGTTTTCTTTTACAGATAAATTGAGCCAAAAAAGAGATTTAACTCAGACTGAAAAGTCAAAAAGTATTAAATGCCCATGAGAAGGATGCAATACTAATGCAATACTAGACATTGCAGTTAAGGCATGACCATTGGACAGTGAAATGCTCGTTGGGTCAGCAGGATCTGACAAAAACAGGTGGTGAAGAAAAGACACCTGTTAACTGCAAAAGAATTAAGAATTAAGGTGAAGAATTAAGGGTGAAACCATCAGGAACCCTTTAGTCTCCAGTGCCACCATTTTCCAAAGCTGCAACCTACCTGGAGTCTCCAGAAGTGCAAGGTGTCAGGATCTCAGAGACTTCAGTTAGGTAAAGAATCCTAAAAAATGACCCCCACTAAATAAGAATCACAAGCTGAAGTGTTGTAAAATACATGAAGCCTGCTTTTTTATAGGCTTTATAGGTTTTATAGGTTGAGAGTGACTCTTGAAGGACCAGCACCACATCCTCTAGTACCACTGTTTGAAGAATTCATCTTCCAGAATCTGGCAGTACGTTTTGGGAGTTCATTTTTAGTCCATCTCTGCAAAACGGACTTCAGGATGGACTAAAATGAACTCCCAAAACGTACTGCCAGATTCTGGAAGATGAATTCTTCAAACAGTGGTACTAGAGGATGTGGTGCTGGTCCTTCAAGAGTCACTCTCAACCTATAAAACCTATAAAGCCTATAAAAAAGCAGGCTTCATGTATTTTACAACACTTCAGCTTGTGATTCTTATTTAGTGGGGGTCATTTTTTAGGATTCTTTACCTAACTGAAGTCTCTGAGATCCTGACACCTTGCACTTCTGGAGACTCCAGGTAGGTTGCAGCTTTGGAAAATGGTGGCGCTGGAGACTAAAGGGTTCCTGATGGTTTCACCCGTAATTCTTCACCTTAATTCTTAATTCTTTTGCGGTTAACAGGTGTCTCTTCTTCACCACATGTTTTTGTCTGACCCGGCTGACCCAATGAGCATTTCACTGTCCAATGGTCATGCCTTAACTGCAATGTCTAGTATTGCATTAGTATTGCATCCTTCTCATGGGCATTTAATACTTTTTGACTTTTCAGTCTGAGTTAAATCTCTTTTTTGGCTCAATTGATCTGTAAAAGAAAACATGCCTAATAATTCTGCACACCTGAATATAAGGTGTTTTTCATTTCCAGCCTTCATGAACAATTATATATCACTTATACATTATTAAATATTAAATCAATAGTAGTTATTAGGATTACTGTGGTTTGGAATTGGTCAAATGTGCCTGGAAAAAAAATATGATCAGAAAATCAACGTGCCTAATAATTCTGCACTCCCTGTATACTGTTAAAATTAAAACATGGAAGAAATATATGGATTTATTAAAAATAAAGTTTTGATAAATTTGTATTATTATATTAGTGTTAGTATCATTATTACACAGACGTATCTAAATTATACTGTATACAGTAATATATTTGTCAAGTTTTTGTTTGCTGAACTTTTATTTTAACGGGTTGAAGATTGTTGAGTTTCTGTGTGTTTCTGTGTGTTTATGACATGATGGTAGTTTTTCTCATGTGAAACGGTAAAATGCTGATGAAGTGACTCTCAGAGTGCCTCTGGAGATGATGTCCTGGTATGAGATGGAAACACGCGCGATTCTCTTTGTGTGTGAGGTAAATTAAAGGTGGGGTAAGTGGCATTTCAAAACTGCTTTATAAAAGCGTCTCGGGCCGAGTACCAAAACAAACTTATAGTCAATCAGCAGTAAGGGGCGTGTCTACTAATGATGGGGAGAAGAGAGCGCTCAGTGCACATCATTATTCAAAAGACACGACACAGGACGGACATTATCTGAGCGACGACAGAAAGAGAGAGATGGCAGATAAAAAACAAATGTGGAAGATGTCTGTGGAACAAAAGTAGGCTTACGATCAGGCAAGTAGGAGGACCTGTGTAAATATCAGATCAGCTTTCCAGCGCTGGAGAGAACTCAAGGAGCGCTAAGGCCTGCAATCGTATGCCGAGGTTGCTTTATTTCTTCTCGATAGGCGAGTAACACTGATTTTGTTTTGTTTCACAGAACTAATATATGCTGGCTTTTGCTTGAATATGCTCATGTGTCATGTTCACTTGTTTGTTCATTCGCGATCGTATTGTCATTCACTATTGTCGAGACCCACTCATTTCCACACCGTATAAGCCTGGAGCATCGAAATCTCCTCACTGTCTGTTTCAAGCGTCTAAATGTGAATCGGTACTCGGTAGTACCGATGCAATTCGGTCGGTGCCCTAAAAAGTACAGAGTTTGGTACCCAACCCTTTCTCTCATTAAGAGTGTTCAACCCAAGGATATTCAACCCTGATGGCATCAGAAAAGGAACGCCATTCCAGAGCGGAAGCAAATTTTCAGATTTTGATTAAAAGTATTTCTGTGTATTAACTAAGCACGGATTGATTGTTCACCACAAGACTAGTATGTGTGCTAACAAAGTAAATAGGGTCAATTTTGACTTCAGATGACTTTAACAAAAGCAAATGTGACATAAAAACACATTTGCTGAAGCAACCATGCCATTTTGGCTTGCTTGTACTAGCTGAACTCTACGCAACAGAGTGTGGTGCGGGACAAGTTTTGAATTGCTGAGTGCGGGTGTGGGAGGGAAGATATTGATGTGCGCGTGGGAAGCGGGAAAAAGAAAGGACTCGAGGGCTCCCGCAAAATACAATTATCTAATAATAACAGCACGTACAAGTCTGCCACTGGAGATCTGAAGCGTTGTGTGTGTGGAAATTCGAAAAAAAGCCTATTATAGACACCAGAACGAGACAGAATCTATACCTCTTCCTACGGGCTTTTGCGGGTGGGAACGAGACTTAACGTGATAGTTTTGGGCAGGAGCAGGATAAAATGTAACATTGAAAAATCCATCCTGCACAGACCTCCAGCTTGTAAAGTCTTTGCGCTCTTTTTATCCTGACTCATGTTTCACGGGACTCGTACTCGAGCGCTACACAATCACAAGTGCAATGTTGTACCAGGTGAGCTACAGAGCAAGTTTGCCATGTCAGAAAAGCCAAACATATGGAGCTGGTTATGTGATGCAAACGTCAAAAAGTATTAGTTTACAAATCATGCTCTATGGTAAAAGGTCATAACATAGTGTTTGAGGTCATAACATTGTATTGTGCAAAAAAAACTATTGAAAAAAAGTCTTTATTAAGCAATAAACTGTCCCTGTAATCATCATTTATGTGAAAAGGAATAAAAGTTGTTGCCATTTTATTGCCGCTGGTGTTCACTTCAGCTGGAATCTGCAGTGATTTGTATGTATGTTTTTTGAGTTTTGGATCCCACTTTGTATTAGGTGGCCTTAACTACAATGTACTTATTGTGTTCATATTGTATTTCAATACACTTTAGGGACAGGTGTGGTGTTATGGGTAGGGTAAGGTGTAAGGGATGGGTCAACAGTGTAATTAGAATTGTAACTACAGAAATTAACTACAGATGTAATTGTACATGCAGGACATTTTTAAAATGTAAGTACAATGCAAAAACATGCATGTACACAATGCGTGCATTGTATCAAATGATTAGTTAAAATGTTAGTACATAGTAGTTAAGGCCACCTAATATAAAGTGGGTCAGAGTTTTGCAAACATGTAAGTGGAGGCACATTTTTCCAATGAGCCCATGTTGGTCAAAATGCAAAGCAAAAAAAGAGCAGGAAAGATTGTAAAGGAGATTAATTAAGATATGCTTAATTCATTACAGCAGTTTTGTTGACTAATTTTTTAAAGACATTAAAAAATATGAGTTCCGCATACTGGGTTGGCTCTCTATAGTGTAAGTTAGCACACAAACGTCTACTGTAGAGCACATATTGTGTGTGTGAGGGTGATTCATCTTGGCGGCAGCGACGGGCACCACTAGCCCAGTGAGAGCTGAAGTGCACACGCAAGCACAAGTCACACACTACTGATAGATTGATGAAGAGATACGGGCCATGCACCATTACACTGCATCTTGCTGGCTGCCCATCTAAACATTTGCCCATCTTTTATGTGGTGGCCATTAATAGTGACTGTTTAGGCAGGTAATAATGAGTGTCTGCTTTGTGATTACATAAATTAAGGGCATAATTTAACTACGCTTTAAAAGAATCTTCTTAAAAGGTACACTCCACTTTTTTAAAAAAATAGGCTCGTTTTCCAACTCCTCTAGAGTTAAACAGTTGAGTTTTCTGTTTTCGAATCCATTCAGCCGATCTCCGGGTCTGGCGGTAGCACTTTTAGCATAGCTTAGCATAGATCATTGAATCTGATTAGACCATTAGCATCTCGCAAAAAAAATGACCAGAGTTTAGATATATTTCCTATTTAAAACTTGACTCTTCTGCAGTTACATCGTGTACCAAGACCGACGGAAAATGAAAAGTGATTTTCTAGGCCGATATGGCTAGGAACTATACTCTCATTCCTGCGTAATAATCAAGGAACTTTGCTGCCGTACCATGGGTGCAGCGGCGCAATGATATTACGCAGCGCCTGAAAATAGGCTAACTTCCGTCAACATAACCAACGTGACAACCTGCTTGTAAAAGGAGCGTGCTGGGGACTATTTTCAGGCGCTGTGTAATATCATTGCGCCTGCTGTACTCATGGTACGGCAGCAAAGTTCCTTGATTATTACGCAGGTATGAGAGTATAGTTCCTAGCCATATCGGCCTAGAAAACTTTTCATTTTCAGACACCTTAACAGTCTTAGTACACAATGTAACAACAGAAGAGTCAAGTTATAAATAGGAAAAATATCAAAAAGCTTTGGTCAAGCTTTTTTGAGCGTGATGCTAATGGTCTAATTAGATTCAATAATCTATGCTAAGCTATGCTAAAAGTGCTACCACCAGACCCAGAGATCGGCTGAATGGATTCGAAAACGGTAAAACTCGACTGTTTAACTCTAGAGGAGTTGGAAAAATGAGCCTATTTTCAAAAAAAGTGGACTGTTTCTTTAACGTACAAATATAAATGACAATAACATGTTCAACTTAAAATCAAGAGAAAAATGTATTTTGTATTAAGAAAAAGGTTGTAATTTATATATTTTAAGAAACATACACAGTAAAAAAAAGGTTTACAAGGAAATACTATTTCAGTGTTTGAAATTTAAAATTTCACACGCAAGTGTTTCTTGCGGTTTCTTTGTAATTAATCGTGAAATTTATTAGCAATTTGTGTGAAAACGGTTTCAAACTAAATCCACCAAATAATTTTTGATTTACTATAAACTCTTCAAGTGAGTGAAGGAATGGAGGAAACATTAGTTGCAGTGTTAAGTTACAGGAAGTAAAAAATAAAATAAAAAAATAGCACAAATGTTTAGATATTTAAATGTGTGGACACAGGGAATGTTTTTTTAATGATGAACATCACCGATGCCAGGACTGCGGGGTAGTTTCTAGCATTATGAATAGCAAATGTGTAAATATATAGACAAAAGGACTCAATTCATAACAGGCAAGCATAGTCTTACCTCTTTAACATTGGCATCATCAAAGAAAATCCATTTGGATGATTTGGTGTGGTAGGCAAAGGCACAATAATGCCTGCTGGAGTAACAGATCATTCCCACCAATAGCAGCTCACTCTTCTTCGCACGCTCGTCTGTGACACGATAAAAGAGCTGCAGACACAAATGCACATTTATTTAGACAAATCATAACATAACCCAAAAATCATCAACACGTCTCAATAAGTTCCCTTAGTTAATGTTGATTTAACTAACAATTATCTGGTACAGTAAATATTAAAGATTGGTAATGTTAGTTAATACAAACATGGCTATTAGTTCATGTTAGCACAGGTCCATTAAATAATATTATTAGATACAACTTTTGGTTTTAATAATGTATTATTAAAAATGACAGTGCGATTAACAGTAACGGTTAACGATTAACAGTAAGATTAATAATATTGCTTTAAAAGTATTTATAGCTACTAATGTAGTTAACTAAATGTTAAGAAATGGAAACGTGTTAAAAAGTGTACCCCAAAAATCTTACAGCACCCTTTTCTAACAATATTCAAGGTTCAAGCGTGTTATGCGCCAACATTTTGGCAACTGAAAATATTCAGCCAAAATAGTTTTGGAGGGCCAAAATCATTGACTGAAATTGCTTATTTGATAGTGCATTTTGACTGTAATGAGCAGCATATATTTTGGATAAACTAAAACAGATAAACATGTCAGGAGTGAACATGATGCAATATGTAAATGTTGCAATAAGAGTAGCAATATGCAAAATTTGTTTGGCTGAAATATCAAGAGATGGCTCATTGCTAAAAACCTTTAAACAACCAAGTTCAATAAACCACCATAACTTGGTTTCAGTTTTTGGCTAAATAAAAACTTTAATTTTGGTTTCAGTGTTTGGCAAAAAATACATTTCAGTGCATCACTAGTTGTATTGTCACGATACTGGAATTTCAAACTTCGATATACCTTGAAAAATATCAATACCATGGAGAAAACTGCCATGTGTGCACCATACAGATCATTTGTTATCTCTTTTATTTATAGCAGAGGGAGTTTTATTTGAATTATTGAACTAAATTTACAAAAAACATTTACATTTACATTTATGCATTTGGCAGACGCTTTTATCCAAAGCGACTTACAGTACCCTAATTACAGGGACAATCCCCCTGGAGCAACATGGAGTAAAGTGCCTTGCTCAATGACACACTGGTGGTGACCACTGGGATCGAACCAGCAACCTTCTGTGTATCAGTTCCATGGTTTAACCCACTGGACCACCATCTCACATGGTGACAAGTAAACAGTCAGTAATAAAATAAAAACAAATAAATTCATTGCGAACGATAGCACAAATAAATACAATAGAATAAAGAGACAAATGAAATAAACATAGGAATATGGTGGTCCAGTGGGTTAAACCATGGAACTGATACGCAGAAGGTTGCTGGTTCAATCCCAGCGGTCACCACCAGTGTGTCCTTGAGCAAGGCACTTTACTCCATGTTGCTCCAGGGGGATTGTCCCTGTGTAAAGTAAGTAAGCCGCTTTGGATAAAAGCGTCTGACAAATGCATAAATGTAAATGTAAGTAATCAAAATGTAAAATAACACTGGATACAGATTAATGTTTACAATTAAAGTTACAAAAGTTAAGTTATAAAGTCTGTCTTTTGTTCTTTGATTAACATGACAAACATCAGCAGGTTTATTAGGCTGGTGTCACTTTATGAGTTTATGCACGGATCCAATATACTGTTACACAACGTGTTTTCTCTCAACTATTTAAATTACAAAACTGACTGCATTTGAGTATTTGGCATGACTGAAAAAGAAGTAAATTTTGCACCCACGAGCTGTTTGAAAGGCGGCTTTATGAGAGCGCCACTTAAAGTACACACACTTTTGGTATGAGCACGAAACCTGTGGGAATGACTAAAATTAGGCACAATACAAGCACTATTATACCTGAGCGAATGAGTGAGAGACGGGAGGTGGGTGTGTGTTAATTTGCCATCGGTGAGAAAAGAGTGAGAACGCGCAGTTGGTATCGGTGTAGCGGTACTGCAGAATAGGAGCATTATATTTCTGTATCGATACATATCGATATTTTTGACAACACTAATCACTAGTTTAAGGAATACAATCAAAACCATCATCATTCACCCTCATATCTTCAAACCCTGTATGTTTTTCTTTCCCGTCAAACACAAAAGGAGACGTTAGACAGGATGTTTATAGTTTGTCCATATAGTGAAAGTGGATGGTGACCAAGGGCTGTCGAATTTATAGCATTTCAGTTTCATGTGCTAGTCTTCAGAATTAGAAGGCAGAAGTAGGTGACAGAATGCAAAAGTATGTATTTGCTGAAACAAGTTTAAATAAAACAGCTATTGCATAACCAACACTTGTTCCTCCACCCCTGATTCTTGAATAGCTGGTTTTCTTCAGAGGCACGTGAAACAATGCAGGCAGGCGGGGAGCTATTTTCCTCTGAGGTCTCCACCATCACATGGAGAACTAGGGAATGAATTAAAGCCTTTGTACTTGTGCAGGGGGTTTCGGCTGAGACTAATCCAATACTGGAGGGTGGTAACGTGGAAGTGGGCGTAAAGAAGAATGAAAGCCATTTAGCATCTGTGACAATCGTTTTGGGCAAAATAACTGATTTTTCCAATCTATATCTTCAACGGCAAAAAAAAAAAAAAATCACTGTTTGTTTGGACAGCTCTAGAAAAGTAAGGAGATTTGTAAGGTCAACTACAGATGCATTTTAGCCATCTGAAATGCATACAGCTGCACAAACAGAACGGCCATCTGGTGGATAACAATTCTGAAACATGACTTTATACTCCCACACATGAGGCTGGTAATGAAGGCCGTCTACACACTCGGACGCTAGATGACCTTCCATTGCAGTGGCTTTCTGTTCAAGCGTGGGCTATGCAGGCACTGATGCAGTTACACAACCGCAATCTTATGAAGAGGATAAACCCCTACTTTATTCCATACATATGGTCCAAGGCACCACCATAAATCGGCCTCGATGACACCAGCACCAGATGTGCGGTAAAAATAAATAACTGAAAAAGAGCAACCGTGGTGATGTCAGAAGCTTTTTATAGCCATTAAATCTAGATGGAGGCTTCCTATGAATCCTATATTTTATATAATAGACAGGAATAAAATGTTATGGATTTCCCCACAATGATTCAGTCTTCAATGACATATAAACAAGTAACCTACATGTTGATTAGCAGATTCTTGCTAATTTAGGTAATCTAATTCCCAAGTTTGAAATATGGAAAGTAATCTTCTAATCAACTATCATATTTTTTTCTCTGATAAGAAAAAAGACCCATGGTAATGTGTTTTTATCATGGCAATTCCATGGGATTTGATTGGATTCTTTAATGTGGATTGTTCAACGAATGAAGTATCCATGGATTGCCACAGCCTTAAGCGATGAAAGTAAAAGACAATACGACCTTTTTGCCCCCTTTTGTTTTAAGCCTTGATGAAGAGAGCGCAAGTTGCTGCAGCCGCGAGGAGGACAGCAACAAATCAAATCAGAGCTTTTGTAGTTTGCTTCTTTAGGACTGGGTCAAGTGCCTTGCTGAAATTAACCAGGTGGAGCAGAGTGTTTGAGAAACTTTGCTAGACAGCATTCTTACCCCTGAGAGGTTGAGGTGTGGTCCGAGAGATCGGAGGACGTCTTCGGTGAGGTCTGAATGTTCTGAGTCCCACACAAATCCAATAGTCACGATTTCTGGAGAGTTCATCAGCACGCGTCGGATCTTGATTCTCTGACCACAGTTGCTCTATTGAAGGGATAGGGATCAAACATAATTATTTGTTTGTTTGTTTTCATGACATGACAGCTTTTTTGGCTTTGGCTAACAATGGCAAATTTGCAGGAATGTTTGTGACCCAGCGTTATTTATATTATTCTGTTTGAATTCGTTTTTAGCAATTTTAGCAGGTTTTGTGTTTTTGTCATTTTTATTAGTTATTTATTTTTTATTTTTTAAAGGGGACCTATTATGTCCCTTTTTACGAGATGTAATACAAGTCACTCAATGAATTCTGGGGTAGGGTAGGCTGCGAAGGATCCATCGATGCCGCATTTGAAGGAGCCTTCAAATTGTTGCACAGTAG
Source organism: Romanogobio albipinnatus (assembly GCA_023566225.1). Lineage (NCBI taxonomy): Eukaryota > Metazoa > Chordata > Actinopteri > Cypriniformes > Gobionidae > Romanogobio > Romanogobio albipinnatus. The sequence goes on along the minus strand of CM042239.1, from coordinate 66,755,022 downwards.
TGACGCAATTGACCTTCGAAAGATGCAGCCTCAGATAATGTGAAACAAAAGTGCTCACTAGGGCAGTCACCAGTCGTGTGTTTGTGTGTGTGTGTGTGTGTGTGCGTGTGTGTGTGTGTGTGTGTGTGTGGCTGTTGCACTTTGACATCACAATGAACACATTCCTGAACGGCTCATTTTGTGACAGCTTCTGATTCATGGGGAAAACGGCAAACAGAGTGGATGTATTTTACCATAATAGGGTGGTAAAATAGTGTACACACTGTGGACCAGTGTTGTGCAAGTTACTTCCAAACTGAAATACATAATAGATTCCTTGTTACTGTCATTTAAAAGTAATTCTTTATCTTACAATATTACTGTCTCAGAATTGTAATGCATTACATTAAATCTGTATTACTTTTGAGTTACTTTCACCAAAATAACTACATTAGTAGGTGATATCATGATGTAGCATAATGCCTGCGGGCTATCCAGGCTACTAACAATATAGCATATAATTGGCAAAGTGAAGGCTCAAGACAATGCAAGAAAGGATGACAGACAGAAATCATAAACGATCAAAGTCTGTTAAAAGTATGGTAGAGGTAAAGTGATTATCTGGCAATATCTGGGAATAGCTTGGGTCTATTCATATTAGACACAACAGAACTGTAGGCTATGTAAACTCTATTCCATGACAAGATGCACATTTGTTCTTTTCTTATTGTTGTCATTATTATATTCTCTTTGAATTCAAGAGGTTCACTGCGCAACACAAAACTGTCATGCACAAAGTGCAAGAGATGTTTATTTTAAATTGCTAGTGCTACTTTGCAACGTCGCGTTTGGGGAGGTGTTTACTCGACGCGCTTGCCCGTTTGGGGAGGTGTTTACTCGACGCGCTCGCCAGCGTTGTGCTATTCTTTGAAACGACAGACCCTTTAAGCCTTCTTTATTTACAAACTTGGACACCACATGCGGCTATTGACTGACCACGAACAGGTTATAACTTACTTGCATTTTTCATTCGTTAATGTCTCGCGGTCTTGCTGTTTTTTGTTTGCCAACCGTAAAATATTACTGAAAATGTATTAGTAATGCCTTACACTACTGCGTTACAGCAAAACATAATATGTTACTCTAATGCATTAATTTTGTAACGCGTTACTCCCAACACTGCTGTGGACACATGTTCAAAAATGTAAAAAGTGAATTTTGCATTACACTGCAAAAAATGCTTTGCTTACTTAGTATTTTTGTTTTGTTTTCAGTCCAAATATCTAAACAATCTTACATTAAGAAACATTTACTAGACAAGCAAAAGTGTTTGTCTTGTTTTGGGGGAAAATAACTCAAAATTAAGGGAGTTTTTGCTTAAAATAAGCAAAATAATCTGACAATGGGGTAAGCAAAATAATCTTGTTTTCTGTTTGAATTAAGATTATTTTGCTTACCCCATTGGCAGATTATTTTGCTTATTTTAAGCAAAAACTCTCTTAATTGAGTTTTTTCCCCCCAAAATAAGACAAACACTTTTGCTTGTCTAGTAAATGCTTCTTAATGTAAGATTTGTTTAGATATTTGGACTGAAAACAAGACAAAAATACTAAGCAAGAAAAGCATTTTTTGCAGTGTATAGGTCCCCTTTAAATGCTATGTCTATGTAGTTTTTATTATTTTAGTATTTTAAGCTTAACTAAATGCCTTGGCACCTACCTAAAATACGTGTAAGGTTTTTTTTAATACTTTATTTTATTTCAGTTAACGTTTATTTTTTATTTCAAGCAATGAAGGTTTCTTTTTCAAGGTTTTAGATGTAGTGATCTATAATACCCCTGTTTTGACTGAACATTTCATTACTTCAGTGAGATGTACGGCTGTTTGCATGGCTGCTTCTGACAGTGACTAGTACGATGTGACTTCCTACTTCACCTGTTTAAAAATGCAGAATGTGTTGATATGCGAGAGGAACGTTCCGGTCTCATGTTTCATCTCGCTGCTTGCCGTCACATAGAGGTGTTACACTTGCAGAATATCAGATAAGATAGGTGTGTGTGTGTGTGTGTGTGTGTGTGTGTGTGTGTGTGTGTGTGTGTGTTTGTCCTTGTGTGTGCTTAATGACATCACATCGCAGAAAGAGCCAACATGCTATGTGCATGATGGTGTCCTCTAAGTGCTAGTAAATTCTACATTATTAATCAACTTTGCCAAACACCCACCGGACAGTTGCCCATATCTCCGACTGCCCTGGCGGCTTGTAGCAACTCCCCAAACATATCTGGGCGCAACCTTTCTTCTCTCATCTCCAAGACTTTTTGGCTGGAGTGCAGAGAAAGAGGAACCAAGATAAAAAAAGCAGTTCATTTCAGGTATTTTGATATTTTAAGGTCAATATACGAACAAAAACACATCTCAAGTTTCTGGCATGATGGCTGGAGAGGGTCTCACTTACCAGAGGGCTGTTGTGGACACATAGTGCACAAGCTCAATGAAGGGTAGCGGGTCGGAGGATGCATCACAGCTCCTACACACTGACTGCAGGGGAAACCACACATACACGGTGATGCATTACAAGTGATGTATGATAATATATGATGTAAAGCCTTAATTACACTACTGTAATGTGATGTAAGAGATGTCTCAACCCACATACACTGTGTACAACCTGAGGGTGTAACCAATTTAAAAATTCCTTATACGGGAAAGACAAGAATGAATAATTTCTTGTCCAAATAGCAAATCACACATTGCTTTATAGGGTGGTATCTCGTGTGCACAAAATGTACCATGGCTTCACTAGGCTGCATTAATTTGATCAAAAATACAGTAAAAACAGTGATATATTATTAAAGGTTTTCTATTTGAATATATTTTAATTTGTAAGTTATTCCTGTAATGGCAGAGCTGAATTCATCCTTCGACGCAAGTTTGATTGACAGGCGATCTGACCAATCACATGACCGAATCTGCCGTTTTGTCCGACAAAGCACCGTGGAAAAACATTGTGTACCGACGTCTTTCCGCGGTTGAAACATTTCTTTTAGTGTTCATTCATGTTTATTTCATGCTTATCAATGAACTAGAAGGAAGAGATAATCGGGTCGCGTGCAGCTTTAACTGAGGCGCTACAGCAATCACGACACATTAAAGAGCCACAAAACGCTATTTATTGTTTACATTTATTTTAAAAAAATGACAATTTCAAAGTTGAGACTGTTTCATATCAAAAGTAACTTGCTCTGTCCTGTCTGTTGGCGTGTTGTCAGCACCCACTTTGCTCCGCATTGTATTTTCTCTACGTGAGAATGCGTGTGTGGTGTGAGCGCGCCATGGCTTGTCGGAAATAGCAACAGTAACTAAAGGGGGCGGGTCTTTGCGAACGGTCAATATATCAGCTCCAGTCCTCAGGGTCATTCAGAAATCATTCTAATATGCTGATTTGCTTAAAAACCTCTCTTGTTATTATTATTAACTATGGAAACCGTTGTCCTGCTTACTTTTTTGTGTGTGGAAACTTTTATTCTCTCTTTTTTAATTCTTTGATGAATAGAAAGTTCTAAAGAACAGCATTTTATTTGCAAAATAAATAATTTGTAAACAATGTAAAAGTCTTTACTCTCTTTTGATACATTTAATGCATCCTTGCTGAGTAAAAAAAATGACCCCAGTTTTTAGGGCCAGATTTACAATTTACAGATAACAGGGAAAATCAGCACGAGAGCACAATCCCATAAAAGCACCAATGGGAGTGGAAAGTTCTGCACATGAAGAACAGCCGGATCATTTCCATAATGTCCAATGCAATCTACTAAGTTCAGCACAAATAAGCGTCTGGTTTAAGACATGCTTCTTTTGGGCGATAAATAATGGTGCAAATACCAGTAAACTGACTAGTGCAAACCTTAGTAAAATCACCTTGCGTGATTCATTTAAATACTCTCCTCTCATAAATTTAGCGTCTGAAAAGGAAACTCCTACAAATGCATAGGCAATTAGGTCAGCCGCAAAAGTAACCCTGTCCACACCTTTTCAGAGCGAATTGTTCACTGTGTGTCTTTAGTAAATCCTGACAGTAGTTTTTTAATGCCAAAAGAGGGTTTGCGCTGGTGCAAGCTGCTAGTAAATCAGGCCCTTAAACTGTCATTTATATGACACGCTATATATGTGTCCCATGTTATTAACGTCCAATACCATCACAATACTTTTATAAGGACTGTGTTCCCATGTCTCAGGAGAAGGGGAGAGAGGGAATGGATCCTGAATTAGTATTCCCTATGAGTATTCCGCCCACTGTACCTGACTGATTGAAAACCCGCCATCGCAGGACAGCGATCAATTATCTATTACTCACAGGAGGCGCGTGTGCATGCACGTGTGTGATGGAGCATTACAAAGCTACAATACCTGTTCATAAAGTTCCATTGCAAACTTCTGATGAGTGATACAAGATTTGGATGTGCAGGTGCCAGTCTCGGTGAATCCTTGAATGTGCAGATGAATCCTTTCCAGAATGTTCTCCTATGAAAAATAGTTTGTGTGTATCATGAGGCATTTCCCAAAAAGTATATAAATAAATATAAAAAAGGTGTATTATACACACACACACACACAAACAATAATTTCTTGTATTACCAGATATAAACACAATGGATTTGTTTGGGCTGGTACAATGATACCTTGGCATAAAGTGAATGCACTCTAAGCTTTAGTAATTTTCCTCAAGCCTATTATCTGCTTAAATACACCCTTTCAAACCTGAGAACCGTGGGTACATTTAGTAACACCAATAGTGCTGGGACAATTTGCCTTTTGAAAGGAGGAAAGATTAATTTTATTTTTAAGATTAATTTCCGCCAGTAAAGATTAGCTTATTTTGAACAGTCCTAGTTCAGTATAAAAAGACACCATGGACAAATAGACAAAAGCATTGGCGGGACAGCCTCTCTAGTGGAGCGCTGATAGAGAACCACCATTGACTGTGAGAGCAGTGTGAATGCATCTGTGCACTCCAGGCTTGCTTTGATAGAGATCATTCATTGATTGTGTTGTTTAGGGGAGCACTGTAAATGAACTTTTACTGAGGTAATGACTGACTCTCCACAGTCCTGCTGCACTAAACAGAAAATGATTACAGGCCCTAGTGCTAAGCAGGTTTACTGCAATTAGGTGGCCCTAAGAGAAATCCTGCACATACCAAAGGGGTAAAACATGCTTACGTCAGCTTTCCAGAGCGAGATAGACATTAGTGCAAGGGTGAATTAACTGTGTATAAATGCAAATGCTGTGTATACTGTACATAATAGCAGCTGAGCTTCATTTGGAAATCAGTGTTAAAGCTTGCCTTTTGTTTCTTGATAAAAAAACAACAATCAAAAATTAAGTTATAAATTTAAAATTAATTTAAAAATGAATCATTAAATTAAGCACTTGGGTTGGATATAATCCACAAATGTGACAAATTGTCTAAGAATTTGAGTCACAATGCCGAAGACAACCATCAGCCAGCACAAAATAAAAAAGACTAAAATAAACGTGATAAAGATGTTTATACAGTCTAATTCTACATTTATCTAGAAAATCATAATAAGGAATTATAATACATAATATAATATATATGTATATGTATATGTATATATATATATATATATATATATATATATATATATATATATATATACACACATATACACACACACAATATGCATGTATAATTCCAAATGATTAACTCTGAGATACACATCTGTAGTGTTCATCATGCATCCGAAGGTTAAAAAAAAAAAAACTACAAAAAAAGTATAGATATTTTTTATAAAAAAATTAATTTTAGCTACAATGAACCAGCCAACATATCAATACATCTGAGCGCATGTCATGGAACGTTCATTGGTCTGACTCACAAAATCACACACAAAGACACTTACGAAGCACTCCGCAGCATCATCCATGAAGCCTAACTGAAAACGCTGCTCATCCTTAAAGGTTTCGGCTAGGGCATTACGCAGGTTATCTGAGGGTAGCGCTCGCTCTCGGCTGTGCTGGAACTGACAGAATATTCCCTGCAAAAGAAACAAAGTGCTTTTTACCACTAAAACTAACACAAAAACTTTTAATTAAAGAAAGTATTAAACACAGCTTTATGATGTGTTTGGCCATGAGAATACCTTCAAAGCGCAAAAGATGCAGGAGTCCCCTGAGCAGTAGTGGTTTGGAAGCTGACGAAGACTCCGTCTGAAGATATCGAGGTGCCACAGCACCTAGAGTACAAGGAGGTACAGAAAATTCAGATTTAGAATTACCTCACCACAATGAATGACACACATTTACTCAAGCTCTGCTTCAATCTGCCTTGCAGTCTACGGTCTACATAAGCAGCTACTTTCTAAGGGTGCATTTACACTTGTAGTTCGGTTCTCTTGGTTCTTTTGGTTCGGACCAAAAAACGAAATGATACATTTAGTCCTGGTTTGTTTAGCATTCAATCACTGAAAAAAAAAAGTCATTTTTATAACCAAACCTAAATAAAAAAAAATTGATTGTACCAAACTGTAATGGGCAACATCGCGACTATAACAAGAAAAACAGTATGCTTAAGCATTCTGTCCTTTTTAGGGTCGCATCTTGTGACATCACGTCCTGTTTTTGGTTAATGTACATGCCTTTGGTCCAAGTTGCATTCATATTTCATTCGAACCGTACAAGAGTTCACTTATAAACAGACCGAGACCCATCATTAACCCTAAGGCTGCATTCTAATGCATTCAAGCTCTGTTGTGTTAGTAATTTTTCAGGGAGTTTTTAAAAGCAAAGACTTTAAGACTTTTTTTTAAACCTACAAAAATAAAATTACTACCATATGTCCATTCACAACAAACATTACACAGGTAGATCATATTAGTTTGACCTATACTGGGACCAACACCTTGGGGGCGATCGAGGCACAGAGGCTTCAGTTATTTACAGGAGTGCTGCAGGCTTGGTTCACACCCAAGAGATTTTACTGGCGATGCGCCGAGTGAACGTGCAAATTCAGTAGATGACGCTCCCGGTACACAAGGTGGTGCTGTGCCACTTTACGCTACTGACACTCGCTTGTCACAAAGAAGAAGAAGAGAGATAGCAGTTTGTGTGCAGCATTAGCAGCTCATCTTCTTCTTTGTCTACTTACTTCCTCTTCGTCGTATCAATGTGTGCTCGGCAAGAGCGCCACCAAGTCGTGTTTACTGTAAATTCAGCCGCTCCAGGCACGTGAACTAAAGCGCCGATCTCATTGGTCAGCCAGTTTTTAACGCAGTGTCAAAACAAATAAAATTACCCAAGGCATTTTTTAAAATTACGCTTTTACGCCTGGTGTTTTGTGCATCTGTGTGCACACTCACATTGGCGCCCCTTTGTTTAGTCACAAGGCGTTCACTGGGGTTAAAGCAAAAAAAAATCCTGCGCCTGAACTTTTTTTTTCAGTGGGGTTGGGGGTTGGGTGAGTGAAAAAGTACGTTATTTGGCAAACAAAAGAAAAAACAACAGTATAATGTTAGGGGCGATAAAAATGTCAATATCTGCCAGGGGCGGAGCCAGACATTTTAAAGATTCGGGGCTTAGCCCAAATCTAGTTTGTTCAATGACATTTTCATTTGGCTTTATCAACTTTACTGACTTTGAGGAACATTGTTGTACTAGACTGGAGTAAAGTTCATAATGATCATGATCAGTTTTTCCCACAGGATTTTGTAAAGCTATGTAGGGGTGTTGGAGAGCGCCAAAAGATTTTGATGACAAATAAACAAAAAAATCTCAGGAAATTGGATCAAAACAGGTCAAATACATTAAAGAGAATAAGCAAATATGACTAAAATGCCCAGGTGGAAACTGTCAAAACGGCAATCAAGAAATTAATTGACTAAACCCTCAGAAAAACATAATTTTCAATGTCAACAGTAAGAAAAACAATGTAACTCGCAGGCATTTCACACCAGGGACATAGCCACGAGGCCCCTTCATTTACATGTCTGGCCCACCAGATTACTGATTGCTTAAAATAAAATAATAGATTGAGCGCACAGCTGCAAACAGAGATACGCTTGTCAAGCACACATCCCTTTTTCACAGATATCGCTGAAAGTTTAAAATTCAGTCGGATATTTTAAACATGAATTGCTTTAATGTCGTGCCTGTGGAAGCCGTTTAGCCCTTCACAGAGGAGCAGCGGACATGCACGGAAGCATATTAAATTATTATTATTATGATTACGCTACTTTTATCATTAAATTAATATTAGCTACACTCTAAAAAAAAAAAGGTTCTATATGGCACCAAAAATGGTTCTTGGCTCGTAATCATAGGGGAACCTTTTTTAGTGCTATATAGCACCAATTTTGGATGCTTCAGTGGTTCTTCTGTGGTTTTTCAAAGGTGCTATATAGCACCTTAGTCAAAGAACCGGTGAAGAACCGCTGAAGAACCACTGAAGCAGCAAAAGTGGTGCTATATAGCACTAATAAGGTTCCCCTATGATTACGAGCCAAGAACCATTTTTGGTGCCATATAGAACCTTTTTTTTTAGAGTGTAGGCCTACTACAATTCATAAGCCCCACAATATTTCACGGCGCATCAACGCAACCGACATCCTGCTACTCATTTCAAAAACAACTTGTTTAACACGAAATACTTCACGAATCACGAAAATAGATTTTTTTTCCCCCACAATAGGCCACTAGTGAAATATTAAAAAATACATTTGATTAACCTCTCGTCATCTCTAATAGAATATGCGCTCGTAATGCAGTGTCAGATAAACGGTTTGTTTTTTTACTTTCACTTTGAATAATTGACTGGCGTTTAAGACCATGTTTAAGACCCTCATCGGCATAACTCTCGCGCAAAGTTTGCACATTGCGATATGATATCCTCTGGCCTGCCCTCATGGTTTAAGATGCAAACATTTTCAATATTGACGTGGCATTTTTCTTTATGGTCACGCAAAATGGTGGACAGACAATGATTCACATTTCGAGCGCATCATTTCCCGTGATAACAACATTAAGTAGGCTAAATTATTGAATTTATATATATATATATATATATATAAAAATATAATATACTATAATTAATATAATATAATATAATATAATATACACTTGAATATACTTGAATATACAGCTATAAGATATCGCACTAAAAACCCTTCAGTCATGAATGAGCGCGTCTGCCTGTTGATCGCTGATTGGCTGGAAGTGTGTGCTCGTCGGCGACGTCAACACCAATGCCGGATGACTTTGCATGTTACTCCCAAACCATTGGTAGGCGAACTCATGAACTCGAACGTGATATCAACACAGTTTTTTATTTATAGAATTTTTCTCCACAGCCAAACGCCGCACGCCGGAGATCCGGCACGGTGCCGGAATACTTTAAGCCCTGCGTTCAAGTCATTTGAACTATGCCCGTTGATCACGCCTCTTGTGCAGAAGAAAATACAGAGCAGGCTCCCCAAACCAATGTTCAATCTTAAAAGATTGAGTTTGGTCTGGTGATAGCCAAACAAATTGGGAGTCATTTTGCTCTTAAAACTCAGAGAAACATGACTCATTGTCCTTGCTTGGTGGAAGAGCTTAAGGGAGATTAGACTATGACAGAGAATGAGGGGTGAGAGATGTTCATCTGTGTGTGTGTGTGTGTGTGCGCGTGTGTGTGCGTGCGTGCGTGCTTGCTTGGACTGGCAGTGTATGGTTACTCTTCACTCTGTGTCTTTCCCTTAGGCCCCAGACAACTTAGTCTGAGTATGACCTCCTCACTCCATGGTGATGAGTACAGGAACAAGATAACAGAGAGAGGAAGAGATACACTCAGTCATAATGTCCACAATCCCTTCCAAGAGGCAAAACTGGCTTGCAGTAACTAGCAGACTGGAAGCATGACAAATACTGTTGTGAGCAAGATCTGGGGGTTGATGGGTGGAGTTGGGATGCCGTAAATACTCTGAGGAGGAGATGACAGGTTGCTGTGGTCAGAATTCAATGCGAGTCATAAGCTCTATATATATATATATATATATATATATATATATATATATATATATATATATAGTTTTAAAGTTTGGGGTCAGTAAGAATTTTTTCTTTTTAAGAAATTAATACTTTTATTAAGCAAGGATGCGTTCAATTGACCAAAACCTACAACGAAGACATTCACTTTGTTACAAAAGATTTATATTTCAAATACAAGCTGTGTAAAAATGTATCACGGTTTCCACACATTTAAGCAGCACAACTGTTTTCCAAATTGATAATAACAATAATGTTATTATTGAGCAGCAAATCAGCATATTAGAATGATTTCTGAAGGACGGGACACTGAAAACTGGAGTAATAATGCTGAAAATTCAGCTTTTCATCACAGGAATAAATGACAAAATATATTCAAATAGAAATCAGTCATTTGAAGTTGCAATAAAATGTTACAATATTACATTTTTTACTGTATTTTTGATCAAATAAATGCAGGCTTGGCGAGCATAAGACTATCAAAAACAGCTTGATTCCAATCATTTAATGGTAATGTGTGTATATCGATTAATAGATGGAAAGATAGATGGATAGAGATACATGGATGAATAGAGTGAAAAAAATCCCTTGAGGCAAGTTCCATTTGACACATTTTGATTAAAACATAAAATAAATAAATTAAACATTAATTTAGCACATACACATTCTTTTTCTATAATTAATTGAATGTATTAATGTGCCATTATGCATATGTCAGTGCCATTGTTGTCTCAAGATGCACACCAGTAATGTTTTTTTTTCTAAGGCACGTTTATAAAAGCTACTTAAATGCCCCAATTGAGCTAAAGCCTAATCCTGGCAAGTCCTGTCTATGAAACCAGGCCAGTATTACATACATTTAGACTTAGATTAAGTTTATTTATTTCGAGAAAACGGTAGTATTGCGGTTTAAAATATAGGTGAATAAAACAGACCTGCTTCTGCAACTGTTCATTTAGCTTTGGTTCAAACACGTACCTGCACTGCACTGTTGAGGAAGCAGCTGTTCTGTCCCGGCTCATTTAGTAGTCCCTTGGTGGGGGCCAAGGACATCATAGATCCCGGCTGGTAAGACTTGGAAAGATTGCCCCCTGGTCTCCTGAAGAACTTGACCCATGCCATTGGATTTGGGGTATTTGCCGTCCTGCTGATGAAGAGTTACTTGTTAAAGAAGGTTTGAGCTGTAATTTCAAGTAATAATGTCACAAACCAAAGACGGTGTTGTTGGGAAAAGGTCGTTTTGACTGTTTAACTTGAGGCTTTTTAGGTCTGTTCCCCAGTCAATCATTGAGTAAAAGCCTTTATTTTTGCTACTGACCTGTATGTAAGAGGTCTCTTGATGTGTATGTCCTAGACAGGATGGTTTGATCATTCCCTGAATAGAGTTGGGGAATTTGGCGAGTTGTTGGCGGATACTGTGGCCATAAGGCCTCTAGTGACTTGCAGCATAGTTATAAAGCACACAGGAGGTGTCAGCTGGAATCAGTCAACCTTTAAAAGGGTCATCCATGTTTCTGACGCTACTCTTGAAGGACATCAGCCTTAGGATGAGCAGGACTCACTCTGTGGAGAGAAGCAAATGCATGAATTTTTGAAGCGATGAGCATGCCTGCTTGAATACCTCACTCCCAAATTAATCTACACTTTGCTTGTGAGCCTTACTAAATCACAAACATCGATTCCTGCAAATTGAAACGGCAACAACAACAACAACGCAGAAACCCTTGTCATTATAAAAACTTCAGTGTAAATCACCAACGAGAGGAGTGGCTAAACATTCAAAACTGTGCAAAAGTCAGTAGGTCAGCTCCAAATGGCACTTCTGAGCTGAATAACATTATTGTTTAACTTTTTTATGACTTCGCACCAACTTGTACATGCAAGGTGCAAGCAAGATGACATCACTGTCTTGGCAAGTGCACAGGGAAGCAATAACAGACTGAAAATATACAATGGCAGCTTTGCTGCTTACAATTGAAAATCAGTGTATTGTGCAGTTAAAACAAATTCAGCCACTGGCAATGGCCTTAATACCTTGCACATTAGGATGAGTAAATCCTGACACGATAACATTGCATTAAAGCATAGCGGTTATAAGTCAAGTCCTTTTATTTATATATTTTATATAACACTTCCGGAGAGCAATATTTTTGCTTTATACAATTCAGACGGTTTCAAAGCTTTACAGTTATAAGCAGAAATATAGTGTTCATATTGCAAATTTAAAACTCTGAAACTTCACTTTTAGCAGTAAAGCAGCTCTACAGAAGGTAATAGTGCTGTTTTTCAATGTTGATTCAATTCAGTTCAATAATAGTTTAAAGTTCATCAATTATGAAAGGAGTTCCGCTCAGCTATAAGCACCTCTTCGGAGGATAATGCTGCCATTATTCACTTTGAGTCGGTTCAATGTTGATTCAGTTCAGTTCAATAACATAACATTGATGTTGCAAAGTTGATCATCAATTATGAAACAAATTCAATTCAGCTATGAAGCAGCTCTACAGAAGACAATAGTGCCATTGTTCAGCTAAATTTGGTCCAGTATTGATTGATTCAATTGAAAACTGTAAAGTTGATTTGAATTGATGAACTTTGCAGCGTTGACAAAAGCAGCTCTACAGAAGACAATAGTGTCATTATCCAGCTCAATACATTTCAAGTTTCCATCTCATCTGATAGTGTCAGTGCAGTCCGATAATATTTCAGAATATGACTGAAAATGTGTTGTCTTTTAACATCACTGTTGTCTGAACAGTATTCTCAGTTCTTGTGTAGTTTGTTTTGCTCATCGCGCATCTTCATTGCAGCCAAAGAGGTCAAAGCTACCTATTAAAACATTCATCGCAGCACACAGCAGGGCCGTAACCACCATAGACATTGAGGGGGACAAATCCCCTCCCCCATTAAATAGAAATGGTCAAATTGTGCCCCAAACATTTGATATTATTGATGATGCTCTGCTGTACTCCATTATGCACCGCTCTGCTTGTTGTTAGTAAGAAAAATTAGGCTGATCTGCCTCAGCGGTCTAACAGCACTCATCACTAGCTGCGTTTACATGGACCCTAATAATCCAATTGTAATTGGACTGGTAGCACAATCGTAATAAAAAAAGTCACATGTCCGAAACTGGAGAGTACTGCGCATGTGCAATGACGTAGAAATAGTGTAATGACATATGACTCGCAGAAGGAGCTGTTCTTCCTGTTGAATAAAGTGTCATAAATGAGTGTCCTGTCATTCTGAATCGAGGTCGACCGATAGTGGATTTTACCGATACCGATAACTAGGGCTGCGTTCACACTGCAGGCTTAAACGACCCAATTCCGATTTTTTTGCCCTTATGCGACCTGTATCTGATCTTTTCATGACAGTCTGAACGACACAGATCCGATCTTTTCAAATGCGACCCAGGCCACTTGGGTATGTGGTCCAAATCCGATACATATCCGATCTTTTGAAATGAGTCTTCAGTCTGAACTGCCAGGTCACATGTATCCGACCCGCACGCCGTTGATACGCGACAAACGTCATCATTGTACGTTGAAGTAGGCGGGAAATTAAAAAAAATAAACAACTATGGCGGACGATGCTGAGACCAGTCAGTGGAAGGGAAGCGAGATTTCTGAATTAATTCATATTTGGGGGGACAGCTCTATTCAGGCCAAACTCGAGGGCTCTTATCGGAACCGGGCGGTCTTTGAAAACATTTCCAGTGAAATGGCCGAGCGTGGTTACAGACGATCCTGGCTCCAATGCCAGCGAAAAATAAAAAGCCTCCGAGCCAAATACAAGGAGGTTAAAGACTGGAACAAACGACGTTGCTACCACTGCTCCACAAAACGCCATGGCCAAAAACCTTGCTCTCCTCTTTTTTAATTTTCTTCTTAACATGAGAAGGTTGTAATGGTGCTGGCTCCGTTGTGAAAATAACTTTAATAAAGCTAAACGAACTCCAATGCTGACACCCATATTTGGCTACTTCCGTAAACAACAAGTGACGTCGTTGACCGTTGAGTACTCTTCTGCGCATGCGGGTCACTTCTGGGTCATTTCACGTTCACACAGGAGATCACAAAAGGTCGCATTTAATTGGAAATGTGAACGGCCATGCAAAAAAAAAAAAAAAAATAAATAAAAAAAATAAAAAAAAATCGCATTTTTTCAAAAAAATCGGAATTGAGCATTAAGCCCTGCAGTGTGAACGCAGCCTAGGTTGGACCGCACTTGCCGATAACAGATTAATCGACCGATAGTTTTTAAAATGGATACTGGATTAAAAAAAACATAATTAAAACAGTGCTGAACTTTGAAAATGTGCTAAATTAAAACCATATAAATATGAATATTAAAATAAGAAGTTCTAACATAAATTCTTCAGAAAATAATTTAAACATTAAAATATTACAGGTCAAATTTGTTTCTTTACCTATAATCTAGAAACATGCATGTACATTTCATAGGTAACACTATGCAAGTCCCTATGCAACAAGGATGTATTGGCTTACATGAACTATATGCATTATGCATACATTTTTACAGCATGTATTAATATGAGCAATACAATTGTACCTTGATCATTCATGTTAGTTCATAGTGCATTGACCAAGGTTAACAGATACAAATTCAAACAATTTAATGTTGAAATTAACATACTAACGATGAACAATACTTACACAGCATTTATTAACCTAGTCAATGTTACAAATGGAATCTTATTGTAGTGTTACCATTTCATACACCCCTAATATCCAGTGATGCAAACTACTCAACATTTTTATGAAATTTCGCCGTTTTGAATTGAAAACATGCTATTATTTGGTCAATATGATACGGTTAATGTAATTCATAGCGGAATGTGACGAGACAAGAAACGTTTCGTGTTTTTGACATATCAGACATACAAGTAAGAGTGTTTTTTAAATATTATTTGCAAAATATTGTTTAAATTGATTACTTTACTATAGACCTGGAACTTTTAGTGTTCTTATTTTCCTGGTTTCCTCCTTAAATCCCTTTTAATCTTTTAATTATATAATTTCTTTTACTAAAAAAATACAACAAAACAAAAAAAACACCCCCACAGGAAAAAAATCATTCAAGACATGGTTACGGTTATGGCCTTGGCACACAGGGTCAAATCCATGTGGACTCTGGGAAGTTCCAGGTAGCAAAGTTTTCAGTGTCCAGGAATAATTCTGACAATGAGACGGCACTAGAAATGGCTGACTCCCTTGGGAAGAGTACTTATTACGGATTTTGAAACACACCCATGGATCAGAAAACATGCTCTCCACCCTGACTGATGTTTTGGAGGAGTTTTACTGTATGCAAACTCTCCTACAGGTCTACAGTACTACACAATAATTTGACATTTTTGGTCAATGACATAAAAAAAAAATCTGCTTAGTGGCTGAATGCCAAGTCCATTCTCCCCATGCAGCAGTGTTTCTGCATAACTGCATACATTATACTGGTTTATCATTTTCTATAGTAGGCCTATATTACCCACAAGTAGTGCTTTGTTTAAAAGAAAGAACCTTTACAAGAGTTTCTATTAGACCGTGCTGAAATTTTAACAACAGAACAGGACATATTTCTGGCTCGGAGATTGTGGCATGGAGGTCTGAAGAAGATCAAAAATAAGAACGTGGGAGATTATTTGTTCCTTTTGGTTCCAAGTTTAGTTTCAGCAAATGCTGTTAAATTATATTTTCCCCGAAATAAACTACACATTTGTCTCCAGCCCGTGACTGTCGCTCAGTCAGAAAAGCATCAACAAATGAGGTCAAACTTGAGATTGAGAATGCATAATGTCAGAATGATGCATGTTATTTTTGGGACAGACTGAATGCTCTGGAAACCTGCTGAACAGCATTTCATGCACACTGGTATTAAAAAAAAACTCAGAAGTAGTTTTAAGGTAACCAGAGCACAGTTTGACCACTGACCCACTAACAAAAAAAAGCAGCATGTAATGATTTAACAAAAAAAACAGCAACACGTAAACAAGGCAAAAACACATACTTGAGGCTGTGCAGTGCCTCTCATTTATAGTGTGGTCACAGTCTGGAACACATTCCAGGGTGATCACTAAAGCTACAGTGTTGCTAAAGAGCGCTTGTCTTCGGGATTAGGCGCCCTGGAGACACACCTCTGCAAACACGTTCCAGTTTGAGCCAACAACAACTAGTTTGTTAGAACATGTTCACGTTCAGGTGTTTTCTCCCTCCTGAAAAGTCTGTTAATCATCTGTTCAGTCAATTAATCATCAGTTCTTATTTTAAGCCAAATTATTAAAAAAATATATATATAAAAAAAGTAGCTGATTCAATGTTCATGAGACTTTCTACATCATATTTCACAGTGAAAACTACTTTAGGACCATTCAATCGTTTTGCATTATTTTCAGCACATAATGTGATAAAATATCTCACTACAGTATTTCAGAAAAAAAGAGAATGAATTTTCATGATATCTTAATGAATTGCCCAGTTGCCCCATGACTAGTGAATTAGGATTTCAAAAAGATTAGTATGGATTTACATTTGCATTTCAGGCCTTTGGAATTTCCAGATTTTGGGGTACAATCTGGTCCTTTTTTTAATGAGATGCACTTGTGATATATAACTATAATATTTAAAAGGCATGTTTTCAATGTTAATAAAAAGTTAAATGAAATGACAAAATCTACACACTCTAAGAAAACAAATCTATAAAAACTGGAAAAGGTCTGGTTTCTATTACAGATATGCAAAAAACAATATTTTTTAAATAGTTTTTATATTTTCTAAATGATACTTTCTAAATGACAGCATTTCCATTAACCTCGACTAAAACAGTTTTTTTCATATATCGCAGTCACTGCACTAGCCATTATTTTTAATCGAAGGAGACGTAGGCGTATGTTATCCAAGCATTAATGGCAAGGAAAGCCCCTTATACTTGGGATCGGCCACTTATGAGGTGTTTCTGGGTGTTTATCCCTCATATCTGCTTCGAGGTCTTCATAAATTGTGGCTTTTTTGAATTGCCTGAAAAACCACCTCATGTGAGCGTACAAATGGGAGTTTTTGTGAAATTGACGTGTTTCCATTGGGCGTATTTTCAATTTTCAATTTCAATAGTAATGGAAATGCAGATAGTGTCTGTTAGGACATTGTCAAGTTTACGGACATTTCCTTTAACCCTAAAACACGGGCAATACAACTCAAAATACGGGTAAGACACCTACGAAAAATCATTTTGGAAAATTTGACTTTTCTATCGCACGGAAACTAAAATCCTCCAGAATGTCGCCTTCTAATGTAAGGTTGTATTAGTTAACATGAACTAACCATGAACAACACCTCTGTTCAGCATTAGTTAATCTTTGTTAACGTAGTAAAAATCCAGCTGTTCATGGTTTGTTCATGTTAGTTCACAGTGCATTAACTAATGTTAACAAGATTTTAATAATGCATTAGTAAATGTCGAAATTAACATTAACAAAGATAAATAAATGATTTATAAGTGCAGTTCATTATTAGTTCATGTTAACTAACCTTATTGTAAAGTGTTACCACTTCAACTTCCATCACACAGATCAAAGGAACTTTTATCTTTAATCTACTAAGTGAGCACACACACACACACACACACACACACACACACAACAGAACATTTTTGTTTTAACCCAAGATCTAACTGCTGACTTATTTCAACAACAAGCCATTTTTAGGAAGCACCATTATTTAGAGGAAGTATTTAGAGCCTCTGGATAAAGTTACCCGGGGTAAGCATCCCATTTCTTTGATAGAGATGTTTTTGTCTAACTTTTTATTACTTTGTTTGATTAATCCATGCGGTCGCAACTACTTCAGATTTCAGAAGGCTGGAAACATCAGCCCCACATTTACCTCTGCAGTCGTCTGCAGTCTTATCATCACTGGCAGTAATAGAAAGCAGAGCGAATCATAGCCACCACAATCAGGTGATGATGTAGCTGGAGAGCGGAAAATGCTGACATTATGGGTGACGTTTTTTCTCCTGAGCTCATGAGCCACCGGTTATGGTAATTCATCCCAGCATGACACAAACTTGGCCAGCAAGAGCAAGGGTGAGGTAGCACAGAGGGAAAAAAATGGTGAATGACAAAAAAAAAAAACTTCAAGATCGGTTCAATATCAAACTGATGATCACTTTATCGGTGGTATTTGCGAAGCCAAACCTCACTATTATTACTGCTCAAACTTAAGGTTGTGGATTTTAACAAACCACTAATCCCAACCATTAAACTATGGCATCATTGCTCTATTTGTGCAACAGACATTAATCAAATAGATAGCTGCAATGATGTATTTTTTATAGTCCAAACCAGAAGTTACCATCAAACAGAAACTTGACAAAAACCCAACAGGACTTTTCCATTGTCGTTTGGATTATAAACACACCGAGGCGGTGAAAGCGAACAATTCAATAGATGAGTTTATCTGCTTAAAGCATCTGCTATATGAATATATGTAAATGCATAAATGTGATGATGACAACCTCTGTAGTCCCATTTAGCCAGTAACCACTTGTCCTCAGCCGGGTTAAAAGTGGTTCTAAAGCCATTTTATGCATTCAGACTTTATACTGTTAAAGAGTTGGAGGCTGAATCCGAAATCGCACCCTATACCCTCAAATAGGGGATTATTTGAGGGGACAGCCATTTGTAGTGCTGCCCGAAACCATAGTGGACGTTATGGAGTGCACTCATTCACTCCACCACTGCACCGCAATAACAGCCGATGTACACTCAACGACTGTCTGAATATCACTCACTTGTTTTCATTCACTCCTTCAAGTGAACTGTATTAGTGGACTAAAGTAGGGAATAGTGATTGAGGGTTTGGGGGCGATTTCGGATTCAGCCGGATTCTCATGCTAAACATGACCAAAGTAAAAAAATTAAAAATAAAAAAAGTATTTCTGTGCTAAATACACTCAGTTTCGGAAAGTTTTTTTTAAAGTATGGCCCTGTATGACGTCATAAAGGCCGGAATTCCTTGTATGGGCACTTCTCCCGGAGCTTCATTCAGGTTTTGGAAGCCGTCAGCAGCGCTGTCATTTTGTTTTTAGACCACAAAATCATCAGTGTCACTAAAGAAGTGTCTTTCTGGTTGTGAGGGAAAGATAACCCTTTTTAGCGTCCCAAATAACCCAGTGTTAAGGAAACAGTGGATGCAGTTTGTTTTTCCGGAGCAGCAACTTGCAGTTCTGCAAGTGTGTTTTGTTTCCAGCATTTCAGTGACAAATGCTTTATAAACAAGGTCCAGTTCGACGCTGGATTTGCGAATCGTGTTACACAGAACTTCCACACAAAAATGGAGCATCCCAGTGATAAAAGTCAAAAACACAGGCGGTGAGTGAAACTGCATCAAATGTCTGTTTTGTTGGCAATTGGTGCACGAGTGAACGTATAGTGCAGGGCTCTACATAGCGACCATTTTGGGCGCTATTGGGTGAAAATTACTGCCTGCGACTGCGAAAAAATATTTAGGTGCACCGGTACACATATAATAAGTGTTTATATTCTGACTATTCAATTCCAGTTCGGGTCGCAGCGCTGTGGAGGAGCACAGTCCCTGCGTGACTCACCATAGACATAAACAGAGAGAAGTAGATCCGGCTGCAGTGTTCTTCCGCGAGACGCGTGCAGTTCTGTTTATTAAGCGCCAGAGCGCCTAAAGTTACGGACAGCTATTGCTCCGAGTATTGGCATGCTTGAGAATGTGATATTGATCTTGTACAAAAGTCCAATAGACAAGTTGATATTAAGTAACAACGTTTTAACCACAATACTGTTTATTTTGTGAAAATCAAAACTACACCAGAACTGTTGCGCATCTTTTACCCATGAGCTGCATTAAATCTATGTAAATGTGTCTAAACAGCACTTCAGACAGAGCTGATGTGCCACTTCTACAGTGCAAAGATTGATCTTTTGATGCTGATTTAATTAGACTGGTAACAGTCTGGTTGTGTCTTATTGCTCTAACCGAATTCATTGTTTAAATTGACATTTTAAAAACAACTTTTCTATTTTAATAGAAGAAATTGACAAAAGATGATGCATACATTTAATAAGATTAGAAAACATTGCTCTTATAATGGTAAAAATGCACCTGGACATTAACTTAAAGGGACAAAGATCATCCTGTAATGGGAAAGTTATAATTGGAATGCGTGTTATTGATCAGAAAGTACTCCTAAATTTTTGACTGTGCTCCTAATTTTTTTTAATTAGGAGCACAAGTGCACCTCAAGAAAAATGTTAGCGTAGAGCCCTGTAGTGAACCGAACGTTATCTAGGGATAATACAATTATCTATTGTGTGTGTGCTCGTGACTCCTTAGCTCCGCCCACTGCATGCCTCCACAAGCTCGGCTGTTTGCGGAAAGAATCAGTGCAGTGTATGTGTCTTTTATAAATCTGATAAAACTAAAAACTCTTTGGAGATGTGAAGGATGCAATACTACTCTATAAATACTTGAGATTAACAAGAGATTGGCAGAAACTGTGTGTTATGTACCCTTTAAAAAATAAAAAATAAACACACACAGGGTATTTACTGGTGTATTTTATGATGTAGAATAAAACATTAAAATATCTTGAGCTTGTGTTTACCACAGACTTTCATTTAACCAAAAACCCATTTAAAAAACTCACTGACTTCAGGACGATGGAACTGGAAGTGCTAAAATGCTAACTCTACTGCAAGGCTTGTTGAAAAGAGTTGTGCTAAGTGATCAGACTTATGATCTTTGATACAACAGACGTAACAAATCCCATATTCTTGTTTAGACTCCAAGCACAAGAAGGCCCTATAGCCATTTCTAGGCACCAGAACACCATAGCTACTAAAACACATGATGACTGTGACTCTTCCACTTCTTACCTAATGTAAGTGAGGACATACCCCCACCCTTTCTATAAAGAGCTGAAACTTCTGAACTGCAGATGAGGTCATTTCCTTTGCTTACATTATGCCTTTGATCAGCTTCCTAATTTACAATGACTCACTTAAACTGTGACATTTTTGTGCTAAGAATATATGTGAAGTAAAATCCTGATTATTCTTGATTAGTCTTGAAAACAAAAATACACCACACACATAAAGGGATAGTCTTTCCAAACATGTTCTGTGGAACACGCACACACTGAAAAAAATATACTTTTGGTTACCATTGACTTCCATCGAATAGAAAAAAAAAAATGTTCAACAGAAGAAATTGTCATCTCAGTAAGGTATACAATATCATCCACCACCTAATTTAATCATCTTACATTAAATTGAATTGTAATTGAATTTTCAAGACTAAGTAAAAATAATAAATGGCTTTTTCTCCTACTTATATTATCCATTAGTTTTATATTACCTACCTATTAATTACCCATCACGACTACAGCGCTAAGATTATAATTTATCTGAATATGGAGCTCAAGGTTCTGTAATGTTCAGATTCAAGGCTTTGATGAACCGTCTAATCACAAATGATTTAATATCCTTCCTAAGCTAAAGTTAAGATCCCCCCACAGACTGACAGAGGACAATGACAGAATAATGAAGGGGTAAATCACTCAAAAGATCATTTCACGACACCATTAACACTGCTCAATATACAATATATAACATCAATATAATATTAATGTTAATTTAAAAAAAGAATAATTATCTCTATCACACACTGCCCTTTACAAAGTTCAAAAGTTTAATGAGCTTTTCTGCTTTTAATTCATTGACTCGTTCTTCAACTCCTACTCAGTTATTCCACATAACTCATAGTGACTTGACAAAGAAGTGTGGCCAAAATGGGTTACATTCTGGCTACATACCATACTTATTTGAAGCTACAAAATATCACGCTATTAAGTATTTACACATTTATATAAATGACAAATGTAACATTGTGAAATAAATGCTAATGAACCCCACATTGTTGTGTTTGAGCAATGACAAAATGTCACTGCACACTGGCAGATTATGCAAAGTCACATGTCAACAGTAATCTTGTCTACGGACTCCTAAACAGCAATGTAATGATGCGTTTGATTGAAATGTATCATAATGTTGCAATGCAAGCATGATAAAAATAACCAACTGAGGGAGGAGTCTGAAAATAATTTGTATGAGAAACACTTGCAGAATGGATAGTTATGCAATGAAATAATGATTATAACATTCACAATTTACAGGGCTGGGTTGGAAATATTTCTCTCTCAATTTTAAATGATCCTCATGTTGATGAACCGATATGGATTCTTAAAGGGTTAATTCACCCAAAAACGAAAATTAGCCCATGATTTACTCACCCTCAAGTCATCCTAGGTGTATGTGATGTTCTTCTTTCAGACGAATACAATCGGCCCCACTTTATATTAGGTGGCATTAACTACTATGTTCTAACATTTTAATTAATCATTTGATACAATGCACTTATTGTGTATACATGTTTTTACATTGTACTTACATTTTAAAAAATACCTGCATGTAATTACATCTGTAATTAATTTCTGTAGTTACATTTGTAATTACACAGTTGACATTTCTCTTACACCTAACCTTACCCTTATACTTACCCATACCACCACAACTGTCCCTAACCCTACCCGTATCCCACATCAATATCAGCAAAAGTGTTTTGCAATTCAATTTGAACACAGTAAGTACATTGTACTTATTTTTTTGATGTAAGTACATAGTACTTAAGGCCACCTAATATAAAGTGGGGCCAGTTATATTAAAGGTCCCATTTTTAGTGTTTTTTTGAAGCTTTGATTGTGTTTACAGTGTGCAATATAACACGTGTTCATGTTTCGTGTGTAAAAAAAAAAAACAGTATTTTTCACACAATTTACTTCTCTGTATACCGCTGTTTTCACTGTCCTAAAAACTGGCTGATGAGTTCCTTGTTCTATGAAGTCCCTCCTTTAGAAATACGTAACGAATTCTGATTGTGCCAGCGGTTTCCGTGTTGTGATTTGACCGCAGCTTAGCGCACGTTGCCCGGTTCCTGTGTTGTGATTCGACAGCAGCTTAGCGCACGTTGCACGGAAAGGTCACGCCTCTTAACGGGGAGATGTATGCGCTCAATGATCTCTACAGCGTCCCTGGGAAAGCCAAACAAAGGTGATTTGACTCCGGGATGAAAATAACAGCGTCTCGACGACATGGCGACAAACACACTCAAACGCAACACTTCCTCTTCTCCACGTGGGAGAGCAACAAGACCACGCCCCCTTTTTCGCGTATTCTTAGTCTTAGGCGGAGGTTAGTCTGTTCTACTGTTCTACTGACGTAATTAATGAAGGAAGTACCAGGATGTAGTCCTAATCGGCCGTTCGCTGTAGGCTTTGAAAGGGAACTTCTGTTAAATAAAATATCTCGCTTTGCATTGAACTTTGAGCTTTATAATTTTACAGGTATTATTTATGCTCTAACAGCAACATTACACACTAACTAAAGTTTGAACAATGGGATCACGAAGAACGGGACCTTTAAAAATGTCCTGGCTCTTCAAAGCTATATAATGGCAGTGAATGGTTGTCGGTTTTGAAGTCCATAAAAGTGCATCTATCTATCATATAACAGCTACAAACGGCTTCGGGGGGTTAATAAAGGCCTTCTGAAGAGAAGTGGTGCGCGTTTGTGTAAGAAAAATATCCATATTTAAAACTTTTGCAACATTTTGTACTGGTACCACAATTGATGTCTTTTATGTCCCCTTTTTTTTCTCTTATAATATTTGATACTACTATTATGTAATTTCTGTTTCACAAAATTTGTTTTGTTTTTTTTCTTTCAGCCAATATACCCAATTGTTTGTGTCTTTACTAAGATTTCAGGTACCATCCAAATGTAAGGAAATGTTGAAATGTTGAAGAAAAAAAAAAAGAAAAAAGATAAACATCACATTTATGGCTGGTTTCCACAGAGTGGTACGGTACGGTACAATTATTTCCATTTTGATTGTCAGAAGTTGCGAATGGTACCAAAATCCTGACCTGAACCGTACCACTTTTTTGGGACCCTTCCGCTGGGGTACCTAGCACAATAGTCTGGTACCTAAAGCTAGACTCACTGCAGAATGTTGATTGGTTGACAGGGAATCATTACTGCAGCCTTTGCTCAAACAAAGCGTGTCTTCTTCTTGTGACAAAGAGCCACATGCAGAGAAGCAAGAACAAGATCTGCTGTATGTCCTCCATTGTTGTTTACTGTGTTGCTTTCTTTGTGTGAGAATGACTTTGCTACACCATGCCTATCAAGTAAGGGTACTGTTGGCGGCGTTGTGGAAACGCAAGCTGGATCAGCGTTTGACGTCCCGAATCGTACTGTACTGTACCATTACTTTCTTCTCCTGCCTCCTATTCTTCTGCAATCCCTCTACTGTACAGGCTTGAATTTGCATGTCCTTCAGACTGAGGCTTAAGGCCCGGGTATACCCGTCTGCGCGCAGCCCAAATTTCGAGACCGCGCGGACAGTCCGCGTGCAACAGCGCATGCGCCAGCAGTACAGAAGAGTCCACTAGGTGGCAATACGCACAGTATTGAGCACAGTGTTCAGCCGTCGAAGAAGAGTGTGCAAAGACCGGTTTAAAAACAACACACTTGAAAAAAAAAGAGATGTCTGGTAGAGCATAGAATTTTTTTTTACTGCGCATGTGTCGAACGCGATCATCCGAGAGCATCCGTGGTGTAGTATACTTTGAAAGACACGCGGACAGGGCTGCGCGCGTGACGCGTCCGGGCACGGAAAGTGAAGTGTACCCCGGGCTTTATATATTTCACTTTTGGTGTGAAAGGGCTTTTACATTTGCCAAAACTATTTTTTTTTGTTATTAAAAAAAAAAAAACAAGCCCAGCCCACATGAGAAACAGTAATGCAAAAGTAACGTTATGCATTACTTTCCATAAAAAGTAACATGATTAGTTACTTTTTTAGGGAGTAATGCAGTACTTTTAAAAGTAACTTTCCCCAACACTGTGGAAAGACGTCGATAAAACAATTGTAAGCTATAAAAAAATTATTCATTATATTATTCATATCATTATATCTACTTAACCTGTTCTTCAATACTTAATGTATGTTTGCATCAAAACATCAAGTTATTACTACAATTCCCAGCCCTAATAAATGACAAATAAATTAAACCTAGCCCAAAAAAAGACAGGAGTCTCATTTAGCAGGTTGAGGACAGAAACATTTGGGAAAGAATGAGTAACAAGAGCACAAGACATAATGAAAATGGACAGATAACCACTGTGAGCAATATGGGACGGCCACACGCCACAGCACTAAAAACATTGTCACTCTGTGAAGAATAACATCCTTTTCTGACAGCAAACCCACAACAATTGCTACACAAAAAGACCAGTTTTGCCCTAGTGGGACACACTGCTGAGGCGAAACATGACACGCTCCCGAAACCCTGAAACAACACTGAGGGAGCGGCAGAAATCCCGGAGGAATGGAGAAGGCAGGTTTGGCTTCAAGCAACAATGCTGCGGCCGTTTCCTGTGTGGGCTTCCTGTTGGTTATGCCTTGCGTTCCAGCACACGGTCAGCACTTTGAGTCCAGACACCGGGCAGGTCACGGCCATTAAATACACAATACGTTTGCATGGAGGTGATAAAACAACTCCAGAACAAACAAAAACAGATGTATAGGAGACATTAATTTTTATCAGTGACTGAAGTACAATATCCTCTGAAACATACTCGACTTCCTAAACGTTTCCTCACTTCCCAAACGGCCTGCCAATAAATGTCAAAATCACAATGCGGCCACCAACTCGCTTTCCTTTCATTTTCCAACTGAAAAATGGCTTCCTCCAGCAAGGTTTAAAACATTTATTCAGCTTCAGTGGCTTCATGCATTATTAGTGGAGTGCTTAGTCAGACACTTCCAGATATTCAGAGGAGGATTCCTAGTAAACAATAACAAATGAAGCAGCTGGCTGCTATGCTGAGAAGGGCTCTATTTTGATTCAGAGAGAGATCAGCAAAAACTTCTACCGCTTTGGGTACATTTACCTATTAGCACCTGTCAGTTACTTTCATAGTAGTATCACACTGAATAAGATATGATCAATGAGTCACCATGGCAACATATGTTGTTACTAGGGGTGTAACGGTACACAAAACTGACGGTTCTGTACGCACCTCGGTTTTGAAGTCACGGTTCGGTACGGGTTTTGGTACAGCAGTTTTACAAAATTGCTTTTTATTTATTTTTAGTAAACAGTGGTTTACTGAAAAAAAAAAAAAAAGAGTGTCTGTCCTTAAATGAATTAAATTAGAACTAAAAGTTTATTGGAGATATTGCTGTAAACTAGGGATGGAACGATTACCGGTTTCACGATAAACCACGATAAAATGTACTGACGGTTAATAATATCGTTTAAAAATTAGGTAAATCCTGTCCAGTCAGCATCAGTCTGGTGCAGGCTCAGCGCGCAACGCTGCTTTTTGAATGAGAAGAAATGGCAGAAGGCAGTGACAGCACTCGGGGGATTGTTCAGACTTCTAAAAGGGCCAAATCTGAGGTGTGGTCATATTTTGGCTTTTTACAAAAGTCCTGAGGGAAACATTTTAGATGGTCACCCTGTCTGCAGAACATGCCAGAAGAAAGTCGCTGTAATCGGGGGAAACACTTCGCATCCGCGAACGCAAGGCAAGTGGACTTTGACCTCAATACCAAAACTACGTCTGGTATTACTACCACTCACACTAGCCTCTTTTGCGGTTGAACTAATTATAGTCTTCTCAAAAGCCATCTGTTATAATCGCGTTGCGCATTATAACCAACCACACTTGTTTCTATAATCAGAGGCGTTCAGATTAGCAGGAGTTTTGTTCAGAGCGAGCTCTCGCTTACTGAAAACGTGCAATGTACGCAGGAGATTCACTCATCATACAGTGGTTGACTGTTTCTGTTCTATTTCAGCAGCGAAAATAGTTTCAAGCAAACACAGCAGAACCAGAGCACATCTGATATGACTGGCATAACGCTGGCTTTACGTTCGAGATTCGCAAATTTAGTCTCTAAAGTTACATATTTCTAACTTCTATAGCATTTGAAGAAAACGACTTAGTCATAAAACCAGCTGTAAAGTGTTCATCTAGGCGTCAGGTTTTTTTTTTATATTTAATAAAATAAACTCAAATAATATGAAAATATGGATACGCATTATTTCACTAGGATACTGTTTGGGCTCGTACACAAAATATTGTAGATTAAAATGTGTCATAGCTGATAGAACACTGATGAGAATATATGCTTGAGAATATATTTACAGAGATAATATTAGAGATTTAGCGTTGCTATTGACGATGGCCATTATAAGGAAGGAAATCCCACAGAATAGAATCTAGCTTAACAAAGTGCATAGAGCTGCTTGATTTATTTGTTTGTTGATTTTCAAATATAAAACTTGTTGAAATGTTTTCAGTGTGTGCATCTGTTCTTTTTAAACACTTTCATCTCATTTGAAGAAAACAGTGATAATATTGATAACCGTGATCATTTGGGTCACTATAATCGTGATGTGAAATTTCCATATCGTTTCATCCCTACTGTAAACTATAAAGGGAGCCCTTACTTGCACATTAATATTAAAGGTTAACAACAGAGGCGAAACTATTAGCCTAACTTCAGTTGCTATTTCTTTTTAGATATAATAATCAACACTCAAATAACATATTACCCAAACATGTAAACTTCACATAAGGCAGTTTTTGCAATAACTTCTAAATCTAATAATAAAATAGTTTTTTCTCCAATTCGTTGTTGAAATATAATCATTTATACACAGTGTCTGTCATTTTCATGACAGGTTTATTTAAACATACATTAAATAATCAAGACATCAGTAGCAGGTTCGGTAGAATATAGGCTAATATAGTGCATATATTTAGTGAAAGAGTTGATTTCTCTAGTGAATAAAATTCTGTGGACACTGAATGACTGCCTGCGGTAAATGTGATGCTACATGACATAGTTTAGTTTACAAGCAGTTATATTGACGTCTTTCCACCGTTGAAACACTGATTGAGAGGTGATTATACCACATATGATACATAAGTTGTAATGTATCCTCAACATACCTTCAGATGTTCATTCATGTGTATTCTTAGGAAGAGATGATCGCGTTCACAGATGATCGCGTTCCCGTGCGCATCAGTCCCGCCACATTAAAGAACGTCAAGCATTTATCATTTGAATTTCGTTATAAAATGGACTGAATACTTAATATGTTCGTGTGGGGATTGAAGTCAAGCCGACTGTTAACTGTTAAAGACTGCATTCGGAAACCGTTCAGTACATGCCCTGTACCGAAACGGTTCGGTACGAATAACATGTACAGTTGATTACACTTAAAGGGGGCATAACACACACAGTTTCTGCCAATCTCATGTTAATCTTGAGAACCTATAGAGTAGTATTGTATCCTTCATATGCCCGAAGAGTCTTTAGTTATCATATTAGACAAATACACTGTACCGATTCTTTCCGAAAATAGCCGAACTTGTGAAGGCGTGCAGTGGGCGGGAGCTAAAGAATCTCGAGCACACGCACACACACACACACACTCCCTGGATAACCGGAAAAACAAACTGCATCCACTGTTTCCTTAACACTGGGTTATTTGGGAAGCTGAACAAGGTTATCTTTCTCTCACAACCAGAAACACACTTCTTTAGTGACATTGTTGATTTTGTGGTGTAAAAACATAAATGACAGCGCTGCCGACAGCTCCCATAACCCGAACAAAGCTCGTTGTTGACGCTCTTGCTCTAGTTCTGGTTGATGTGCGCACATGTATATCCAGGAGAAGTGCCCATACAAGCAATTCCACCCTTTATGATGTCATAAAGGGCCATACTCTGAAAGAAATTCTGAAACTTGTTTGAATCCTTAAGGAGTGTATTTGGCACAGAAATATATTTATTTATATTTATATATATATATATATATTTATTTATATTTATATTTATATATATATATATATATAAATAAATATATATACTATATAAATAAATATATATACTATATAAATATATAAATATATATATATCTATTTCTGTATATATATATAAAATATATTTTTTGGGCCATATTTAGCATGAGAATCCAACTCTTTAACAACCCTCATGTCATTCCAAACCCATAAGAATTTCCATAATCCTCAAAACACAAAATGAAGATATTTTTATTTCTGTCCCTCAATTGAAAGTCTATTCACCCAAAACTCTGAGGGTTCAAAACACTCATAAAGAGATTGTAATAAATAAATAAACTAACCATTTAAGTCTGTGTATGTGTCAAAATAAGACAACAATCCACCACACAGCCTACAATGTTAATTTGGCAATGTTGTCCTTCCTGAGTGATTCATAACTGTGACATCATTGTTAAGCTTGCACAAAGAGTCATTACAAAAGACGCCCGCACACACATGCACACGCCTATGCAAAAACTATGAGTGCATTGCACTGCGCTAGTTACAGAATGTATTGAGGCTACATGTAAAATCATCAAACTTGATCTGCATAACTTGCTTTCCACGAAACTCCTCCCTTAAGCAATTCCACAAATTTCCACCAGGAAACACCCCAACAGGGTACAGCCCGTGAACTGATCTGAAGTCAATGTTTTATACAGCTCTGAATGAGCCGATACCAGACGAGACGGGCCACAGTGGAAGACACAGTCGGTTCTCGTATAGGCAACAGCAGAGCAAATATGAGCATGCTGAAAATGGCAAAATGCTAGAAACTAAGGAAATGTTGATCAGCCTCACAATACTCAAGGCTCAACATTCTTTGGTCACTATATGCATAATTTGTTTACTTGCACTAAGGAGTCACCACACTAAAATTAAGAGATTTAAAACACTAACAGCATTTAAACATTCTGAGGGATCAGAGAAAATCTAGACGTGTATGGAAAGTTTTTTAGTCTTATTAAACAAGTCAAAGAAAAGCTGACTATCCTCTTGTATATAAAGAAATGTTGAACTTCTGCACTCGCATGGTTTAAATGAAATGCATGAGCAGCAAACTTTAATGAGAAGAGTGCTTTGGCAGGTGTGTAGAGCCAATTTAATCAGCTGTAATGTTTGTGGCAAAGAAACGAATGAAGAATTGCATTGCATCCCCAGATGCAATACCTCTTCTACAACTTCTAACTCTAGAACAAATCTTGAAAAAAAAAATTACAAATCCTCAAAACCTGAAAATCCATTTTAAATAACTTTTTTTCTTACTAAATAATCATTTTCAAAACTAACAAATCATATTAATTTACATTTTAAGAATTAATTTATCAGTCAGCATGCATACATCACTTTCCAGTCTAAGTAAGCATCCTTAATTTTTCAAAAACAAAAATGTGTAAGACAAAAACTAGTTTAATATATTTAGAAAATAAATACATTCAGTGGGGTACATTTATTTATATTATTATATATGACTTATTTGGAGAAAAAATATTTTGTAAATGATGAAAAATAAATAACTAGTGTGTTAAGAAACATAAAAGTGTACTCTCTTTAAGTATGCATAAATGACTATCTATCTATCTATCTATCTATCTATCTATCTATCTATCTATCTATCTATATATATATATATATATATATATATATATATATACACACACACTTTTAAGATCTAATAGAAAAAACAAGTCTAATACACAAGTCTAATATAATTGTTTTAAAGATGTTTAGATTTTTTTTAGTGGAAATCAAGACAAACTGATTAAGAAAATGATTTTTAAGCTGGTGTAGGTGTATGAATCTTGTCTCAAATACCACTATTTAAAAATCAGAATTTCTAGTTTTAATGCTTGACAGTGTCTTTATTAACATTAAACACCAGTTCAATGAAAGCAAGACAAAAAGCACAAACAGCTGCTGTCAGTAAGACAAGTTTCCCAATTTCATGAGGATAACGCAATAGTAGGGATACGTTTCAAACATTTATTTAATGAACTAAACTCGGTTTGCATAGTATTACCATACACATGTATCAAAGCGGATTTGTACTCATCAGCAGTGACATCAAGTGGTGCTCATATTGAAAATATTGACGTTGCTTTACACACGCGTATGTCGCAACATACACGAGCTTTGTACTAAGTACAAAGTAAAACATTTTAAATAAAAAGACAATTTAGAGATTTGCCACGTAAAGGTTTTAAATGTAAAATAGCTAACAAAGGTAGTTTTGTAGTGGAACGCTGAGGCGCGTCTACCTGATTCAGGTGCTTTTCCGCCACATGCGCAGTAACGAATGAAACATGGCGTTGAAAAGTTTGACCAAAACAAAATGTACTGACATGACAAGAGACGTATCTACTCACCGCATGGACAGTAAATGACTGATACTCCTCTCCTTCTTTCAGTGTCCAGTGAAATAGTTTACTGAGGATCAAAAAATCCCATTGACTCCTGCTGAATTTCGGCGTTAAACTGCTGGACTGAAAAGCGGAAGCGACAGACGACGCACGAAAACACACCGGTAAAGATGTACACTACACTACATACATAACACCATAAGCGCCTTCGCTCTTATATCTTCTTATTGTTTTTTTCTCTTTCTTTCTTTAGTGAATTAAAATCCTGTAGTGTGAAGTGAAAGGTCCCTGCAGTAGTCCTGTGTGCATTACTGATGTGAGTTAACTGACTGACTGACTGACTGCGGGCACCTGAATTTCCAGCTGGTTTCGGTGCTGAGGTGAAACTCCGCCTCTGCTCTTCTACACTACAGTATGTACTGCAGTCTGTCCCAGTGCAGCACGGCGAAGGGAGGAGTTTCTCCTGCTTTCTCACACTTTCCTCTGCTGTGTCGACACAGAGCAGCTACTTATTTTTGTGGCTCTGTTTCAAACCTCACGGAGCTGCAGAAATGTGGAACTGTTCAGCTGTACAAAGTGATGTGCGCAGAACAATATTGAAAGAGCACTTGTAGTG
Source organism: Romanogobio albipinnatus (assembly GCA_023566225.1). Classification (NCBI taxonomy): domain Eukaryota; kingdom Metazoa; phylum Chordata; class Actinopteri; order Cypriniformes; family Gobionidae; genus Romanogobio; species Romanogobio albipinnatus. The sequence continues at coordinate 66,722,994 of CM042239.1, read as the reverse complement.
TAAATTAAAGTGTGTGTGTGTGTGTGTATATATATATATATATATATATATATATATATATATATATATATATATATATATATAAACGTGTATGTGAAGATAATATTAATTAAATTGTAATTTATGCATAGGCTACTTAAAGAGAGCACTTTTATGTTTCTTACACTTATGTGCACTTTGTAATAATAATGTAAAGTCATCATGCTTTAACCCTTAAAATGAATTAATGTTTTACCAATCATTAGGCTACATATTCATATCTCAAACATATTTTCAAAATGATTATTTTCAACATCTTCAAAATCAATAATTTGATTGCTGACAGCTTCTTCACCAGATCCACCATCAAGTGAGTGACACTAATATTTGATCGCGTTCAGGACTTGTTCTGCAGTAAATCGCTGAGTTTTGCTGATGATTCTTCCTATTCTTTTGTTTTCTGCCTGCGGTAACTGAAACATCACTTTATCATTGTGTATCAGACTTGTAGAATAAAGGTGAATTGCACTTATTCAGTCATCAAAGATTCAATTATTGTTGTGCAGAAAAATACTTACACTGTTACACACCTTGGGTCCTTAGTGACCCAATGCGATTTTTACAAAAACAGAATGGGAAAACAGGCATTCTTAAATAATTGCATGGGCCATTGTATGTGGGTGGGACAAGACCCACCCCCTTTTTACGACCAATGATATTGGACCCACTCACTTTTATTGTCTCTAATTCAGCGCATGTCTGTTTACTTACCCCTAACTGATAAACACTTATTATTAAACACGTTAGACGCTTTATTTCCACTTTTCTAATATTTTCTTCATTTTTATTGAAAATAAATGCTTTTCCGATCTGATATGATGGGAGTAGAGCGAGTTCTGCAAAAGGCGGATTCGAACCTCGGGTCAAATTGCGTCAAAACTGAATGCCATGTGGCTTACCCCTACACCATTGCCACTGTAAATTAATTAGTGTTTTCCATAATTTTATCAGGCCTAACTAGACGTTAAGTAAACAAGGTAGTATATTTTTTATGTAAATGGTATCTACTCCAGTAAATTTTCTCTGGGAGAGGACCCACCCACATTATTGTTGCTTCCGATACCCATGCATAATTGTATTATTTTTTTCTCGTTTATAATAAATTGATTGAGGAATACTAAGAAGGTTGGTGTCTAACTTTAAAAAATGAATGAGGAGGAGGGTAGTGAATAATGTTCTGGGTCTCTAAAGACCCGAGGTATGCGTTTAAGGGTTAAAGTAGTAGACTTATTTTAATGTGTTGACTAACATATAAATAAGCACGTACTTGATTATCATTTGAACTCCAGTGTGATATTCAATATTTAATGTAATATATTTTAAATGTATCATTACAAAACTGTAATTAAGAATACATCTAAATACATGACATACAAGAAATGACTTTAAAGTATAGTATTTCACCATAAATGGATGTTAGTACATTCGAAAGTACACTTTAACTATATTTCAAAGACAATAGAAGTAATAAATGAAATTACGTGTACTTCACTCTAAAAAATGCTGGGTTGTTTCATCCCAATTTTGGGTGAAATATGGACAAAAAAAATGTTTTAATCAATGGTTGGGTTTGTCCATATTTAATCCAAACATGGGTTGAAACAACCCAGCAGAGTGTTAAGTGGGACAAAATGCACTTTAAAGTAATTTAATTTAGCCTATACTATAAAAACTGTAATACACTATAAAAATAAACAAACTATAATACCTTTTTATGTAATTGTAATTAACATGCAAAAATTGCACAAAAAACAAACAAACATTACATTCAATAATAAGAATGCTACTCTTTGGTTACAGTTTATTTTAAGGTGTCTTTGTTGCACTGCAATTATACAATTAAGTGCTGAGTAATGTTAAGTAACTACTTACTGTAGGGTTAGGATTAGGGTTTGGTTTAGGTTTAGGTTTAGGTTAGTTGTTAAATGTTATTATGCATAATTTATAGTTATTATGTGTAACAATGACACTGCAAAATAAAGTATTACCTACTCTTTTTAAAAGTATTCTAAAGTGTACTTCTTTTTCACAAGAGGCCTTAATAGTAATGACCTAGAACAAGGGCCATGTACAGAATGGTATACTAATACTACTGGTGTACTGCTAGTTTTCTGTAGAGAAGACAGTTTAACTTACTTAAGTTAATATTTACCAAGGTAGGTTTATTTTTTGAAAGTCAGGCACCTTAAACTCTCAGGGGGAAAATAAATACAGATATTGTACAGTTCTACACAGCTATAGTGGGGTGTGTCGAAAAAATGTCACAATGGAGTCTGGGATTAAAACAGACTTTTCAGCAAAAGGAACATTGAAGGGGTCATGAACTGAGAATTTCCTTGAGCTTTTGACATATCTATCAAAATACTTTAAGTATGATATGAGTCATCATACTATAAGAATATCCTTTGAGTTTCAGAACTGAAAACTTCCTTGTTAGTCAAAGACACGCTTTTATTGACACCAGGCCCAGCAAACAACAGGTTTTTCAAAGTGGGGATCTATGACAAAGAGAGGCAAGCACCGCCTCAACAGAAGAATATCAACACCTACTTCATCACTGCCTGTTTAGCCCCGCCCACCGATTCACGCATATAACATAGGCCTAGTGTTAAACCAGATCGAACTACCAAGCAATAAACATGTCGTTGAGGATTACAAAATATTGTGCAGTGCCTGGGCTCAACAGTAATGCAACATGTGTAACTGTGTTCATTCTAATGCCTGATCTGAAATGTAATGATTAATGTAGTCAGATGTTCTTTGTCTATGTGTCAGAAAATCAGTGACTAAACGTCAACTTGCGTTGTTTCTCTTAGTAGGATCAAAATAAACTGTTATTTAACGGTGATTAAATTCTATAAAGAAAGTGATCAAAGAAAGCTCCCTTTGCAATCGTTGGAGCAGCGAGTGTTGAAGCTGTCAATCAAACAGCGAGAATTTATCAGTGATGCGTTTATCAGTGACTCCTGTTTTATTCAATGAACTATATCACGTTTGCACTGTTAGTGAAGATGAAAGCATTCGTTAGTGTACAAAGTTGCAATGATAAGATCTACAATGATCATCACTGCAACCTTTCATGCCACGATCTTAATATAATGCCATAGATCTAAATATAATTCCATAGATTTTAAGCCTAGAAATCTAGACGCACCCTAGCGGCAGCAAATCTAATTTGCAGCCACGGTAGTAGCAACTCTCCGTTGGCTTGCGAGCTGGAAAAACCAAACTCTGGTCACGCCAATCACATCGTGTATAGAGTCGGTAGGCAGGCTTAACATAATGACGGCAGAGTTGCCGCGATTCCGTGTGCTACTCATAAACAAAGAAGCGGGCAAACAGCGGTCTTCCGAATATGCTTTGGCCGCGACTCTGGAAAACTTGGAGTTAAGCTTTTCTTTGAGAAAAGAACAAAGAACGGCACTGAAGTCTTTCGATAAGAAAGGAAGTTTTGCTGACCGGATAGGGCGAAAGTTTAATCTTACCCCTTTTCCACCAAAGCAGTGCTAGAGCTAGAACGGAGCCAGAGCCTAGTGTCAAATCGGTTCTTTGTGTTTCCACACCCTAAGCCCCAGCTCCGAGCCAGGAAAAGTGGTTCTTAAGTAGCACCAAAACATTGCTGGGCTAGAACAGGGCTAGAAGTAAGAACCGATTACGTCAGGCGCTGGGGGCGGGGTCAACAAGACCAACACAAATTTGAGATCCGCCATTGTTGAAATAGCAGCTAATGGAGATAACAGCTGCTGCTCGTTTGTAATCTCCGTCTATACAAATGACGGCGAACTGCATGAATGTGTTGGATTCGTTGTGTTTTGATGCCGATGTAGGATCGTAAAGCCATTTGATTCAACAGTAACACAACGTTTGCATTGTTGATGAAGGCTTGTTGGCAGCGGTGCTGTGCAGACCGATCGCCATATGATAACGAGTCCAGCGAGAGCACACGACTCCTGCTTTTGATTCACTCGTGCATTTTTTTTATATCATACGTGGATCGATCTGTGCAGCGCCGATGCATCTCGAACAAGTCTGGTGTGTTTTGTGTTTCCCGCTGCCCAGGGTTGCCAAGTTTTCACAACAAAACCCGCCCAATTGCTTCTCAAAACAAGCCCAATCGCGTTTCAGGGGGGCTTCCCCGGTAAAAATCACATTTGAGGGTAAAATATGTGTTTTTTTGGCATGGTTGCCTACTAAAATTCGCATTCCCGGGGCTAAATATCACATAATTGGGGTCGCTTCAACCCGCGGACATGAAAAACAGCCCGCGGCAACAGGACTTGGCAACACTGCCTCGCTAGCGTTGCTGAGAAAGATGAGACGTATACAGTGACGTAAGACATGGCTCTGTTGTGGCTCTGAGCATGTGGAAAAGCAAACGGTTCTTAGAAGGCTCCTCAGTCGAACCAATTATGAACTGGGACTAGCCCTGGCTCTGAACTAGCACTAGCACTACCTTGGTGGAAAAGGGGTGTCTATCAACTAGCTCCGCTTCACCTTCTTCGTTGCTCTGGTTGGTTGTAGCACTATCCTATTGCGTGCAGAGGGAATTTGAAAGACAACCGTTTATCCCGCCCCTCGGATTGAGCCCTGCCAATGGTGTGTTCCCAGACCCAACATCTTGATGTGGGTCTGGTTTGTCAGGCTAATAGATCTTAATATAATGCCATAGATCTAAATGTAATGCAACACTTTTCACAATTAGTTAACCATGAGAGCTGTAATAGTAAAAACGCACTAAAAGAGGGAGTAATACTATTTAAAATGGAAAGACGTTAGTTAATCACAGCAGTGGGCGTTTACACTGAAGTCTCACAGCAGACACGCCCCTTAAAACAGAGCGTTCAAATCAGAGGGCTAAATTCAGGGTAGGAAAAATGCCTTTTATTTATAAATGATGACAATTTTTGATGTAAAAAGCATTCTAACATTATAAGTGCACCCCAGGAAACATCATAAAACAATAATACAACGCAGTTCATGACCCCTTTAAAAAATAGGAGATATGAATACCAAAAATATAAATAGCACATAACATAAAGAAGAATTTTTTGGCCAATAAATATTGTAGTTAAATGCTTATGATATTTAAGACACATGCCCTGACCCGACAAGACACTATACAACCGTTCAATTAAAATCTTGTGAAACTTAGCGTATTTAGAATAATTGGACTATTGCGTGTTTCATACTGTTTTAGATTCAGTAGGTAGCACTGTCACCTCACAGCATAAAGATCCCAAATTCGAGTCCCGGAGTCCTTTCTGTGTGGAGTTTGCATGTTCTCCCTGTGTCTGCGTGGGTTTCCTTTGGGTTCTCCGGTTTCACCCAAAATCCAAAAACATGCAGTATGGGTGAATTGGAGACGCTAAATTGTCCGTAGGTGTGAATGCGTGTGTGTGTGTGAGTCCCAAGCCATGTAATGGAGAGTGTTGTAGAGAGACCTGGCAACCTACCCTGAAAAAATCATTGCCAAGAACATTCATGGACAGTCTCTTGCGTATGGCAAGAGATGGCCATAGAGTTGGATTGGACTGAAATGGTTATAGAGATGCAGTATATTATGGGCTGTAAGCAGTACTCTAATATTCTATTGTGAACATATCTGAAGAGTTCCCATCATCATATAGTTTGATCGATGCTCATGTATCGCCATCTTTAGACCTTTAGTGGCTTTGTATTATTTATACTCTTCTATCTGGTGAAAGCAGTTGTCTGGTGCGATGTGATGTAAGACTGCTGTTATCTGGACACCATCTGTCCAATCCTGTTACATAAAAAGATGGGGGAAAATATGTAACTGTGTTTGAACCATGTAGTCCATTACAATGTGGAATGCTGCTTCACATTTGAGTCATATATCCATTTAATCAAATAGCTCTTTAATGGGAGGTACAGTAAGTACTTTTGCAAATATGCCCTGTGGTTTGACAAGCAGAAATCCATTCAGTGCTTGACCATTGTGGTGCACTCGATCGGGCCAGTGGAAAAGGAAATCAGGCACATTATTTGAGTGCTCTTAGAGGTCATAGTGTATCAGAACGGGACACTCCTTTCCCAAGGAAGTACTTGGAAAGCCCATTTAAGAGACAATGCATTTTCCTTCTGCAAATCTTTTCCCCTATGAGCATATAATGTTTTCTTTTCTGATATTCAAGGTCTTGAAATGACTTGCATTTAAGGGATAGTTCACCAAAGAAAATAATACTCACCCTCAGGTTTTTTTCTTCTTCTATTGAACACAAATTAAGATATTTTGAAGAATGTTGGTAACCAAACAGTTGCTAGTCCCCATAGACTTCCATAGTATACCAATATTTTTTTTTTACTATGGAAGTCAATGGGGACAAGTAACAGTTTGGTAATCAACATTCTTCAAAATATTTTATTTTGTGTGAATTATTCCTTTCAGTGTGGTGCAAAGTTAATTATATAAACGTGAGGGGGCTGTGAGTTTATAGTTTTTTGATGGGATTCAAAGAACCAGCAGCTTTTCCACTTTGGAGGACCAAGGGTTTAATGATAATAAGGACATAGAGAAAAGAAGATCATTAGTGGCTAAATGGAGCGTACATTTTCAATTTTACCAGCTGCGTTTAAACCATGGCTTATGAGCATTAATTGTTAGTTTCATTACTCAGTTCTCATGTTAGAATTATGGCTTAATTATATTTCACGTTTGCATTAACTGTGTGGTTAGTTCATTTGGCCCACTGCATTAAAAGTATTTTAACTGGGTGAGATCCTGAAGGCAGCAGGTCTTTAAATAATTGGGCTGGTGGATGTGTGCCATCACTCACCCTGCTGCTATTGATGTGGGGTGAGGCCTAATCAGTTCATGCTAGTTGAAACTTGATGCCTTGATTTGTTTATGACCTTGCATTGGTTGTGAGTAAAATTAAAGTAAATTAAGTAAATTTTTCTGATGTCTGTATTCTGGCTGATATTATTGCCCCAAAACCAATAAATATGTGGGCGTAAATGAAAATAAGTGGGCGACATCGGCCCAAAAAAAGTAATTTTAGAAGCGGGGCATTTAACATGCAAGTTTTTATATTTTGATCAAAATGAAAAAGATTCTCAATAAGGCCAATATAAGACCGAGGAACCTACATTCACCCACTGGCCATTTTATTAGGTACACTTGTTCAACTGCTCATTAACAGAAATCTAGTCAGCCTTAAAGGGTTAGTTCACCCAAAAATGAAAATAATGTAATTTATTACTCACCCTCATGCCGTTCCACACCCGTAAGACCTCCGTATCGAATCAGTGGTTCGGAGTGTTATGAATCAGTGTATCGAATCAGTGGTTCGGAGCGTTATGAATCAGCATATAGAATCAGTGGTTCGGAGCATTATGAATCAGCGTATCGAATCAGTGGTTCGGAGTGTTATGAATCAGCGTATCAAATCAGTGGTTTGGAGTGTTATGAATCAGTGTATCGAATCAGTGGTTCGGAGCGTTATGAATCAGCATATAGAATCAGTGGTTCGGAGCATTATGAATCAGCGTATCGAATCAGTGGTTCGGAGTGTTATGAATCAGCGTATCGAATCAGTGGTTCGGAGTGTTATGAATCAGTGTATCGAATCAGCGGTTCGGAGTGTTATGAATCAGCGTATCGAATCAGTGGTTCGGAGTGTTATGAATTAGCGTATCGAATCAGTGGTTCAGAGTGTTATGAATCAGCGTATATCGAATCATCGGTCCGGAGCGTTATTAATCAGTGTATCGAATCAGCGGTTCGAAGAATTATGAATCAGCGTATCGAATCAGTGGTTCGGAGTGTTATGAATCAGCGTATTGAATCAGTGGATCTGAGAGTTATGAATCAGCGTATTGAATCAGTGATTCGGAGTGTTATGAATCAGCGTATCGCATCAGTGGTTCGGAATGTTATGAATCAGCGTATTGAATCAGTGGTTCGGAGTGTTATGAATCAGCGTATTGAATCAGCGGTTCGGAGTGTTATGAATCAGTGTGTTGAATCAGTGTTTCGGAGTGTTGTGAATCAGCGTATCGAATCAGCGGTCCGGAGCGTTATTAATTAGTGTATCGAATCAGTGGTTCGGAGCGTTATTAATCAGTGTATCAAATCAGTGGTTCGGAGTGTTATGAATCAGCGTATCAAATCAGTGGTTCGGAGTGTTATGAATCAGCGTATCGAATCAGTGGTTCGGAGTGTTATGAATCAGTGTATCGAATCAGTGGTTCGGAGCGTTATGAATCAGCATATAGAATCAGTGGTTCGGAGCATTATGAATCAGAGTATATCGAATCAGTGGTTCGGAGCGCTATTAATCAGTGTATCGAATCAGTGGTTCGGTGCATTATGAATCAGCGTATCGAATCAGTGGTTCGGAGCGTTATGAATCAGCGTATATCGAATCAGTGGTTCGGAGCATTATGAATCAGCATATAGAATCAGTGGTTCGGAGCATTATGAATCAGCGTATCGAATCAGTGGTTCGGAGTGTTATGAATCAGCGTATTGAATCAGTGGATCTGAGAGTTATGAATCAGCGTATTGAATCAGTGATTCGGAGTGTTATGAATCAGCGTATCGCATCAGTGGTTCGGAATGTTATGAATCAGCGTATTGAATCAGTGGTTCGGAGTGTTATGAATCAGCGTATTGAATCAGCGGTTCGGAGTGTTATGAATCAGTGTGTTGAATCAGTGTTTCGGAGTGTTGTGAATCAGCGTATCGAATCAGCGGTCCGGAGCGTTATTAATTAGTGTATCGAATCAGTGGTTCGGAGCGTTATTAATCAGTGTATCAAATCAGTGGTTCGGAGTGTTATGAATCAGCGTATCAAATCAGTGGTTCGGAGTGTTATGAATCAGCGTATCGAATCAGTGGTTCGGAGTGTTATGAATCAGTGTATCGAATCAGTGGTTCGGAGCGTTATGAATCAGCATATAGAATCAGTGGTTCGGAGCATTATGAATCAGAGTATATCGAATCAGTGGTTCGGAGCGCTATTAATCAGTGTATCGAATCAGTGGTTCGGTGCATTATGAATCAGCGTATCGAATCAGTGGTTCGGAGCGTTATGAATCAGCATATAGAATCAGTGGTTCGGAGCATTATGAATCAGCATATAGAATCAGTGGTTCGGAGCATTATGAATCAGCATATCGAATCAGTGGTTCGGAGTGTTATGAATCAGCGTATTGAATCAGTGGTTCGGAGAGTTATGAATCAGCGTATCGAATCAGTGGTTTGGAGCGTTATTAATCAGTGTATCGAATCAGTGGTTCGGAGCATTATGAATCAGTGTATCGAATCAGTGGTTCGGAGAGTTATGAATCAGCGTATCGAATCAGTGGTTCGGAGTGTTATGTATCAGCATATCGAATCAGTGGTTCGGAGCATTATTAATCAGTGTATCGAATCAGTGGTTCGGAGCGTTATTAATCAGTGTATCGAATCAGTGGTTCGGAGAGTTATGAATCAGCGTATCGAATCAGTGGTTTGGAGCATTATTAATCAGTGTATCGAATCAGCGGTCCGGAGCGTTATTAATCAGTGTATCGAATCAGTGGTTCGGAGCGTTATGAATCAGCGTATCGAATCGGTGGTTCGGAGCGTTATTAATCAGTGTATCGAATCAGTGTTTCGGAGCATTATGAATCAGTGTATCGAATCAGTGGTTCGGAGAGTTATGAATCAGCGTATCGAATCAGTGGTTCGGAGTGTTATGTATCAGCGTATCGAATCAGTGGTTCGGAGCATTATTAATCAGTGTATCGAATCAGTGGTTCGGAGCATTATATCAGTGGTTCGGAGTGTTATGAATCAGTGTATCGAATCAGTGGTTCGGAGCGTTATTAATCAGTGTATCGAATCAGTGGTTCGGAGCATTATGAATCAGCGTATCGAATCAGTGGTTCGGAGAGTTATGAATCAGCGTATCGCATCAGTGGTTCAGAGAGTTATGAATCAGCGTATCGAATCAGTGGTTCGATGTGTTATGAATCAGCGTATCGAATCAGTGGTTCGGAGAGTTATGAATCAGCGTATCGAATCAGTGGATCTGAGAGTTATGAATCAGCGTATTGAATTAGTGATTCGGAGTGTTATGAATCAGTGTATCGAAATAGTGGTTCGGAGTGTTATGAATCAGTGTATCGAATCAGTGGTTCAGAGCATTATGAATCAGCGTATCGAATCAGTGGTTCGGAGTGTTATAAATCAGCGTATCAAATCAGTGGTTTGGAGTGTTATGAATCAGTGTATCGAATCAGTGGTTCGGAGCGTTATGAATCAGCATATAGAATCAGTGGTTCGGAGAGTTATGAATCAGCGTATCGGATCAGTGGATCTGAGAGTTATGAATCAGCGTATTGAATCAGTGATTCGGAGTGTTATGAATCAGCGTATCGAAAAAGTGGTTCGGAGTGTTATGAATCAGTGTATCGAATCAGTGGTTTGGAGCATTATGAATCAGCGTATCGAATCAGTGGTTCGTGGTGTTATAAATCAGCGTATCAAATCAGTGGTTCGGAGTGTTATGAATCAGTGTATCGAATCAGTGGTTCGAAGCATTATGAATCAGCATATAGAATCAGTGGTTCGGAGCATTATGAATCAGCGTATCGAATCAGTGGTTCGGAGCGTTATTAATCAGTGTATCGAATCAGTGGTTCGGCGCGTTATTAATCAGTGTATCGAATCAGTGGTTCGGAGCGTTATTAATCAGTGTATCGAATCAGTGGTTCGGAGCGTTATTAATCAGTGTATCGAATCAGTGGTTCGGAGCGTTATTAATCAGTGTATCGAATCAGTGGTTCGGAGCATTATGAATCAGTGAATCGAATCAGTGGTTCGGAGCGTTATTAATCAGTGTATCGAATAAGTGGTTCGGAGCGTTATTAATCAGTGTATCGAATCAGTGGTTCGGAGTGTTATGGATCAGCGTATCGAATCAGTGGTTCGGAGTGTTATGAATCAGTGTATCGAATCAGTGGTTCGGAGCATTATGAATCAGCGTATCGAATCAGTGGTTCGGAGCATTATGAATCAGCATATAGAATCAGTGGTTCGGAGCATTATGAATCAGCATATAGAATCAGTGGTTCGGAGCATTATGAATCAGCGTATCGAATCAGTGGTTTGAAGCATTATTAATCAGTGTATCGAATCAGTGGTTCGGAGCATTATGAATCAGTGTGTTGAATCAGTGGTTTGGAGCGTTATTAATCAGTGTATCGAATCAGTGGTTCGGAGTGTTATGAATCAGCGTATCGAATCAGTGGTTCGGAGTGTTATGAATCAGCGTATCGAATCAGTGGTTCGGAGTGTTATGAATCAGCGTATCGAATCAGTGGTTCGGAGTGTTATGAATCAGCGTATCGAATCAGTGGTTCGGAGTGTTATGAATCAGCGTATCGAATCAGTGGTTCGGAGTGTTATGAATCAGTGTATCGAATCAGTGGTTCGGAGCGTTATGAATCAGCATAAAGGGTAAAGTTAGGGACAGGTGTGGTGTTATGGGTAAGTATAAGGGTAGGGTTAGGTGTAAGGGAAGTGTCAACAGTCTAATTATAAATGTAACTACAGAAATGAATTACATGCAGGTTTTTATTTTTATTTTTATGTAAGTACAATGTAAAAACATGTGTGTACTCAATAAGTGCATTGTATCAAATTATTAATTTACATTTTAGTATATAGTAGTTAAGGCCACCTAATATAATGTGGGTCCCTAGAGTTTACAGAGAATGGTCCAAAAAAGAAAAAATATCCAGTGAGCCAGACTGGTTCCAGCTGATACAAAGGCAACAGTAAATCAAATAACCACTCATTACAACCGAACCGAGGTCTGCAGAAGAGCATCTCTGAACGCACAACACGTCCAACCTTGAAGCAGATGAGCTACAGCAGCAGAAGACCCACTGGTGCCACTCCTGTCAGCTAAGAACAGGAAACTAAGGCTACAGTTCTCTCCAGCTCACCAAAACTAGACAATATAAGATTGGAAAAACATTGCCTGGTCTGATGAGTCTCGATTTCTGCTGCAACATTCAGATGGTAGGATCAGAATTTGGCATAAACAACATGAAAGTGTGGATCCATCCTGCCTTGTATTAACGGTTCAGTCTGCCAGTGGTGTAATGGTGTGGGGGGTATTTTCTTGCCACACTTAGTACCAATTGAGCATTGTTTATATGCCACAGCCTTGTTGCTGACCATGTCCATCCCTTGATGACCACAGTGTACCATCTTCTGATGGCTTCTTCCAGCAGGATAACACATCAACACTCAAACTGGTTTCTTGAGCATGACAGTGAGTTCACTAAACTCAAATGACCTCCACAGTCACCAGATTTCAGTCCAGTAGAGCAGCTTTGGGCTGTGCAGCCGACATCTGCAGCAACTGTGTGATGCTATCATGTCAATATGAACCAAAATATCTGAGGAATGTTTTCAGCACCTTACTGAATCTAGGCCATTAAGAATTAAGGCAGTTCTAAGGCAAAAGAGGGTCCAACCTGGTACTAGCAAGGCATACCTAATAAAGTGGCCAGCTTGGCGGTCTGCGCTGACAGAGGGCACGATTCTGTCATGCCATGCTTACACCAGCATTCGCACAGAAAGGTGGCATGTGGTGAGTAACACTTTAGTTTAGGCTCCATTTCTCACTATTAAGTAGTTAGAATGCGTATTACTACGATATTGGCTGTTTACTAGTAGTATAAAGCACATATTAATGCCTTATTCTGCATGACCATATTCTACATCCCTTAATCCTACCCAATACCTACACTTAACAACTATCTTTCTAAGTAGTAATAAGCAGTAATCATGAGATTATTGAAGCAAAAGTCATAGTTAATAGTTTGTTAATAGTGATAATTAGACCATGAACTAAAACGTGACCAATAAAACAAACATGTTCTTTTCTCAAATGTTAAATGATTTTAATCATCTACAACGCATGCCTGCTCTTTTATCATGTGATAAATTACTTCTAATGTGATTGCTAGAAAATACTCAAAGATGTCTTTTAAATGTAGGCGAGAGCGGGGAACAACCTAACACAGGGTTTAACACTTTCCACACATGCCAGGATGACCAAACATAGTGTATTTACTAGTTGCCATACCCACACTATTTAGAGGAAAAATTGCGTAAAAATTGAAAAATCTTTTTGGAAGATATTTAACCATAGCAAAAGTACATTTCCTACTCAAGTTAATTTTTCATCTCTTTTTTTGTGTTTATTTAAAATATGTTATTTTAATCTTATATCTGTCATTTAACAGTTGATATAGTTCTTTAATGCTGATCTAACAGCAGAAGACACGAGTCGCGGTTTAAATCCCAGTTGCGCAGGTAGGGTGCGTTGTCACACTGCATTACAATGAGCCCCTATTAGAACTATGATATTATATTCTATAATTTTATGAATTCTATTGAGAAACCATGAGAAAGCGGTGAATAATGACTGAGAGTCAATGTTCAGAAATACTTAATTATTATCATTTTTCTTATTTTTGAACTATGTCTATGCTGTATAACTGTGTTTTGAGGTGTGTTTGTTTCAAACTCAAAAATGTGTTTATGGGTTTATTAATTATTAAAAATGCCATTTATTTAATTTGAAAAAGTTAATAATTGTATTCTATTAACAAAAATCTTGGATATTTTTTTATATTTTCAGGTAACATTTTAAGCTGTCATTTGGTCATGTTACAATGCCCCTCACACCACCAATGGGGCATGTTGTCACGTTTCACTTCCATTCTTTCGGGGTAAATCAAGAAAAAAGAAAACACTGTATTAATGAAACAAAACCACATAATTGCACTAGACATTTGTGCAATTAATGTGGGAATAAATAAGTACTCTGAACCCTAAGTGGATTTACACAAACTGAGAAAGTCAAAAAGCGTTAGGTTGTGCCCCGCTCTCCCCTAATTCAAATGAACCCGCCTGCCATCTGTGGTTGTTAATAGCCCAACATTATTTGCACCAGACAAATAGGCTTACTAAAATATGACTTTAGTTAGATGCAGTCTATAATGATAATGAGCCTAATCGTTTCTGTTGAAATTTGAAGTACAGTGAGTGTGGTTTCAGTGCGTTTAGCACCTGGTTAATTGCGGGTGGTTAGTGAATAAGAGGCCGGTTTTTAATGACTCTGTTGGATGCAACTGTTTAGTAAATTCACCCCTGACTGTTTACCAGGGGTTGACTGTGATATATTTTGCTTGTATGTTTACAGTAGTCATGGTAGCACTAGCACTTGCTGTAGATATCACCGGCTGTTGGTACTGACAGTTAGAGCAGACAAACTGGCTCTGACAATTAGGATAAGAAACCATTTTTTTCCATTGACATCACTGAGAAAAACTAAGGGTGTAGTTGCCTGAAAAATATTCAGCTACAGTCTCTCTCTTCCCACACAACTTTTTCTTATGATATTTACAGGAAATATATGGAAAGTTTGCATAATGCATCAATGCAAAATGTAGAGCTTTAATGTGATGCCTTTCCACTAGAGATTCTTACGTCGACTGCATTAACCCCAAGTGTATTGGTCACACTCTAGTAACTTATGGTTACACGTGATTTAATTGGACTTCTGAGAATCCCATTATACTAAAACTACCCCCTTTCATGGAAACAGTATTCCCTGGTGGCTGTGGCCTCTTTCAGCAGATAATGCGCCCTGCCACAAAGCAAAAATGGTTCAGGAATTGTTTGAGGAGCACAACAATGAGTTTGAGGTGTTGACTTGGCCTCCAAACTCCCCAGATCTCAATCCAATCGAGTATCTGTGGGATGTGCTGAACAAACAAGTCCAATCCATGGAGGCCCCACCTCACAACTTACAGGACTTAAAGAATCTGCTGCTAACATCTTGGTGCCAGACACCACAGCACACCTTCAGGGGTCTAGTGGAGTCCATGCTTCGACAGGTCAGGGCTGTTTTGGCAGCAAAAGCGGGTCCAACACAATATTAGGCATATTAATATATGCCTGATCGGTGTGTCCCTGCCGCCATTTTGAAGTGCGTTCAACTTCGTCAAGTGGGCGAGAGAAGTTTATTTGGACAGACCACCGACCCCCTTGATTTTAACCGAGGAAGTGAGTCTACTCAATATGTGCAGTTCAGGCATATCCATAGACCACAATGCAACACAATTGTGATGTCACAGCATATCATACTTAAAGGGATAGTTCACTCAAAAATGAAAATTAGCCCATAATTTACTCACCCCCCGAGTCATCCTAGGTGTATATGACATTCTTCTTTCAGACGAATAAAATCGGAGTTATATTACAAAAGTCCAGGCTAATCCAAGCATTAGAATTTGATTAATAGTTGCTCTGTTTTTGAAGTTAATAAAAAGTGCATCTGCCCATCAAATAACGTGCTCCACGTGGCTCCGGGGTGTTAATAAAGGCCTTCTGAAGCGAATCGATGCGTTTGTGTAAGAAAAATATCCATATTTAAAACTTTATCAAGTAAACTTTCGACCGACCGCCTTCCCTGTTCAATTTATCGAAAAATTGTTGAAAGTTCCCCTGCCGATCGAAAGACTAACGCGACCAGGTACGCTCGTCATGACATCACGTACGCATCTTGAGTTTCACTTTCAGCATTCAACACTTTTCCATGGAATGCGGTCGGTCGATTCCAAGTGATTAACCCCCTTGAGTCGGCATTCGCGCCGGCGTGATCGGCTCTCTTTTTTTCTTATCAGGGCCCAAGATACTCAAATAACTCTGATATCACATAGATATCACGCCTCCTTACAAACTGGCTTTGTGAAGAAAAACTGTCTTACAAATTTTAAATCAGTGTATTGTTGTGAATGATTCTCACATCAGTTTGAAGCAAAAACTCTAGGCAAATACACACATGAGTCAAAAGTCTTGTGGACACATATCTATTGTGTGTTTTGAGGCCTTAATTTTAAAACTATTTTGTTCCATTTAAAAAAAAATCATGCATAAACATTAGGGGTGTCACGATTCATCTACTACATCGATGTATCGATTTATTTTCCTACGATCTAACTACATCGATCTGTGCTCGACAAGTTGGCCTTCCGGACGACATATATCGATCTAACATCGTTTTAAAAGGTAATCAATCGATTGTATCGATCATAGGAAATAACGCATTGGATTTAAGCACGTCAGACTTTAAATGGACGTTTTTTCTTAGCACTTTTAATAATAACGGCGTTAAACGTTACTCGATTCATTCTGCCTATCTGTGACATCATCGCAACGCACGCACCAGCAGCAGCGCTAAGAAAACAAAACATAGCATGGCGGATGGCAGAGGAGAAGCCAACCAGCGAGAAATTATCAAGCCACCAGGAGAAACAGCTACCTGTACTTTCAACCCTTGCTAAATGTTACCTGTGCATTCCTGGGACCAGTGTGCCAGCAGAGCGAGTTTGTAGTACTGCTGGCGACATAGTGAACGTACAGAGAAGTGTTCTGCGGTCAGATCATGTTGATATTTTTGAAAAAGAAATATGTAGTCATTGAAGAGTAGTTGGTTACATTTTATCTTTTGTTAAATATTGTTTGTTTATTAAACTGAGAGTAGTAGCAGGTTTCGCCAGTTTATTCAACCTGAAGAAATGTTGGTTGCACTTTATTTTTGATATTAATATTGTATTTGTATTATTTTAATGTTGAAAAACAACAGCAAAAGTAACAGGTACACCTACTATTAATTAAACCTGAAGAGAAGTTAGTTGCACTTTATTTTTGATATTAATATTGTAATATTAATATGTTGGATAACAAAAGCAGAAGTAGCAGGTTAACCTACTGTTGAAATGTTGGTTGCACTTACTGTGCTTTTATTGAAAATGTATTGAATATTGAAAATGAGAGCAGAAAAGGTTAACTTCCTGTTAATTCAACCTAAACTGTTGGTTGCACTTTATTCAAATAAAATTTGAATGCATTTGCCATTAATTGTTGTTTACTTGTTTGTTTATATCCATAATTAATTGATACCTGATTCCCTTACAAGAAACAACAGGAATCTAGGAAACTTCACCTGCACTGACCAGTATCCAGATATTTATTTCAGTCACACAATTTTTGGCTAAAAAGTTACTGAATCGATTTCAAGTCACTGAATCGTTTCGGATCGTATCGTTCTATGAACCAAAATCGTCCTTGAATCGTATCGACAACCTCAAATCGTGATACGAATCGAATCGTTGTTAAAACGAATCGTTACACCCCTATTAAACATTATTCTCTCAAAAATACAAGCATGTACATACATGTTGCTCACATATGGTAGCCCAGTTTGTGCTGAATATAGTGTAATTACACTTTTGCCATTAATGTGTTTATAAGCAACTAAAAAAATCACAAATGTAAGAGCATGTCAAAACTTCTAAAGGGCCCCAAAACAGCTCAGACTCATAGGGGTTAAGGGCTTAGGGCGTTCCATTTAAACACATGGCAAGGATTCCGCCAGTACTAGTGTATCGTACATACAAGTTAACAAGATGGAGGGAAGACGAGAGATAAAAAATGTGTGATTTGCGAAGCTCCCAATCTTCTGTATCCTGTACAGGAGTAAAGTGTATCAATGTGGCCTAAACAACTTGATGCACTTACAGTTGGTCACATTGGATCTTGCATCCACCTCCAGAGGTGGGTTGAGTGATCGGATTGCAGTGTGTCTCAAATTTGCTCTGTACCACCTATGACATTCTGAAGTTCTGTTGTTCACTTTTTTTTGCACCAAACTTGTCAAGTTACACACCAAAGTTTGTTCAAATCTCTAAGTATGAGCAATAAGCAATAGTAAGCTTGCTAGCAAGCACCACTAATTACATTACATTCAGTATTGAATGGCTGCTGCATGTTAGTCATAATCACATTGTGTCAGTTTATGTAATGGCAGCGTGCCAGAGATCAATGCTGACTCTGATGACTTAAACACAGGAGTTGCAGGTGCACCGGCATGTGTTGTTTTCATTAATGCTCAGTAGGGACCTTTACACCTTTCTACCATGTCAACCTGCTCTTGACCTTTCGTTATTTTTTGTTACACCCAATTCCATTTTGGATCAACAGTCCACTGGCCTTGTGTCAGTAGATCATGCTACCTTCTTATGTTATTTGACAACCTGG
Organism: Romanogobio albipinnatus; assembly: GCA_023566225.1. Classification (NCBI taxonomy): domain Eukaryota; kingdom Metazoa; phylum Chordata; class Actinopteri; order Cypriniformes; family Gobionidae; genus Romanogobio; species Romanogobio albipinnatus. The sequence goes on along the minus strand of CM042239.1, from coordinate 66,704,819 downwards.
TGTGACTATTCAATGTCCAGAATGCTGACCAGTTATTAGCAGCCATTAGTTCAGGAGGTTAATTGACTGTTAATATCTAAAAACAGCAACCGAACTGGCAGCATGTGATGTTGGTTTGTTTATGTGAATTAAATATCAACCACTAAACAGGATGTTTATTCCTCAGAGCGGCACAGGGAAGATTATATAAAAATTAAGCAATTTAAAAATAATTAAAATAGCTGTAGCAAATATAAGAATGGTTTATTGCTGTCCATCTTTTTTTGATACTTGTTCAGAGGGGGGGGGGGGGTCCTCTGGGGGGGAAAAGCATTTGGGGGGTAAATATGTGTTATTTTGGCAGGGCTGCCTGCTAAAATTCACATTCCTGGGTCTGTATATCACATAATTGGGGTCGCTTCAACCTGCGGACTTGGCAACACAGTGCAGTTGAGTTCTGTTGACATTTGACAACTAACGTTATGAGTCGCTCCGTTGCACTGATTGGTTGTAGGTCTATCTAGTTGAGGTCTTTCCTGGTTCGGTTGAAACACGCCAATCACAGCCCAACAGAGCAGTATCAGACTCATATTCTGACTATAATTGAGTATGACGACGTCAGGCTAGAGCAGGTTATGTTCAGAGAGTGAGTTGCTACATACCTTGAAAGTTACCTCCGTTTTTGGAACAAAATGTTGAGGTTATCCGCTTACTTAGGCCTACTCTTAAACATACACAGGTATGGCACTTAACCTTCTTTCTGGAATACCCCCCTGTTCTTTCCGACAACAAAGCACTAGAATAGGAAGTAAGAAAAGTTCCAATTGCACTTGAAGGCAGCATTATTGTCTGTAGCCTCAGGTGTTATTTGTGTATATTTATTTTGTATTCCCTTCAAAAAACCTGACAATCAAAACTGACAATTATTTTTTTTTATATATATAGAATGTTATTAATACGTTATCCGTGCATATTGACCTCCCCTCAATTCCCGATGGACAAAATCAAGTCCCGCCCAACCCTTTTTCTCGCTCTGGAAACATCACAATAGGGGAGAAAAGTTGATCACAATTTCTGTTTCGTGACAGCTTTAAAAATTTGCAGTGATAATCGGTGCATGTACAAGAAAAGACCAATTGAAGTGACAGCATGATGTACTGTACACCGCCAGGAACGTCTTGTATTTTTACTGCATTTACTGTTTGACGACTGTGCCCAAAGTAAAGAAGTTAAGAGGAAGTAGTCCAGTCTAGTTTTAGATCTGACGTTAGGGAGGTGGCTCTCTCTGCTCTGGCTGATCAAAGAACTACTGGAACTTGAAACACCCAACTTTTCTTTACCCCATAGGCTACTGAGTTCAGTCATTTATAGCTTGTTGGCCAAAAAACACCCTCATGGTGCAAACACGTTTAAAATATATTTATTATCACAGCTTTAATATGTTATAAAGATGCAAGAGAGTTCCGCCCAACCCTTGATAAACAGTTTCAAAAGAAACCTGGGGTTACAGTTCCTTGAGGGCCAGTGTAGGAATCCAAAGCCTGTCAGAGGGGCAGCTTGAGTCTTTCCAACAGCAATCAAACAGATAGTGTTTAGGAATAAAGCCATGTCCACTGCAAATGAGATATTGGGTATTTTTTTCTATTATAGCATTTATTTTGGCAAGAGTCTGCTGCATAATTTGAGGTCAGCATGTTTCTAAAAAACTGTACCCACTCTAAACAAAAGTCCCTGAATATTAAATGCCATTAACGTGTCTGCAAGTTGCAGTGGTGCAATCAGTAAAGCGTTATGGTCTGTGCACACCGGGACGATTATCGGCAACTTTTTTCGAGACGTTTTTCAGCGCGTCTTTGTGTTCACACCCAAGCGATTTTCACTGCAGATGCGCCGAGTGAACGTGCAAATTCAGTAGATGGCGCTCCCGGGACACAAGGTGGTGCTGCGCCACTTTGCGCTTATGACACTCGCTTGTCACACAGAAGAAGAAGAAAGACAGTATTTACCATAGACAGTAAAAGAAATGGACACAGCGACCCCATAGGCCTCGACGGGGAAAATAGAAGTCAGGTAGAAGCACTCCCTTCCTGATGGCTGAGCGTACTGCGCAGCCTCAGACTGAGCTTGACGTCGTAGATGTGACGTGGACAACCTGTCTGACAGTGACAAGTCTTCTAGTAGTTGTGCAACGTAAAATCTAAATCACCGAATCTTGTAGAGATAGAGAGAGTGAGCAGGAGCAACTTTTGATGAATGAAGCAGGATTTGCATCATCTCTATCGGCTTTTATGCCTCCACATCCCCCCGATTGCCTCATAGACAGTAAAAGATTGCCTACAAGCTTCTCCTCGGGTCTATACGGTACAGCGCGACGGAGTCGTGGTTATGACGCAATCGTTAGCCTACTTTTTACAAAAACGGCTTCTACGGGACGATACTGAAAGATACAAGTTAATGGAGCATTTTATACATTGTCGTGTTTGTTTAGAAATAAACAATGGACAAATGGAGTCTTTAAACGCCTCAGATGTAAAGATATTCACTGTCAAAGTGAGGCCAAAATGAATGGGAGTCAATGGGATGCTCACAGCAGGTGATGGCTTGGTTAGCAATGGCTGCCCCCTTGGTATTTACGTGCTTGCCAAAACCATTCACACACTTTTTGCTAACTAGCAAGCAGCATTAGCAGCTCATCTTCTTCTTTGTCTTCTTACTTCCTCTTTGTCGTATCAATGTGTGCTCGGCAAGACCGTTTTGTGCTTGAGCGCCACCAAGTCGTGTTGTATTGTAACTTCAGCAGCTCCAGGCACGTGAACAAAAGCGGCGATCTCATTGGTCAGCCAGTTTTTAACGTGCCGTGTTAAAACAAAAAAACGAACCCAAGGCATTTTTAAAAACATTTTTATGACACTTTTTCCGCGTGGTGTTTTGCACATTGGTGTGCACACTCAAATTGATGCCCTTTGTTTAGTTACAAGGCGTAAAATCGTCCCAGTGTGAACAGGCCTTAAGGCTTAAAGTCCTCATGATATCAAAATCAATCTTATTTACTTTGTTAGCACACATTACAGGTCTTAGGGTGAACAATTAATCCGTGCAAGTTAATACACAGAAAAAAATAGTTTGCCGTGGTAATCTCTTATCAAAATCTGAAAAGTAACTTCCGGTCTGGAACAGCGTTCCCTTTCCGATGACGGCAGTTTGACGGCTTGGGTTTGAATATCCTTAACCACTCCTCTTCAGCCGTTAGTCTGCTATGAGCGAGAGATGGAGAGGAGGAGCGCTGAAGTAAAACGCTGCCCTCTATTCAATATTCCGCTTCACTTGGAAATACGTCACAGCACTGAAATAAAGTCAGTTGCAACTTCCGGTTCACTGGGACTTTAAGGATCTTGGTTTTGACGCAATCGACCCGGGTTCGAATCCGCCTTTTGCAGAGCTCGCTCTTATCCCTTTTCCCATCACATATCACATCGGAAAAGCATTTACTTTCAATAAAAATTAAGAAAATGTTCTAAAAATGGAAATAAAGTGCCTAACGAAATGTTTTATAATAATAAAAGCATTTATTGGGTAGGGTTAGGGGTCGGTGTAGGGAGGGCTTTTATTGTCCCATTAAGGCGGCATCCATTTCATAATTTTAATAAATATAATCATTTACACTTATATTATTGTATCCTGTTAATGTACAACAATACTATTTACACATATTGCAAAGAACTGCTACTTTTACATGGTGTAAATAGAATATACTGTATCACTATTTTCACTTGGTATGCTATTTCACTTAGTATAAAACATCTACAGCTATTTGCACTTAGTGTAAATATCATCTATTGCTAAGAAAATATGTTATTTTCACTTAGTGTAAATAGTATATTGCCGCTGCCTATTATTCAATTCCCAAAAATATATTTGACTTAAAAAAGATGACCTGATTTTTAGGACCTGATTTCTTTAATGGTGGTATTTTTATGCCAATTATGAACTTATTACAAAAAAAGTCCTCATTTGCATTAGAATTTCATTTGCATTAGTATTTCATTATGGTAATGAGAATGCTGTTTATCTCGCATTACAAAAGTGTGAATGAGCTCGTTTTTTTATATGGTAATTTTGAACAAGATTTTTATTATTGCATTATGGAAACGAGTTCTTGAAAAAACAAAAACAAATTATTTAATAATCAACCAAAAAACAAAAACAAATCCATATTGGTCTTTATTATGTTTTTGAACAGCAACATCTGTCACAACACATTCTCATGGCAATTTGTAACTATTTTAAGTTGTCTAATTCGTATGAATTCATAATCTCATTTGTACGCTTTCGTGTAACCTGTTTACACCCCAGTGATTGGTGTGTTTAGGGGTGGTCCTTTATGATTACATTTTTAAAAAGTTTTTGTACGATTCACACAAAAGTCCCACCTCATAAAATTATGTTTTTCCATGGGATCGCAGTGCACATTTTTAACCCACAGCACTGCTTCAGCATTTATGTAGACTGTGTAGAGGTGAGCATGTGTGCCGACCATATAGTAGACTCACAGTGCATCATTTATTATCCATTTAGATCATCTGAATCTGCAATCTACACAACAAACACACAAAGGCAAGCAACTGAACATCAGCATGTTTTCTTCTGACTCAGGCTGAGGCTAATTGGTTGGCTTTTCTCCAGCAGCTTCTGTTTGCCTACACACTCAGTTAGCTATAAGGACTTTACTCAATGTTTTGCTGCGTTCAAGGATTTCAACTGCTCAGTGTCTTATAATTAAGCAGATATGACATGGCATAGTCCTGTGCATCCCATTGTCCTGGCTTTCTAAAAGAAACACAACAACTTTGCTTTCATTTAAAATACTACATACTGTAATATTAGTCACCAACTGCACATTTACTCTACACTCTTATGGTGCGTTCACACCGGACGCGATTCGCGCGATTCGTGCGAGTGATTTACATGTTAAGTCAATGCAGAGACACGAAATGGCATTCTGCGGCGCGATTCGCGCGAAAGAAGCGGCGAGATTTGCGCGATTCGCGCGATTGAGGCGGCGCGAATGACGCGAATTGAGCGTTTTGAACGAGAAACTCAAATCTGTGGTTAATTTATAAAAAGAGTGCCTATTTGAACATTTTATCTGGCGTTTTCGGAGTTGTGAGATCCAGGGGATCAGCGGCGCTCAGCGCTCGTTTACCCGGCGAGACCCGCCTTTCCTCGGCTAGTAAACAAAAACAAAATAAGAAAAATATTCATCCTGTTCAAAAGTTTTCACCCCTTGCTCTTAATGCATCGTGTTTCCTTCTGGAGCATCAGTGAATGTTTCAACCTTTTTTAATAGTTGTGTTTGAGTCCCTCAATTGTCTTCAGTGTGAAAAGATGGATCTCAAAATCATACAGTCATTGCTGGAGAGGGTTCAAATATGAAAAAGATGCTGGAAAACTGAAGAATGTGCAAGACCTGGAACATTGGGCAGTTTAACTGCTCAGGACAAACAAGTGACTCATGCACAACCATCACAAAACAAAACAAAAAACAGCCATGAATCATCCAGGGAATGACTCACAGTATTAAGAATAAATGGTTCATAAACTTTTTTACGGGCCATTTTTAATAAATTCAGCTATTTTTTTGTCTTGTGGGCTATATGTATTAAAAAAAATAAAAAAATAAAAAAGTACAATATTGTATTCAGGACAGCACTAAATAAAAAATAACGCATTTTGTATGATCTCTTTCATTTTGTTAAAATTATTCACATTTTCACAGATTCTGTAAGCGTTTCACATACTTTTTCTTGCAACTGTATTGTGTCTGACAGAAATCTTTAAGGTTCTATTTTAGAACCTTTTCCTCATATTTGAACCCTCTCCAGCAATGACTGTATGATTTTGAGATCCATCTTTTCACACTAAAGACAATTGAGGGAGTCAAACACAACTATTAAAAAAGGTTGAAACATTCACTGATGCTCCAGAAGGAAACACGATGCATTAAGAGCAGGGGTGAAAACTTTTGAACAGGATGAATATTTTTCTTATTTTGTTTAAATATCAATTTGTTTCATTTCATACTGCCCTTCGAATTCAAAAAGTTTTCACCCCCCGGCTCTTAATGCATCGTGTTTCCTTCTGGAGCATCAGTGAATGTTTCAACCTTTTTTAATAGTTGTGTTCGAGTCCCTCAATCGTCCTCAGTGTGAAAAGATGGATCTCAAAATAATTAAAGGCTTAAAGGATTAGTTCACTTCAAAATTAAAATTTTCTGATATTTTACTTACCCCCATCTCATCCAAGATGTTCATGTCTTTCTTTCTTCAGTCGAAAAGAAATTAGTTTTTCTCCACATAATGGATTTCAATTGCAACCAATGGTTGAAGGTCCAAATCAATGCAGTTTCAAAGGGCATTGAAGGGCTTCAAAGGGCTCTGCACGATCTGAGCCGAGGAATAGGCTCTTATCTAGCAAAACCCTCTGCCATTTTCTAAACAAAATAATAAAATATATATAATTTTTCAAATTTGAAAAAGCAAAGTCGATTTGTTATGCATAATGTACATATAAAACCCTTCTGAGTTTGCTTTGCATTAGTTTCTAATGCAAAGCAAACTCGGAAAGGTTTTATTTTGTCATAATTACAAGCTGACTGTATGCTATCCTTCTTTTTACACAGCTTAAATGAATAACACTCTAAAAAAAAAAGGTTCTATATGGCACCAAAAATGGTTCTTGGCTCGTAATCATAGGGGAACCTTTTTAAGTGCTATATAGCACCAATTTTGGTTCTTCAGTGGTTCTTCAGTGGTTCTTCAGTGGTTCTTTGACTAAGGTGCTATATAGCACCTCTGAAGAACCGCTGAAGAACCACTGAAGCACCAAAATTGGTGCTATATAGCACTAAAAAAGGTTCCCCTATGATTACGAGCCAAGAACCATTTTTGGTGCCATATAGAACCTTTTTTTTTTTAGAGTGTACTCATGAAATATTAATTTGAGTTATTTTACTGTATGAGGTGAAAGAGACCACAGAGTGATGTGAGAAACATTAAACTAGCACCACACAAATTGCTTCACAAATTTGTCAATTATTAAAAAATATTTGATGGCAGAAGGTTGTGATCAACCAATCAGAACCGACCAGGCAAAGCTGCTTCTCGTTTTCCCTTTTATGCCATTACATCTATTTTTTATCAAGCACAGACCCAGCTGAGGGAAAACGGGCTGAAGTTGAGCTGTGATGGACGTGTGCTGTGCCCATCAGCGGTTGTCTGATAGAATGCGAGAGACAGCAGCCTTACAAAAGGCAAGAGACTCATCGCTCATCTCAGCTGCGTCAGGAAAACAGATTCAATTTGTCGGCCCCGGAGACTCTAACCTTGATAGTAAAAAAAATGACACAAGCATACAGTGCATACAGTAGACATGCACTACTGGATTCAAATTTACTACTAGTGCATGATGAAAATATGTTGTGTTAAAGGAACACTTCACTTTTCTTTGAGAATAGGCTCATTTTCCAAATCCCCTAGAGTTAAACAGTTGAGTTTTGCTGTTTTCGAATCCATTCAGCTGATCTCCGGGTCTGGCGGTAGCACTTTTAGCATAGCTTAGCATAGATCATTGAATCTGATTAGACCGTTAGCATCTCGCTAAAAAAAAAAAAATTAACAAAGAGTTTTGATATTTTTCCTATTTAAAACTACAGAAGAGTCAAGTTTTAAATAGGAAAAATATCGAAACTCTTTGGTCATTCTTGAGCTAGTTGCTAACGCTCTAAACAGATTCAATGATCTATGCTAAGCTACGCTAAAAGTGCTTCCACCAGTCCCAGAGATTGGATGAATGGATTCAAAAACGGTAGCACACAACTGTTTAACTCTAGGGGAGTTGGAAAATGAGCCTATTTTTAAAAAAAGTGTTCCTTTAATACCAAAAAGCTACTTTTGAAAACACAAGTTCATTGAAAGCTTTGTTTATTCGATCATTTAAATAAATGTTGATAAATACATATTTACAGGTCTATATGGGCAGATTGGCAAGTCCTTCTAGTCTTCGGGATTACATTAGCTTATCGAAATGGTATAGATCAACATTAGGAGACATTTACAATAATCCATCAGAAATCAGTCACTGCATGCCATATAATAGCCTTACTTCAGTGTCTTACGTTTTCAGTATGCTAAATTTACTATGTATGCATTTGTCTACTTATATTCCAGTTTTTTCACACTACCGGCTATAAGTTTGGAATAATTACGTTTTTTTATGTTTTTGAAAGAAGTCTCTTATGCTCACCAAGGCTACATTTATTTGATCAAACATACAGTGAAAACAGTACCATTTTGGGAAGTATTATTACAATTTAAAATAACAGTTTTCGATTGTAATATATTTTAAAATGTAATTTATTCCTGTGATGCAAAGCTGAATTTTCAGCATCATTACTCCAGCCTTCAGTGTTACATGATCCTTCATAAATCATTGTAATATGATGATTTGCTACTCAATTATCATTGGTACTCAGTTATTAATAATGGTATTATAAATCAATTTGTCAAAATCAACAGTTGTGCTGCTGCATATTTTTGTGGAAATGAATGCAGTTAGGATTCTTAGAAAATACAAAAGAACAGCATTTATTTGAAACAGAAATGTCTTGTAACAATATGTCTTTACTGTCACTTTTGATCAGTTTAATACATCCTTGCTGAATATAAGTATTAATTTCTTCACCTTTTTTCTTTTAGTCTAACTTACCCCAAATGTTGGAATGGTAGAATATCCAGGTTCCCACAAAATATTAAGAAGCACAACCTTTTTCGACATTGATAATAATAAGAAATGTTTCTTGAGCAGTAAATCAGCATAGAATGTGACTGAAGACTGGAGTAATGATGCTGAAAATTCAGCTTTGCATCAAAGGAAAACCTTCTTTTTACAATATATCAAAATAGAATTTTAACACAATTGCACAATATTACTGTATTTGTTATCAAATAAATGCAGCCTTGGTGACATAACAGACTTCTTTCAGGAACATTTATAAATATGAATCATTTGTCCAAGCTTTTTACCAGTAGTGTGTATTCCAGTGAAAATGAATATCACAAAAACAAGGATAATGCTCAGAGGTCATCTGACTCTGGGATAAATGTGTACGACATGGATGATATGGGCTCAAGGGGGATGCTGGGAAGTATCAGAGGAGCACTGTCAGCAACCCAGCCTGAGGCTGTTCTGTTGAAGGTGGGCCGTTTGACGCCGGCAGGTGCTGCGACCATGGGACTTGGAATTGGGCGGCCGGGTTCCACATCAAGAGGTTTAACAGGGGCTTTGGGTGCCTTGCCGAAGCCACCAAATGGAATAGCCACCCTTTGATTAGAAAAGTGACAGTTAATGAGAGCTTTGTGGTTTTGTTAGACAACACAACAGTCTTATAGTGTAGCATATACTGTACCAACCCTGCAACATTTGAGATCATTTTACCCACTTCATCAGATTATCTTGCTGACTGACCCTAATTCAGAAACTGCTGGATGGCATCTTTCCGCTCATTAAACACGTTCCTATGTACAGTTCAGGCAGGTTTCCAACATATATACTTAAAAGTCAACATTGCACAGCATTTGTACACCATTTTATTTTTGTAATTTGACATATTTACATATGCGAGTGGATATTCAAAGAGAAAAAGGGCCTGGGAAGTAGGTATTGATTGGATTGTGAAAACTGGGGATTACATATAAAAATGGACCAGTGCAATAAGCTGAGCGTGATCTTTAGCAATGTTATTGGTAACTAAGGGTACGTTTGCACGACAACGATGTACTAAAAACGAAAAAAAAATTCCCACTGTGTTTTTCGCGTACAGATGACAACGCTGTAAAAAAGAATCCCCGTTCACCCGGATCCGTGAAAACGACTAAAACGCTGTATCATTCATGTCAGGCCATTAGTTGGCGGTCACTTTGTAAAGAAACTAGTGCGTCAATTAAAAAAAAAATCTGTAATTAATTGCGATTTAAAAGTTTTTTGAGTTTTTTATATTTTTATATTGTAATAATATTACAGATGAAGAGTTCAGATGCAAAAGCATCTAAAAGCCACTTCGGTCAAAAATGAGATAACGATACTGAGTGAATGCTCTTTGCATATAGTATACGTTCATAAAATACTTTCACTTCAAACCCACTAAATCCCAGTCTCAGCCCATTAAGAAGTACCGGTACTTAGGTAGAAACCTATACATAGAAGCCTGACAATGAATGTAGAAACAACTTAAAGACTGGCTATCACCAGGCCAAGCTCAATCTTTTAAGACTCTGGGGAGTCTGTATTTTCTACTGCACAAGAGGCGTGATCAACGGCATAGTTCAAATGACTCTGTACGCAATTGGATAGTCCTTCAACCAATCAGACCACAAGAGGTGTGATCAACAGGCATAGTTCAAATTACTCTGTATGCAATTGGATAGTCCTTCAACCAATCAGACCACAAGAGGCGTGATCAACGGTTAAAAACATGCGGAACTAGCTCCTACTACTGGCTGTACTCTCAAGCCTCTGGCCAAAAAAGCCTCCGATGACGCAAAATGGCAATATTTGCGTCATCAGAGGCTTTTTTATAGCCTGACAAGCCAGACCCACATCAAGATGTTGGGTCTGGGAACACACCATTGGCAAGGCTCAATCAATAAACAGTTGTCTTTCAAATTCCCTCTGCACGCAATAGGATAGTGCTACAACCAACCAGAGCAACGAAGAAGGTGAAGCGGAGCTAGTTGATAGGTTAGACTTTCGCCGTATCTGGTCGGCAAAACTCCGAACACATCTTCATTTCTTACGAATGACTTCAGTGCCGTTCTTTGTTCTTTTCTCAAACAAAAGCTTAACTCCAAGTCTTCCGGTGTCGCGGCCAAAGACGATTCGAGAGACTGCTGTGCGCCAGCTTCTTTGTTTACAAGTAGCACACGGAACTGCCCCAACTCTGCCATCATTATGTTAAGCCCACCCACCGACTCTATACACGATGTGATTGGCCTGACCAGAGTTTAGTTTTTTCCAGCTCGCACGCCAACGGAGAGTTGCTAGACGACCGTGGCTGCAAATTAGATTTGCTGCCGCTAGTGTGCGTCTAGATTTCTAGGCTAGCTTTTTTCCAGACATAAAATACATAAATCTCTCGTCTCAGGGGGATATGAGGGGGGGGAACCCGATCTTTTGAATATACTACAGGCTTTCTACTGACACAAAGCTTAATGCTAATCGCTGAAGTATGCCTTTAAGTTCATGTAAGACGTTATTTAACTCATTTAAGACTGCTCTTATGAGAATACTCGACAAAATGCGCATTTTGTCATAATTCTGTGTTATTGTTTGTTCAAGCACGAAAGAGAACTCGATACTGGTGCACATCTTTCTGTGCGTCGTGTGCAGGACCTTCACAGACAGTGCGTTCTTGATTCGTTGTGCTTTAAAAGCATTTGCATGAATAAGAGCATGATCATATAATGTAATGCTAGCCCAAGGATGACAGAAAAAACGGATGCTGCAGTATTTATATAAAAACTGAAAAAATGAATTGTATGCGTTAACGTGGTAATTTTGATAGCACTTAAAGAAACTACGCACCTATAGACTGAACACATAATGCGCATGATGTCACCATTTTCACAAATTCACATTGTTGTACTTTACATGGAGACGATAAAGGTGGCGTTTACAAAAACTTGCACTTTGAATGTTTGCGGTTTTTTTGGCCCCCAAAATGCTGTTGTCGTGTATGAATGGCCAAAATGCATAAAACATTTTTTGGTGCATGAAAATGGTGTCGTGTAAACTAAGGGTTTTCAAACTAGGGTCCGGGGACCCCCCAGGGGTCCTCCAGAAGGTTCCAATGGGTCCCCAGAAAATTTCAGAGGATAAAAAGACTACCGAACATTTTTTCTCTCCTTTCTTGCCGTATACGTACTTTCCAGAATTGTATAGTTTGCTTTGTATCTTTCTAAAGGTTGTAAGGCAGATTTCTTAACGCAGTACATATGCTGCTTGCATACATTTATTGTGAAAGTTGCTTATACAAATCATTTTTTGTTGAGAATGTTCTTCTTCAGGTTTATACATCCAACATTACATATAGCCATAAGTTTGGATAACAATATATTGTATTTACAATGTCACAACAGTTTAAATATTTTTTCATACATAAAAATATATAGATGATTTTAGGAAGGGGGTCCCTCATAAAAGTTTCATCATATTTGGGGGTCCTTGGCATCATAAAGTTTGAAAACCCCTGGTGTAAACGACCCCTAAACCTATAAGTATTAAAAAAATAATTAAAAAAAAAGTAATAAGTGAAATAATGCTGAAATAATATAAAATACAAATACTAGATAAAAAAAAACTTAATTCATAATTCATTTATATTTATTTATAAATGAAAATTTAAATAGTTTTTTGGAAACTAACTGAAATAAAATAAGTTTAAGTTAAAGTAATGTACTAAAATAAATACAACTGAAATATAAATAGAATAAAACAATTATAAAAAATTACAAAAACATAATTAAAAAAATAAAATAAAAGCTAACTCAAAATATTAATAAATACTATAAAAGTATTTAAATAATAAGATTATAACACTGGTCTGTAGCGTATTTAGTTTTTTTTCCTTTGAATATTATGCACAGATGAATGAAACACAGTTAGTCCAAGAATTTTAATTAATTAAACTAAATTAATTTATATAATTTTAAAATATCTACATTTTTTTACACTTCTTACAAGTTTTGAGTATAGCACAAACCTGTTAAAGCTCTTGTATTGAGGTATCTCATGTCTGCTTTCAGGTTCAGGCATGCGGGCGACCAGCGTTTCGGCCAGAGAGGGGTCACTAATGAGGGCCTGCTCCCAGGGGGACTGGTAGGATCTGGGCATTGCTGTACAGTTGAACTTCTCTGCTGGAACATCCTTCAAGTGACCACCATAGCCTATTGAAAGCATGGAAAAACTTTATTTGACCATAAGGCGGTCCATTAACCAAAAACATTTACAAGACATGCTAAATGACAAAAAACTGCTGATAAAGAAAAAACATGGTAACACTTCACTTAAAGCATTTATATATAATGCATAATTAAAGTTTTTTTATTTTAAATAATGCATTAATTATGCCTTATAATGCACTTATGATCTCGTTAATAATTGTAACCATAGTAATACGTTATGGCCCGGTTTCACAGACAGGGCTTAGACTAAGCCAGGATTAGGCCTTAGTTCAATTTGGCAATTTAAGTAGCTTTTATAAATGTGCCTTAAAAAAACATTACTAGTGTGCATTTGCTTTCAAGTTGCTTTCAGTTAAAACAGCACAAACATTTTAGTCTTGGACTTAAACCTCGTCTGTGCTACTTATCTATTCATTGAACACACCCTTAGAAAATATAAAACATTAAAACTCATGACAAACAACCAATTTCAGATGCAACAAGGAATCTGCAAATATCATAATGCACTTTAACTTTGGTTATGTGCTCAAGGAAAACAAAAACAAAGCACATGACAGGAGATGAAAAATGAGCATTATATCAATGAAAACAGTTGTAGAGATTTCTAATTGAATTGTTACTGGTAAGAATGCAATTGCAGAGCTTTCTAATCGCAACTGTTACTAATAACAATTGTATTGCAGAGCTCTCAAACTGAATTGTAGTAAAAATACAATTACTATGAGTAATACTGGGAACATTTAATGCTAAAACGGCTTTCCATACAGTGACACCTATAGGTCAAGGAGACACATGGGCTGCGTCCGAAACCTGGAAAATACTGCCTTCAGAGGACACATTTCAAGGTAGGAAGGCATCAAGGCACATCTGAATCTAAAGTTAGCTTCACTTACTGCCTCCTGAGAGACCTTCATCTGATCGAGTTTTGAAGGTAGCACAAATGTCTCCTTCGCTGCCTTTGATATCCCACAATCCTGTCTGCGTGTTCCATTCTGTGACAGCTGAGCAGCTAGAAATAAAGATGGTGTCCAAAAGTTGCGTTTGCTGGTCAGTTTGTGTGTAAATGTAACGTTTTCCACTTCTGATGTAATTTATAGTGAGAAATCACTACTATAGCATCTTTTAAAAAAGTATTTGTTTAGTTCTCACTAAAGCTTGCGTTATTTTGCTGTAGATCAATAAACTGTTACACTGCCTCAGAAGTCTGCAAGTGTGAGTCGAAACCGCAGGCGATGAGTGAAACTGCATCAAATGTGTGTTTTGTTGGCAATCGGCGCACGCAAATGCATATAATGTCAACAAAATAATTATCCTAAAATAAAATTGAAGACAAAACTGATACCCAAATAAGACATTTAAGAGAATCAGCACTTAGTATCCTGAGCTTAGAGAAACCTCTGTCAGAGCTATGTCCATGTGCTGCCCACAAGGCTATCGAGACACAACTGCACCTCAGACATTATGAGTTCAAGTCCCAGCTAAAGATACTTTCCTGCTCCCTTCTTGCCTTTCCCATTGTTTCGTGTCTCCTTCTATGGCCCTGTCCATTAAAGGTGAAAAACCCCAAAGTAATCAAAAATAAAATAAAAGAAAGAGCAACCTATGTGTCACGTAACGGAGCGGCTTAGAGACAATAAAGAGATGTTCTATGTTTCTTCCACCACATTCTCAGTTTTAACTCCTTTCCTCTCAAAAATGTCTCACTTGTGTCTACTTCTATTTCTCCTAAGGAATTTTAGGAGAAACATCTACTGTTGATACTAAAATGAGAGATACAGTGAGGAAAATAAGTATTTGAACACCCTGCTATTTTGCAAGTTCTCCCACTTGGAAATCATGGAGGGGTCTGAATTGTCATCGTAGGTGCATGTCCACTGTGAGAGACATAATCTAAAAAAAAAAAAATCCAGAAATCACAATGTATGATTTTTTAACTATTTATTTGTATGATACAGCTGCAAATAAGTATTTGAACACCTGTCTATCAGCTAGAATTCTGACCCTCAATGACCTGTTAGTCTGCCTTTAAAATGTCCACCTCCACTCCATTTATTATCCTAAATTAGATGCAACTGTTTGAGGTCGTTAGCTGCATAGACACCTGTCCACTCCATACAATCAGTAAGAATCCAACTACTCACATGGCCAAGACCAAAGAGTAAAAAAAAAAAAAAGAGTCCAAAGACACTAGAGACAAAATTGTACACCTCCACAAGGCTGGAAAGGGCTACGGGGAAATTGCCAAGCAGCTTGGTGAAAAAAGGTCCACTGTTGGAGCAATCATTAGAAAATGGAAGAAGCTAAACATGACTGTCAATCCCCCTCGGACTGGGGCTCCATGCAAGATCTCACCTCGTGGGGTCTCAATGATGCTAAGAAAGGTGAGAAATCAGCCCAGAACTACACGGGAGGAGCTGGTCAATGACCTGAAAAGAGCTGGGACCACCGTTTCCAAGGTTACTGTTGGTAATACACTAAGACGTCATGGTTTGAAATCATGCATGGCACGGAAGGTTCCCCTGCTTAAACCAGCACATGTCAAGGCCCATCTTAAGTTTGCCAATGACCATTTGGATGATCCAGAGGAGTCATGGGAGAAAGTCATGTGGTCAGATGAGACCAAAATATAATTTTTTGGTCATAATTCCACTAAACGTGTTTGGAGGAAGAAGAATGATGAGTACCATCCCAAGAACACCATCCCTACTGTGAAGCATGGGGGTGGTAGCATCATGCTTTGGGGGGTTTCTGTACATGGGACAGGGCGACTGCACTGTATTAAAGAGAGGATGACCGGGGCCATGTATTGCGAGATTTTGGGGAACAACCTCCTTCACTCAGTTAGAGCATTGAAGATGGGTCGAGGCTGGGTCTTCCGACATGACAATGACCCGAAGCACACAGCCAGGATAACCAAGGAGTGGCTCTGTAAGAAGCATATCAAGGTTCTGGCGTGGCCTAGCCAGTCTCCAGACCTAAACCCAATAGAGAATCTTTGGAGGGAGCTCAAACTCTGTGTTTCTCAGCGACAGGCCAGAAACCTGACTGATCTAGAGAAGATCTGTGTGGAGGAGTGGGCCAAAATCCCTCCTGCAGTGTGTGCAAACCTGGTGAAAAACTACAGGAAACGTTTGACCTCTGTAATTGCAAACAAAGGCTTCTGTACCAAATATTAACATTGATTTTCTAAGGTGTTCAAATACTTATTTGCAGCTGTATCATACAAATAAATAGTTAAAAAATCATACATTGTGATTTCTGGATTTCTTTTGTCTCTCATTATGTCTCTCACAGTGGACATGCACCTACGATGACAATTTCAGACCCCTCCATGATTTCTAAGTGGGAGAACTTGCAAAATAGCAGGGTGTTCAAATACTTATTTTCCTCACAACTAAGTCTCCTGAGCCACCTAAGACTCATTTTATTTTATTAATATTATATTATCTGCAAGTACAGTTTTTTTTTTAAGTTTTCAGATTTGAAGTACACTAAAGTGCACATTCAATACAAATAAGCCCACTTCTTTTTTTTCAAGGGAAGTGAAAAAGGGAATATTACTACATTTTCTAAGGGTTTATCTCTTTAGCTTATTGTTACACTACAGTACCTTTAGGTTATTGTTATGCTGAATGGACTGCTAGCACACTCCGTTAGCTACTGCTAGTGTATTGTCAGCTTCTGCAGTGATATATTACTGTCTGGTCATAATTTAATCTGCAGTCAAAGGCTTCACAAAGTTTTAAAGCATGCTGTGGAGGGACGGAGGGGGACCCTTCAAAAAGAGTATACCTCAAATTGCTGTTCACTGGCAGGGCCAGCAAGCCCAAAACAGTTATGTAATGGGGGTGTTCTGTCACATATCACCCTCATACTGTGGACAATCTCCTTCCTGAGTTTATTGGCCTCAAGGAAGCAGCAAAAAAAAAAAAACCCTGCATATTTCAGAGCTGAGGGTCTGGGCAGTTCAACGGGCCTCAGAGAAATGATAATAACAGCAGGAGGGGGTTCGTTTTTAGACTGTTTTCATGGGGCAGTGCACTGACACATCAAGATACTGATGAGATATGAAACATTTCACATTAGGAGGCAATTTATGCTTGCTGGCTAGTGGCGCAGAAAAAGTAATTCACTCAAAAATGTTGAAAGATGGTGTTTGTGAAGAATATTTTAGATAAAATTCCTTTCTTCCTTTCCCGTCACTGCCCAAATATGCCATGCTAAATCAAATTCAGATTTGGTCTAACAGTAAATTATAACTAATAATACATAAACATTAGGTGCCAAAAGTGAGGTCCAGCCTATAGGCAAATTTACATTGTTTAAGATTTTGTAAGCATATTGCACTGTTGTGCTTGAGAGACAATTGTTTATTTTGTGATAATGTAATGAAACATGCCAAATTGTGCAGACATAATTTTTGGTTTTGTTTGTAGTACGTAGGAGGGCAGAGCCAGGCTAGTGACGTATTTCCAAGTGAAGCGGAATATTGAATAGAGGGCAGCGTTTTACTTCAGCGCTCCTCCTCTCCATCTCTCGCTCATAGCAGACTAACGGCTGAAGAGGAGTGGTTAAGGATAATCAAACCCAAGCCGTCAAACTGCCGTCATCAGAAAGGGAACGCTGTTCCAGACCGGAAGTTTCTTTTCAGATTTTGATTAGAGATTACCACAGCAAACTATTTTTCTGTGTATTAACTTGCACAGATTAATTGTTCACCCTAAGACCTGTAATGTGTGCTAACAAAGTAAATAAGATCGATTTTGATATCATGAGGACTTTAAGACATGTTTGTAAATCACCTTGCGTAATTTATTTAAATACTCTCCTCCAATAAATTTGGCGTCTGAAAGGAAAACATCTACAAATATAGTATATGCAATAAGGTCAGCCACAAAGATAACCTTTCCCACACCTTTTCGGTGCTAATTTTCCACTGTGCGCCTTTAGTAAATCTTGACAGTAGGTTTTTAACAGTAAAAGAGGGTTTGCGCTGATGCAAGCTGTTAGTAAATCTGGCCCTAGGTTTGATATTAATCTTGTTTATTTATAATCAAAAATGCATCGGCCGGTCTTCATATCATCCCCTCCCCATCCAAATGAAGCCTCAAAGACACTAAAATAGCAGGACGTACAGTAAATGTGTGCTCATCCACCAATCTAGGAAGGGTGGCCAAGCCCCAAGGCTAGATCAGGCCATGAGAGTTATAAGGATAGGATCTGTTATCGTGGACATCTGAGGCTCTGTGCCACCACTTAAAGGACACAGGAAACACTTAACAAGCTTCCTGTTGGAGCACTACGGCCACTGTTTACACAGGAATTATATGATCAAGACGTAAAAGATGTAGTGTGCAGCATTTAACAGTAAAATACATCAGAAACAGTGCATTAATATTTCAAAGTTTAGATTAATTTTCATTTGCAGTCTGTTTTGGTTTCTCTGTGTTCTGTTACCATTTTACCAGAGTAAAAAAAGTAGTTTCCTTGGTTATTAATTAGCTTTACACCTGTTCTGTTGTATCCTTCATTATGTTCCATGTGTATTTATTCTTTAAGTTATGTTTCATCAGTTGTCAATGTCAATGTGATCGTAAGTGTGTTTGAGAAATTATTACTGTTATTATTAAAGTTTTCCCATTGTGGATTTTCCCTGTACTCCTTTGTTGTGCGCTCAACACCCTAATGTAACAGAATAACAGACCCTCGAAATGAGTATAATGGACTTGCCAGCAGTCCAGCTGCTCTGCCTGGATCAGGGGCAGCAGTCTCTCGAGACCCACACCTGTGGACTTTAAAATCTGGCATGTTAAACCAACTTTCCAGACCATTTTCTGTGCACTTTCTAATACACCAGCCTGAGTGAGGAGACAAAAACACGCCTGCCCGGTGTGGGTCCTGGTAAACAATGGATTAGTGTTTACATCGGCCCTTGCGGACATTACCAGCCCCACTCTTCATCCAGAGCCCAGCCAGCCAACTCTGAGCTGTACAGAGATGTTGCTAGAGCCCAACGCAGACAGTAAAACCGAGCATGCCGCGAATCACAAGCCAGTAAGAAACTGGACTGAGTGAATAATTGCCCCGGAGCCCGAGCCACACAGAAAGTCTGACCAGGTGCGTGAGCCAGCTACAACGTCCGTCCCTGTAGGGTCGCTTGTGGAGTTCAAGTGCATAGAGGGAAGCCCTTCTCACACCCTCGCCGCTGTGGAAGAGTTATGCCTGGCCTCTGGAAATTATTTTGATTTGGAAGAGGATGATTTTCCTGTTTGTCCTGTCAAGCAAAAAGTCTCATGTGCCCGCGCTTGTCCCGTCCAGCACAGAATCTCCTGTGGCCCCACTGGTCCTGTCCAGCACAAAGTCTCTTGTGTCTCCTGAGATCCAAACCAGCCTCCTCTTCCAAACTCAGCTAGTCCATCAGCCCTGCCTCTGCTGGTTCTCTTCAGCCCCTTGGCTTCTCTTCTAACACTGCCTACAGCCGTTGATCCCGTCACTCCACCTTGGTCCATCAACCTGTCGGCTGCGCCTTAGCTCCTCTCTCCCTTGGCTCCACCAAATACCATCGTTCTTGCGGCACCTCCAGGCTCCCTCATCCCTCCTGCTTCACCTTAGTCAGACATCACCCTGCGCCACTTTTGAGCCGTCCACTGCACGTCTTTCAGCCCCTCCATCTTTGTCTGGCTCCACACTCTCAAAAAAAACCCTTTAAGGTACAAATGTCCGTCACTGGGGTGGTACCCTTAAGGGTACATTTTTGTACCTCTAAGTCAGGGGTAGGCAAGTTCGGTCCTAGAGAGCTGATGTTCTGCAGAGTTTAGCTCCAACCCTACTAAGCCACCACAGTATAAAACTCATTGCTCCCAGCATGCACCGCAGCATTATGTATGTCACCATTGTTGAGATTCATATGCTGATTCTTGATATCTCTGTGCGTCTATACTTTTTCCCCCTAGAATGTATTTGAAAATAAAAATTCAGAATGTCTGATCTGTGGCAAGAAAGTATTGTTGGTGAATATTATTTATTAACATTTTTAGTCAGTGATGAGTATAGTCAAACGTTTTTCTTCATGATAATTTTTGTTTATGGCTTCTTTTGATTTGAACAGATTATGTGTTTTGTTAAGAGTAAAACTGCCCAACTAAAGTAAACAATGCAAACATTTTCAATAAAACATCAACATCTAAACCTCTGTTAATTCTTAATAAGAGCTTCTATAGATGTCTTTCAGGGTTGCAGCCAAACTCTGCATGACAGCGGCTCTCTAAGACCGAACTTGCCCTGCTATAAAACTATGGGAAATTATGGTATAATTGTACCCTAAGGACCAATTATGTACCTTTAAAGGTACAGTTATATGTTTTGTTCCCCAAGGAAAAAAATTGTACCTCCACTGTACCTTTTTTTTCTGAGAGTGCACCTTGCCTTTCGGCTCCACCTCTGTCCTCTTTCCCACCAATGCCGCCTCAGTCCTCAGGCACCCTGACTCCACCTTGGACACTCATCCGGATCCATCTCGGCCTCCAGGACCATCAGTGTAGTCTGGTGTCATCAGCCAAGTCTCCACCATGGCTGCTCCCTCCGTCGACTCTACTGCAGGCTATCTTCCTGGCTATCTTCTTGATCTCTGCCTGGCTACTCCTGCTGCCAGCTCTTTCCTTACTCCACTCCACCATGGACTGTTCTGCCTGCCCCTGACTGGTTACGTTACTCTCCTTTTCCACGTCCTCCTCCAGAGCCCTCCTCAGTTGGACCGTTTGTTACAATGGGGGGATGCACCTTCCGGGAGGGTTTGTAATGTTGTGTGTAGTCTGTTTTGGTTTGGGTTTCTATGTGTTTTGTTTCTGTTTTACCTGCCTGAGTTCCTAGTTAGTTTCCTTGGTTAGCTCTACATCTGTTCTAGTTTATACTTGATTACGTTCCCTCTATATTTATACTCTCAGTTCTGTTTGATCAGTTGTCCTTTATTGCAGATGTGATCGTAAGTGTACGTAATTATTACTGCTATCACCTGAGTTTCCGTTGTGGATTATATTAAAGTTTTATTTTTCCCTGTACTCCTTTGTTGTGCGATTCGCTCAACATTCAATGCAACATTCATAGCACTTGTATACTTTTATTTCTAGGTTAGATTTAGATTGTTAGTATAGAGATTTTAAATAGAAGTCCATGAGAAATAATATTATGTCTGCATTTGGTGCCAAAATTAAGTAATGTCATAAGTGGACCACAGAGAGGAAAAAAATTAAACAATGATTAAAAAAAAGTTTTCATTTTAAGTACTTAAATTGATTTTAAAAAAAAAACAATTATGACAAAATAATTACACTTCATCAACATCAAATTTGAAAACTTGTTTTGTAAAACTCTTCCATTTATGGTTTTGTTATAAATATTTCCTTTATAATAAACCATAAGTTTGGCAGAGTTTGGACACCCCTACTTTAGGGGCTCCGTAGTATCAAGTTTTGTTCATTGCATTGAGCAGTTGAAGGTCATAGTCCACATGGGCGACCCCAGACCATTTAACTGTCTTATGTCTTCATCAAAATTCTGACAAATTTCATCAGGGTTTTGGGAGGACTTGTGGGGGTGCCTGAGTAGTGAGGGGGGATTTGGAACCATCCCAACAAATTTTAATGTCTCTACTGATGCCCAGACACTTTAGGGTAGAGTTCTTCAACCCTCAAACACACCTGAATCAGTTAATCAAGCTGTTCAGGATCACTTGAAAGTCACATTGGTGTGAAATTCAGGTGTGCTGAAGCAGGTTGGATATAAACTTTGCAGGACAGTGGGGCTGAATTTGATATCGCCCCCTATACCCTCATATAGGGGAGTATTTGAGGGGACAGCCATTTGTAGTGGTGTCCGAAACCATAGTGGGTGTTATTGAGTGCTCTCATTTAATCCCACACTGCACTGCAATAACGAGTGAATAGTTGATGTACGTTGGTACGATGGTACAGTGGACTAAGTAACATAGGGAATTGTGATTGAGGGTTTAGGGGGCGATTTCGGATTCAGCCTGGGTCTCCAGAAGCAGGGTTGAAAACAGTATAAGTACAGTAGGATCCAACACCTTTGGTCCTTGGACCCCTAAAAAAAGAAATTGCTATGGACAAACCTGGGGCCAAAGTCTCAGGGTTGAGTGTATTGTGTGCCTGGTCAACGCCAAGACAATTTTCATGACTTAAAATTTCAGCACTTGGGCCCAGAGAAATGGCATCAATCTGAAAAAAGAAAAATGGAATGATCACTATGAGAATTTTGGTTATTTGGATTATATATATCCACACACCGACCATCTGTGCTTTTGGACCACAGACTCTGTGTTCTATGTAGCAAATGACACTTACACTGTGCTGTGTGTTGGCTTCATTCTGAATGCTTTCAAAAGTGTATTTCTCTGAGCGCTTCTGACGCATCTTAAAGAGACGGGAGCCCCTGTTTGATGCTAAGGAAAGTTCCTCCAACATGATCTCCTTTGGTGCGCTAACTTTCTTCCCTAGATCCATCTCTGCTTCTGTGGAAAAAGAGTAAAAAGTTTACAATATAAGTCAACACAATAACATTTTGAAAATGGGCAGTTGGCCTAATGGTTGATAATAGGCAGTCATGGCCTAATGGTTAGAGAGTCAGACTGGTAACCCGAAGGTTGTGGCTTCGATTCTCAATCCCGGCAGGAAATGACTGAGGTGCCCTTGAGGAAGGCAAAGCCCCAAAGGCTCCCTGGGTGGCACAGCAAAAAAATGGCTTCCCACTGTTCCAGGTATGTGTGTCCACAGTTGCAGTGTGTGTGTCTGTGTTCACTACTCACTACTCCTAATGTATGTGCTCTAACTTGGATGGGTCAAATTCGGAGTAGGCTATGGGTTACCATACTTGACCTTCACATGTCACTTAAATGAAATATGCAATTGACCTATCGGTAAGCCCCACCCCCCTTAGTTACTGTTGCTAACTCGGACAAACAAACAGAGTTGCTAACTCTCTTACAATGACAGCTGTCAGTTTGAGAACATTATCCCAAGTTGTTTTTGGACACAGAATGTAGCCCGAATCATTAACCCGTTCAAGTGGGACTTAAATATGCCATGGAGGGATAAAGATTTTAAAATAAAAATGGTGGGAGATTAATTTGGAAGCGATGGTTTACAGATCTCAATGCAAGCGGGAGAAGCCTCATGTTACGCTCGTCACGATCGCAGATGACAACACCCAGGATCAACACTGTTCATGTACCACAGGGTAAGATTACATTAATTTACATTTAACCAGTTTAATATGGAGAGACACTAGACCTTCGTTTATGTGTTTTGACCTACACTGTACATGATGTGACAACAGTTCGTTATTTCGGTTTGTACGTTAGCATAGACGCACTAACTTTAATTGTAACTTCAACAACCAGAAAATCCATTCAGGATACTTGGAATCGGTGTTGCCGTACCACAGGCACATCATTTTAACATTTTTGTAGCATAAACACCATCAAACCGATGAGAGCTTTGGATTTTCCAATGTTTCTCTATGGTGCTGAAACCTAAAGATGTCAGAGTTCCAGTCCCTGTGCAACTGATACTCAACTGCCATTGGCTCATCTGTGTTCGAGGGGAGGGGCTTACCGATAGGTCAATTGAGCAGCCATACATTCTAAACCAGGAGTGTCAAATACACTACACAATTTTCAAATAAAAATACAACTTTTTATGCGTTTTGGCCGTTCATTTACACAACAGCGTTTTGGGTGCCTGAAAATGCAAACTTTAAAATGACACCATTATCGTCTTGTCAATTCTTGACAAGAATTTGTCAAAATGGTCAGGGCGTGCATGTGTATATTACGTGTTCAATCTATAGGTGCATAGTGTTTCTTTACAGAGAGACATCGCCAACTACTGGCCTGGCATGCATATGCATAATACAGCGTTTTTAGTCGTTTTCACATATTGGTGTGAAAGGGGATTATTTTGATAACCTTGTTGTCTGTACACGAAAAACAAAGAAAAAACATCTGTTTTTAGTGCATCGCTGTCATGCAAACATACCCTCAGTTCCTGCAGAGTTTAGCTTTAACCTTTAAACCTTTAATTAAAGGAACACTCCACTTTTTTGGGACTTTAGCTTATTCACTGTATTCCCCAGAGTTAGATAAGTCCATACATACCATTCTCATCTCCGTGCATACCATAACTCTGTCTGACGCACCCACCGTTAGCCTAGCTTAGCACAAAGACTGGAGGTATATGGCTCCAGCTAGCCTACTGCTCAATAAGTGACAAAATAACACCAACATTTTCCTATTTACATGTTGTGATGTGTATTGTCACAGTGTGTACAAATAACAAGGTTACATGAGACACAGCCATGTGAAGCCCCGCTGTTACGTCTGTCAACAAAACCAACGTGACTAGGAAGATAGTAGCGAACGTGACTGTTGCATGGCTGACTTTGAGGAATTGTCAGAGGATTTTTACTTTGTATCAAACCAAAATCCAGAACCATATCGAATTGAGCCAGAATACACAAACTTTGGAAGCTGATAGACAAGACGCCGAATTACCCCTGGTACCGCTCATTTGTTACTGTGACAGTCAGAGCGCGTTCGTGACAACACTATAGTAACATTACAGGGGATATGGAGCACGGGAACAACTGCAATACAGTATTGGCCACCCTATTCATGTAATAGTGTCCCTAACGTTACATTAGATCTAGCTAATGGCACTGTTACAGGAGGCTAGTCATCTAAAAACATAACGGAACACTTACAGCAGCCACAGGTGGTCCGCTTTGAATGGTCTGTAGTCACTACCGATGGGATGGCCATATCCTTCAGCCCACGTTTCATGATCCGTGTGGCAAATTCCATTTTTTCAAAATAGTCGTCCTTGGTTAATGTTCTGAGCAAACCCAATGGTAGGCTACTTGATGATGGCTAGCTACAGGTGTGTTTGGATCCATATCCAGAGCAAGCAGCTGCGGTAAGTACTTCCTTTATGTTTTTAGATGACTAGCCTACTGTAACAGTGTCATTAGCTATACATAATGTAACGTTAGTGACACTATTACATGAATAGGGTGGTTTTTAGACACACACAGATATCAAGAATCAGCATATGAATCTCAACAATGGTGACATACTTAATGCTGTAATGCATGCTGGGAGCCATGCGTTCTAAACTATGGTGGCTTAGTAGGGTTGGAGCTAAACTCTGCAGGACATCAGCTCTCTAGGACCGAACTAGCATACCCCTGATTTAGAGGTACAAAAATGTACCCTTAAGGGTACCCCCCAGTGACAGCAACTTGTACCTTAAAAGGTACAATTTTTTACTCTTTTTTATGAAAGTGTACTACTGGATCATCTTACTTGAGCTGCCAGTTTGCCAAGTTTCAAATGATTATTAAACAGTAAGCACAAACAATGCAAAAGCAGCAGCCCTTCTGCCACACTCAGTGTCTGAATTCACTCACTCATTTTCATTCACTCCCTCAAGTGGACTATATTAGTGGAATGATGTAAGGTAGTTAATGAGGGTATAGGGGGTGATTTTGAACACAGCCATATTATATGTAGATGAGCGGATCTGTGGCTCTTAACATTGGAAAAAGCGTAACGGCTAACTTGGATCATGTGAGGCTTGTGAATAATGTTCTATATTTGGTGTTATATCGCTAGTAATTCTACAGTAGGACTGCAATGTTTGTGGAATGTGCTTGTCTGAGTCAAGTCAAGTCAACTTCATTTATACAGCGCTTTTTACAATGCAGATTGTTTCAAAGCAGCTTCACAGTGTTAAACAGGAAAATAACAGAAAAACAGAATTTGATTCGGCTCTACAGCCGCTCTGGAGAAAACGTCACAAATGTTATCATCAGCTCATTTCAATTATCATACAGTGACAATGTGGGCAGAGCAGTAATTTATATGGTTAATTTAGTTTACTAATTAGATTTATTTGGATATTTAATTGAAAATTTTGAGTGGTACAAGTGGTAAAAAGAGCCTGTTAGCTGCAGATTACTGGTAACACATATCACTGATACTAGTCACTAAATTGTAATTTAATTGTTGAAATCTGGAAGCCATAGACAGAATACATTTGTTTGTTAAAATATTTATATTTTGTTTACCTTCATTCATTAAAAAGTGTTATCATTATTAGGCATGCACAGTAGTCATAAATCATTACAATTCAAGCCTAATTCCTAAAACCTAGAAGCTGTGGAGAGAACACATCATCATTTTATTTTTTCATTAAACAACAATATAATAAAATATTTATAATTAAATTATAGTTTTTTCTCTTTATTCATTAAAATGCATTATATAATCATATAGTGCATGGCAGTCATAGTCATTCAAGTCTTATTATAATTGGTAAAACCTGAAAGCCAAATAAAGAAAACATACATAGGGCTATTGTTTTTTAAAAAAATAGACAATATAGAATATCACTCAATATTATACAACGCCTATTATTAAATTCTACTACAGTGTGGTAATGCTGTAGATGAGTCCTACCTGTTGCGTCATTCCCTACTCTGCCTTCTCTTAAAAAATAACATTTTTATCAAGGTAAAATCTACATATCGTTCATAACGAAAGTATTGTTTAGTGTAAAACATGTTGAAGATTAGCAAACAGGCTGTTGATTCATTACATTTTAAGCCATGTCCTCTCAAAAGCTGTTTTTTCAGTGTAGTTAAACCTCTCCTCCATTGATATCCATAAAAAAATGGTCTCTTTTGTCTCCCCTGCGTACCGCCACAGTTGGAGCGTTAGCATTAGCCGTTACGCTTTTTTGGCTAAAGGTTGCGGCTTGCCTTCCATTGGCTTTGCTATACAGTAGGTAGGCCTATGTGTGTTGAGCATAGACTGTAACTGCAATTCATTGACTGGCCGCTAGGGACAAGCTCCAGAAGGGAGCAGAATCTCATTGAGCCCCATGTTAAATTGCCCAACTTTACAGCAGAAAGAAACATGTTTACAGCCTGGTACAAATTGTGTTTTTTGTCTATACGGTTAATTTTGCCCTTCATGACAACTATGAGGGGGGTGAATTATTTTATAACTCATTCGTTTACATTATATAAAGCCTTAAAGTTATGCATAATTAAGGGCGTGGCCACTTTGAGTGACAGGTGGATTGTCGTTTGTGTCACCTCGCCCACATCCCGCCTCTTTGCCCATTTTCTGTTATTCGTGAGAGTGACGCGCTGCCTAGATGGCAACGGCCAACTCGACCCTACTTTATGCTTCAGAATGGCTCTTCAGAATTCTATGGGTGACGTCATGGACACTACGTCCATATTTCTTTTACAGTTTATGGTGTTGAGGCAGGGTTGGATCTAATCTCCGTAGGACTGTGAGGAGTTTGACCCCCCTATTCTAAACTGTGATGCAATGTTCTTGATCACCGATCAACAATTCAATTTAGTTGTCAGTTGTCTTTAGCAGAGGCCCAAATTGAGTTATTAGCCTAATGAAGGCTGTAATGCAGGTCACTTGGGAAACTCTTACAGGCAAATCAAAGGATGAAAATATATCCTACTGGTATGTTCTTACAGCTGTCAAGCATCATCTCTTGCAGTCAGCCACCGACCGATCAGTTGTCCGCTACCCGAAATAGAATTTCAAACAGACAACTACAAAAGGATTAGTTGCTCTCGGTAGTTATACATCTCAACGGATTACTATTTTTAGCTGTCCGGGGTGTGGTTAATCTAATAATTACACATGTGAATACACAAATCTTAACAGTGTTTTAATGTCACATGTACTATAATTACCCTAGCTTGTTTGGGTTTACAGTATGTTTATATTACAAGGTTTATATTAACTTGAAAGCCTTTAAAAGAAGATAGTCTTCATTCATCAAGGATGCAACAATTAAAAGTGCAAGTAAAGACTTTTAGTATGCTATAAAAGATTTAAAAAGATATAAAAGAATCATGGACAAAATGCACCACGGTTTCAAAGATTAATTAGCACATCTGTTTTCAACATTGATAGTAATATGTTTTTTGAGCATCAAATCAGCATATTAGAATGATTTCTGAAGGATCATGTGACATTGAAGATTGGAGTAATAATCTAGCATGGTAACACTTTCGTTTAGGGTCCAATTCTCACTATTAACTAGTTTCTTATTAGCATGCATATTACTATGATATTGGCTGTTTATTAGTATGTATAAGCACATATTAATGCCTTATTCTGCATAACCATATTCTACATCCCTTAAAGGGGCGATATGTAGGATTTTTGCAGTAAAACATCCAAAAACCACTAGGCCAGTGTTACATATTTTGTTCAGTTGAGTACTTACAATATCCCAAATGTTTCAAACTATTTGTAAATCGTGAGAAAATTGCGATTTTAACCAAGGAACCGGGACGTGTGAGGGAGTCGTCTGTCAATGGCGTCATATCTGCGTTACCCTCGGTTTCCACCGTAAAAAAATATTGACGACGCGACTTCATTCTCTTCCGCTGAAGTAAGCGAAGCCTCCGGAGGGTCGAATATGGCGCTGACATCTTGCACAGATTTGGGACATAGTCTGCGCAGTAGTGATCTCGGGACCGGAGTCTGCACAGTACAGAGCAGGAAGTAGAAATGCAATATCAAAAGCCCGCCCACACTCTCGCAGATGCAGAACAATTATGTTGGTGTGAAATAAACAGTTATGGAAATGTAGAAATTAAAGCGAAAGCTCCAATCTCCTCCCGAAAATCCCGAAAAAAGTCAGTTGTTGCCTCAGTGACAACTTCACTCAGAGAAGCCGTCAATCTCAGCTGTCAATCATGCTGTCAAAAATGTTATAGCATCAAATAACTTAATACGACCAAACTTATTTAAAAAACGAACACTTGAAATTAAATCATTGTGATAAAAACTGCCTAAAATGACAGAAACCATCTTTGGGGAAAAATTATATGAAATGTAATTAAATTTTTATAGTTTATCTCGCGTGCATTAGAATACACGGAGGGGCGGGGGTTATGAGCTATACTGGGACCAACCACCTGGGGGGCGATCGAGGCGCGTAGGCTTCAGTTATTTACAGGAGTGCTGCAGGCTTGGTTTCCACTTTTACTGCCGTAGAAACCATGGCAACAGACGTGGACAACTGCGTAATGTCTAGCGGCACGCTATTGTAGTTTCTTTCAAACATTATGGACCAAGGCAACACGATGAAATATTATAATATCATCAGTATGATGATCTAATGTTGATGTAGCATACTGCTAGTCTCATAGAGCCAACAAACGAACACACCGAATAACATTATAACTTTCAACACACTCAAATGCAGTTTAGACCAATTGAAACAGCATCGCGTTTTCTCACAATTTTAATTAGTCAAATAAACTGAACTGTATGAGTAGAGTTCAGTAGAATGAAATGTCCTCATATCTTTATATCCCCCGACGCTCGCGCGTGTGGCATTGATATCTGTCTCTTATTACTAAATCATGCCCTAACATGACTACCACAGTCATGTTAAAAAACATGAATGTATTCACTCATCCATAAACATTATTTCCCCATAAACATTATTAGATCCATCGATATGACGACAAGTTCCAAGATTCCACGCTCATTCACTGCGTCATCAATCTACGCCTTTGTTGTTTTAAAAATACATATTGTAGCTTTAATCCTACCTAATAGCTATATCTAACAACCACCTTACTAATAAACAGTAATTCTATGTTTATTGAGGCAAAAGTTATAGTTAATAGTGAGAATTGGACCCTAATGTAAAGTGTCTGTGTGTGCAGGCCTATATACACACACACACGCACACACGCACACACACACACACAGACTGGTTAGTAATAAATCAATGCTAGTACCGTCAGTGGCATGGATCTCTCTACAAATAGCAGCCGCCTGCATTTTCCTCTCCTGTGTTGACATCAGAGTATGCTGAGACATGCTGTCTGTGGAAAACAAAGTTAGGGAATGTGAATCTCCAACATTTTGCCCCTTGCAATCTCACACCTTTTTAACCACAACACAACAAACAAACAAACAAACAAACAAACAAACAAACAAACACATAATCACATTCATAGTCCAGCGGGTGACATTTATTACACCTGCTGAAAGGCTGACACTAGCACATCCCTTTAAATAACCTGGAGCAATTAAACATGACGTCCTAGCAAAGGCAGCGCTCCCCGTGTAGTTCTGCAGGGGACTGTGAATCGATATGCCTGATATAGACCCGACTGGACAGGAACGTCGCAGGCTCGCTGCCGAAGGGTGTGATGTCACAGCGTGCGAGTCGACCATGGGAAAGGTGGTAGTTTGTGTCCACATCCAATACTGTGCTGTTCTATTTGCTAACCACGTTACTAAAGACCTAAAGACTGTAATCTCTAATGGAAAGCTTCTCTAACAGGATATTCCCACCAGAGTTGTTACCAATAACTAAAAATAAAACTATTCGATTAAAAACTAAGAAATGCGCTTAAATTTTAAAATGCTAGTTTAAAACGGTTGGCGCTCCAGGCGCATGGTCCAAAATGATTGAAGTCTCTTAATGAGTCATGGGTGTGTTTTGGGCATAACGTGCAATAAACCAATCTTTAAAAGCCAGTTGCGCTTGCACCATGGCAGAATTTGTGAGCGGAAAGACTGAACACTTATTTTTAATAATTGTGTGCTGCTGCGCATCCCTGTGTGTGTAATAAGTGCACTGTGCCCCCACCAGAATATTACTAAATTACTTTTAAAATGACTAAAACTAAAAAATGTAAACGTGTGTACCATGTTATTTACATGGTACTTCAAAAGAATACTAGCGTACTATGGTTCATGTCTAAAACACAATATAGCCTATATTTGTCAAAAAAATGCAATATCGTGAAAAATAATTGAAATTATTGGTATTGTTCAGTGCACTTGTAGTACACTTTAAATCTTAAAAGTATATTTTAAAAAAACGAATTGTACTTGCAGATAATATAATTATGACATAAAAGTCCAGTTAATTGTACTTCTGTCATGACAACTCTCTGATAGATTGGCATTGTAATGAATATGGCAATGTCAATGTTTTTAGTCTTGGTGGAATCTGCTACAGAGACTTGCTACTGCCGGTACATTTATAGACATGCTACTGCTGCACATATAACATACATGAAATAACCCCTGTTGCAGATCTACACAGGTGGAGCTGGGGAAGGTGGAGGGTTTCTGAAAGCTCGCAGGCTGCTAACAGCAAACAAGTATTTGAATGTTGAGCAGCGAGTTCATTGGCTGCTGATGCCATAGCAACCAATCAGCTGCGCTATGTAGATAACGATGTGATCGCTAACAAATCGAGTTAAGGACCTACTGTATCATGCCATCTAGACTTTCATGACAGAACTTTGTATTTAAAGCGAGTACCCTTTCATGAAGTACATTATGTTTTAATAATCTTTTGTCGTGCTTTAAAGAAGTACACTTATTTTGATGTGTTTACTTAAGCCCTTCAGACGGGATTAGCTTTACATGGAGAGGTGGGTCAAAGTAATTATTACCAGAGCTTCTTAGTGGTTTTAGTCCCGTCCGAATATGCCTTCTCAGTAATCATTACGGAAAATGTCAGTAAAGATTACAGTGACTTTTACCATCTGCAAAAGGGCCCTATTTTAACGATCTGAACGTATGGTTTGAAGCGCATGGTGCAGGTGCAATTAAGGTGTGTCCGAATCCACTTTTGCTAGTTTAAAACGGTTGGCGCTCCAGGCGCATGGTCCAAAATGATTGAAGTCTCTTAATGAGTCATGGGTGTGTTTTGGGCATAACGTGCAATAAACCAATCTTTAAAAGCCAGTTGCGCTTGCACCATGGCAGAATTTGTGAGCGGAAAGACTGAACACTTATTTTTAATATTTAAAAATAATTGCGTGCTGCTGCGCATCCCTGTGTGTGTAATAAGTGCACTGTGCCCCCACCAGCATATTACTAACGCGCCCTTTAACTAAAAAACAAAAACAAATATTGCGCTATTGTCTTTAGGCCAGTTTTTTGTTGGTCAATGGCGCAGTCGATTTCAGTTGCCTCAAAATAGCAACGCGCCAGCAATGAGCCTGAACACACCTCATTTTCAGACCAGCACGCCCATGGACGAACAGATGGGCGTGAGTGCATTTGCTATTTAAACAACATGGCGCAGGACGTGAAAATGATAAATGCGCCGGGCTGAAAGACTTGTGTCGCGTCTAGCATTGCATTGCGATGGGTGTATAATGTGGCCCAAAAGGTCCGGAAAAATTACCTCAGGTAATGCCAATCCTGTGCGAATAGACCTGTATGTAAATATTATGTAAATATAAACGTCGTTTTCTGTTTAAAAGTAGTTTTCTGAGGTTTTTAAAGTATGGAGGCGCTTGAAGAAGCATTCAGTTGCACTCTAGGCAATTGGACAAGTCTGTGGCAAACCTCAAGTGTTTTCCGCACACCATTGAGATCAAAAAGAAGGTCGAAAACACTTGTTAGAGGCACAACATTTCTTTTAACTTTAGGTAAGTGCCTGTTACCAACAAATCCAATCAGAATTTAATTAGTTTAATTTAATCGACCAGACCTAACTGTTTTCTTTTTTTTATACGTGATATCAGGAAGCAACGTAATACGCACATGACAACAGGGAGGTGACAGCGGTGCATAAATCGAGTCACCCCTCCCACTTCTGGTATTTTTTACTGAGATTTCTTATCAAGTGCAAATTGGCCATTAATATTAAACACGTCCTATGGTAAAATTACATTACTCCATCTACCCTTGTAAAACTAATCCTGTCCAAATAGGGCTTTACATACTAAAGCACATGTAAAGTACTTGATTATAATTTGAACTGTAGTGTGTTATTTGATATTACATGTTACTACATTGATATTACAAGTTCATATATTCTAAATGGCAATTTCTTTATTTCAAATGTGTAATTGCAAATATATTTAAATACATTATAAAAATTTCAATAGAAATGACATTAAAGTATATTTAACTTACCGCAGTACATTCAGCAGTGAACTTTAACCATATTATAAACAGAGTAGAATTCCATAGAAATAATTTAATATACATTTAAACTACATTTTTATTTAATTCTTAATAACATGTAATTTCTGTATGTGCCAGAAAACATTACATTCACTTATGTAAATTATTGTCAAATATATTATTTACGTAATAAACAAAATACCAAAGTATTCCAAAGTGTACTTCTTTTTCACAAGGGACCATGTTCCTTCACAACTTTTTAACACACTGTACACACAACCCACACATCCCTGCTGCATGAGCACCTAAGGCAGGGGCTTCTTACCTGCAATGTGTCAGGTTGTGTCAGTATCCTTTAAGAGAGGTAAGTGGGGTCGGTCTGGATCAGTGCAACCTGTGCTTGTTCCCTCTCTGACCAGGACTGAGAGGCTCTGGTCGAGCGGACTACAGGGGTGAGGGGTGTGAGAGGGAGGGCCAGCTGTTAAGTCTGTCTGTTTTAACTAGCATGCGTTATAAATAGCGCTGATCACACACAAACAGACATACGTTAACACTTTTGAGTGTAATGGACACAGCAGGTGTCTGTTCAGGTTATGACTTCACTGTATTTGTACAGTTCATTCATCAGGGGGCCATTCTTGTGTTTCAGCTTGAACCAAGTTTTGGTTAACACGGTCAATGGCCTAGTTTCTATGAATAAGTATATTATGATTTGGAGCCAAGATATAAAACACCCTACTCTGGCATGAATATAAATATATGATATACAATATAATATATATTATAAATATACACAATATATATATATATATATATTCATCATTATTATATATTATATATGTTAGCAACAGTTGAGGGCAGGAACACGAAGTCCATGAAAATGAAAAAGAACCAAATATCCCTGATAGAATGCTCCCTTAATAGAAGAAGTGAGGGAGGGATGGAGGGGGTTTTGGAGGTGGCTGAGGTGATGACGCAGGGAAGGAGACAGGAGATGGCTAAGAGATGGTGAAGGGCTGGCAAAGGGTAGGCAAACCGGCAGAGGATACTGGGGAAGGTTCAGGAGGAGGAGGGGGTGACCGGGAGGAGATAGAACTGAAAGGTCCAGGGCAGTGCTAAAGATGGTGAAAGCCAGGGAGGAGCCTTGAGTAGGGCCATGATGGCAGGTACCCAGGCCACAGCCAGAACTGTGCTCCATGTTGGCATTGACGGAGACAGGAGCCATGTTGGTTCAAGTCCTGATGCCACCATGGTCACAGCCGGAGTCGATGGCGCTGGAGAAAGACCCCATCGCATACCCGAAGATCCGAAGCGATGGAGCGACGTCGAAGGCCCTGGCAAACGTGACTGAGCCACAGTGATGACCTCACGTTCTGACAGAGTGGGTCCAGAGGACAGATGGTGAGCTGGGGTGTCCGAGTGCGGTGGAGGAGCCTGAGGGACAGCTGAGCCGAAGGGTCAAAGAGCAGTGGACGGCCCGCAAGGTGGAGCTGGTGTACAGGTGTGGCAAGGTCTGACCCAGGTAGAGCCGACTGACTGATGGAGCTCAGCGTGGCCGAATGGCCGATGGTCCATGCTGGAATTGTGAGGGAGTCAGGGAAATGGGTCAACCAAGGTTGTAGGCGGAGTTGCGGGCTCCTCTTGCCCGAGGTGGATCCGTGCCACTGAGAGGAGGAGTAGACAAAGAGGGAATAGTAGGAGATGGTGGCAGAAAAATAAAGACAAAAGGTCTGAATTAAGTGCTGACAGAGTCACGCTCTCAGTAGCGGGAGGGCGGGCGGAGCTCTCCTCCTTGCCCTCCGATTCCACGACAGCTTCATCGGTGGGTGAGACTTGTGCTTCACAGGCTCAACAAACTACATTATCCAGATTGATGGGTTCTGGCTGGGCACTGGGTTGGGATTGGGGCTGGTGAAGTCATCAATGATGAAGGATGATCCACAAGATACCAGCACCCACTCCACATAGTTGTTGAAGCTCCCTCGAGGAGGTACCCCAAGAAACGTGAAGAGGCAGTTGTCTGGGAAAGTGGTCTGAGATATGCCAGATCCAGGAACACCTGGTCTTCCTCAGGTCTCCCTGCTCAAGGAAAAGCAGCTTGAAAGCAGGGATATCCATGACAGACAGGAAAAAAACAAAACACAAACGGGAAACGGAACAGAAATATTCATTCGACATCGATACTTTCACACTTTGATTTGAGGTCCGGTCTTCTGTTAGCATGGGTTGAGGACAGGAACATGAAGAAGATGATGAAGATCAATATGCTTTGATAAGCTTCAAAGATGCATCCAAAGACAGGTAATCACACACACACACACACACACACACACACACACACACACACACACACACACACACACACACACACACACACACACACACACACACACACACACACACACACACACACACACACATATTGGTATACAGTAAATACCCTTGTGAAAAAGAAGTACACTTAAAGGTTCAGTGTGTAGTTTTTATGATGATCTATTGACAGAAATGCAATATAATATACATAACTGTTTTTTCAGTGGTGTATAAAGACCTTACATAATCAACCGTTATGTTTGTATTACCTTAGAATGAGACATTTCAATCTACATACACCATGGGTCCCCTTACAGGGAAATCGCCATTTTTGCACCAGAGCGCTAGTCACTCTCTGCTTTCGCCGACAACGACATTTTTGTCCTGTGTCGACCACCGTAGCTATGTGCTCCGAAAGGGAGGGGGGATGCAATTCACAACCTCACCTCTAGATGCCGCTAAAAATCACACACTGAACCTTTAAGTATAGTTTTAAAAAGAGTACTTATTACGTAAATAATATACTTTAAAAGAATATACTTAAGTGCAAACTCAATTTAATATTTTCAGACACTTAAGTGCATTTGAATTGCAATTAAATGAAAATGCATTACAGTTTAAATTTAATTAAATTTTAAATGCAGTTAGCATTTAACGTCTTTATATGTAATTTCATAATTACTTCTAATGTCTTTATTAAAGTGTACAGCAGAATTGATAAGCATTTATGGTGTTATTTATTTTATATTGGAAGTGGAACTTCATATAATGATGAAGTTTTCAATTTAGTACAATTAAAATGTATTAACTTTAAATGTAATATTGAATAACACACTACAGTTCAAACTATAATCAAGTACTCTACATAATGCTTTAGTATGTTAGTCAACACATCAAAAATAGTGTACTTCTTTAAAGCACAACAAAAGATCATTAAAATGTCAAATGTGCTTTAAAGAAAAACTTTTAATTTGACATTATTACAAAGTTTACTTAAACCATGAAACTGTTACATATCTGTCTGTTTTGACTTTAAGTTGTGTTTTCTTCCTGTCACGTGTTCCTTTGTCTCAGTTTCTCGCCACCATAGTTACCCCTGTTCGTTTCAGCTGTGTTCAGTTAATTATCTGTTTGCTACTTAAGTTCTTCCCTGTTCCTCACTCTTTGTCTGGTCATCGTTATGATTAGTTGGGCAGTTGCCTGTTTCCCTGCCTTTGGTTTATTTACTATTAAAACACGTTTGTATTTGCATCTCCTACCTCTTCTGCCTGTTCCTGAGCACCACACCCGTAACAGAAAGTGTACTGTTAAGTGTTATCTGGAGGTTATATATTTTCTAAAATATACACTGCAAGTGCACATTCAATACAATTAAGTGCACTTTTTTCTCTATCGCTCAAATAGCTTTGACCAGAGTAATAGCTTTGACCAGTCGTTTATAATCTGTGATCGTTAAGCAAAACATTATGTGCATAGAGCATAGAAAAAGTCACGACTAATTTTATTGTGTATATGAAGTTACATGTTTTTGTCCAGCATTCTAACACTCTCATTCCCTTCATCCTTCCCATAAACAACAAATAAAAATGTCACTCCCAGACATGTGACATAATCAATCATTGCACCGCAGATGTGAGAAAATATTTTTTTTTTACAGTGTAATCACTCATGTCCTTGTACTTTTACAAGTATATTTTAGTATACGACTATAAATAATACACTCACCTAAAGGATTATTAGGAACACCATACTAATACTGTGTTTGACCCCCTTTCGCCTTCAGAACTGCCTTAATTCTACGTGGCATTGATTCAACAAGGTGCGGAAAGCATTCTTTAGAAATGTTGGCCCATATTGATAGGATAGCATCTTGCAGCTGATGGAGATTTGTGGGCTGCACATCCAGGGCACGAAGCTCCCGTTCCACCACATCCCAAAGATGCTCTATTGGGTTGAGATCTGGTGACTGTGGGGGCCATTTTAGTACAGTGAACTCATTGTCATGTTCAAGAAACCAATTTGAAATGATTCGAGCTTTGTGACATGGTGCATTATCCTGCTGGAAGTAGCCATCAGAGGATGGGTACATGGTGGTCATAAAGGGATGGACATGGTCAGAAACAATCCTCAGGTAGGCCGTGGGGCATTTAAACGATGCCCAAATGGCACTAAGGGGCCTAAAGTGTGCCAAGAAAACATCCCCCACACCATTACACCACCACCACCAGCCTGCACAGTGGTAACAAGGCATGATGGATCCATGTTCTCATTCTGTTTACGCCAAATTCTGACTCTACCATCTGAATGTCTCAACAGAAATCGAGACTCATCAGACCAGGCAACATTTTTCCAGTCTTCAACTGTCCAATTTTGGTGAGCTCGTGCAAATTGTAGCCTCTTTTTCCTATTTGTAGTGGAGATGAGTGGTACCCGCTGGGGTCTTCTGCTGTTGTAGCCCATCCGCCTCAAGGTTGTGCGTGTTGTGGCTTCACAAATG
Source organism: Romanogobio albipinnatus (assembly GCA_023566225.1). Taxonomy (NCBI): domain Eukaryota; kingdom Metazoa; phylum Chordata; class Actinopteri; order Cypriniformes; family Gobionidae; genus Romanogobio; species Romanogobio albipinnatus. Next base: position 66,667,000 of record CM042239.1, on the reverse strand, counting down.
CATACTGGATGTTTTTCCCTTTTCACACCATTCTTTGTAAACCCTAGAAATGGTTGTGCATGAAAATCCCAGTAACTGAGCAGATTGTGAAATACTCAGACCGGCCCATCTGGCACCAACAACCATGCCACGCTCAAAATTGCTTAAATCACCTTTCTTTCCCATTCTGACATTCAGTTTGGAGTTCAGGAGATTGTCTTGACCAGGACCACACCCCTAAATGCATTGAAGCAACTGCCATGTGATTGGTTGATTGCATTAATGAGAAATTGAACAGGTGTTCCTAATAATCCTTTAGGTGAGTGTATATTACAAATAATATATGAATCATTATGTATTTATCGTTTTATAAATAATTATTTGCTATAAAACTGGAATGGCTGACACTGAATGTAATTTACATGTTTCCTCCAGTGTATATCCCAAATAGCAGATAAATTGCAGAACCCTATTTTGAACACGGTTCAGTCTTCAATGTCAGCTGCCACATAGCTTGGTTGTATGACAAGTACAAGCTCGGGAGTCGAGCCAAGCCTCCCAAGCCATTATATAACAAGACAGCAACTTGTTACAGACTATTGGGCCGAAAGAGACTCTCCCTTAGGCTATGCAGCATACTTTTTCCCTCCCCAAAGGTTCCAAAAAAACAATGCAGAGAGATTTCTACACGTGTTACTTTAATAGAAGTGCAAGCATGGTTTTATGTCAGTCACATACAAAAAGTGGAGCTGTAGAGTGTAAATCAAACAAGCTACTTAATATACTGAGCTATACTTGGGCAAAACAGTATAAAGCGAGCTGTTTGCTTCTCTCTGTGTCAGATGACGCACTTGACAATTCAACAAATACCCAAATATATATTTTGCATCTTGATCAACATTACAAAAACATGACAAAGTTTAGCTTTCTGAAATCCTTCTCATAGAAACATTCAGTCATTGAATACAGAAATATAAGCATGAACAACTCGGTACAAAAGAGCATGCATTGTCACATATGAGAACCCACAGGCATTCAGAGCAAAATACATTTAAGGAATGTTCATTAAAGCTGCTGTCCTTAACTTTTTTTGTGTTCAAGATTTGCAAAAAATATATAATGAGAATGTACATCATGAATCCATTTTCCAAACCGTGTTTTTGTCTTACCCTGAATCATTATAGGCTAGTAGCCAACTAGGTGAACCCGGGAATGTTGAGTACACCAAAGTTTTATTGCAGAAGTGTGAAGTATGGTAGCCTGGTCTTACCAGACTCTCGTACATTTCATTTGTACAGAGAGTCTGGCCACTCTCCATTGACAAGCGTTAACTTCCTTGAAGGCGGGTTCTCTGTTGAAGTTTAAAACTATTGGATCTTCCCAGAGCCACTAACGTTTGGTTGTGACGTATGTCGTGCACTGTTCGCCTCTGTTTCTCACATGGAAGTCCGTAAAAATAACTGTGCAGATTGTGCACACCACCTCAGTGATAAAACCTAAAACTTTGCACTCGGATTGTGATTTATTCACGGTGGAGGGGAGAGTTTTGTGATCGGGAAAGTGCTGCTCACGTGGTCCGTAACATGATTGTGTGCTGTAAGTAAAATGTCATATGCTTGGTATGATAAGAATAAATGCTGCCGTAAATAACGGCCCAATTCAAATGTTTACATGCTTTTTTTTCATTTTATTTTTTGAGCGGTGATTAAATATATTGCTCTTGTACATACTTGCCAGCATTTAAAGAAATACAAGTCTAGAAATGCATCCAAATTACAGCGAAGCGCAACCGCACGGTGGTCTGCAGTGGTCAAAAAGGATATAAACTCAGAGATGTGGATTCGAACAGCAATTAAATGACTACACGAACTTGGTGTTTGTCTAAAACAGTAGGAAATTTGGCCGGGGATTTTTATGCGGGTGGTGGGAGACGGACGGCAATAAAATCACTGACTAGCCCTTGTAAATGATGACAATACCTTCCGACCCCACGAGAAACAATTACCGTCCGAATAGGGCTTCAGCCAACTCCTTCACCACTAACGGAGCGAGCTGGAAAATCGAACTTTTCCAGAACCCTGCGGGGAGGAGGGCCACAACATCATGGCCACCAACAAAACTCAGAAAACCTAAGAATATACTGCAGTCCCAGACGGAGTACTGAAGGAAAATGAAAATTGAGCGGACGTATGTTGGAGGGCGGAGCCAGGCTAGAAGTATGGGTCCCCAGCATACAAAAACTGCCGGATGCTAATATACATATGTTGAGAAATTTGCATAATTAGCATTATTAACTTTAATCGTCCATTTTGACTACATATTTTGATTTATTTAGGCAAATTTTGATTACTTTCAAGCATAGTTTTAGGTTATTTCTACGGTAAACAAAATAATCTTACATTTCAGAATTATGAGTGCTCTTGTGAATGTTGATGCCTTGTTTTCAGGGTGTAGTGAAGCTGAATCCCCTCCTGACACTTTTGAAGATTCAAAATTGCTTTTTGGATAAACGATGAAGCTTTGTTAGGCTGAATGTTATGCATTTCTGGAGGAAAAAGCAATGCGGGTATTTGACATAACTTGGATCCTGCAACTGTACGATGCATATTAGTGGGGTAGCTCTTTAAGACACCCACTGAGATGACATCACCTAAGCCCATCACCAACGAACAAATATGTACATAGAAATTTTGTCTGAAATTAATAAAAAATGTGTCTAAATGTATCCAAATTTGTTAGACCATTTTGAAGTCTGAAAGTGCCAGAAGTGAAATCAGCATCCTCTAAAACCACTCACATATTGTAGAAATCGGACATACAGTGCAAAATATGTGGTCAAAATGGACGATTAAGCTAATAATGCTAATTATGCAAATTGCTCAACATATGCAAATCAGCATCCGGCAGTTTCTGTATACTGGAGACCAATACTTCAAATTTCTGCAATACAACTTTGGTGTACTCAACATTTCCGTGTTCACAAATGGGGTCTATGAGTTGGCTACTAGTAGCCTGACAAGCCAGACCCACATCGAGTTATTGGGTCTGGGAAAACACCATTGGCAGGGCTCAATCCGAGGGGCGGGATAAACGGTTGTCTTTCAAATTCCCTCTGCATGCAATAGGATAGCGCTACAACCAACCAGAGCAACGAAGAAGGTGAAGCGGAGCTATTTGACTTCAGTGCCGTTCTTTGTTCTTTTCTCAAAGAAAGCCTTAACTCCAAGTCTTCCAGAGTCGTGGCCAAATCCGATTCGAAAGACCGCTGTTCGCCAGCTTCTTTGTTTACAAGTAGCATGCGGAACCGTCATAACTCTGCCGTCATTATGTTAAGCCCGCCCACCGACTCTATACACGATGTGATTGGCCTGACCAGAGTTTGTTTTTTCCAGCTCACAGGCCAACGGAGAGTTGCTAGACTACCAAATTAGATTTGCTGCCGCTAGGGTGCGTCTAGATTTCTAGGCTAGGCTACTAGACTATTATGGCACACTTATAATAAGTGTTTATATTGGGACTATTTCAGGCCGGTCTGGTTGGAACCGCTGCGGAGGAGCACGGTCCCTGCGTGACTCGCCATAGACATAAACAGAGAGAAGTAGCTCCGGCTGCAGTGTTCTTCCGCAAGACGCTTGAAGTTCTGTTTATTAACCGCTAGAGTGCAAAAAGTTACGAACTGCAGCTTTAGATAACCTTTTTTTCATTTATCATCAGCAAGTAGTAGTGAATTTAAGTGAATTTGAGTCCGGGGCAACAGGGCGTCTGGGTCAGACCAGGTCACTAAAATGTGATTTAATCTTTTCAAGAGAAGCTTATGACTGTTACTGATTCAACAGTTTCTGCTTTGTAGCACACAAACAAAATGATTTTCTCTCTTCCTCTAATTTTATGACAAACAACTGATGTTCTAGCTGTCATCACCACTGAAACACCCTCATTATTGAATTATTTTAATGCAGTCATTTAAAATGTGCAACTAATTAAATACAGACAGCAATGAAATGTCTCACACAAGCATTTACGTACTATGAAGACCTATTATGTTTTGTTATTTCTTTAGCATGTATCATGCACAATCACTTTGCCCCATTCCTTAGCGCAACACTTTAAAACTGATTGTGTGACCCTTGCGAATAAGAAGTGCACGTACACTTTTAGAGTACTTAAAATATTCAAGTTTTTAATGTTGTTTATACGTCTATGTGGTGTTTTTAATATGCTTTAAGACAAACCATGTGCAAATTCAAAAGTCAACACTATTGTTGAGTATTTTCTCCTTAAAAGTCTGGTAAACCAAAGAACAAAACGTCTCAAAAACGTGGTTTAAAATCACTGGTGTTTGTGACATCACAAACTACCTTGTAACCAATCACGTCAATGTGTGTGTGGGCTTTAGCATATCATTAACTATTTTCTGAAGCAGGGAGTCTCAAAAGAAGCCAGGTTATCCCGGTATATTTTTCTGTTGATATGAAAAATCGGGTACATTTAGCAATATAGCAGGTTTATTATGTGACGTATATTACAATGTTATGATTATATGCCTTTCTCCACTGACATTCTAAGATGTTCAAAGCGTTTCTGAGGATACTGATTTTTAAAAGGCAGCTTTCTGACTCTGAGATGGTGAACGGTTTGGTTTTTGAATGGTTTGTTTAACATTAGCAACACATTATTAGCTGTTTGATAACATTGTCAAGCAAAAGGTTAAGCATATTAATTAGCGTTAGGAAAAGAGCGATACCATTCTGCAGCGTTTACTACAGTAAAGTTGAGCGAGTGGATCGGTCACAATTCACCATTGAGAGTGATTCACACTCCACCCCGGATGGTCATTCCATCAAAGACTACATTACCCATAATCCTTTTCCTGAACTCACCAACACTCATTGTTTACAACTGTGTCTCATATACCTCATTACCTCTGCCTATATCTAGCCTGTTCACCCTGTCATTCACTACGAGGTTTTGTATGTGTTACACTGCATCTCTGAGCGTTTATCCCTGGTTTCGCCATAGACAGTAAAAGAAATGGACACAGCGACCCCATAGACTTCAACGGAGAAAATTGAAGTCAGGTAGAAGCACTCACTTCCTGATGGCTGAGCGTACTGCGCAGCCTCAGACTGAGCTTGACGACGTAGATGTGACGTAGGCAACCTTTCTGACAGTTGTAAGTCTTCTAGTAGTTGTGCAAAGTGAAATCTGAATCACCGAATCTTGTAGAGACAGAGAGAGTGAACAGGAGCAACTTTTGATGAATGAAGCAGGATTTGCGACATCTCTATCGGCTATATTTATACCTCCATGCTATTTGTCAGGCTAACGATATCCTCATAGACAATAAAAGATTGCCTGCGAGCTTCTCCTTGGGTCTATACGGTACAGCGCGATGGAGTCGCGTGGTTATGACCAATGTTGGGGGTAACGCATTACAAGTAACTTGAGTTACGTAATCAGATTACTTTTCCAAGTAACTAGTAAAGTAACGCATTACTTTTCAAATTTACAACAAAATATCTGAGTTACTTTTTTAAAAAAGTAATGCAAGTTACTTTTTCACATTTATTTGACTGACAGCTCTCCTGTCCCCATGTTGAGAAAAATCGAGAGTAAGTGCAGAGGCGTTGTGTGTAAACATGCTATTAAATGGCCAAATGTGAGCATTTACTCATCTCACTTGCACAATAAAGATTCAGTCCTCCACAAAATTAATAAAATCAGTCAAATGCAAAACCAGAGTACTATGCAAACCTCCAATAACTACATGCTAAATAAAACAAATATTTGTATGCATTTAATCTACCTTTATTGACCAATATCTTGCAGCTAACCTTTGATGATTCAGTTAAACCATAAGCAAAAACGACTATATTTTTTGTTTTTATTGGTAAAACTTTTTTTTCCTTGCGTCCTACGTTCTTGCACTATCCAGAATGGCAGAACAGCAGAGCTGCGTCCAGCCTGAGGCTTATTTCAATTTTGGTATGAAGAGGTCTTTACCTTTGCTCAAAAATAGAACTTTTTTTGTTATTAAAAAACAAAACAAAAAAACAAGCCCAGCCCAGGTGAGAAAAAGTAACGCAAAAGTAATACAAATGTAACATAACACATTACTTTTCTTAAAAAGTAACTAACTCAATTAGTTACTTTTTAAGGGAGTAACGCAATATTGAAAGGAAGTAACTTTCCCCAACACTGGTTATGACGCAATCGTTAGCCTATTTTTTACAAAAACGGCTTCTATGGGGCGATAGTGAAAGATACAAGGTAATGGAGCATTTTATACATTGTCGTGTTTGTTTAGAAATAAACAATGGACAAATGGAGTCGTTAAACGGCTCAGATGTAAAGATATTCACTGTCAAAGTGAGGCCAAAATGAATGGGAGTCAATGGGATGCTAACAGCAGGTGATGGCTTGGTTAGCAATGGCTGCCCCTATGGAAGGTACGCTTTCCGGGGGCTGGATTACCCCCTTGGGTTTTGCATGTATATTGGTGTCTGGACTACCCTTTTGCCTGTCACTCCTGTCTTGTTTGTTTGGACTGCCTGCCTGTTTATTGACCCATTGCCTGTACATTGGATTACGTGTCTGGATTGTCCCTCTAATAAAGTTGCATTTGGATCTCCAACCCTTCAAGTAACAGGATCTCTGAGGTGGTGTGAGGCGGGGCTAATTTGCATATTCATGGTCCGCGCATACTAAATGAAGCAAGGGTGTAGAGTTACATTCAAGCTATTTTAAGGCATGAATAATTCTTATTACAAGTAAAAATGTTTAAATGTCATATTGGTGATCAAAGATGAGTTTTAAGGGATAATATTATTGACTACATGGGGACTTTAAAAGTATTAAAAAAAACTACTTGCAGATATTTTAATGAAATAAAATGGCACTTAAGTGTACTTAAAAAGATGACTCAGAGAGCTCTCGGATTTCATCAAAAATATCTTAATTTGTGTTCCGATGATGAACGAAGGTCTTACGGGTTTGGAATGACACGAGGGTGAGTAATTAATGACAGAATTTTCATTTTTGGGCGCACTAATCCTTTAAATGGTTCAAAAAGCACTCTAAAGTTAAGCTAATTACATTTAATAGATATTTAAACTATAAATACATTTTCATTTAATTTCAATCTTTATCTTAATTTAAATTAACTTGCAGTTAGGTGCACTTAAAGGTGCACTGTCACATTTTTTTCCAGTAAAATATCCAAAAACTACTAGGCCAGTGTTATTTATTTTGTTAAGTTGAGTACTTACAACATCCCACATGTTTCCAACTATTTGTAAATCGTGAGAAAATTGATATTTTAACCAAGGAACCGGGGCATGTGAGGGAGTTGCCTGTCAATTGCGTCATATCTGCGTTACCCTTTGGTTTCCGGTTTTATTTTGCAGAAACACTTTATTCTCACTGCAGTGTGCAACAAGTGTCATAGCAGCCGCCGAGCGAACGCATAGAGTAACGTCATAACATCATTTTCAACACACTCAGATGTATCTAATATGATAAACAGAGCTGCGTTACCTCATACTCATACCTCATATGACAGGAAAAGCGGAAATGGCGCCGGCGCTCCAGCGGCCTTGCTCAGCTCCACAACACTCGGTCCTGCTCTGCTTCATACTACAGTAACGTTAATAATCGCATCAATGAACATGATTTCTGCCCGAGTCCTATCCCAATTCTTTTCCACTGGCTGTGAGGTGAAGATCACATGTCCCAAGATTCTGCGCTCAAACGTGGTGTCATCAAACTACGCCTTTGTTTTGAATAGGTGACCTCTAGCAGACCGAAAAGTCACACAGTGCACCGTTAAGTACATATTTTTACAGTATATCAGTTCCTATTTTAAACGTATACTTAGTGTACTTCTTTTTCACAAGGGAATAATCAAAATTAGTGATTGTTGTATTGTAAGTGTAAGTTTCAAAAGCCAGCTGTAACACTCTGTCTACTAATATAAATAATCTTTATAAACAACTTCTAGTGCCGACTTCTGACTTTCACGGACCCTCATTCTGCAACATCAACTTCTCCGTCTTTCAGTATCTTTGTTTTTTTTTCATTCAATAGTAGCCATAAGAATTTTACTTTACTCACTTTCCAGAAAAAGCTCCCCTCTATTTGATTTAACTTTCACAACCTGCATAAAATGGGTTTCCCGGCTCTCCTTTAAAGCGTTAGTTCACCCAAAAATGAAAATTACTGAATTACTCACCCTCATGTTGTTCCAAACCCGTAAGATCTTCAGAACACAAATCTTTTTGATGACAGCTACGCAACTACCACTTTGACGCTTCAAAAAGTTCATAAAGAGATCGTAAAACTAATCCATATGCATTGAGCGGTTTAGTCCAAATTTCCAGAAGAGACTCGATCACTTTATATAATGAACAGATTGAATTTAGGCTTTCAGATTTCATCAAAAGATGAACAAAAATCTTATGGAACGACATGAGGATGAGTAATGAGGTTTTTTTTTGGTGAACTATCCCTTTAACGTCTACAAGAACTGCTATCAGTGGCTTTATAGAGTCTCAGTCTATGAGGCCCCATTTCCTTCGGATCACCCTGTGAAGGCCCAAGATTAGCTTCTGTCATTGACCTTTGGGGTTGACACTGTCTAAAGTGTGACCCATACGGGACAGGACCAGCTGGAGCCGACGCTGTGCTCTTGGTCGGGGACAGAAAAGTCAGGGGTGATTGACTCAAACTGTTTTTCGGTGGAGGTTCATATGCAACCTTTGCCTTCCACTCGGCCGGGGGCTCGGGTAAGAGCTTACTCTGAGCGGCATAGCGCAGGTTGGAGGCAATAGACTGCTGAATGTCCAGAAATGTAAAAGCTGCATCCACGAGCCCCAGTGGGTGGCGTGAGGCAGCTTCCCAGGGGGTGGGTGGCTTGTGTAGCTTGACAGTCTGTCCCACCGCTGGCTGAACAGAAGCGGGTTGTGATGCAGGTCTGGGTGATGGAGAAAATGACACCGACCTGGGACTGAGACCTGAAAGCCTAACAGGTGGTGACAAGGATGAGCTCCTAAGCCCCTGAAATGAGCAAACAAATATGTGTAAAACAATTTTCATGGCAATAAACAATAGTGAAGACACAGAAAACAACGTTGGTGTAGAAACAACTTAAACTTTACAATTAAACCCAGGTGAAAAATACGTACTATTAAATGTATTAAAAATGCATTATAGTATTTTTGTATTGCACTAAAAACATACTCAAGTACGTTTTAAATGCATTTAAGAAATCCCATTTTCACCTGGGAATACAAGGAAACAGCTTGAATTAAATGAGAAATTTGCAAGTGGAAAGACTGAAATAGTATTTTCTATATTCCAATAATCTTTGTTTTATATTTTTTCACAGTGTAGATATGTGGATGCTCACAAAGACAATTTTCCTCTAGGTTTGGATTGAACAGATACCTAAGCTTAACAGGAAAGACTGTGCTGCCATCATCTGGTTATGATATGAACATGCAGGGCTGTAATTACTTCAATTGGCTTTTTGCACAGCTGCACTACTTCCTGAACTTGAGCCAGCTCCTTTGTTTCCTGTCTGCCATTATTGGACAAACTGAATAATCCGGGTGTGCCTGACCTCTGTAGTCACAACAACAATAATCAGACACACCTGGATTAATCAGTTTGTCCAAAAATGGCAGACAGGAAACAAAGGAGCTGGCTGAAGTTCAGGAAGTAGTGCAGCTGTGCATAAAGCCAATTCACTATAATCAGGCTCTTCAAGATGAATAAAATTAGCATTTTGAAAAAAACTATCTATGCTCTTTTGCTTTTAGAAAAACAAGGACAGGAGGTCATGAAGACATGGGATTCTATTAATGATAACTTTATTTTAGTGAGTTTGTAATATGAAAAATGCTGTAGCTAAAATTTACGGAGACCCTAAAGAGACAAGGTAAAAAGTAAAAAAATAATAAGGTGGGAATAAAAATAACATGTCAATGCTTTTGCAAATGTTTTGCGTTCCCCCAAGAAACTTCGCTCTTTTGAGTTATTTGCGAGTGAACGCAAAGTGTCCCGGGGGAACGCGAAACTTTTGCGAAAGAACACAAAAGCATTCAAAATATATATATTTTCCTCCAATCCCATATTTTTTTTAACACCACCACATCCCTTTATGGACTCCGTACTACGGGGAGTGTTTCCCGCGGAATTTAGCTACTTTCACACTATTGCCGCAGGGTTTTTTTAATTAGGCTGTTCTTTTACACAAACCTGGCAACCCTGACAAAAGGGAAAAATTATTTTGTCAATGCTTTTGCATTCTCTCACAAATGACAAATGCATTATCTGAGAAACGTTGTGTTGGTGCGCAAAATATTTGCGTTCCCCGCAAAACGTTTGCGAGCGGATGCAAAAACATTGAATTTTATATATTTTTTCATCACCATGTGATGTCCTTTTAGGGTCTCCGTAAAAATCAAAAGTAATCAGATTAAAAAATGACATATGTATTAATTTTGTACAATAAATGTAATGTTTTGTTTTAAAAAGCCAGTATTTCAGTTGAATGTTCAATGGCAGTAATGACCATCATCTAGGTGTTGCTGTTGCACATTTTCATTGTATATAAAAACATAAATGAATAAGTCTAAAGTGATATAAAAGTGACAGGTGCCATAAAGCGAGGTGCCCTGCTTTTAAGTCATGGGACCAGAGATCATATTTCTCCAAATATAGCTCCTGGAGCATGCCTTGCAGGGCATTCATTCATATCATTTCCACTTTTCCCCAATTATGAAGTATATCTTACTTAGCTCCTGAAAGTATGATGCAACACAGGTTCAAATTTAGAACAATACTCACAGCTTGCCTCACGGCGTACTTATTTTAGGCTGTCAAATTATCCCCCCCCCCCCCCCCCCCCATGCAGAAACGAATCACTTTCCTGCAGATAAAACTTTTGGAAGGATTGAGTAGGATGTAAATAATAATAGAAAATATGGATATCTCATATGGATTTGCATATCTGAAAGGATCTTATGTTAAATGTAATCTCCTACCTTTATTGTTGGAGAGCAAGATTGAGGATTCAATTGTAACTAAATGTCTCACAATCACAAATAAGATGCAGTACAGTAACTGGTGGTATTGAATAATAAATCAAATGTATAACTGAATTGAATGATTAAATGTTTCATAAGCATAATTCCGTTAAAATAGCCATTGACTTATTTGTTGTAGTAACGTTAAGTCTTTACTTACCTTATATAAACTCACAAGTAAACTATTACTGAAAGATACTTTGAAAAGGATTATGAAAGCAAAGAATAGTGAGAGGTGAAGAGATTGAAAAGATGGACATGAGTGAGGTGCATGCAAAATCAAACAAACAAAACTGAAACAGTCATTTTAATGGCACTGTGGTACATGTTACAAATAGTGTACTATGAAGAAAATATCACACAAAGAAATGAACAGAAGACAGCAAAAAAGAACAGAAGACAGCAGTCAAACTAAAAACGAACATTTTTAGAACTCTTCCACTTCTTATATCTGTTTTATTTGACGTTCTAGTTGAACTGATGAAAAAAATATTAAAGCAAACAAAAAACTTAACATAAATTCCTCCCTCAAGAAAAGTCTACTTATCTTCATAAAAAGTAAAAATGAATAGCTCTCCAACTATGTACCAGCTTTTCAACAATGAAATAGTGACATTATTCGACCTACTTGAAAAAACTCACATACTGAGTACATTCATTTCTTCTTTTATGAAGAAAGTCTAATGCATTAATTACAATTTAGAAATGTTTTTTTTCCTCAGAAGGTGAGAGCTGATTGAACTTCACCTATAAAATATTCACCATAATACATTCCCTCTCAGTTATACTGCATCTCCTTGCACTGTTAGCCAGAAGTTAATACATTGTTTACTTGCATATTTCAAATATCATTGAACTGTTCATATATTTATTTCTGTCTGTCCACTGAGGTTTTGTAAAATATTATCACATACGCATATGCTTGTGTGAAAGCTGATACTGCAAATCCCTTTGGAAGCTATGTTAAGCTTTTACACATTTTAAATTTGATTATATATTAGTTGGTTTTAAAAGGATTACATCCTTAAGTTGTATTCCAAATCAATGACTCAGTAGCCCTCATAATAGACCATTATGCCTATCTCTCTTTTTTCACCTGCAATCATTTTTCCATCATCCATTCCATGTTTCTCATCTCGAACTCAAACTCAACACCGATTCCCTTTGACCAAAATGATGCCTAACACATAACTCATTTTCGAGCTGACTAAGTACACAAGCTTTACCTGTAGCAAGACAGGTCTATAAAATATGCAGTATAAATCAGAGAATTATTCTATAAACATCATGTGATGTCATTTTGAAATGTCTATGCCCTCTTCTTTGTTACTCATTTGGTAGATCTTAACTGTAATTTGTAACAAACAATTAATCGTTCTGGAAGTTTTATGTATATGTTCTACAAAAAGTATCTGCATCTTAGGTTAGTTCTTGTTTTTACCTTAGTTCTTAAGGTAAAAAACACTGGGGGGAAAAAAATCACTATAACTATTTTTCAGCAGTGCTTGGCTTCCACACCTGAGCCGCACTCTTCTTGGCTGAAAATTTGGGCTTTGGGGCAGCAGTAATACTGCCTCCCGAGACGGATTCAGCCCTTGCTGGGAAAGATGGCACAACATAAGAACTAGGGGCTGGTTGGTAGGACAGTGTAGGTCCAGCTTGATATACTGGATTAGGACCTGCCTGATAGGAGGGCGGGGAGGGTTGTTGGTAGGGAGGACTTGGTGCTTGTTGGTAAGGATTTAAAGGAGGTTGTTGGTAAGTTTGTTGGGGGTTGTATTCTTGTTGAAATGGGACTTGATGAGGATGTTGTTGATAAGCATTTAGGACAGGCTGATATGTGTCAGGGGGGACTTGGTGGTAAAGGCCATCATGCATAGGTGACTGACCAGCCATTCCATAGGGTTGCTGGGCCTGTTGTGGCATAAAACCATATGGGGGAGGGCCTTGGTTATATGTCATTTGCTGGGTTTGATTTGGTGCTTGGGCTTCAATTTGGGCCTGAGCCTGGGCTTCAGCTGCCTTTTGAGCGGCTAGCTTTTCAGCTGTCTCCTTTTCTGCAGCAAGTTTCTCTGCTGCTGGGCCATAGGTGAAAAGGGAGGATTTCAGCTGATAGGGCTGATGTTTCATGACATCAAGAACATGAAGAGGTTTCGGGGCAGGTTTTCCCTTGTCTTTGCTTTTGTTCTTGTTTGTTGTTGAAGAGCTAGAGGGGGGAGGCTGCTTCATAGCACCTGGTGGATATGACGGTGAATGAATTGGATTATATGCCAAAGGCGGGGGAGCCCGGCAATTGGGTGAATATTTCCAGGAATTTGACAAAGAAGCAGAAGGTGAAGATGGTCTTGCCTTATTTGCCTGCACTGTGGTAGAATCCACAATGTACTTCTCCATTCTGGATTGCCTCTTGGCGAAAAGTTCAGCTCCTTTCCCTTTCAAGGCTGGCATCTCGAAAGCTGAACCAAAACCAGAGGTTGACATACTACTTGTTGGAACAGGGGATGGTACCTTTGTCCCAGTGGTATAAGAGTTCATTCGTCGTGGAGGAGGGGGCTGAGTGGTCTGAGATGGACTCCAAGGCTTGATTGGTTGGGACGGCAACTTCTGGGTTGCAGTTTGGGGTATGTTTCCAACTGAACCTTGCTGGTGTTGGGGTGCCCAAGCATTCACAGCTGGTTGAGACTGAGATTGTGGTGGTATCCATTGGCTCACAGGTGGCGGTGATGCCTGCTTTTGAGGTTTTGGTGCCCATGGAGGATGCACCTGAGGCTGAGTTGGTGGCATTGGCTGAGCCCAGGGAGGCTGAATTTGATTCTGTTCAGGTGTCCAAGAGTTCATTACTTGTTGAGGTTGTTGTTGAGAAGCAGGTTCTTGTCCCCACTGTGGATGTGGTTGGGACTGGACAGGTATTGGTGGCCAAGGATTCATGGGTTGCTGCACTGGTGCTGTGGGCTGAGGTGGTGAATGAGTCTGTTGAGCCCACGGAGGCTGTGCTTGAACTGGACTCTGTGGTTGAGTCCACACATTTGCAAATGGCTGTGTTGGCTCTTGCTGTTTGGCCTGAGAGACCCAAGGTGGCTGTGGCTGTGACTGCCTCTGAGCCCAAGAAGGCTGTGGCTGTTGTTGAGGGGGTGATGCCCAATGTGGCATTAACTGGGATTCTTGGAACTGTTGTTGTTGGGTCCAGGGTGGCTGTTCCTGGGCTTGATTTTGATCTTGTCGCCAAACATTAATAGGTGGCAGTGCTGGCTCATGAGGCTGAGACCATGGGGCTTCTGGTGTTGACTGATTTGGGCTTGGTACCCATGTATTGATTTGGGACTGAGGCTTTGCTTGATGCTTGGGTGGGGGTGAGGTTTGAGGCTGTGTTACCCAAGAAGGCTGGGATTGTGTTTTAGGAGGCACTTGCATTTGTACTTCTGAAGGACCCTGAGACTGTGTCATCCATTGTGGCTGTGTTTGAGACAGGTCTTGAGACGGGACTTGCAATTGTACCTCATTTGGACCCCAAGAACTTACTGGAAGCTGCTGATGACCTTGAGTTGGAGCTGGATCCCATGATCTGGCAGATGGATCTGACTGCGTAACAGGTGGTGCAACACAATGAGCAGAATTAATTTGGAGCTGGGGTTGTTTCTCGTTCCAGGTTTCTGGTTGCTGGTTCAACTCCATCTGAGATTCTGGTTGTTTCCAGGCATTACTTGGAGCAAGTTGTTCAGGACAGTGTTGAATATTTTGGGTTTCAGGGGCCAATGTAGGTTCTACTTCAGACATGGTTGGGGCCCCTGTTACTGGGACGGGAGCAGCCTCAACCCCTGTGATTGGAGCTTCTGCAGGTCCTGGGACACTGTTTGCGGTTTGCTCTGGGATGGGTTGGTCACTAGTTTCTTGTTGAATTGACCATGGGGGAGAAGCTGGGTTAATGTGAGGTTTAGGAGCTACTGGTGGTGGAACTTTGTGTTTCATTTTAGGAGACTGAAGAAAGTTGCAGGCTTCAGCTCCTAAGCTTAAATAATCTTCTTCTGGGCATGACTCAAAACCTGCCTTCTTGTCATTCCTGTTGAGGAGATTCAACAGAGCAGGATTTGGTGACATCTTTGGAGACTCTTTGAAAGTGAACATAGGTTTGCTGGCACTCCTCCTCCTTGTATCTTGCAAGATACCAGTCTTGATAGCAGGCACAGATATACGCTCATCACGGGAAGCAATCTGTTCACCTTGTTCCAATTGACACCCAGATTGTTCTTGATTATCTGCACTTGTGGGGGAGGAAAATGGAGCGGCCACTCTATTTTGAATTGAAAATGGTTTGGCACTTCTGTTTGTGACTGATGTCTGCATTTCATTCTGCACTTGCTGATCGAATGTGCCATTCATATGATGTGAATACTGCTGCACTTGCTGCTGTTGGAAGTGTTGTTGCTGATTGTATGATTGGACGTTTTGATATATTTTTTGTTGCTGGTAGTCTTGCTGTTGTTGATACTGTTGTTGCTGTTGCTGGTATTGTAGCTGCTGCTGGTAGTCTTGATACTGCTGCTGCTGCTGCTGCTGCAGCTGCTGTTGTGTATAGTACTGTTCTTGGTACTGATGATGTTGTTCCTGTTGCTGCTTTTGAGCTGATATGCTGTGGTGTAGATTTACATCCATGTAATTTTGGGTTTCTTGTGCATTCATATAAGCACGTTCCTCCATGTGTTGGTATGTTTGATGTGTCTCAGGCTCCTGCATCGCTTCAACAGGGATCCCCTTACGTCTCATCTCTTCATGTTCAGCTACTATCTCATCCATGCGCTGTTTGCGCTGGGCAAACATGAGAGCTCCTTTCCCCTTGGTGTCAGGTAGTGCTTCCATATCCTGCTTGTTGTCAAGCTTGCGCTCTATCTCAAGTAATCCGGTATCCCAATCAAAGCTTACAATGCTTTTCTGAACTGAGGCATTGGTAAAGAAATCCTCATCAATTTCTGTTTCACTTGTGGCTAGAACAGTGAACTCAACAGCGTGCTCCTCCTTGTCGTCTTCGTCGTCCTTATAATCTGGCTCGTCCTCACCAGTACCGTAGCTTACAAGTGTATACTTCTTGGCCCTCTGTCTATGCTTCTTAAACATCAACACCCCTTTGTTATGAGGGTTGGGGGCAGGGGCAGACAGCAGGAGAGCAATGCGCTTGCATTTGGACTTTGCCTCTTTCACCTGCTTCTCTGAAAGGCTCTCACTGCGCCGGAGCCCTAAGAACGACACAAAAAAGCAGGAGTTTAGGGTATGGGCAGGTGAGGTCATAAAGTAGGGATATTGCACATGGTTGGTCCTGGTGGCCTAATTCACTGAACGTGTATGAAGCATATAAATAGCCCTGTTATATGAGCAGCCAACAAGTCATTTCATATGAGAGGTCTTGAACTGAGAAAATACAAGTATCAATTGAGAACCATGTAGCTAACTCATTTTTATCTAATGTGAAACCAAATACATAATTGTTTGTTAAAATATGCATGTGAATACATGCAATACATATTTTGTTGTTTAAAATGAAGTAATGCATGACAATGTGTATAAACATGTGTATCAATGTATTTTAAAGGGATAGTTCACCCAAAAATGAAAATTAGCCCATGATTTACTCACTCTCAAGTCATCCTAGGTGTATATGACATTCTTCTTTCAAACAAATAAAATCGGAGTTATATTACAAATGTCCAGGCTAATCCAAGCATTAGAATTGGATTCATAGTTGCTCTGTTTTTGAAGTCCATAAAAAGTGCATCTGCCCATCAAATAACGTGCTCCACGCGGCTCCGGGGGGTTAATAAAGGCCTTCTGAGCGAATCTATGCGCTTGTGTAAGAAAAATATTAATATTTAAAACTTTATCAAGTTTACTTTCGGCCGACCACCTTCCCTGTTCAATTTATGGAAAAATAGTTGAAAGTTCCCTTGCCGATCGAAAGACTAACGCGACCAGGTATGCTCGTCATGACGTCACGTACGCATCTTGAGTTTCACTTTCAACATTCAACACTTTTTCATGGAAGGCGGTCGGCCAAAAGTTTACTTGATAAAGTTTTAAATATGGATATTTTTCTTACACAAACGCATCGATTCGCTTCAGAAGGCCTTTATTAACACCCCAGAGCATGTTATTTGACGGACAGATGCACTTTTTATGGACTTCAAAAACAGAGCAACTATGAATCAAATTCTAATGCTTGGATTAGCCTGGACTTTTGTAATATAACTCAGATTTTATTCGTCTGAAAGAAGAAAGTCATATACACCTAGGATGACTTGAGGGTGATTAAATTATGGGCTAATTTTCCTTTTTGGGTGAACTATCCCTTTAAGAGAGTCGTGGCTTCTCTGCTAATCAAGTAATGAATCCCAGATTTAGCAGGTGTTAAATAGAATTTACCGATCCCCTGACCCACATTATCCCCAATGACCCAATAATTCATTCTCCAAACAGAGATTTGACAACACCCTCACCAATTAACTGAATCTGTGATCCATGTATAACAGCCAGATATTAACATAAGCCACTTACAGCTGTGAATGTGTCTAGAGCACGTTAGTGAGACTGAGCCAATAGCAGATCCAGCAGAGAGAAAAAAGAGAGTAAAAATAGCCCTGGGGCCGTGTGTGGACTTGCTAGTGCCAGAGAGCTAATACAAGCCCATATGTGTAGCTCAAAACGCTGTATAAAAGAAAAAAAACACACCCTGTCCTGTTTTAGTCAATATACATACAAGTACTGTGTCACTCCTTTCAAAATAGGTTTGGCTAAAACTTGACACATTTCTGAAAATTGTCTTTCCAATCTCAAGGTGGACAGAGCCATAGATGAGTGCTCCTTCCATTTCAGTGCTGCTAAGATGGCCAATTTTAAAGGATCGGGTAACAGGCCAGAGTTGCACATGTTGATGTCTGTCAAATGTCACTTCTGCAAGCATCATTAGCATGCCCATGTTTTATTCTTAACTTTACTAGTCATGTCACCCTGCAAGCCCCCACCCATCACTGCAACAGAGTGAATGATTGCCATGTTCTTTTTGTTCTATCTATCTATCTATCTATCTATCTATCTATCTATCTATCTATCTATCTATCTATCTATCTATCTATCTATCTATCTATCTATCTATCTATCTATCTATCTATCTATCTATCTATCTATCTATCTATCTATCTATCTATCTATCTATCTATCTATCTATCTATCTATCTATCTATCTATCTATCTATCTATCTATCTATCTATCTATCTATCTATCTTAAAGTATAACAAAACATGTATGCATGCTCTTGCTCACAAATCACTGAAAGTATGCATAATACAGATCATAATACAGTAACACAAAAATGTATAGGTTAAAAAGAAACACAAATTGGACATTGGAATTGTGTTTAACGTTTTTAACATCATAACTTTAGAAATTACAAGCAATCCACAGCTGACTCTGTCAGTTAACTGATGCTATATCTATAACTTACGCTTTTAAAATAAGAAATTATTGCTATTCTTGCAAACAGATACTATATCACACTATAACAAGCAACATACTGAAAATCAGATGTTACTTACTGGCGTGCCTTGCCCGGTGCTTGTTGGGCTTGTTGACCTCCCTCTCCGATTCAGAGTCCCACTCCTCTGAGGGAAGTCCAAAGGACACAGAAGAGGAGGTGGGAGCTTCTTCAATGTGCCCTCCTTCTTCCCCACCAGAATCCAACCGTTCACCGGCCTCTACCCCCTCCTTTCCAGAACTGCTTCCAGATAACTGCTGCACTGTCACCTCCACCTGTCTTGGCAAAGCAGGGGATTTGCTAACCAACACACCCCACTGACCAAGGGGTTGTCGGTCTCGTCGGGGTATATATAGAGGTCTATCTGGAGAAAATGTGGTGGTGGTATAGTTGACGCTCTCATCCGTATTTCTATAATGGATGTCTCCCTCAACTCCACAAGCACTGCCTAATGCAGTACAATCTGGCTCTTTCAGGGTGGTCTTGGAGAGCGACAGCTGCAATTCGACCACAGATCCTGCGGTTACATCCAAACTAGTGTCTCCACCACCCTGGGCATAGGTGCCTCTACCTTTATTCCTAGAAGCAGGTATTTGAACTTGCGTCCGGACCAATCGAGTCCCCACAGGACACTCTCCATCGCTGTCTGTTTCCCCATAATATGCTTCATCCTGGGACTCAGAGATGTATATTTCCTGGGGGGCTGGATAAAGCCTGGATGGAGAAGGGATCCGAAAAGTGGTACAAACCACTTCAAAGCTCTCTTGAGGTTGACTACAGCATCTGCAGGGGGGAGATTATAGTAAAATCATGTTGTTTGCAGTTCAAACCCCAAGACTTTTTGTAAAGCAAATCATTTATTGGAACTAAGAGAATTACCTTAACTTTTAGTAACCATTAAGAAAAGCAAGAATGAAGCATGCATTTTTCTGTGAATAATGTATTAGTGTTTTATTACCGGTGATCTAAATTAATCTAGGTCAGTGATTTTGTAGTACACAGTGGGTGAAGGTCAAGCATGTCATAAACAAGACTTTTAATTAAAGCCAAAATATGTAAATTTTTCGCCGCTAGATGTCGCTTATTCAAAACTAAGGCGTAGCTTGATGACGCCTGGATTTTATTATGCCACAGACGATCGCTTCAACTTTTTCCGGTCATGCGTACGCAGCACTGTTTTATCATATTAGATATATTATTTGAGCGTGTTGAAAGTTATGTTATAATGCTCCTTAGTGTGTTCCCTCAGCGGCTGCTATGAGACACTTGTTGCACACTGCAGTAAAGCTATATCGATATTAGACATGGTAAAACATGGTACTCGCGGTAAATAATGAAAACGAGATTTAAACAAAAAGACTAACTGTGTTGAGCTGTATAACAATGATTAGTTTTCTGTCGATGAATGTATCCAAACAGTTGCTCAACTGTCTCATAAAACACATAATATATTAAAGCGTCTTTGGTGTTTCCATGGTTTCAGAAATTGAGGGTAGTGTGGGTATGATATCATTGATAGGCGACGCACGGACACGGTCCTGGTTAAAATTGCTGATTTCTCTGGATTTAAACATTCTTGGAAACATTTGGGATAATGTAAGTACACAAGTCAACAAAATATATAACATTGTTCTAGTGGTTTTGGGATATTTTAATCCAAAAATCTTACATATTGTGCCTATATACTATAAAATGCAAAACACTCATTTAATGCATCACAATACGCAAGTTGCATCTGGTTTAGTATGAGTGACAAAAAGGCTTAAATATTGCATTAACTTCTAATTCTTCTGGTAATGCTATACCTTTTTTTTGCAAGACTAAAAATCTCATCGCACAAATAAAAGATGCAATACATTGAAACAAGTAAAGAATCAACCACAGTGCATCAAGGAACATTTGCCCAAGCAATAAAATACCTTTTGACAAGCAGCTGTAGACAGTCAGCAGAGGCCTCAATGAGATCAATGGCATCTGAGAGACTGAGGTTAGAGCAAGGCTTTCCGTTCACTGACACCAGTTCATCATTCTCACACAATCCAGCAAGGGCAGCGGGACTACCATCCTCTATCTAGAAGAAAGATAACGATCACATATTTATTAAAGGGCAGTTTTAGCAATTAAAACAATATATATATATATAATTTAACATAAATCTAAAGGTAGACATTGCAATGCAGAATGCACACAAAAAAATGTTTCACAAGTTTGTGTGCCCATATAATCTTAGTGAAGGTGGTAAACAGATTTGTCTTGCTGTCTGCTATAGAGGGGCTCGGAGAGGATACTATACCCGAGCTCTGATTGCCCCCCTATACCAGGCAAAATTGTACAAAAAAGGAGGAGCAGGGGAGGAGGAGTGATGCTGCAAGAACTAACAACGGGAAGAGGTAAGCTGCTGGTTTTATACCTTGGTATCAATTGGAAGATTAGATGGGCGTACTCCTCCAGAAATTACGTTTAATAATTTCACTTTTAGAATGTTATTTGAGTACAAACATAATTACTTGAGTAGTATCTTAATGCATATTATTAAGAAGAGGAAATACATTTGATAATAAATTAATAAATTATTTTCGGGGGAAAAAATACAGACAAAATATTTACAGTGAAACTGGTGAACTAGTTAGTAGTGTGTGTATGTGTGTGTGTGGTTCAGGTAAACCTTATGTTATGGGGACAAAGATGGCAATATCTGAAATCCTTGTTTTTTTAGTCCCAAAGAGGAAAAAAGCTTATAAATCATACTAAGTTAATTATTATTATTTAAAAAAAATTCTGTGATGGGTCGTTTTATAAAATGTATTATTATTCTCAGTTGAAAAGTAAACTGCAGAAGTGACGTTGTCACGTTAACTCACACATTTTTGTAAGGTAAGGCTTGACTATATTGTTACTATGTTTTGCTCATTTATTTAACAGCAGTTTTCTAATGGGTGATGAATTTGCGTGCCTTCAGATGCGTCACGCGCTCGCTGGCTTGGTGTGTTTAGAAATGTTTTGTGATAGTCGCTGTGGCAGCACATATTTGTGAATGAATGAATGGTAAAAGGTGGTGTTTCGTGCTGTCATGTGGGGTAGTAAATAGAGAACGTAATCGGGAATGCCGTGCCAAAAGAATTGCGTTTTTTTCCACAAGTCTCAGTCTTGACACACAAGTCAAGTCTAGAGTCAAGTCTCAGGTCAGTTGTTCGTGACTCCAAGTGCGACTTAAAGGGGCACTTCAGCGCTGGGAAGATAAATGTGTATTTAAACTGTGTCATTTATGTAGTAGAAATGTGAAATTATTTTTGAATTTGGTGCCTTCTAGACTGAGAAAAGAAAATGTATTTTTGTCTCATGTGGGTGAAAGACAACAACTCCCAGAATGCACTTGCTTCGCTGCCCTATGAGGCCACTCCCAAAGCCACAGTTATTGGTAATCAACCGCGGCATCACCCCCAACGTTGTTTTGATATTCATAGTAATAAAATAATTTCGTTCAGTTAGAGAATACACACTACAATTAAAAACTGAACGTGTCTTTTCAATAAAGTGTGAGTGAGCCGAACGAAAGTCACGTCACAGACGCAGCAGGAGTCAGATTTCATTCATCACGAGAGAAGAGCTAAGCAGAGCTGAGGTAAGCGTGGCTGTCATTCTCGACGCGTGTCCAGTCTGGCGCGTTATCAGATCGCATGTGGAAGCTAAACTTTCATAGGAATTCATTGTAAAGCTGGAACTCTCACTTTGCTTCATACCGCTCTGTTATGAATTCCCGAGCCGAGTGGCAGCAGGCGTGCGCATTTACATTCTGTGAGTGAGATCCCTCCCTTGTGGATGGGTTGAAAACATGCGGAACTAGCTCCTGTAGTCTCTAGGCTCTGGCCAAAAATCCTCCGATGACGCAAAATGACGCTATTTGTGTCATCAGATGTTTTTTTCCAGAAATAAAATGCATAATTCTCACGTCTCAAGGGGATATGAGGGGGGAAAGTATCATAATTCGAATATACTACCGGTTTCTATAGCCTGACATCGTCATACTCAATTCTAGTCAGAATATGAGTCTGATACTGCTCTGTTGGGCTGTGATTATGGGGCGTGTTTAAACCGAACCAGGAAAGACCTCAATTGGATAGACCTACAACCAATCAGAGCAACGGAGCGACGCATAACGTTAGTTGTCAAATGTCAACAGAACTCAACTGCACTGTGTTGCCAAGTCCGCGGGTTGAAGCGACCCCAATTATGTGATATACAGACCCAGGAATGCGAATTTAAGCAGCCAGCCCTGCCAAAATAACACATATTTTACCCCCCAAATGCCATTTTCCCCGGAGAACTTAATTACTTAATTACTTCATAGGGCATAATTACTTCTCTATGGATCAAGTCCAGACCGAACTGCCCGAGTTAAATTGTTGTGGGCGGGGCTAAGTTCGGCCGGCATCCAGGCTAGGATTTCTACTGATACAAAGCTTAATGCTAAATCACTGAAGTAACCCTTTAAGTGCGACTCGAGTCCAAGTCGCAGACTCGAGTTTCCATCTCTGTCATAAACCTGCCATGATAATTGTGAGTAATACCTCCAGAGGTCATCATTTATACTGAACAATTTCAATCAAGAACTGAGATTAGTTCCTTTTAAACCTCATTAATATCACAACTCACCAAGCATGCGCAATATTTTTAGCTTATAAATCATACTAAGTGAATTTGTTTTATTTTTTTGTAAATTTAAAACGTTTTCTGTGATGGGTAGGTTTAGGGTTAGTGGATTGAATATACCGTTTGTACAGTATAAAAATCATTATGTCTAAGGAAAGTCCCTATAAAACATGAAAATCCAACTTGTATGTTTTTTGTGCACATGTACTGTACATGAAATAAAGAACTATAACTCCATCCTTGGTTCATAGACAGCGTGTCTTAATTTAGACCAAGAGCCTCTAATTTACGTATCACAACAGCTGCATGTCAAATGACTAAACAGTGCTATTGGCCAAAGCAGGTCTGTGACCCATAAGCCTTGCATACAGAACCAGAGACGCTTTAACATAAGATTTAATATACGCCATCTGTAACTTTAAGTGCATCACAAATCAGCTCTCAACTATAAGGTCAAGTCATAAAGCACAGTAATTGTTCGTCAAAGATCGCTTGATTTAGCACATGGTATTATTAAAACGTATTCAAGCTGGCAAGCGAGCTGAAATTCTATATTACTCTATATTGAACTACAGATCAAATCTTAAATATTGTTAAATGGATGACCTGAGTAAAAAAAAAAGTAACAGAATAATCCAGTCCTAAAATGACCTTGTTTATTCAAACGTTTGCATTACAAGTCATTCCCCAAGTATAATGGCAGATTTATCTATGTATGACCATCTGACAGTGATAAATACCTTGACCTAAAATAAACTTCTTAGATAAATCACCTAATATCCTGAAACTACAGATGTCATGTCATGTCTCCTGAGGTCATCATTTATACTGAACAATTTCACTCAGGAACTGTGAGATTAAGCATGTGCTCACAGCTGCTCAGGCCAAATAAACAAATACATAAAAAAATAATAAACACATTTGCATCTTTCATTTCAGGTTTGCACAATAGAAAAGGGTGATTGAAACTTTGTTTGATTTGATAAGAATGTTGGAGTTAGCTATATTTTAAGTCACCTTAAAACCCAAATTCTTATTTTTATGGAATATTTCAGTGTTTGTTATAAATGATTTATCCGGGCACATCATTGTTATTATTTATAATTCATGTGCTCTCAATCTTTAATTAAAATAATTTCCCCTCCCTCTTGCAGTGACATCTCTTCTCTGATGACGCGTTTACTGGCACGAGGGCGGGACAACCTGTCACTCATATGAGATCGACCAATAGCAAACCACAATTATCCAACCATCTAATTAATTCCCTATGGACAAAGTCAAGTCCCGCCCTACATTTTTCTTGCCCGAGAAGAACATCAGAACATAGAAGAAAAGACTATGTGACATCTCTTCTCTGATGACACATTTACTGCCGTGACAACCGGTCACTCACATGAGATCGACCAATAGCAAACTACAACCGTCCAATCAATCAGATCAGGCATAACATTATGACTTCCTAATATTGTGTTGTTCCCCCCTTTGCTGCCAAAACAGCCCTGCCCCGTCGAGGCATGGACTCCACTAGACCCCTGAAGGTGTGCTGTGGTATCTGGCACCAATATGTTAGCAGCAGATCCTTTTAGTCCTGTAAGTTGTGAGGTGGGGCCTCCATGGATCTGACCTGTTTGTGCATCCCACAGATGCTCAATTGGACTGAGATCTGGGAAATTTGGAGGCCAAGTCAACACCTCAAACTTATTGTTGTGCTCCTCAAACCATTCCTGAACAATTTTTGCTTTGTGGCAGGGCGCATTATCCTGCCGAAAGAGGACACAATGGAATACTGTTTCCGTGAAAGGGTGTACATGGTCGCAACAAAAGTCAAAGTAACATCCACATGGATGGCAGAACCCAAGGTTTCCCAGCAGAACATTTCCCAAAAGCATCACACTGCCTCCGCCGCTTTGCCTTCTTCTCATAGTGCTTCCTGGTGCCATGTGTTCCCTAGGTAAGCAACGCACACGCACCCGGCCATCCACGTGATGTAAAAGAAAACGTGATTCATCAGACCAGGCCACCTTCTTCCGTTGCTCCGTGGTCCAGCTCTGATGCTCACATGCCACTGTTGGCGCTTTCGGCAGTGGACAGGGATCAGCATGGACACCCTGACTGGTCTGCGGCTATGGAGCCCCAGACACAACAAACTGCGATACGCTGTGTTTTCTGACACCTTTCTATCAGAACCAGCATTAACTTCTAGAGCAATTTGAGCTACAGTAGCTCGTCTGTTTGAATGGACCACACAGGCCAGCCTTCGCTCCCCACGTGCATCAATGAGCCTTGGCCGCCCATGACCCTGTCGCCGGTTCACCACTGTTCCTTCCTCGGACCACTTTTGATAGATACTGACCTCTGCAGAACGGGAACACCCCACAAGAGCTGCAGTTTTGGAGATACTCTCTGACTCAGTCGTCTAGCCCTCACAATTTGGCCCTTGTGAAACTCGCTCAAATCCTTACGCTTGCCCATTTTTCCTGCTTCTAACACATCAACTTTAAGGACTAAATGTTCACTTGCTGCCTAATATATCCCACCCACTAACACGTGCTGTAATGAAGAGACAATCAGTGTTATTCACTTTGCCTCATAATGTTATGCCTGAACGGTGTACATCATAACAAGGAAAAATAAAAGAAATCGCAACTTCCATTTCATGTTGACTTTAAGGTTATAAATGTTCTTTATTATCTGCCTATCATGCTGTAGAAAGGGTCCCAATAATGTCACTTCTTGGGTTTCACGATTTAATAACATTTTTCTATGGGGAAACAGGATTGCTTTGTTTGAACTAATTGTTTTCTTAGAGAAAACCGTGAAAATATATAGTTATGTTTGACTTTTTAGCTGCGTTTACAGTAGGTGATTTACTTTAATCGAACCAAACATTTGAGAAAAGTGACATACATACATTTTCAACATTTTGATAATGTCAATAAACTGTTTCACATTAGATGATAATAAGGCAGTTTACATGAATGATAAGTATATAGCTTGGATTCTGGGCCTCAGTAAACAGATGAGACTACTGCAAAAATAACTTTTGATTGTCTTATTAAAAAGCATATTTTAAAAAATCCACAGCTTGAAAACACTCAAAACTTGCTTGTTTGCTAGGCTTACTGTCTTTAGAAGACGATATATTTCCTATTCATCAACACTAGAGGGCAGTGTCAAGTCAATAAAAGACAAATATATTATTATTCTTAGATGAAAAGTAAACTGGAGTAGTGTTAACATATATGAGATATATGCTAATTGTGAGTATAGGTGCTCTGCTGAAAGGTTCTGTCTTCTCTTGAATATTTAGACTAAATTGTATGCCGATAAATACAGCATATGTCCAAACTGCACAACACTGCCACAGAGTAGAACGTTTTTCATCAACACACAGCTGGTCCTCTGAAGCTTTACAACACACCATTGTGTAAATATTGAAAACATCACACCCTTATATTTCTGTAACACTTATACTATGCAAATTCATTAATGATGTAGCCTAAAAATACAGCTCAATCATAATATTTTTGCACACAAACAATCCTCAAAAAAGCAAAGCCTTTTAAAGCCATTGGGGTGAAGGTTCTTTAATTGAATAAAAGCATGGAGCTGTGGGATTGTTATGAAGCTGTAGGGAAGAAAGAGGCTTTTCGGGAGGACAGAGACTATATAAATCACTGCTCATATGGATAAGAATACAGCACTTCTCATCCAAAAAAGGTGGGGAAAGAACCATCTAGCAACTGTACTTGTGACATTTGCTTTAAAGAAGTACACTTATTTTAATATGTTGACTAATATACTAAAGCACAGTACTTGATTATGCATTTAGTTGTAGTGTGTTTTTCAATAAAAATAACATTAATGTATATTTTACTTTACTATAAATAACCTTGTCAATACATTCAGCAACTTGAACCATATTTCAAAGACAATAGAAGTAACTGCATAATGCAATATAATGTTCAGCTAACTGCATTTAATATAACATTACTTTGTTATGTATGCTTTTGTGGGTTAAAGCAACATGTCAAAATACAGTGAGGAAAATAAGTATTTGAACACCCTGCTATTTTGCAAGTTCTCCCA
Source organism: Romanogobio albipinnatus (assembly GCA_023566225.1). Classification (NCBI taxonomy): domain Eukaryota; kingdom Metazoa; phylum Chordata; class Actinopteri; order Cypriniformes; family Gobionidae; genus Romanogobio; species Romanogobio albipinnatus. Next base: position 66,639,678 of record CM042239.1, on the reverse strand, counting down.
CTTGGAAATCATGGAGGGGTCTGAAATTGTCATCGTAGGTGCATGTCCACTGTGAGAGACATAATCTAAAAAAAAAATTCAGAAATCACAATATATGATTTTTTAACTATTTATTTGTATGATACAGCTGCAAATAAGTATTTGAACACCTGTCTATCAGCTAAAATTCTGACCCTCAAATACCTGTTAGTCTGCCTTTAAAATGTCCACCTCCACTCCATTTATTATCCTAAATTAGATGCACCTGTTTGAGGTCGTTAGCTGCATAAAGACACCTGTCCACCCCATACAATCAGTAAGAATCCAGCTACTAACATGGCCAAGACCAAAGAGCTGTCCAAAGACAATAGAGACAAAATTGTACACCTCCACAAGGCTGGAAAGGGCTACGGGGAAATTGCCAAGCAGCTTGGTGAAAAAAGGTCCACTGTTGGAGCAATCATTAGAAAATGGAAGAAGCTAAACATGACTGTCAATCTCCCTCGGACTGGGGCTCCATGCAAGATCTCACCTCGTGGGGTCTCAATGATCCTCAGAAAGGTGAGAAATCAGCCCAGAACTACACGGGAGGAGCTGGTCAATGACCTGAAAAGAGCTGGGACCACCGTTTCCAAGGTTACTGGTAATACACTAAGACGTCATGGTTTGAAATCATGCATGGCACGGAAGGTTCCCCTGTTTAAACCAGCACATGTCAAGGCCCGTCTTAAGTTTGCCAATGACCATTTGGATGATCCAGAGGAGTCATGGGAGAAAGTCATGTGGTCAGATGAGACCAAAATAGAACTTTTTGGTCATAATTCCACTAAACCTGTTTGGAGGAAGAAGAGTGATGAGTACCATCCCAAGAACACCATCCCTACTGTGAAGCATGAGGGTGGTAGCATCATGCTTTGGGGGGGGGTTTATGCACATGGGACAAGGCGACTGCACTGTATTAAGGAGAGGATGACCAGGGCCATGTATTGCGAGATTTTGGGGAACAACCTCCTTCCCTCAGTTAGAGCATTGAAGATGGGTCGAGGCTGGGTCTTCCAACATGACAATGACCCGAAGCGCACAGCCAGGATAACCAAGGAGTGGCTCTGTAAGAAGCATATCAAGGTTCTGGCGTGGACTAGCCAGTCTCCAGACCTAAACCCAATAGAGAATCTTTGGAGGGAGCTCAAACTCTGTGTTTCTCAGCGACAGGCCAGAAACCTGACTGATCTAGAGAAGATCTGTGTGGAGGAGTGGGCCAAAATCCCTCCTGCAGTGTGTGCAAACCTGGTGAAAAACTACAGGAAACGTTTGACCTCTGTAATTGCAAACAAAGGCTACTGTACCAAATATTAACATTGATTTTCTCAGGTGTTCAAATACTTATTTGCAGCTGTATCATACATATAAATAGTTAAAAAATCATACATTGTGATTTCTGGATTTTTTTTTAGATTATTTCTCTCACAGTGGACATGCACCTACGATGACAATTTCAGACCCTTGAGCAAGGCACTTTACTCCATGTTGCTCCAGGGGGATTGTCCCTGTAATAAGGGCACTGTAAGTCGCTTTGGATAAAAGCGTCTGCCAAATGCATAAATAAATATAATTCAGTGGAATGCCAGAAGTCTAATATCAAATGGACAGGAATTTAAACATTTTTTAGAAGATGTACAGCAGAAACCAGATATTATATGTATACAGGAGACATGGCTTAAACCTCATCTTGACTTTATTTTACATGGGTATGAGGTAGTACGTAAGGATAGGGAATTAGGAAATGGGGGAGGAGTAGCTACCGTTATCAAACAAGGATTACATTTTAAGAAAATAAATAATAAGGAATTAGAAGTGGTTTCTGTGGAAGTATGGTATAGTAATAGGAGTATTATTGTGATACATTTATATAATCCATGTAAAACACTTGGGAATATTGGGAGATATAATGGAAAGAAGGTTTTTTTTGGTGTGGGGATTTTAATGCACATAATACCATATGGGGGAGTGTTTATACAGATTTTAATGATAATATAATTGAAGAAGTAATGGATTAATTAGGATTTGTATGTCTTAATGATGGTAAAGGTACTAGACTGAATGTAGTAAGAGGAAAAGAATCGGGGCTTGACCTTACAATAGTATCCTTAAAAGAATACATGGAAAATAATGAACAAATATACTATAAGCAGTGATCATTATCCTATATACTGCACTCTTGATGTGGAAGTGTATTTTATAGAAGAACAAAGTATACCTAGATGGAAGATGAGAAATGTGGAATGGGAAAATTTTTATTTAAAGGTCCCGTTCTTCGTGTTTTTTTGAAGCTTTGATTGTGTTTACAGTGTGCAATATAACATGTGTTCATGTTTCGCGTGTAAAAAAACAGTGTTTTTCACACAATTTACTTATCTGTACACCGCTGTTTTCACTGTCCTAAAAACCGGCCGATGAGTTCCTTGTTCTATGAAGTCCCTCCTTCAGAAATACGTAACGAGTTCTGATTGTGCCAGCGGTTCCCGTGTTGTGATTTGACCGCAGCTTAGCGAACGTGGCACGGTTCCTGTGTGTGATTCAACAGCAGCTTAGTGCATGTAACTTGCACGAAAGGTCACGCCTCTTAACGGGAGATGTATGCGCTCAATGATCTCTAAGTACAGCGTCCCTGGGAAAGCCAAACAAAGGTGATTTGACTCCGGGATGAAAATAACAGCGTCTCGACGACATGGCGACAAACACAGTCAAACGCAACAAGTCCTTTCTCCACGCGACACTTCCTCTTCTCCACGTGGGACAGCAACAAGACACCCCCTTTTTTCGCGTATTCTTGTGGGCGGAGGTTAGTCTGTTCTACTGTTCTACTGACGTAATTAATGAAGGAAGTACCAGGATGTAGTCCAAGCCAGCCGTTCGCTGTAGGCTTTGAAAGGGAACTTCTGTTAAATAAAATATCTCGCTTGGCATTGAACTTTGAGCTTTATAATTTTGCAGGTATTATTTATGCTCTAACAGAAACATTGCACACTAACTAAAGTTTGAACAATGGGATCACAAAGAACGGGACCTTTAATATGTAGCAGTAAAATAACTGAAATTTCTGAATTAGAAGGTGATGTAGATGAATGTTTTGTAAGGATTAATAGTATAATACATAATACAGCAGAGGTGGTAATTGGAAAAAAAAAAAAAAAAAAAAGCAGAAAGCAGTTCCATGGTGGAATAGTGAGTGTAGTATAGCGGTTAAAAACAGGAATGCTGCTTTTCCTTTTTAAATCATTGTATTTATTTCCTGAATTAACAGAATATAAAAGGGCACAAGCAATAGTCAGGAAAACAATAAGAAGTGCAAGACGAGAGTACTGGAGAGAATTCTGTAATAATTTGGGAAGGGAAACTCAAATTTCGGATGTATGGGGAATGATAAGGGTAATGGGAGGTATTAGAAAGAATAGTAATATGCCTGCTTTATATAATGGAGAGGAGGTGGCAAAAACAAACAAAGATAAAGCAGAAATGTTGGCTAAAGTTTTTGTTAACATGCACAGTAATAGTAATCTAACAGCGGAAATTAGGAAGAGTAGAGAAATGGCTAAAAAAGAATATCCTGAAATACTGAAGAAATGTAACACAAATGAAAGCACATTAGATGTTGTTTTTTCTTTGTATGAATTTAAAAAAGCTATTAGTAGGGCAAAAAAGACATCTCCAGGAGAAGATGAGATATGTTATAGTATGATTGAGCATCTATCTGAAGAACTTAAAGTAATTTTAGAAGTAATAAATAAGGTATGGATAACAGGCATACTACCCACTTCATGGAAACATTCGATCATTATTCCAATAAAGAAACCTGGGAAAGATGATTCTGAAGCAACTAGTTATAGACCTATAGCATTAACTTCAAATGTATGCAAACTCATGAAAAGAATGATAGTGAATAGGCTAATGTATTATAGTGAAAAAAGAGATTTGTTTTCTCCACATCAAAGTGGTTTTCGTAGTGGAAGAAATACAATGGATGCTGTGGTATGTCTAGAGTCGGATGTAAGAAAGGCACAGATAAGTAAAGAAAAGGTTATAGCAGTGTTTTTCGACATAGAGAAAGCCTATGACATGCTATGGAAAGATGGTCTACTAATAAAAATGAAATCTTTAGGCATTAGAGATAGAACATATAATTGGGTATTGGATTTTTTTATATAATAGGACAATTCAAGTCAGGGTGGGAACAAGTCACTCAAACAAATATCAAATTGAAAATGGAACGCCACAGGGAAGCGTTTGTAGCCCGCTCCTGTTTAATATCATGATTAATGACATATTCAGTCAGGTAGAAAATAGTATGGGAAGATCGATATATGCTGATGATGCTGAGCAGTGTGGAAGAGAGGGCGGAATATGAATTATACTGTTAATAAAATTCAAACAGCAATAAACAAAGTTGAAGACTGGTCTAAGAGCTGGGGATTCAGATTATCAGTAGAAAAGACACAGGTTATATGTTTCTCAAAAAAGAAGCATATTCCAGTTGAGTTAACATTGTATGGTCAACTATTAAAGCAGGTGACTGAAATCAAGTTCTTGGGTGTATGGCTGGATGAGAAATTAACGTTTAGTGTTCATATAGAGAAGCTAGTGACCAAATGTAAGACAACAATAAATATAATGAGATGTCTAGTAGGATGCGAGTGGGGTGAAAGCTTTAACTCCCTAAGAAACATATATTGTGCCCTTATAAGATCTGCAATAGATTATGGTTGCATAGCATATGGTTCAGCATGTGAAACACTTTTAAAGAAAATTGATGCAGTACAAACTCAGGCACTTAGAATATGTTGTGGGGCGTTTAAAACATCCCCAGCTGCAGTTTTGCAAGTAGAAGTGGGTGAAATGCCTTTAGCAGTAAGACGTACGGTTGTCTATTGTATACTGGGTAACATTGAAAGGGCATAAGGAGTCACACCCTACTAGATATGTATTTCATGAGTGCTGGGAACATACTCAAGGAAATAATCGAAGTATAGGATGGATAGGTACGAATTTAGCACAATCAATGGGAATGGATCGGAGGAATTATAGCCAAACTGTGTCATTGCCTGCTATTCCTCCATGGATGTTTCCAATGCACAATATAGACATTCAGTTACACAAAGAAATGAAAGAAAATGAGAAAATATCAGAAGAATATGTTGTTCAGCGATACATGGTAAAGAAGTATAGAGGAATAATACAAATTTTTACTGACGGATCAAAAGATCCAATTTCAGGGAAAACTGGAGCAGCTGTATTTATTCCAAAATATCAGAGTACCATCAAAAAGAGAACAACAGATAATTTATCGGTATTTACTGTCGAATTAGTTGCAATTCTCCTTGCTTTACAGTGGGTGGAGGAAATTAATATTGAGATAGCGGTTATATGTACTGACTCTATGGCAGCCCTGGGAAGTTTACAATCGGGACATTCTGATAGTAGACAGGATATTTTATTTGAAATTTTACAGTCATTATACAGGATAAATAATAAAGGAAATTATATTAGATTTCTTTGGGTTCCGGCACATGTGGGGGTGGAGGGCAATGAGGTGGTAGATATTTTGGCAAAGAACTCCCTAAAAAGCAGAAATGTAGAGATGCACATTGATATGAGTAAATCAGAAGCAAAAACATGTATTCGTAAGGCTGCACAGGACATCTGGCAGAAGAGTTGGGAACGAGAGAGGAAGGGGAGACACCTGTTTCAGATTCAGAAAACAGTGGGAAAAGAAGATTGGAGATCAGTATTAAGAAGGAAAGAGTCATCATTAATTTTTAGACTTTGCATAGGACACACAGGGTTAAATTATAGTTTACATAAAATCAATAAACATCCTACAGGGAGGTGCAATAAGTGTAATGAACCAGAAACATGTTCTCATTGAACATGTTCTCATAAATTGCGTAGCATATAAAAATAAAAGACAAGAGTTAAGGGATAAGATGAAGGAAATGGAGTATAATACAATGTCATTAGAAAATATTCTGGTTAAAAAAAGTGGACGAATTCCTATGCAATATGCAATATTGAGGTATTTAAAGGAAACAGGAATTGATGCAAGAATATAGTAAAAAAATGTTTTTTTTTTCTCATTTCCCATTGATGCTCCACGCTCCAGTTCAGTTGGTGGCGGTAATGCACCGAAAGCTGGTCTGCCAACCGCCAATAAATCAAGAAGAAGAAGAAGAAGAACACGCGATGTAAATCAAAGCTATCTGATTTATAAAAACGATTTCATTTACATTTGGTCACATAAATGTATCTCCGCAAAACTTTTTTAAAAAGATTTATTGCAGTTCACATCACCGAAAACAACAGATATGAGCTGCATTTTATTTATCATCATTGAGCCGCGCGCTCTCCTAATGCAATCTTTGATTTTGAAATGAGAAATCCGCAATAGGAGAGCGCGGCAACAGCACTGGTCAAATCATTCAGTTTCTTTACTTTTAATGAAGATGATTGTATGTTGACCACCTGCAACTTTACTTTCAGTAGAAAGTAAGAAGTGATACGCAGCTGCTCATCTGTGGCAATGCGTGTTTCAGTAGCGATGTCATATAGCCCATAACGCACTCTCACACGTTCTTTTTTTTTTTAGCATTGTAAAATTTACATATGTGGTTTCAACAACCAGATACATTTAGACTTTAGTTTTGACTGTATTGAAGGCAGACCACCTTCTGAAGTGGCTTTTAGTATTTTCTATGTTCTAAATGCTTCTGTTGTCTTCTGTGCCCAGACTTGAGTTTTGTTTGATACATTCAAGAAGCGTGTTTTCTTTGAGCAGGTAAAATGAAAGGTTCTGTTCATGTAACTGACTGACAAAATTGTATGAGGATGCAGTGCATCATCAATGCATCGTGATATCGAATTGAACCGACCAGTGTACGTTCACACCCCTACTCAAAACGATGTAGTATACATGTCTGACCAGTATGTGGCGCTGTAATTCTGCCACAGAGATACACTAAAAACAGAGAAGAAGAGTTGTGGCTAGAAGGCAGTGACGGCGCTACACCGGGGCTAGGGGGGGCTACAGCCCCGTCAGAATTTTGAATAGCCCCGGTTTAGCCCCCCCAAGCAGTTGAGAATCAGATGGACCGTTTTTTGATAAAGAATACAGAGTGCAGGTAGGAAACCCTGTCTCTGATGGAGTCCAAAAGGAGAAAAGAAAGAGGAGTCAGAGAGAGAAATGCCCTTATCGAAGGCCATTAGGCTACAGACATGTATAGCTACACACAGTGCTGCCGCTCCCACCATGCGCATCACACGCACCACAAGAAAATGCTCTCTCTTCCTAAGTGACTCTAAGTGATCTACTCTTAGTGATCACGCTTAGGGCATTAAAACGGCCAGCAGCGGGACTGTGTACACACCTTAATCTAACTACCGGTAAATCTAATCTAATCCGTTAATATGACGACGAAGTGACTCCGCAGGATTTGTGACACACAATGCGCATTAATGGCGCACTTACTGACGACCATTGTCGTTATTGTGAGTGTGTAGCCTACACAAATAAAAGTAGACAATCTATAATTTAGAATTATGTCTCGCAAGCACAGTATGGCCAAAAATGACGCAGTATTGTGAGTTATTCCTGCTGTCATGAGGAAAAAAATCCATCAGAACGTGCCGCCGCTTTCGTCGACCAGAGGGTTAAAGAAAACGTATAGCCTATTTAGTTTCATATTTATGTTTAAATAGTAGCCTATATTATAGAGCCCTGCATTTCTGCCCAAGCCTGACGGGCACCGACTTTTTTACGCCCCTATAGGGCCGGCTTTAGGCCAATTGGCCCGTCATACCTCAAACGCGGGCCGGGCTTCGGGCCTTTTTAGGCTTCTCCTTCATTTTATATTTTAGACATTCAATAATTATTATGCTGCGCTGGTGGAAACAACATGAGACCATGATATTGCGAGACTAAAGGCTCTTACCAGTGTTTAGGTCGCTCGTTCTCATAATGCGGTCTTTGATGTTGAAATGAGCTTATGCTAAAATGCTCATATCTGTTGCTTTCGTTGACATGAACTCCGTTAAATGTGCATATAGCGCGGGAATTGAAGATCGGATTTATATTAATTTCACGGAGAGGTAGGTAAGACAACCAGCATGTTTTTTAAAAAATTATTATTTGTTTAGATTGTGTAGCCCGTTTCGTTTGCGCGCCGTTGCGATCTGCCTGCCTCATCTTGTCAAAAATGCCTTTTTACTGTGATGGTGGTGATAGTAGGCTAAACGTTTAAACGATGCTTTAAGTGTTTTATATGGATTTTATAAGCAAGACAAGTCAAGTGTTGATTTCAGAGGCTAAAGCGTTGGGTTAACTCACTGTCGGCCGCTGGGTCATCACTTTAAATAACAAAAACTTCAATTTAACAAGCAACAAAATGCTTCAAACATTTTTCTAAATTAACTTAACAAAAAAACAAAACAAAAAAATATAGCCTAACTACTTTGACAAGTGTTGATTTGAGAGGCTAAAGTGTTGGGTTAACTCCGTCGGCCGCTGGCCGCTTGGTCGTCACTTTAAAGAACAAAAACTTTAATTTAACAAGCAACAAAATGCTTCAAACATTTTTCTAAATTAACTTAATAAAGAAACAAAACGAAATATAACTACTTTGACATTAAAACAAAACTGAACTATTTTAATGGCTGCAACTAATGTGTAATAGGGAGGGTAAAAAAAAAACAGGGCTCCAGTTGGGCTGATCATTTTGATGAGCTGTCGGACACGGGCCGGGCTAGGGCCTAGTTTTGAGGCCTGTGCAGGCTCTACTATATTATATTTTTTATTATTATTTCATCTATGTTAAAAGTGAACAGCTTGAGCAAGATCACTACATCATAAGACATATCATAAGATGCCCAATATGTCGGGGGACATGGATCAGACATGATTTTGACTTCATTACGTTTTGTTTTGCAGAAAGCCATTTTTTAAAGTGAATTTCGTTTTGTTTAAATTGTATCTTTACATTTAATCAATAAAGAAGCAAACCAACCAATAATGTCGGGAATGGATTGACATGCTTAACGAAACCTGCCTGTTTCCGCGGCCTTTAAGACTGAAACAATAGGCTATATCTTTCTGTTTTTAATAGCCTACATTTCTTATATAGGCTATTCATCTAAACGCAAAAAAATGTTCTTCGTACGTAGTATTTTTGTCTTTTTTCTAATCTAAATACCTAAACATTCTTAAATCAAGATGCATTAACTAGATAAGTAAAATGACAAAATATATTTTTCTTGTTTTTAAAATTTAGTTTTTGCTTAAAACAAGCTAAATTATCTGCCAATGGTCTTTCACCTTTGCATGTAAGAGGTTTTTGTCTGTCTTGTGGTCACCTAAATAAAAAAACTATTTTGTTGAATATGCCTATTCTTTGACCATATATAATTTTAAACTACACTTCTGATGAATGTGGTGTGTACCATAGCTGCTTTTATAAAAAAAAGAAAAAAAAAGAAAACAACAATTTTTTTTTATGAAGTAACTCTGACGTCATGAATACTGATTATTTTCTTAGCACCCCCACATATTGGTCTAGCGCCCCCTTAGCACCGGTAGAGAAAAAATTATGTCGCCGTGCATGCTAGAAGGGGTATAGCAACGGTTGGAAGCGAGCTAAAATCTCACGATAAAATAACAATAAAGAAATTTGCTACTTACCAGATTGTGTTTTATTAACGCCTACACCTACCCCAACCCTAGATCTACCCTTACAATAATGCAAATACAGTAATTAAATGACGCAATATTGATGTGCACATGCCCAGTGGCAGTAGCTGTATCCCTTCTAGTCTTTACCGTGCAGGACGTGGTGTGATGACATCACCATTTCACAAAATTTACGGATTGGCTGTATACACAAAAACGCAAGGGTGTCGGTTTCAGATTTATCCACTCTGGGACCCGGTTTTAAAAAATACCGGTTTCAGGCTCCCAAAACGCTGAATCTGTCTGGACAAAATGCTGATACGATACAACATTTTTGTGTATCTCTATGTGTACGGGGCCTCAGTCTTGTGTCACAACTGCATTTCTGAGTCCTCCTTTGATTATCTATCCCATGGTTTTGATCTGGTTGTGTTTGTGGGGTACATTGTAACATGTGTTCATGCTTCGTTTTTAAAAAATTGCATTATTTTTCATATATTTTACCTTTATTCTACACTGCCCTGTCCCTCCCTGTAAAAACGGTCTGATGGTTTCCGGGTTGTATGAAGCCAGTCCCTCAAAAATACGCAATTGGCTCAGATTGGTTAGCTGGCTCAGTGTGTTGTGATTCGCTAACCGCCTAGTGCACGTTTGTCGGAAACGTCACGGCCCTTACCTTTACCGGTAGCCTGTGCTTTGGGTAGTACAATGGCGTCAATAAAACCATACCAATTTGAGCCCGAATCAGACCCAGACAATTTTAGTGAAGATGATCGAGCAGAACCTGTTCAGTCCTCAAGAGTAAAGACTGCGGATCTATATTGATCGCTACTGAATGGCACCGTTACTTTTGTATTTTTAGAACGATTTGTCAAATATCTGTCGCAAGAACGAACACTAAACATTGGCTTTACTATAGTATCCAAATCAAACACAGAACCATGTTTAGCATGCCTGTAGATAAACAATACATAAAAGCTCTAATCAAAGAATAATTTACGCTAATGCCAAGTTCGCTGTTGAGATTTTAAAAAGTTTGTAACGTTAGGGGTTTGTCGGATAACGTTAAGTATGAATGAGCATTTAACAAACTGGTTTGCGGAGCCAAATGTGCGTTGTCATCTGTTTACTTCCTTGCTACACCGTACAATTAACAATACGAACTATTACAGGATAACACATCGACGAAAAATAAATCATACTTACAGGTTGTGGCCCGTAAACAGCTTCTGTTTTTAAATCCATCTTTCAGGACAAGCCGTTGTGCGAATCCTTCATTGAACTCGCAAAGATTGTGGAAGCTTTCCTCTGTGAAATGTGCAGTGGGAGCTGCGCGCACCCGTTGTGCATTCTCACACTGGCAGCGTTTGTCTTGCGCAGCTGAACCGCGGCTCGTGTATTGCAAATACAGACGAATATTGTCCATTATGTCACATTTTCCGGTCTTCTCCTCCGACCCCTGTCTGTCTCGTGCTTTGATTTATGATGGGCAGCATATATCTGCTGCAAATGCGATCGTGTTCCCCTCATGTCTCTTACACACATGCATATAACGTTGTATGTTAAATGCACTGCAACGCACCCCCATCCCTAGGAAGGCTGAACAAAGTGGACCTGCAATCCAGATGAAAATAACAGCGTTTCGTCGGCATTGGCAACAACACTCCAGCCTACTAACTAGCCTACCACAACAACTATTCCCCGCGGCGATACAAAATGGCCTCGCCCCCCCCTTATTTCATATTCTTGGAGGAGGGGTTTATGTAAATACTGGGGCTGGTGATGTCAGCAACCCTGGAGGAATGTGTAGTAGTCCCTAGCGGCCGTTTGATGTAGTCTTTAGAGATTGATTTCTTTAAAAGCAAATATCTCCCTTTGCTTTAAACTTTGAACGTTGTAACTTTGCAGATGTTGTTTATGCTCAAACAGCAACATTACACACTAGCTAAAGTTAGAAAAGTGAAATTGTGGTTTACCACCCCTTTAAAGTAAGTCTTGAAAAACTGCGGCTTCAAAGAAACCATGAGCATTCTTTACTCAACACTGAGATTGTCATTTGTTTGAAAGCAAGGCTGATTGCGTCATAGTGCATTTGCTACTTGGACATTGTAATCAAACATTATTTGGTAGAAAAAAAAGGACATTTTTAAACTGTGACATTTTGGAAGAGAAAGTAAAAAGCACAATTAGTTTTCTTCCCATATACCCATACCGAGTAAACACAGTGTGCTGGAAAGTTCTCATGCCTCTCAGCTACTTCTGTCTCCCACAGCTTACAGCAATTATCTTTCAGTGTTTCCAACAGACATTTCAGGTAAAATGGACCACGGTGGTCCACAGACTGTTAAATCCACATTAGCTGGACTTTCATACTTGTGCTGTAGGTTGAGTAGCAGTTTACCCGCAGCACACAGGAGTGAATCCAGCTGTAATGTAGCTAAATGACTTAAGGTTAAGCATTATTCTTTACTACAGAGGTCTGAACGGTTCATTATGAAAATATTTATGTAGGTGCACGTTCAAAAGACTGTATCAATCTTTACTTTTAATGAACTCACATTGGGCCCCTTTTTAGCCCTGTACATGAGCCAAAATATCTACAATGTGCTCTAATTGCAAGACATTTTTTTTTACCATTGTAACAATGTGGTACAGCATATACATTTATGAAACATGCAATTTATAAATTACTGCAGACGTCTATTATATGTGATATAAACATAACACACATAAATACCCTACGTATGCTTTATTGTACTAGCCTGGTCTTACCAGACTCTTGTACATTTAATTTGTACATAGAGTCTGGCCACTCTCCATTGACAAGCATTAACTTCCTTGAAGGCGGGTACTCTGTTGAAGTTTAAAACCATTGGATCTGCCAAGAGTCACTCTGGATCTGCCTAACAAATCACTAACGTTTGGTCGTGACGTATGTCACGCGCCATTCGCCTTTGATCCTCTCACATTAACTGTACACACCACCTCAGCGTCAGTGATAAAACCTTGTGCATTCGGATTGTTATTAATTCACGATGGAGAGGAGAGTTTTGTGATCGGAACGCACTGCTCTCGTGGTGCATATCTCATGCAATCATAACGTGATTTTATATGCTGTAAATAAAATGTCATATGCTTGGTATGATAAGAATAAATGCTGCCATAAATAACAGCCCAATTCAAATGTTTACGTGCTTTTTGGTGATTAAATATTTTGCTCTTGTAAACACTTGCCAGCATTTAAAGAAATACAAGTCTAGAAATGCATCCAAATTATAGCGCACGCAAACGCACGGTGCTCTGCAGGGGTCTAAAAAGGATATAAACAGTGAATTTTGAAGTGATACATTCCTGAAAACTCAGAGATGTAGATTCGGAGAGCAATTACATTACCACATGACCTGGGTGTTTGTCAAAAGCAGTCGGTAATTCAGCCTGGGTTTTTTTTGCGGGTGGTGGGAGACGGACGGCTTCAGCCAACTCCTTCACCGCTAACGGAGCGAGCTGAAAAAGACTTTTCTTGGACCACAACATCATGGCCACCAACAAAACTCAGCAGTGATTGTTCTTGCTCCGTGTAACTGAGTTTGTTTGTGCAGGGAAGAAGAAGGCGGGAACCGGCGAACGTTTAACAACTTTTAATCAAATAATAAACACAAAATGAAAGTAAAAGCGGCAGCCCCTCACGGACGACTGCCGCGCACATACATAACAAAACAGAACTTAAAATCCAGGCCTGGTCCTCTCTCGTTCTTCACCGGTGTCGCTCGTCTTTATTTGCCTCCGTGCTCCCTCATGAGAGGACTCGAGACCGGTGTGTCTCATTCTCAATCACACACACCGATCTCGCTTGCTCGTCCCATGTCTCGCTCGCTCGTCCACCTCGCCACACTCCAGCTTTAACTTCTGGACATTCGTCAGCGGTGCCACACACTCGCATCTTTCACCACCGCCATTACTGAACTACAACTCAGACTAGCGCACGACATCTACGTCATCGCTCTCAGCCACTCCCTCTGTTCGCTGATTGGACCGGTAAAAAATTGTTCAGGCGAAAACCTAAGCATATACAGCAGTACCAGACGTAGTACTGAAGGAAAATGAAAATTGAGCGGACGTACGTAGGAGGGCGGAGCCAGGCTATTATTGTACTGAATTGCAATTGAAATTGTACTTGCAGATACTATAATATCAGTCAAGTCACTTGTGCAGGTTTAAAAGGTGCACTTTTGTAATAATGTCAAATTAAAGTTTTACTTTAAAGTACATATTAAATAATTATGGTTTAATAGTCTTTTGTTGTTCTTTAAAGAAGTATCCTACACTAATTTTGATGTGTTGACTACTAAAGCAAATTAGTTAATATATATTTAATATATATATTAGTTAATATATATGTTCAACTCAAAACATCAAGTAAATAATATTCAGAAATTGTATTAAGTTAATAAAGTTAATTATTACTGTGATATTTACTAAGCCACTGAATTATTTTTTGTGTGTTAGACATGAACACCATTATGCATCACACTGAACAGCCATTCGTCATGAACAGTATTTATTAGCTTCATGTTATATACGTGTTTCTCTGCTGAGTTTGTTCTTTGGTGAGTCAAGTAAAAGTTATGTCTTCCAGATGAGCATGGGTCACTCCACAGAGATGGAAGCACGTATCTGTGAGAACGTTCAGCTCAATCTCTCTCATGACAGCTCAGACAAATATTTGACTGCTCTCGGCTAAAAGTGCAAAGTCAGAAATTATATAGATGTAACATATAATTATATGTTACCTAAAAGGCAAATCATTGTTATCAGATGCTTAAAAAAAAAAAATTGAATAACAATAAAACATCAGGTATCAGATGTGCTTTTGGATATGTGTATTTTAACACTTTAATCTTGTTGAGAGAGTAACGTAGACGGTCACTAATATGAATTCAGGATTGGAATGTAATGGATATATTGGATTAATGTTAATATTACAATAATTCCCCTTATTTATAATTCTGCTGTTACACTAAAATAATTTAAATCACAAAGTAACAACATTTTAGTAACAACAGCCCAATACAATCCCATTAATAAGAAAGATATTATCAGATATTTTAATGAGCACCAACATGCACAACCCTTTGGAGTCAAAAGATGACTGCACATGTAAAAAAACGAAGAAATGAATGAGAGAGAACATCATTCTTTGTATTTTACAGAATCAGCTAATATCCCAGCTAAAAAAGAGAGAGAACGTTTTACTAACATTCCCATTAAGTTATGAAAATGTTATTTCTAAATGTTTTTTTCTTTATTCAAACATTAAAGTGGTACTTCACTGCTGGAAAGATGAATGTGTATTTAAATTGGGTCATTTATGTAGTAGAAATGTGAAATTATGTTTGAAGTTGGTGCCTTCTAGACTGAAAAAAGCCAGAAATTTTATTTTTGGCTCATATGGATGAAAGACAACAACTCCCAGAATGCACTTGCTTCGCTGCCCTACGAGGCCACTCCCACCAGTTACATCTCTTGCCAACCGCGGTACCACCCCACCGTCGTTTTGATTTTTATAGTAATAAAATAATTTAGTTCAGTTAGAGAACAGACACTCCAATTAAAAACTGAACGTGTCTGCTCAATACAGCACGAGCCGAACGAGAGTAGCAGCACAAATGCAGCAGGAGTCAGATGATCACGGAGGATTTGGTTTCAAAGCTAAATGCGCCTATTTAAGTGAGTTTGTCATTGTACCGTTTTGTTGTTGTGTTTTCATGAACCCACAATTCAAGCAACCCACCCCCGAATTGGCGCTAATTTTAAACCGAAACTAAAATGAGCACGGCCAACCGGCATTTGCGGTGCGTTTCCAGTCTGGCGCTTTTCAGATCATGCCTATGGAAGCTTAACTTTCATAGGAATTCATTGAAAACACTCACTTTGCTCCGCATCGCGCCGTTATGAATGTCCATGTGGCCGTCTGTGTCTTACATTCTGTGAGTGAGATCCCACCTCTATGGGCGGGTTGAACACATGCAGAACCAGCTCCTAGTGGCTGTAGTCTCTCTAGCCTCTGGCCAAAAAAGACCTTTTATGCCTTTTTTCCAGACATAAAATACATAAATCTTTAATCTCAGGGGGATATGAGGGGAGCATGATCATTCGAATATACTACCGGGTACAAAGCTACCCGGTAGTAAGTAGTAACCCTTTAAGGGAACTGTAACGGTCTGCCGTAAGCAACAGGCACAAACGAGGAATGCTAAAGTATTTTATTATAAACAGTTTTATTATAAAGATTGTTACAACAACACATTACGAATAGACAATAACTGACAAAGGACTAAATTAAACAGGAAGTATATATACAGGGAGAAACAAACAGGGACATAACCAGAAACTGCAAGTAAACCGAAACTAAACAGAGCAGGGAAACAGGAACTTAGGGAAACCCAACAAAACATCAAAATAAGAGTCCAAGACCGTGACAATAGTCCCCCCTCCCGGAAAGGCGCATCCTCGTGCCATAACTGAACATTCAACTATGGAAGGAGGGAGGGGGCTTTGTAGGAGAGAAAGGGAGCTGGTGATGGACAGGGATGAGGAGTCGGTGGATACAGATACCACGGTGGAGCCAACCGTGGGAGGAGCCAGGGTGGAGCTTTGGCTGAAGGGCTGGGCAGAACCAGGGGACTGACTAATGGAAGCAGAACCAGGGGACTGACTTACGGAGGCAGAACCAGGATGCCTAGAGGAACCGGCGGCGGAAAAGAGGCTGACATCCATGGACCTGGTCGACATCCATGGCTGTAAGCCCAAGGCGGAGCTAATGGCTCGCGTGGCCGAAGCGGAGATGGGGGAGCCGACCAGGACGGCGATGGAGTGCGCATGGGCGACGGGAAACCCGGAGGAAGGGAGGAGCCCGATGGAGCCGAAGGGGTGAAGGGTCGAGGCGCAGCCAGAGACCTGAAAGCTGTGCGATGACCAACCGAGGTTGATCGAGGGAGCCCGGAGGAGTCCCAGGGCAGACAGGCCATGGTAGAGACTAGGTAACGCAGAGCCAGACCGAGGTGAAGAAATGGGCCTGGAGGCATGAGGTGCAGACAACAAAGAGCTGGTGGGAGGGAAGCCTGGAGCTGAAGAGACGCATGGAGTAAGTGGCAGGGGCAGAGCCAAGGAGCTGGACAACACCAGCTGATGGATCCCGGGGACTGTCCCTAATCAGCAGAGGAGACCAGGAAGTCAAACAAGAATGTCGGAGGATGCATATTTCCAGATGGGACCGGCAAAGAAGACAAAGATTCAAGTGAGTACTTGGGTGGGAACTGGATCCGCGGACCACAGATTTATCAGGCAGTGGTCCGCTCCTTGCTCTGGGATGGACTGTGTGGCTGTCCCTGGCTCCGTGCTATACATGGCTTCTCCTTTACCTCGTGGACAGTGAGAGGGGAACAGCTGTTTAGCAACATCCACCCCAAATATTCCACCAAAGCTCTTGGTTGGAGTAGGAGGAAAGCGCTGCTGGTGAGTCCATCTTCTTTTGGATCACAAACAGGCTGATATTAAGTACAACGGCACTCCTGCGTTACATTGCTTAAACATTTTGCACCGTTTAAATACTATTTCATGACTTTGAAGTTATTTTAATCTTGTTAAGCTGTTAAGTAAGCAAAGCATTTTAAGTATAAACATATGTCTTTGTCTCATTCAGAATATTCATATATTCTAAGTAGACACTCACAAAACCTGCTGATATTTATAAAAAAAATTTTTTCCTAATGCTCATAACGAATGTTCTATTAACTTACTGGAAAAATGTTTGCTCATAATTTGGGAGAAACTTGCCAGAACATTAGCAAAAGTTCTCAGAATGTTCCCAGTTAGTTGGGATGTCCTCTGCTGATCAACAGTGAAATGTCAGGTTTTTTTTAACTCAATGATGACAACCTAATGACAGCTACACTGGAACGCATGATTAATGTTTAATGTGAGGGGGAAGGGATGTGATAGATGAGCATGATTTATTAAAACAAGGACCATATTACTCGAAGAAACTAAAATTTACAAAAAATGTGCACAAACACATTGTTCATTAACATGTACATCTTTATCCATCCCAAAGAAGTTTAGAAGTTATATTAGCAGAATGTATGCTTATTGCTTAATTATGCGGTATATTATACAATATATAAATTAACATAGACAGACAATTGTCTGACTCAGATTTAGAGTCAAGGCTCTGTGGGTACACTGCATTTCTCCAGTGCGGTTCACTTTTAAAATGATAATGACACCAGAAACAGAAGCTTACTTTGCCAGTTATACTTTTATGAGGGTTTAACTTGTATATAATATCATTACAAACAGTCAAAAGTTTGCTAATTAGGAGTTTGCCAAAGCTAAAGTGTGGGAGTCTATACTAAAACACCCGGGGCCATTATAGGGACTGAGACCATACTAATGGCTATTACTGTTTAACTGAATTGTAAAATAAAACTATATTTTGTGAAAAACACTTTATGGAGCAGCAAATAAATGAGCTTTTCAGCAGAGAAAGAAATTACTGCTGAACCAATTTCCCACTGGCCAGGAACACTGATCATCCAAAATGACCACTATGTGACCTCAGACTCAAGTCTAGGCTGTTATTGTCAGTTCTAGTACATACATAAGCCCCGTTTCCACCGAAATTACCCGTAACAATTTGTACCAGGAACTTTTTTTTATAGGAACTTTTTTTCCCCCAGACCTGCTACTGTCTGCATTTCCACTGTGGTCTAAAGTAGCGTGAAGATTAGACAAATTAGTCCGGTGATGTAGGACTGCGCGCGGCTGCTCCTCCCAGTCAGCAACGGGCAGTAATCATTTTTGCGTGACACTGTCTGCAACAATAACAAGTATGGAGGAGATTCAAGCAGCGCTGCTTTTGCTGGTTATGTGGTTTACTAAAGAGGTAATTAACAAAATGGCGGAAAAGAGATGAGCACTGATACTAAAACGTATTCTGAAAGCTCGTAAAGCTAGATTGAAAATAAGACAAAGTAAGTTATTATCAGCTACTACGGACATTGACCGTGAGATGGCTCAGACGAACGCGTGCCATCGGACAGAAAGAGCAAGACTGATATTTACTGAACGCAGAACGATCCTTGCAAAAGACTTTTAAAAATGCCGGTTGAAATAAAATGCTGCGGGAGTTCAACCAATCAGCATGTTCAGCACCCAAGTCCCACCCCCGAAAGTTCCTGAACTTTGAAAAAGTACTACCTCGGGAGCAGGGCCATTCGGAGCATAGATATACATAATAAAGGCTAGATGTCTTACGGCAGAGTCTCTAACGTCATCACTGGCGGCCATCTTGTCACAGGCAGGGCTCTGTGGTACCTGATGTAAGGCGAGTGATCTGCATGAACACAAATACTCTTATCTCACTGAAATCTTGATAGATTTACAAATGGTTTGGTTTCTTACAAACGTTATTAATGTGGCTATAATTATAGATGCTTGAACAAATTATGAATAATTTTTCATAAGTATGCAGTGTCATAACTACATCTCTGATGTTTATAACAAACCAGACAGTTTGAAAATCGGTAGAAAATTGAGCAAGTTATGGT